>CM066325.1:14076300-15276300 GCA_033807775.1 Saussurea involucrata
AGAAGCGATGGAAACCCGAATGAAGCAAGCACTTCAAATCCAATTGAAGCGGGTCCATCAAATCCACAACCAGCAAGGAGGAGGAGGCGTGCACAGGGGAAGTCGAGCCGACGAGCGCGAGGGGATTGAATGGTTGGTTAGCCTTTTATTTTTGATGACTTGGTGATAAACGCTATTTTATTTTTAACGCTTCAAGAGTTGGATGACTGTACCTAATCGCATATTTCGTGATTGCTTTTTATTCTGCTGTTGTTGATTACATTGGGGACAATGTCTGATTTTGGTTTGGGGTGAATTATCGAGTTTATCATTTGTTGATCTTAGTGGATTGAGCGATTACCTCGTTAGTGTGAAGAGTGAGCGACCCTTTTAGCATGCCTTAGTGTGAGTTTTCGAAAACACTAATTTTAGGGGGAGAAGCTAGAAGGGATAATATAGCACTAAGGTGGATCTAGGCGACTGCATCCATTAGAGACATTAGTGGAGACCACCCGTGAGTTTGTTGAGCCATACACTTGCTAACTTCGATTCCGAGAGACTATGCATTACTCGATACACTTTTCATTTAGTCTTTTGGTCGTTGTTATAGCTGATCTCACTATAACTTGCATCTGTTATCAAAGACATCCATAGGAATAGGAAGTGAAGCTTTTGCCATCTTTGTGAACAAACCATGGTCAACGACAGCTCGGGCATCTTGACGGGAGCATTCCGAGTCCACCGCAGATGATTGAAGAAATATCGACTAGAAAAGAAGATACTACTACAAAGACATTAGTTAAAAATCCAGCGAAGACTCGATATGTACAGCTTCTTTTCCTCCCGTTGGATAGAGGAAACGAAAGTCAGCTCGACCAACCCTTGCTTGACTGTGTGAAGACATCAGGCTTATTGGTTGCTGCTAATCCCACTGCTTTTCATAACTCAAAGTTCCCAAATGAAACCCGTTGTAATCCCCTCAGTTCAGTTAAAAAAATTGAAAACCCACGTGTCTACCCCAGCCATAAACCAAGTGATTCATCAAGGGGTTTGCTTAGAATGACAATCTGAGGATTAAAAAAAACTGAGGGGCCAGTTCAAGGAGTTTGAATGAAGTGTTGTGAAGTACGAGCGAAAGAAAATGGGAGGGTCACCAATTATCATCAAACATCCTTTAAGGATTGTAAATCCATTGACCTCCATCCTTAAGCAGCAACCATGGCCAATTTAAAGATCTGAGTTTAGCATGGAGAGTTTGTAGAGAGAGGCAGAGCAACATTTATATGTCCTAGTCTTGATAATGGATTCTTTCTGAGATCAATTTGTGTACAATTGTGCGTTCTTGTTTAATTGTTGTTCATGCATGCTATTGTGAAATTCCTTGCACCTAACTCCTGAAAGCATGACAACATGTGTGAAACATAGGGCTCGAGTGAAGAGAGAAAACCGTGAGGTAGGGCCAAGGCGAAATCCTTTCTGTGCATGTTTAGCCTAGGTACATACTAGTGTGGTGTAGTCCCTGATAGTTCTCTTTCCAAAGTTTTGCTGTCCAGAATTCCATGTTTCGGTCTGCTGATTGGTAGCTCATCTTACAAATAATTCATGGTAATTGTTGAGTTGACTAGAGATCACTAATGATAGACTCGACAACACGAAATTGTGATTGCTTGGTTTATGCTTATTTGTATCGCTAATTTGTTTGGGGACAAGCAACGCTGGGTTTGGGGTTGTTGATAATGTCGTTTTCCGACATTATTTTGATCCCGAAATCGGTCTTTCAGTTGTGAGTTTCCAAGTAAAATAGTGAGTTTTAATGGTTTTTTGTGATAAAGTACAAGATATCATGAATTACTAAGGATAGAAAAGTTCTGAATCGATTAGAGGAAGTTTACGGCATTTTTGGGCTAAAATGGAAAAAATCAAATTCTATGGTGAACAGTGCTCTGCGTGGCTCGCGGCGCTACCCAAGACGCGCCACCAAACGCGCCGCTGCCTAATTGTGTAGACTCCAGTGCTTAGCGCGATTCCTCGCGCTACTCCACACGCGCCGCCGCTCTGGCTGTTTTTATTCCTTATGACAGCTAGGGTTGAGGGCATTCGGTATCAGTCACGTTTTGACAGTTGCTCTGGGCGATTTTGGGAGAAAGGAAGCGATTTTTGAAGGTGAGAAGAAGGCTAGAAACATCACGGAACGAGAATCAAAAGGCGAATCGAGTACGTTACATCGGCAGATTAAGCTTTTCAGGGAGTTCATTGCGTTCATTTCCTTTAGAACAAACATGTTTACTTTTGTTTTAATCTTTTCATTTCTGAGTTTTAAAACCCCCAATATGAACTAATTCGCTCATGTTGGGGGGTTGGTTTGAATCATGAATTGTTAATCGTTTAGCTTTTCGGATCGATATGATTGGTTTGATTTAGATGGATGAAACATTTGGGATTGTTCTTAATGCTTGTAATAGTCCGATCAACTATTATTTGATTTTATAAATCTTTAATCTTAGAGAAAAGTTTTGAGATTTGATTAATCCTTTATGTATTGGACGAATTTGAGATAGAAATATGATATTTCGTTCTTTGTGGCTTTATATCACTAATTGTTCAATTACCGTTGTTTAGATCGAGAGATGATATAATGCGTTGAATGATTATTGCTATAGCTTGATAGAGTATAGTAATGGAATGTGATTATGCTGTTCATCCTGAAGTTATTTCAATCATGTCAAATCTTTTTAGCTATTGGATTATTTTCATGAGGAATCCAACCCTCCAACTCTTTCTCTTATTTGAATTAATCAAAGTATTTTAATTCGTGTTTCCAACAACCAACAACTCAATTTGCGTTCGTATAGTTAATAGTCTATACAGTCATTGTGGTAATTGACACCTGGTTCCTTTGGTTCGATACTCGTACTTTTCAGTACTATTACTTGATTCGACCCGTACACTTGCGGTAGATTTAGCGGGGTGTAAACCCGCCTATCACCGATGAGAAGAATTTCGAAGGGGTGTGTCCACCGAAATTTCGGTGAGATGATTCACTTATTTTTTTAAGGTAGATCAATAGGTGGAGAATCATGCTGATTAAAAATGGGATTTGATGAAATAGGTAGATCACCATTTTGAGATGGAGGCACATGAGTGAAGGGGATTGAGGAAGTTGGGTAAGAGAGGGTAAAGAGAATGGGGAAAAGAGGATGATAAGTGTATGATGGGTAATAGTAGGTAGGTAAGTTTGAGTGTGATGTGAGAGGATGGTTGATTGTGTAGGGAAGTGGGAAAAAAATTATGGGGAAGATGAAAAGTAAGATTTGTTTTTAAAAGAGTACCGTTTAAAAAAAATTAGGATAACAGTGCATGGACGAAAAGGAGAGAGGGAGAGAGATCTTAACGAAATCAGAGGGTGGGAGTTTTATCGGCAGCCGTAAATCGGTATGGGGTCGACGACAAGAGACGGGTCGGCACAAGGGGGTGTTCGGCAGCCTTGGTTTTCGACTGCAAGCAATCGACAGGGGTTGTTTGGTTTTGCGTTTCGGAAGAAAAAGAAGGCGGTTGGTCGGTGGCCGTTTGGTCGGCAGACTAGAATCGGCAGAAGGGATGGATCAGCACAAAGGGAGTGTCGACAGGAGATGCTCTTCGGCAGATGTGGGATCGGCGCTAGTTGCTGGCGAGTGGGTACGGTAATCGGAAACAACCGATGGGATGTTTCGGCTTGGGCGAAAATCGGCAGAAGACATCCGATGTGAAGCTGTTGTGGATCGGCGGTGCAAGGACAGCCGATAAGAGCTGTTCGGTGGTGCACTTCGGCAGAAGGAAAAGAGCAGCCGATGCTGCTGTGACTTGCGATCAACAACAAAGCCGAATGGTGTTTTCGGTGGTCAAGTGGAATCGGCAAGGTGGTCGATTTGAGAAGGGAGGGATCGGTGGAGGATTAAGAAAAGGAGAGGAGTGATTTCTGTAAGATTTGTTTTTGAAGATGTGTTTGTGGTGGAGTGTTTGGGAAGATTAGAGATGTTTTCGGAGGAAGGTGGTTCGGCCAGTATAGGAGTTGGAGAATTTGGTTGATGAGAGTAAGGAGGATTATTGTGATGAGTAGAATTTTGAGTGAAGGTTGTTGAAGTGGGAACCATTACCAATACAAGAGGAGATCCAAAAGTTGACCATTTGACACTTCAGATTTCTTGATGAACTTGATGATTTCTTCAATTGTGTCACTTTTATACTGGTCCACATAGATCCATCTGGATCATTTGAAGAGGTAGAGAAATGGAAAACACTATTTGGACTTGAATGAGGATTTGCTGAGATTTCATTTTTAACATGTTGCACATAACTTACAAGATAATAACCAATGTCTAGATAACAGATAGGAGTGTACGCGGGTTGGGTTGGGCGGTTTTTGACAATTTTACAACCCAACCCAATTATGGCGGTGTGGAAATTTTGAACTCAACCCAACCCATTCAAAAGTATAACCCAACCCAACCCTTGCGGGTTGTGGCGGGTTGGGCGGGTTGAGCGGTTTGGTTGTATACCTAAAATTCACGATTAAAAAACGACAAATAAAACTAAAATATTGCCAACAAAAATATTATACAATCATCCAAATATATTAAATTCTTAAGTCTTAACATCAAAAGTGTAAACTATAGCATCGAATTCAAATCCTTAATCAAGTATGACCGTAAGCAGTAATTAAAATTATACATAGGAAAAACATATAAAAATATTGACTATGACTAAAACAGTAATCATAACTGCAAAAATATTGTTAAAAAAATACAAAACCAGTAAACAGTAATCAAACTTATACAAACTAAAACAGTAAGCACTAAAACACTAAAATACTAAAACAATAAGCACTAAAACAATAAAAAGAACTAGTTTCTAAATCAATACCTATTTGATTCGTTTGCTAAACAGTCGCTAAACAATCGGCACTCGACAACAGCAACGTGGTCGACCTCAGGTAATGTCAAGTAGTTTGGGCCTTAGATGTTAGAACTTAGAACTAGTTAAGTCAAGTAGTTTGGGCTATGATTTATATAAAGTTTTTTGTGCCTTTCTTAATATTAGATTATTAGTATTAGTTATTTAGTTATATTAATTTGTATTTTGGGTTGCACATATCATATATAATTAATATATTTAATATATAAACATAATTTTATTAAAATAATAATATTAGTGGTGGGTTGGCGGGTTGGGTTGAGTTTTCCTAACCCAATTTCAACCCTTATAATTAGTGGTTTGACGGTTCGGCGGTCCGGCGGGTTGGGTTTAATTGGGTTGTTAGCGGGTTGGGTTGGTCGGGTTTCGCGGATTGACGGTTTTCTGTACACCCCTAATAACAGATATGTTGGTGTCCAAAGACCTGCAGTCACATATAAATTAGCTCCTTGGTACCCATTTGGAGATGGGTCCTTTTGGGTTAGAAGAATAGGAAGAATTTGTATCAATCAGGTCAATTCTTCCTTTTGGACAATCTTTGGCAAAATGAAAAATATCACCACAGATATAACATTTTCTATAAAGAAATGCCTTTTAGAACCTTGACATTTTTCCTTATTTTTGCCTTTTATTTTCAAAGATTTTGATGAAGTATCAAAAATTTGGGGTGCAACACCTAAAATTTCTTTTTCAGAATTTGGGAGGAAAGGAATCTTCTCTTTTAGGTTGAACATTTTGATGTTCACAGATCGGGGAACAAAATCGGTAGAGGAAGTCACAAAGGTATCTTTAGAAAGATTTGAGGAATTTCTTTTTAAGAAAAAATCGGTAGCCACAAACTTGCCTTTTTCAGATGCAGGAAAACTTTTGTATGAGTTTGAAAAATTTCCTTTGAGAGTTTTGGAAGGCATGGGTTCAGAGGAGGATGCTTCATTTAAAGTCAAGATTTTCAGAAAATCATGAAAATGTTTAGGAGAATCATTGGAGGCTTGAGCTTCTTCATTTGGAAAAGAAATGGGAACTTTGGCCTTTACAAACATACCAAATTTTAAAACTTCAGACAAGTCAGCAGAGTTCATGGAAACAGAGCCAAATGAACTAGATTCGGAGGTTTCATGAAAAGTTAGTGAAATAAATCCATTAAATATGTGTATTTTATGAAATTTTTAATAAAGATGATTATCCCTAAAATACGAATATGTTAAAAAAAACCACATTTGTATGTTTTGTAACATTTAGATTGTTTGCAAAAGAAGGGGAATATACACATAGAGAAAGGATTGTGTGAGAAATTAAACATTTTGCAAGAAGGCGAGAAGTCAAAATATCATATATGATTACACTCCTTTGGGTATGTTTAATTAATCACATATGATTGAATGTTTATTTGTCGTCCATGCAACATGTATTTAATCATATATGATTAAGCTACTCTATAATGCATGTAATCATATATGATAATGAAACTTTTCGCCTTCTCGCAAAATGTTTAGCTTTCCGTTTGAACTTGCCCCTATATAGACACACACACACACACACACACACACACACACACATATATATATATATATATATATATATATAGGCTCACTAAAATGTAAACTATGAAAAATGTGTAAACTATGTAAACTAATCTAGACCATTGATCATTTCAATCAATGGTCCTAATTGGGGCGGTGGCAATAATGTAATAATCTATGAAAGCGGTGGCAATATGGTCCAATTAGAAATATGAAAAGGGTAAAATAGACAAATTTTGTGCGACAGGAATTGGATTCAATAAGGTAACCGTGAAATTAGGGATCGACGTGGATAACTTCCATATCTCACGGCCACAACAATCCAAAAAGAAGTTATGATTCTGTGAAAATCCCTTATTGATTCAAAGATTCTGATTATTTTTTTGCTTTATTCAGTGAAATCGAAAGCGACCTAGATAAAGATGGATGCACAACCGAGGCGAATTAGAGGTTAGGGTTTGTTGTAACTGTATGAAATTTGCCGATTTTGTTCATACATTGACAACAGTGGTTGCTTTCTGCAGCGAGGAGGAAGAGTAGCCGAATAAGGCTGTTGACATCCTTCTCGAATTTCAAGAACACACGGGATAATCCCGTCGACGTTGATATGGAGGTCGTTTCTATGAATGCTCCGACAGATGAAGGTATGAAAACTTGTTGTGATACTGTCTGATGAAAAAACAGAAAAAATTTGTTTTATGCTCTGTTGTGTAAAAACCCCAAACAATGTATGAAATATATCTTGTGTTTTGGGGAAAAAAACTAGGGATTGTGGGACTATTGGGTAGAAAAAGAATGAAAACTTTGAAATTATGTGAAAACATTGGTTACATTTGGTGAAATCATGTTGTTTTAAAAAAGAATGTGTGAAATCATGTGAAATAGCAAAAGTATATGAAATACAAGCTGTATGAAAACCCAGAAACTACTTATGATAAATCTGTTGTGTTTGGGGTTAAGATTTTTTTAGGGATTATGGGGTGATTGTATGAAAAAACAATGTTCTGCATGTACATAAGTATGTAAAATTATGTGAAAACATTATTCAATTTCAATAGTTTTGTGTGAAATCAGATTGTGTTAAATGTGACACTTGCATAAATAAATCGATTTCATAACATTAGAACTCACTCTTTTCTGCACAATAGTTTTTTATGCACAATACTTTGAAAGTATGTGAAAACATTTATTAAATTTTGTGAAATCATGTGAAAACACCTTAAATACCAAAATATATGAAATACCTGCTGTATGAAAACCCAGAAACAACTTATGAAAAAAATCTGTTGTGTTTGGGGTTAAGATTTTTTTGGGGATTATGTGCACATAAGTATGTGAAATCAGAATGTAGGAAAAAACATATGTGACATTATGCGAAATTACATAATTGTTTATTTTTTGTAAAATCTTATCGTACTAAATCAATTTCATAAGATTTAGTTGATCAATAATTAACATACAAATCAGATTGTTAGATTTTTGTTTACATATCCTATATAGGTTTGGTTTTCAATTTTTGTGAAGATATCGAATTGTTTGGTTTTCAATTTTTATCCAAAAATATTGAGCAGTTGCAACCAGACCACAAACATAACCCACAGTCCGGAGATTATTGATGTCCCCGGCTGCAGACGTAAGAGGTCAAGCAGTAAAGGTATTGCACTTTTTAATATGATTTCATGTATATGATACAGTAAACAGATTTTAATTTAACGGTGAACGATTAATTTGATGTATGTTCAACCATAAGCTGATGCAGCACATGATGTAGGGCCAAAAGACGAGCATGAGATTATTATTGCCGTCAAGGGAAAAGGACGGCAGCGGTCGAGAAAGAGAGGTATGAAACTTTGTAAACCTTATATAAAGAACATACAACGTAGAAGTTTGACGCGTGGAGATTGTGATTTATAGACTTTTATGCATATGATAATGTTCTAATGGACAAAATATGCGTGATGATTTATAGTATTTCATGCATTCAGGTTTATTTTAATATATTAACAGTTTTAGTATTAAATATTAAAAAAACTGCAACACGTACAACACAACAAGAAGACGAGCCTGCAGAGGTTATTGACGTACCAGGAAGGGTTCGGAGGCGACCGAAAACGACTGGTATGACTCTTGCTTTTGTACAAATATGATTCGAACACACTCCTTGTTAAATTAACATAGTACCTTTTACATTACACATGAATTGTCATTTCATATGAAACAAAACATTGATCTCGTATAGAGAAAGCTCTAAGCAAAACAAGTAGGAGACGTGGGTCAAAAAAGGAGAATGTTGCGAAATCGTCAGCAAAGAAAGGTAATATATTAAATAAGTTGCTCTTAACAAACATAGAAATATTAACGAATATTATGCTGTTAGCTCACTCAACAGAAGCGGTTGTCGATTACCCGGACGACGACGACGATTTCGTACACCATGTGAAACTGACAAAATCAGGTACGTATATTAAACTTAGAGGACATAATCCCACAGTTTGTAATTTAGTTTACAATATAACAAATATTCATGTTTTCATTGTACAGATGTTGTTGCCATCAAGAATGCTAGTCCAACGGGAAAAGGAAAGAAGATAAAAGGGAAAAAAGAAGAAAGAAAGGGGAAAAGGCCAACAATGGTGAACGGGATTAGAACGCGCACATCTCCTGTGACGTTAAATAACACATGTATGGTTTTAAGACTTTTAGATATAACGTGTATTTCATTATATTTATTGATAAAACGCTTTGATATTTCATAACTTTTGGGTATGTGTCGGTGAAAATTAGATTTTAAGTTACGTATGTTTTCCATGATTGAAATATCAAATCTTAGTAAAATTAAAATTTCCCTTATGTATCTTTCACCTTTTATATGTATCACGTATTAAATTTCGTGAGATAACGGTGTACTGACGGTCTTCAAATGATTAGTATTTTAAAATTGACTTCTACAATAATAATAATAAAAACGTGCCATTACATATAACACCTAAGATATTTGGTATATGAAAAAATACCATTTCCTGTAAAACAGTGTTTTGAGCCTCCAAGTCTTCAACTTTGTGGCATCTGTCATCAAGATGGTTTTTCGTCCATTCCAGATCATCTAGCGTGTCTTGGTGTTTTTCTTGGAGACGTTTTAGCTCAGCCCTAAGAGAACGGTTGTCGTGAATGAGGGCATCAATCACCACCAGTTGGTTGGAATGTGAACCAATAGGGTTGACACCATTTTGGTTTTGTTGACTGTTATGGGCCATTGCTATGAAAATAAAGCAGAATGAGCTTTCTTACTATTTGTGAAAAGTGTTGAACCCTTAGAATGAAGCAAGAAATGGAGGATTGGTGGTGTGAAAGGCATGATGTCTACTACATAATATTTAAGATGGGGTGTATGTAATCTCTTGTGAGTGAAATCATGATGCGTACACCTAGCCAAACCTATTTCCTACATGCAATGACAAAGGATGGATGTTTTCCCAATAAAAGGAATCTCAAAAAGCATGCATGGCATCTAATTTTCATAATGGTGTATTTCTTTTGATGTGAAAGATGATAAATTGAAGTTAAAAAAAACAAATAAAGGATTACATAACAAACAACAACTCTTGCACGAAAACCTGGGATTTAAATTTAACCTATAAATATAATTATAAAAACAATACTCATAGCAAAAATGTTCAATTTGATAACTTGGAAGATCATATATAATTTATGTGATGACCTAAAAATATTGTAAACATCTATAAAAGTAATCCAAAACCACCACACCTATCAAAGGGAAAACATTAAGTCAAACGAACAAGTAAAAAAACAACCTAGTCGTCATTTTTTCGCGACGGACAATTTCTTGAATCATGGTTCGCCATTGTCTTGCATCTCCTGCACAGACACTTTGGCTTCTTAGCCTTCTTGGTCGCTTTCTCTAAAGCCCCTACCAACCGTTTATCTGTATCGCACCCCTTGTTCCGTATACCAGCCGAGGGTAACACCTGAACCTCATCAGGAACATCCACACCATAACATTCCCTAAGTGCTTCCGCTCTATCGTCAGAAACGGATGGAAGAATATTTTCAACTTCAAACTCGGACTTCATGTTCTCCAACATTTCCGTCAAAACGTTCAACTTACCTTTGTCATTTCTAATTCGGCTAACAAGCAAATCAAGTTTAGAATATAAACCGTTAATCAATCGCTCCTTCTCAACGTCAACCTCGCCATACCGTGCACGAGCAGCCTGAACTTCAACAGGAACCAAACCCCTCGTCCATCGACGACAGATAAGAATGTCAGGAATCGAAACAAAATCATCGTTTAGTAAAATCTTGAACATGTGTCGATACGGGAACCCATTCCGAGGAAAAAAATTACATTCGCATTCTATCATGTCTGTGTCTGTGTTGTGTGAAACCTGTTAAACAAATAAATTATGAAATATATGCTCGACACTTCATAAAAACGAATAAAGACTTGTACATTAAAAACTATATGAAAATACAAAAATTCGAATTAACGTACGTGATACGAAAACTTCGTAACGGCCTTCATATTTTTGTGTAAAACCCTATATCTCCGAGTATCACCATCTTCACCAAGATACACAACTCCGCAATGATACGCGACTTTCTTGATCTCCTTTTGAACTTCTTTGAATAAAGTACGAGTATATACCTCTGACGCATGCCTCTCGATCACCAACGGCGTGGCACATCGGGGGAAAGTGTTTCTAGTTATGAACTCAAGTGTCCGATGCTTATTCCTCTGCTTCTCAATTGCGCCATCAAACGCATGCAAAAACTTTACCAGATCATTGCGATATGATGCATATATCCTAAAGAACGCCTGAGCACTCTCGGATCGAGAGGTTGTCCTCATTAGCCCGGACATTGGAACATCCCTATAATATGCAGATATCCAAGATTGCCTAATTACGTACATGTCTCTCAACCAATCATTGTGATGCAATTCGTAGTCATCAATTATACAACACCACTCATTCTCAAATTCTTCCGGACTCATGTTGAATCTTCATTTGAAAGAAACATTGGCATCAAGATCGGAAGTTATCTACAAAACATTAAAGATGATTAATAACACATTAAATGAACAGATTGTTTTATTAAAAAATCGAATAAAACTTCACAATAATTTACCAATTCCCTTATAAAATATAACTGACATTGCCGGGAAGTTTCTTCATAATGTGCCACATACACAACCGATGATTCGACTCTGTGAAAACAGCCGATACTGCTTGTTTCATGGCAGCGCATTGGTCAGTTATAACAAAGGTAGGTTGTTTCTCGTGTGCTTTCAAAAATGCAGACAACACTCATGTTGGTCCCGAAAAGCTATACAAGTTTGTAGAAGGGGGGGGGGGGTGAATACAAACACACAAGTTTTACTTTTCTAAATTGTTTATTGATAAATCATTAACAATTTACAGCTTGTTGCGGAACAAGATTAAGGATAAATCCTAATCTAAACAAGTTGAAACACTAAGTTTTCTTGCACTAAGAAAGAGAAGAAAATTACTAATAATAACCTATCTCAAGATATAAGAAGATGACTTGACCAGAGTTAGCAAGTGATTCAAAATGAAGTGAGGTCCTCTTCTTATATACTGCATGCATTTAATGCATGGCAGTTTATACTTTACACGTGGCAGCAGCTGATTGGTTGTAGGATCTGACTTGAGTAGACAACCTTAGTAGCCGCATGGTGAACAGTGTAGTATCAGAGTAGTTGTACGATTTCATACAATAAGGAGGTTATTTTCTGACATATCGTACGGAGTCGTGCAAGGGTGGTTAAGACAAAAGTACTTTGTACGGAGGACTTCATGATCAGCTTTACGTTGATTCAGGGCTTTATCATTCTTTATCAGTGAATGACGAAGTTCAACGATAGCTGAAGTCTTGTACTTGATACTTCACGTTGATTGGACAAATCTGAGTCTTCGCTGATCCGCATCATTTCATTAGGAGACTTGTTGCTGGTTCTTGAGCTTGATCTCCGACTTCCGCGTAGAACCTATGTTAACATGAAACTTGTCTTCAGGGATCATAAGTAAACAACTAACTTATCAGCGATCACCATAAGGACTGAACAGGCTCAGAGCATTATGGTGAACAGTGTTCGCTGAATGTTTAATCTAAAGAACGAGAGTTCCTATCAGCGGTACTGTAAAGTCTTAGTACTTATCAGCGATAGTGAAACTCTGATACATATTGTTTACTTACAATTTTCACTAAGTAGAATGGAGCGGGTCATTATCAAATCACTGAGGGTTTGGATCAACAATCTCCCCCTATTTGATTATGACATAGCAACAGAGAAAATTGCTATTTAATGAAAACATAAGGATAAAAAGAACTCATAAAATATTTGTCCATTTTACTGTTTTCTGGGATCTTTTCTGTACTGATGGAGTAAAGTACTTTCGCTGAAATCTTTCTTTAAAACTTCGTATCAGATTACAAAGGGAAGTGGAAAGATTACAAGTACAAGCGAAATAAATTACAAGTACAAAAGAATAACTGATAAAATAAAAGAATAAGGCGATCTTATCAGCTTATAGAGGTTATTCCTTAATGAGAAGTTCATCAAGGGTCTTTGATGTGGAATCATCCAGTCAGGGACATTTACTCCTTGATTCTTTTTGTTCAGAGCTTCTTTAAAAATCAAGGGTTTAAGATGCCGTGCATGAATGTCGCGTTTGAATTCACACCAGTAGATGAGATCTTTCAGTTATTCGATGGGAGTGATGGGAAGCTCAGAGATACGTTGAAAACGTTGTCGTCCACCATAGTCAATAAAGAATATCCCATAGGGTTTGCTTATGACTTTCCCAGGGATGAAAGTCTCACCAGGAGGAAGAGATGTGTCAAGTGCGGAAAGGTCAGGTTCTGGACCAAGAACTTCAGCACGAGAAAAACCAATACCTGTTTCGTTCTGTATAAGAGGACCTGAGTCTGAAGGTTTAGACTTTTTCTTTGCAGAGGCCCTTCTTTTCTGATTTGCGAGAGGAGGGGGAGGAGGAATATCCACACAAGAAGAGACTAAGTCGATCTGTTGATTTATCAGCTTTTTGAAATGATCATTGTACTTAGATTGAGACTTCTGAATGGCTAATCTGATCTCCAACCATTCGGAGAGACCGTACTTCGTGATGGCTTCAGCATAGAATTTTTCGTACTGTCCGTTTTCTCTGAATATCTCGATTTCAGCGATTGAAACTTTGAGGGTTGATTTTCCAGTGATATGTACCTTGTTGATTCTGGCAGGTCGATATCTGAAGTGTACCTTTTCTTTGCACCAGATTAAAGTAGATTTAGACACAGTTCTCTTTTCTTCAACGATCTTTCGAGCATCTTCTCAAAGCTGACGTTGGACTTGAATGGGAATTCGTTTCAGCTTGGGGTCTTCGACTGATTCTTGGACGAGCTGGATGGCGAGAGCCTTGTCTTTTTCTTCATCTTCCCTTCTTTCAGCGATTAATCTTTCAGCTCTGAGGTGATCCTGGTATTCCTTTTGTGAAAGTCTGAACTTTGGAGGAATAGAAGGAAGTTGATCACGCTTCAGGATGATTCGTTGATCTTCGAATCTCTTAATCATCTCTTCTCTTCTTCTCTGATCCTCTTCACTTGGTTTTGGAGGAACCAAGGAAGGTCTGTTTTTGTGAGAGAGCAGCTGTTCTTCAGGTTCATCAGTCTCAGTGGTTAAATCCAAGACTGGGATTATTTCTTCAGCGTTGGGAGCTGGGATTATTGTTGGTGAAGTCGCAGCTGTAGAAACTTCAGCGATATCCTCAAACAGGGGAGAGGACTAGCTGAAACACAGCGATCGTTTAAGTAAGAAGAGTTGGGGAAGAAAGAGATAGAAAAAGAATATGGTTAAGTGTATAGAGGTTTTATGGATTGAAGGATTGAGATTGAGAAGGGATAGAGGAGGGATGCAGTGTAAGGGAATAGAAGGCAGTGTACCTGACAAACCGGATTTTTAAGCAAGATCGTCAGATTGTCATCTTCAGCGAGGCCTTTGTTTTTGCCTTTGTCAGCTTCAGACGCTGCAGGCTTTGTCTTGGTCCGCTCCCCTGAAGGTTCGTTTATCGAAATCCCTTTAAGAGCTGTAGTCTTCTGAGCAGGCTTGACGATAAAGGAGTCATCATCATCATCGTCATCATCATCATTCTTTGGAGAAGAAGATGGTTCATCATCAGAGATGTCGACGGCTTCTTCATCTTCAGCTTCAGATTCTTCAGCAGCTTCTTCGAGTTGCTCCCCCTCAGATACAGAGGTAAGCTTCTCAGTTCCCTCAGGGTTTTCATCTCCCTGAGGTCCAGCAGTTGTTTCTTCATTTGTCTTCTCCCCCTCTTCAGTAAGGGGAAGGTCTTCAGTCTTCTCCCCCTCGATAGATTCATCATGGGGAAGGTCTTCAGAGTTCTTCTCCCCCCCTTCCGTATGATGAGTGGGGGAGGAATGCGATGACTCAGCCAATGGTGTTGGTTCCCTGTATTCTTGGCCAGGGATCCCAATATAGTTTTCAATCGCTGCTACTCTGTCTTCTAGGCCAGTAATAGCAGGACTGATCTTTAAAAGTTCAACACGATCCGCCGTAGTAAAATGTGAAGGTGCAGGGGCAGGGGCGGTCATGTGATTCAGGATCTGCTGTACCATCGTCTTCACTGAACTTACGTCAGTCTTTACTGAACTCACGTCAGTCTTTACAGCGGACACCTCTGTCTTAAGATTTCCAAACGATGTTTTCAGCGTTATGACCTCGCTGGACATGGTTTGAACTGTTGTTTTGAGAGAGGTGTAGTCGGTGTAGATGTCAGCAAGAACTTTGTCAAAGTCACCAAGAGTATTATCAACCTTCTCTAAATCAGCTTTGGAGGCTTTCTGTTCAACCACTGTTGTCAGCTTGTTGAGATTCTCTCCAGCGTTTGTTACAGCTGAAGAGTTGTTTGAGAGAGTAGTGGTGAGACCTGTCAGCTTTGTATCCAGGTTCTTCAGAGAGGCGTTGATGTCTCCCAAATTAGGACCTGTAACAGATAAGAACTTATGAACAGAGGAAAGCTCAGAAGTTTGGGGTTTAGTTACAATGTATATGGTTTGGTGTATACCTGCAGGAGGGTCGACGAAGTCATCAAAACTTCTGTGACCTGAATAATGTTCCATGTCGTCAGCTAGAGTGCGTGTACGTATGGAAATTCCTGCAGGTCCTGCATCCATCATTCCTTGAAAGGGATTAGCTTTAGCTTCTGGAAGAATGACGGTTGCTCCAGTGGTCGCGGTGAAAACTGGATTAGAGTCCAAGGGAGTAGAGAGAGAAGCGAAGGTTGAGAAAGTTGGTTGGGGTACTAATTCAGTGTTGGATCCACTGAGAATCACTTCTTCAGTCCTTTGAGGGGCTGAAGGAGATTGGTTCTTTTCTAAGTTTATAACTTCAGCGTTTAGAGACGCTGAAGCTCAGATGGAAGGGGTGGCTTGATCAACTATGGCAGAGCGTACAACTGAACTTTCCATCAGCTCTTTAAGATGAGCTGAGTCTTCAGCATGAGATTGCTGGGGTTGCTCCTTTGTTTGCTTAGTTCTTTTGGAACCAAGTTGGGTAGAGGAATGTTTCCTTTTACGAGGAGTAGATTTTGTAGCCTGGGTATCAGCGAGGGGTATTGTCGCTGAAGTAGCCACATAAATAGAAGAAGGAGGATTGAGAAGAGTTAAGAGAGTAGAGAGACGTACCTCGTTTGCCATTGGCTTGAAGTCGAGTACCTTAGGGCCAACCTGAGAGAGTTTCAGGTCTCCTACTTTTGGGTAGTTATCCTTCAGGCCTGTTTGGAAGACGGCGCTGAGGAATCTTGGGTATGGAACCCATGATGGTCGGTCAGCAGAGTCTACTCTGAGCACAAGATCATCGTAGATTATCGAGGCCCAGTCAACATGAAGACCTTTCAGCAATGCATAGCCCATTGCTTGCTGAGGTTGAGAGGCTTGATCAGAGGAGCCGGTCTTTGCAGTCATGCAGCTTATCAAGTGTGCGAAGATGAAGTTCATCTCGCTGGGCATTATTGACTTCTTGATGAGGGTCAGCTTCTTCTCAGGCTTCTTGTCCCTTCCTGTTTCCCATACATAACCCATTGCATCAAAGAATGCAGTGATGGCTTCCCTATCAGCATGTTTCTTGTGGTCAGGGAGAGAAACAAAGGGTTTTTCTTTTGTGGCGATGGGAAGGCTCAATGCTTTTCGGATAATGGCATGGGTGATTTTTATGGTTCCAAAATCAGTGTCAGAGAGGATGCAATCGATTTTCTTCGTGGGATCTTTGGTCGATGGTAGCTGAGTGTGTCTGGCAGAATACCATAACTGAGATAGTAGTAGCTGATGAGCAGGGGGTGTTATGGTCAGGGCTGTAGAGAGGCAACGGGTTTTGAGGAAATTCACAGCATCATTCAGATGTGTGACTTTCTTTCGAGGAGGAAACTCGAAAAGCGCATAGAGATTGTTTGACCTGAGGAGCCTTGATGATTTCCAGTTCCTCAGCAGCAGCAATGTTCTGAGCAGTAGGAATATCAGTAGATGCCATTGCTGTATTATCAGTTCAACCAAAGATATAACAAATAAGAATAATCTTAATGTGGAAAGATTTTCCAATAAGATGGTTCGAATTTTGTCCATTTCATTCAGACAAAAATGTCTTAATGAAGATTAGGTTTCTTGTTTTTGAAAAAGAAATGAAAACCCAATAGAAAGTCTTGTTTTCCAGTTTCCTTTGAGGATTAGGATTCTGGAAAAACGTATGAAGAACAAGTTTAAGATATTTGCGATTAAACTTGAAGAACAACCATGAAAGGTTGTGTTCATAAAACCATGAAAGAAATGATTTCATTTTAAGAATGGTTTCTTTTGTTTGATCTTTTAAAAACAATGATAAGATCCAAAACAAGTTAAAACAGTAGATAATATAAGAATATTAACCTTGTGTTCTTTGTAGAAGATGAACAGTTCTTTAGGAGAGAAAACTCGAATGTTCAAGATGCAACAGTATTCTTGAGAAAACTTGAGTAAGAAGTTGTTCGCGTAAAGAAAAAATATAAACCCAAAGTGGTTTATATAGAGAGATTAGAGAGAGAGAAAATCTTGAGCGGGAAAAGATTTTCATCATGACACGGACACGTGTTTGCATTTGATTGGCTGGTAAACGAAACGTGCAAACGTGTATCAGAAAAAGAACGTGACTGGGCTTATCCATTGCGATGACGTCACGGATGTCCATTCATATTTTAGGATGTCTCTGAGGTTTTGAAAGCTCAGAGACACTTTTGAAAACATGAAGCACTGAATAGAAATATAAGTGTTGGTTTTAGAAATTTCAAAGTATCGCTGATTAAGGAAGAGATATTCAGCGATGCAATTTGTCTTGAAATCTTGCATTTACATGCAATTGTCAGTGAGAGAAAAACATACCTTGATATCAGCGAATTAATTATGTTCAGAGAGAGAATGATAGAATGGGTTATACAAGTTGATTTTATCCTATCTCTGATCAAATGTGAACCGCTGAAGATTTTACTCTTCAAAGTTCAGCATTCCAAGCTCGCTGATGAGAAAGTTGAATCTTGTCTCATCAAGAGGTTTGGTGAACAGATCAGCTAACTGATAGTCAGTTGGGATAAAATGAAGTTCTATATCACCATTCATCACATGATCTCTGATAAAATGATACCTGATTTCGATGTGTTTTGTCTTTGAGTGTAGCACTGGATTGTTGGCTATAGCGATGGCACTTGTGCTGTCGCAATAGATTGGAATTTTCGAGAGCTGAAGGTCATAGTCTAGTAGTTGATTTCTCATCCACAAGACCTGAGAACAACAGCTTCCTGCGGCTACATACTTAGCTTCAGCAGTTGAGGTGGACACTGAATTTTGCTTTTTACTTGTCCAACTCACCAGCTTTCCACCCAGGAGCTGACAGCCTCCTGTGGTGCTTTTCCTATCCAATTTGCAACCTGCAAAATCACTATCTGAATAGGCGATTAGATCAAACCCTGAGTCTTTGGGATACCAAAGACCTAGATTTGCAGTACCCTTAAGGTAACGAAAGATTCGCTTTACAGCGATCATATGAGATTCCTTAGGTTCAGATTGATATCGTGCACACAAACAGGTTGCGTACATAATATTGGGTCGGCTAGCTGTAAGATACAAGAGAGAGCCGATCATCCCACGGTACAGCGTGACATTAACAGGTATTCCAGAGGGATCCTTGTTTAGTGTCAGCGGTGGTGCCATAGGGGTTTTCATAGCTGAACTCTGAGTTAAATCGAATTTCTTCAGCATATCTTTAACATACTTTCCCTGATTAATGAAAGTTCCTTTTTCATTTTGCTTTATCTGAAGACCAAGGAAATATGTTAGCTCACCCATCATGCTCATTTTTATACTATTCTTTCATTCTATCAGCGAAACGAGTACAAAGGTCAGGGTTAGTAGAACCAAATATAATGTCATCAACATATATCTGAACAAGAATAATATGACCTTTTACTTTCCTGAAGAATAGAGTCTTATCGATTTTACCACGCTCAAATTTTTCAATATGAAGATAAGTAGAGAGAGTGTCATACCATGCACGAGGAGCTTGCTTTAAGCCATAAAGTGCCTTATCCAGTTTATAAACATAACCTGGACGCTTAGGATCTGAGAATCCTGGAGGTTGTTCCACATAGACTTCTTCATTCAGCTTTCCATTTAGAAATGCTGACTTAACATCCATCTGATATACTTTGAAGTCTTTGTGTACAGCGTATGCTAAGAATAGACGAATAGATTCTAGTCTTGCTACTGGAGCAAATGTTTCGTCGTAATCTATGCCTTCCTCTTGTCTGTATCCCTGAGCAACAAGTCGAGCCTTGTTGCGGGTTACAGTTCCATGTTCGTCCAACTTGTTTCGATAGACCCATTTTGTGCCTATCACTGTCTTGTCAGTTGGTCTTCGAACAAGTTTCCAAACTTTGTTTCTTTCGAATTCAGTCAGCTCTTCTTGCATGGCGTTGACCCAGTTTGGATCTTTGAGGGCATCATCAACTTTCTTTGGTTCAATCAGAGAAATAAAGTTAACAAATAAACAAATATTACCTGCACTTCGTCGAGTCTGAACACCAGCGTTTGGATCACCAAGAATTTGATCAATTGGGTGATTTACAGTCCATCGCTGAGCAGGAGCATAAGTCGCTGACTCAAATTGAACTGGAGGAGCTGAAGATGAAGCTTCAGCAACTTCTGGAATATCAGCTAAGAGAGGAGTAGGTGCAGATGTCATTTCATTCACTGATTGCTGAGAAGTAGATGTAATGTTTGAGACATTTGGTTCAGAAGCAGGTATAGTGTTTAAAGGAACAGTTGAGACCCATGATGTTTCAGCTTCACTATTCTGCATGTTTGGGATGATGGTAGGACTATCATCTTCAACTGTATGAGTATGAGGAGTGGGAATATCTTCTGCATCACCAAGATGAGAAAACATCCATTGATTCAGTTCTTCAGTATCAACAGATGGTTTAGAGTTTTTTGAACGGGATTCGTCAAAAGTGACGTGAATAGTTTCTTCAACAGTTTGTCTTCTTCGATTGAAGACTCTGAAGGCTTTGGAGATTGAAGAATATCCAAGGAAGATTCCATCATCAGCCTTAGGATCAAACTTTCCAAGGGCATCTCAGTTATTCAGTATGAAACACTGACACCCAAAGATGTGAAGAAAGCTAATTGAAGGCTTTCTCCCATGAAAAAGTTCATAGGTTGTCTTATTGAATCTTTTAACTATCAGCGACCTGTTTTGCGTAAAACAAGCAGTGTTGACAGCTTCTGCCCAAAACTGAGTAGGCAGGTGAGAATCACTGAGCATTGAACGTGCAGCTTCAATAATTGTTCTATTTCTTCTTTTAGCAACTCCGTTTTGTTGCGGTGTTCTCACTGAAGAAAAGTTGTGAGAAATACCCTTACTCTCAAAGAAGGAATCAAGAGAACTGTTTTTGAATTCAGTCCCATGATCACTCCTTATTGAGCGAACAGTCAAGTTGTTCAGGGTTTCCATCTTCCGAACAAAGGTGATGAGTTCTTCAGGGGTGTCACTCTTAGAACGGAGAAACATAACCCATATATATCGAGAGAATTCATCAACTATGACCAGTGTATATTTCTTTCCAGCGATGGATTGTTTGTTAACAGAGCCAAACAAATCCATATGGAGAAGTTGTAGAGGAGATGACACTGAGGAGACTTGCTTTGACTTAAAGCTTGCTTTGGTCTGCTTGCCTTTCTCACACGCTGAACATAAGGACTCTTTGGCGTATGAGTGTTGAGGTAGACCAGTGACTAACTCTTTTGAAGAAAGAGTATTCAGTGTCTTGAAGTTTAGATGAGAGAGCCTCTTATGCCATAGCCAGTTGACATCAGATGAGGCTTTTGAGAAGAAACAGGAGTTCTCAGTGGTTGTTGAGTCCATGTTTATTACATAAACATTTTCCAAACTATAACCGCTGAGAGCTATCTTCTCCTTTTTGTCAGCGACAACGCAGGATTCCTTAGTAAAGATTACTTTGTTGTCCTTGTCGCAAAGCTGACTGATGCTTAGAAGATTATGCTTCAGCCCTTCAACATATGTGACTCTTCTAAAGGTTGTTGTACCATTAGAGAGTACACCAAACCCTCGGGTATGTCCTTTTCCATTTCCACCGAAGGTTACAGAGGGACCCTTCTCTTCCTTGTATTCAACGAGCAGACTTTTCTTTCCAGTCATGTGTCTAGAGCATCCGCTATCGAGATACCAGATACCCTTCTTAACCTGCATTACAAAGGAAGATTAGTTTTTCTTGGGTACCCATTTAACCATGTGTACACGTTTGTCAGTGGAAGTGGTTGAAATGGAAGGTTCAGCAGTCTTCGCAGCAATTGAAGATTCAGCTTTGTCAGTCTTCACCTTGGTTAATTTCTTAACCTCGGTGGTCTTCTTTGCCTTCGGGGCAATGATCTTCACCTTAGCTAATTTTTCAGCTTTGGTGGTTGTTGGGCACTTACTAGCAATATGATTTGTAAGTCCACAATGATAACATTTCCTATAACCAAAAGTAGTTCTAGGACCTTTTGCATGCTGAGCCATATTTTTAAAATTGGAAGGACCAGCATCAAGTACACCCTTGGTATTGGAAATAGGAGGAACTATCAGTTCTTCAGATTTCTTACCAGTAACATCCACTTTGATTCTGGGAGTAGATCGCTGAATATATCCACGCTGAACATATCCAGTGTTCTTGTTCCCTGAACCAGATGGATGAATCGCTGAGGCTGTAGAAGCATTCAGCTTAGGTATAAAGATACCCTTATGAGGATTTTGATCATAAACAATTCCTTTACCTTTATCTTTAGAGACAGAGGTAGGTTTTGGATAGACCATTTTCTCTTTACCTTTTGAAGAGGTAGAAATTTCCTCATGGATGGGCGGTTTAGAAGAGGAACACTGAGAGGATGAAGTATCAGTGACTGAGGATACGGAAGTTCCAAATAAGAGCATGGAACGATCAGTGGTTGGTTCTAAAGTATCAACTTTGTAACCAAGACCACATTTATCACTCAGGGGAATCTGAGACTTAATTATCTCAGTGATCTTTGTTGAGGAATTATACCATCCATCAACAGTAGCTTTTTCAGCTTTTAATGCAGCGATAACTTCTTCGCGCTCGATTTTGACTAGCTGATTTAGGTGCATTTGATCTTTAAAATCTTCTTCAATTTTAGAAAGATTTTCTATTTGAAGGTGACAGTTTTAAGCTGTTCAGCGAGATCAAGGTTTTGATTTTCAACTACAGTTTTGCCATTCATGGCTTCATCTAAACTTCTAGTCAAGAGATCGATTTTACGAAGACTATCAGCTTCATCAATATTTGAAATATTGGTAAAGAAGGAAGGTGATACCTGAGTAGCAGAGGTTGAAGTAGAGGGAATGTCAGAATTTTCTTCCTCATCTTCATGTTTGGCCATAAGACAGAGATTGGCTTCATCATCTTCAGAGTCAGATGTTTCTTCCTCATCAGAGTCAGCCCAATCTTAGTCAGCCATCAGGCCTTTGCCTTTCTTCTTAAAGCTTTTCAGCTTCGCATACCTTTCTTTCAGCTTGGCGTATTTGTCATCTCTAGACCTGAGGTTAGAGGATTTCTTGGGAAACACTGAGTTTCTCGAAACTTTCTTTGACCTGCACTCGTTAGCGAAATGTCCTATCTTTTCACAGTTAAAACACGTAGCAGTAGCCTTATCAACAGGATCTGATGATCTTGGCTTGTCAGTAATGGAAAGAGGTTTATTCTTTCTGAACATTTTCTTTTTGGCGAATCTCCTGAACTTTTTAGTGAGGAGAGCCAAAGATTCATCAAGATCTGAAGAGTTAGAATCTGATGACCTTTTAGAGTTACTTTCCAACTCAGTGATAGTGACCGAGGGTTGCTGAGTGGAAGATTCCTCTGAGATTAAAGCAACATGGGTGCTTTTGGAATCTTTTACAAGATTCTTCTTAAGATGACTCGATTGCTCATGATTCAGCATCGTGCCATATAAGGTAGAAAGATTCATCGATTTGAGATCTTTTGACAGCTTGAGACACATTGAATAGTTGTCCCAGCTTTCAGGTAAACATTCTAAAAACTTTGTCAGCACTTCAAAGTTAGAATATTCCTTACCAACAGTTTTCAGATCTATTATTAAACAGTTAAAACGGTGGTGTACTTCAGAGAGAGATTCATTCTTACCACAAATGAAGCTTTCATATTGTCTTACCAGGTTGATCTTTCGAGAGTCCGAGACTTTAGAAGTACCTTCATACTGAACACAGATTGTGTCCCACATAGCTTTTGAAGTTTTCAGGTTCATGATGGAATGGTAGACTTCGTCAGGAAGAGCCATGGAGAGTATGGATCTGGCTTTGGTGTCGATAGCCACTTTCTTCTTATATTCATCAGTCCACATATGAATTTCCTTAGGAATCAGCCTTTCTGGAATAGCAGATCTATTCTCAGCGGTTGGAACTGCAGCATCAATTCTTACAGGCATATATGGGCCGTTTTCAAGATAATAAGGCATAGTAGGGTCTACACCTTCTAAGAAGAGAATCATCCTATTTTTCCATAGATTAAAATTATCTCTGGAGAATCTAGGGGGTTTTGCAAGAGAACCATTGTCAATATAGTTTGTGTTTGTGTTGGTAGCCATTTTAAGAAATAGCTAGGAAGAGAAATCTTAGTATAGATCATATCTTGTTTATGAGTTTAAACAAATCTGCTCTGATACCACTTGTTGGTCCCGAAGGGCTATACAAGTTTGTAGAAGGGAGAGGGGGTTGAATACAAACACACAAGTTTTACTTTTCTAAATTTTTTATTGATAAATCATTAACAATTTACAGCTTGTTGCGGAACAAGATTAAGGATAAATCCTAATCTAAACAAGTTGAAACACTAAGTTTTCTTGCACTAAGAAAGAGAAGAAAATTACTAATAATAACCTATCTCAAGATATAAGAAGATGACTTGACCAGAGTTAGCAAGTGCTTCAAAATGAAGTGAGGTCTTCTTCTTATATACTGCATGCATTTAATGCATGGCAGTTTATACTTTACATGTGGCAGCAGCTGATTGGTTGTAGGATCTGACTTGAGTAGACAACCTTAGTATCCGCATGGTGAATAGTGTAGTATCAGAGTAGTTGTACGATTTCAGACAATAAGGAGGTTCTTTTCTGACATATCGTACGGAGTCGTGCAAGGGTGGTTAAGACAAAAGTACTTTGTACGGAGGACTTCATGATCAGCTTTACGTTGATTCAGGGCTTTATCATTCTTTATCAACGAATGACGAAGTTCAACGATAGCTGAAGTCTTGTACTTGATACTTCACGTTGAGTGGACAAATCTGAGTCTTCGCTGATCCGCATCAGTTCATTAGGAGACTTGTCGCTGGTTCTTGAGCTTGATCTTCGACTTCAGCGTAGAACCTATGTTAACGTGAAACTTGTCGTCAGGGATCATAAGTAAACAACTAACTTATCTGCGATCACCATAAGGACTGAACAGGCTCAGAGCATTATGGTGAACAGTGTTCGCTGAATGTTTAATCTAAAGAACGAGAGTTCCTATCAGCGGTACTGTAAAGTCTTAGTACTTATCAACGATAGTGAAACTCTGATACATATTGTTTACTTACAATTTTCACTAAGTAGAATGGAGCGGGTCATTATCAAATCACTGAGGGTTTGGATCAACAACCCATTTAAAATTCTGTATGTTCTCGTGGCTGATCAGTGCAGAGCGTACGACAACTGACCGCTTATGGTTGTCGATGGCTATGAACGGAACAAAATTCATAGCATGACTATCAAAATAAAAACATATGAAAACAGTTAATTAAAGATCAGATATTTCAAGCAACTAAAAAAAGGAAATTATTGTAATACGTACCGATTCGTATGATATGTCGCATCAAACGATATGGTGTCACCAAACTCTTTGTAATTTAGCCTGGCAATCTCATCAGCCCAGAAAATCGCCTGTAACTCACCATCCTTGACCAATATATCAAAAAAGTAATCAGGCACCACGGTTCTTCGTTTGCACAAGAGATCAACCAACATTTGCGCATCTTTCCTCCCCACAAACGTGCCCATGGCGATTCTAGCATTCTGGTAGTCGACTTGGGTAGCATTAACATATTCGTATCCGCCTTTAAGAGCTGCCTGAATATTATAAGACTTTGCCCCACCAATACACGATGATGATGCATTATACACATTCCTAAAATCTGTATATTGCAACCGTCTTTTGGAGCGTGACATTCCCTTGTCCACATAGTTGTATAGAGTGTGGTTGTGTCTTTCTTCAAACTTATAAACCACATACGTACGACTCTCCTTTCTAAATCGAAACTTAATACACGCTCTACAGTTAGTACGTTTAACATTTGATTTCCTAGACATTTGCTCAACATCTCTACTTGCCGGAAGACCTTGCTTACTACACAATAAGTAACGATTTTGCACATCCCCAAGCTTATTTTTTTCTTATTGGACTGCCGAACATCGAAACCGGCTTCTTCAGCATATTTCATGTATGCAATGTCAGCGAGATCAAGTGTCCTAAACTCATATCTGAGGCCTATCTTAAAACTATCGTCCACAACTGGTATCCAATATTTCGTACCCCCGGGTGAAACAAACGTCTTGTGTCGTACTACTACATAAAAAAAGTAAGCTAATAATGAATAAAACAAATCATCTTAATGCCAAATTACACTAAAACATAAATTGATATGAAACTAATATAGACAAAAAACCACGAGTTCATCCTAAACTAAAGTTACCATATCATACGTGACACATTAATTTCATATAAAACTAATTCTATCATATTTCATATATGAAAACTTCGGTTGGTTATTAAAGATCACGAATAATTACACATGAACTTCAAAAACATCGTCAGTTACTAATAATTTTCATATTAACAATATCCTATCATATTTCATATGCGAAAAACAGGTGGTGTATATGTGAAAATTCACAAAAAATTGTGCATTACCTTTAGCACATATAAATTATCATTAAAAAAATCAAAAATTAATATGAAACAAATATATAAAAAAAACATCGGTGACACAAAAAAAGTTCATCCTAAACTAAAGTTACCATATCATCAGTGACACATTAATTTCATAAAAAACTAATTCTATCATATTTCATATATGAAAACAGCTGTATGGTTGTGAGAGATCACGAATAATTACACATGAACTTAAAAAACATCATCAGTTGCTAATAATTTTCATATTAACAATATCCTATCATATATCCCATGTGAAAACCGGTGGTGTATATGTGAAAATTAACAAAAAATCGCACATTACCTTCAGCACATATGAATTATCATTGCTTCGTACAAAAAAATCAAAAAGAAACATATAAAACAAACATCGACCTACACAATTTGTCAACAGATATTCGTGAAAATCAAAATAAAACTTGTACATCCACGTTAAAAAGACTTATGAAAAGAACGTTACGGTTCTTGATCGGTGTAACGTCGAGTGCATCTTGGTAATCCATTAAATCGGGCTCTTGGATTAAATCTTCATCACGCTCTTCATCGGAAGCAACTGACATAACGAAGTCGGCAAGAACATCTTCGGCCATCATCTCGTCATGTATACTTTGTTCTTCGTTGTTTCCTTCTTCATGAACGTTTGACATGATGACAACTAGTTCAGAAACTATGAACAATGAAGAATTTTTTATGAAGAACCTTGAATTTTACGGTTGTGAATATGAGTATTAAACTGAAAACCGATTATTATGGAAGAAGATTATCTCGGATTATTTGGGAAAAAAATAATAAAAAATGTTAAAGTAAATCACTTCCTAAAATATATGAAACTGCCAAAATTAACTATATGTATTAAAGGACGAATCTGCCCTTATAGTCATATTGATCAAGATCAAAATTCAAGGGCTATGATTAGTTTACATACATGATACGTATATGAGTTTACATTTTATTATCCATATATATATATATATATATAGGCGAAGGATCGTGTGAGAAATTGATGTTAACGTGAGAAGTGTGAGAAGTAGATCTAAACCGTTGATCACCTTTAATCAAATACTCTCCATGAGTTGCGGCTTATAAGAGAATTGATCCGGTGCATCCCGATGCATTTCATCCTATTGCGCATCCATTTCTCATCCAATGGTTGATAACCATTTCTCACGCTTTTCACGTTAATATATATATATATATATATATAGAGAGAGAGAGAGAGATGTGAGTTCAAACGAGAACGCTAACTATTTAAGAAAACACGAAAAAGGCAGTCCGTGTACAAAATCATATGTGATTCACATACAAAATCATATATGATTCATGCGACTTGCCACACGACTTGCAAGTCGCGTCCAAGGTCGTCCGCGTCCAGATTTTTGAAGTTAGTGTAAAATCACATATGATTTTGTACATGGGCGAGCTTTTCGTGTTTTCTTAAATAATTAACGTTCTCGTTTGAATCTCTCTCTCTCTCTCTCTCTATATATATATATAGGGTCTAATCAAATATTAATTATATTAATTATGTTTATTTAATTAATAGGTAAGGTTATATTAGTAATTTGATTAGTTATAACTTAAATATTAGTTTTTTTGGGTAATTGTCAATCAAAAATTCATTTCCCTATTTTTCTTAACAAGTTGATTCTGATTGATTGTGAATTTGTTGGTTTCATATATAATCCTACCCCATGTTTGAAGTTGCAATAGTAAATCCCTTTGTTTATTTATCATGGCTTATGCAACACTATTGCCTCACAATTCGCATGCTTGGGACTTGTTAGTTGATTCTTTACAAGTGTTGTATTGTACTTATGTTTTTGTTTTGATTTCACTTCCATCTTTTGGATACCGAGTCATTAAATATTGTTGCTCTTAGGGAACTTTTCAAATCTCTTTGTTTTTGTTTTCATTTCACTTCCATAATTCCATTTATTGTAAATCCTACCCATTTTGAGGCTATTTTTTCCTTTATTTTCTTCAAATCTTGATGAGGGTATCATAGTGATTTTGTATGCTCTAAAACATAAATAAGCTCTGGTCTCAACCCATATTTAGAACGGTATCACAGTGGTTTTGTATGGTCTAAAACACAAATAAGATATGGTCTCAACCCATACTTAGAACGGTATCACAGTGATGTCACGGTGGGTTTGTGTCTTATATTTATATATATATATATAGAGAGAGAGATATATAATAAATTGTAAACCATCATTTTCGTGTAAACCGTCGATTTCATAGGTTTTTTTGATGAAATTTTCTATGGAATTGTTTATTTTGATAAATTTGTTTCATATCATTCATTTCTTATGAAATTGTTTCATGAAATTTGTAGTTTCATAGGTGAAAACGAAAATATATGAAACAGATTCATATCATTCATTTCTTGATGAAATTGTTTTATGAAATTTGTAGTTTCATAGGTGAAAACGAAAATATATGAAACAATTTCATAATAATGAAAAAAACCTATGAAACTACAAATTTCATTAAAAAAAATTCATCAAGAAATGAATGATATGAAACAATTTCATCAAAATAAACAATTTCATAAAAAAAATTCATCAAAAAAACCTATGAAATCGACGGTTTACACGAAACTGGTGGTTTACAATTTATTAGGACTATATATATATACACACACACACATGTATATTTATACAGACGAATGATCGTGTAAGAAGTACGAGCTTAACGTGAGAAGCGTGAGAAGTATCTGAACCATTGATCACTTTTAATCAAATACTCTCCTATGAATTGCGGCTTAAAAGGAATTGATCTGGTGTATCTCATCATAATGTGCATTCATTTCTCATCCAACGGTTGATAACCACTTCTCATGTTTCTCACGTTAATCTCAATTTCTCACCGAAACCCAACCCTATTAAGTGATATATATATATATATATAGAGGCTAAATATAAACCAGAAAAATGTTATAAACTATGCAAACACATCCACACCACACGATTAAACGATTAGGATGGAGACGGTTACATTCTTAAAAAATGAAATTTTATTGATTTATGAGGTTTACAAATCTTATAAAGTTTATCAACGCATCCAAGTATCTCTCACGTTTTGTCTGTTTGTTTGAAAAATATTCAACCTATTTAGTTGGGTTTGTAGTCCGTACATGTGTCGTGTTAATTGGTTGTTTATTCTTAGTAAAGAAAAAGAACATATGGTAAGCAGGTATACTATAGAGTCGTCTTATTTGACTTGTAGCCCCTTTGCTTAGGGTTTACTTCCTCAAGCTTGGAGTTTGTGAACCAACTGTAAATGAGTCATATCATATATCTCTTCAATTTACATTTTATTATTATTTTAAACAACTGAAAATGGTTGCAAAATATTGTCATTTTGTTATTGTGAGATGTACTCGATGGTTATCACATATATATATATATATATATATATATATATATATATATATAGAGAGTCAGGTTCAGGGGAAAACCCTAAATAAATGGAAAACCGGAAAACCACGAAAAAACGGATGAAAAAGTATATCAATATGGATGTCAAATTAACGAGAAAAACATTTTCCTGCGGAAAAATCCGCCGGAAAAAGCTATTTTCGGCGGATTTTCTGGCGGATAAGGCTGCCGGAGTTCCGGGCGCCGCAAAAGTATTTTCCGGCGGATTCTGGCCGCCGTAAATCCTTTCATTTTTAATTTAATTAAATTAGTGATTAAGATTAATTTTCCGACGGATTTCCGGCAGATAATCCGCCGGAAAGTTAATTAAAATTTAAAAGGTAAAACTTAATTTTAAAAACTGAATTTTATATTTAAAACCGTTTGAAAAAAATATAATCCGTTTTCGGCGGATACCAAATTTTTTTTTTTAAATTTATAAAAAAATGTTTAAAAAATATAAAAGGTTTCCAGCTGATTTCCGGCGGATCTAAAAATATTTAATTTTCTTTTAAATTTATAAAACCGTTTGAAAAAATATAATCCGTTTCCGGCGGAATTTACTTAATGAAAATAATTAATTAACGTCCGCCGGCCGGAAATGTTGGTTAATTAACCGTAGATTATGTAAAAAAATAATTAATTATATACTAATTCCAAATCCATCGGAAATCCGCCGGAAACGAGTCATATTTTAAAAGAAAAAATAAATACATATTATCGGCGGATTTTCGACGGAAGTCAACTGAATTTGACTTTTTTAATTTCCGTCGGAAATCCGCCGAAAAGTTTCCGACGAAAAATCATTTTTTTACAGAGTTCTCTCTGCGTAAGTTTTTTTAAAAATCATTTTTTTTTTAATTTTTTGGGAGGAAAATCAAACTTACGCATTGAAAACTCTATGTGTAAGTTTCTCTGCATAAGTTTTGGCTATTTTGTGAATAAGGTTATCAAAGTGATTATTTGAATAAACCAATGATGTAAAATGACTATTTGAGGCAATTTCCCGTAAAATAGAGAAATACATTGGAGATGCCCTAAGAGCATCTCCAACCTTGGCACAAAAAAAAAACACCAATTTTGGTGGGCCTAACACTAAAAAAAAACCTCAACTCCATCCATACTCCAAAAAAAACACCAAATTTATGAACCCCACATTAAAATAACATATTTTATTTACTATTAACTATTTTAATAACAATAATTATAATTTGTAAATATAATAATAAATAATCAGTAATTAATTTATTTAATGAAGACCGATAAAAATAAAAACGATAATTTTTTAATTGATAATACATTTAAATAAAATTACATCAATTCAAATAACACAAATTAAAAAGCATAATTAAATAATACTAATGCTCCGAGTTAGTATACTCGTCCCACAAATGATCAATTAATGCATCTCGAAGTTCAAAGTGAGCGATTTTGTCTTTGATCTTAAATTTCTTTGTCGTATTTCAAATTTAATTACATATATATATATATATTAAATGTTAAATGTTAAACTTCTTTCTCTTATTTAAAATTTAATAACAAGAATACAACTTTTTAATCAATATTACATTTAAAGAATTAATTGAATTATAAATTATTAAATATTAATATAAATAATAGTAGTGGTGGGCCTAATCCAATTTGCAGTGTGAAATTTACACGCCAGATTTGGCGTATGAATATCTCCCCCGGCAATTTTTTTTGCAGTTTGGCGTGTGATTGGAGACGATGGCACTGAAAAAAATGGAAATGGCGTATGGTTGGAGATGCTCTAAGGGATGAAACTGACTAATATTAAATAATGTTAATACAAAACTTTAGAGTAAATTACATAAATCGTCCCTGATGTTTGGTCCCTTTTTAGATATGGTCCCTATTTCGAAAAAATTACACGGATCGTCCCTGAGGTTCGACAAAGCGCACGGAATTGGTCCCTCCCTCTAACGGAATCTGTTAACCCAGTTAAGTCTAAGGGTATTTTGGTCTTTTTACGTTAGATTTTGTCTTTATTCTAAAAGAAAACTAAAAAACAAATTAAAAAAATACCCCCCACCCCCCACCCTTCTTCTTCTTCCTCACGACAACCCCCACCCCCTTCCTCACCTTTTTTCTTCCCCACCTCCAGCCACCACCTCCGGCCATCTCCGTCGCCTACAACCACCCTGGTTTCAAACCAGATTCAAGTAGCTACAAGCATCAAAGTGTGAACTGCTGGTTCACTCTCCATGTTTTCACGTCCAAACTTAAATCAAATTAATTCCTTTACGATCTTAGAACCACAAACATTATTTTCCACCCATAAATTAGATCATGCAACACAAAAAGTTGATGAACAACGAGTCTCCAACGAGTCACGTTTTTTCGGCCAAAATATGCAGTTTCCGGCGAGAAAGTGCAGAATCCGACGAACGACTTTCAACCGACGAATCTTGTTGTTTTCTTGACGAAATTCAATCCTGAAAATTTTAGAATAATCAAAAATTGATAATGAACAGATCTGTACTTAAATAACAGTAAAAACTCCGGCAAAAACTCATCATTTCCGGCCAACCCGTTTTTCCGGCGAGGTGGCGCACTGTCGACTTTCAGAAGACTTGCTCGAAAATTTAAGAAGAAATGATATATGAAAGTTAAGTGGATCTAAAAACACTCAAACAAACGAAAAATCAAACACAACATCGAGAAAGTCAATGGCCTCTTTCGTACACCATCGCTCTTCTCATCACTGCAGGACTGTGTTTGGCCTTCATCCATGGAGCTTGTTCCCTTTGTGGGTTCTGTCGTAATTAGGGTTTCTTGGATTGATTCTTGTAACCTGACCCTATTTTCTTGTCTAAAATCACCATTGCTGGTGCATAATAAATCTAGTGCAGGTCCTGTACTTCCAGGTTTTTTTTTATTTCCATATCAAGTTACTCTATAAATAAGAGAGAGATAGAGAGAAAGAGAGAGAGAGGTTTTGACTGCTCTCAGGAAACTTGCATGCGCATGATTTCATCACCATATTGGTGTGTGTATATCTAAATAAATAACATAATCATATCGATCAAACTGTATATACGTGTGTATGGGTCTTAAAAACCCATGTTGCAAGTTCAATAGGAGAGGAAGAAGAAATGTTGCAGGTTCAGTATGAGAGGAAGAAGAAGGGGGGTAGGGGTTGAAGGGGGTTGCAGGTTTTTTTATTTTTTAGTTTTCTTTTAGAATAAAGACAAAATCTAACGTAAAAAGACCAAAATACCCTTAGACTTAACTGGGTTAACAGATTCCGTTAGAGGGAGGGACCAATTCCGTGCGCTTTGTCGAACCTCAGGGACGATCCGTGTAATTTTTTCGAAATAGGGACCATATCCAAAAAGGGACCAAACATCAGGGACGATTTATGTAATTTACTCAAAACTTTATTAAATGGTAAACTTTGGAAATATGTTCGTATTTTGTCCCATTCAAATTAATTGAATCTTTTAAAACTTTTAATTTTTACAAACTTTTAATTTTCAGATGGCTTATGAAAATTAAAACATAATATCGCTAAGACACTTGAGATAAGATTCAGTCTTAATTGGATTTGGATTTGGATTAAGATAAACTCCAACATTAATGGATAGGTCGACTCTAAGCGATATGTTCAAAGCATGTGATAATTAACTAATTACAAAACAATAATAATTAAACTACAAATTAATTATCATGAGACATGCATGTGTCGTCATCGGTGCCCATACCCTACAAAACCACAGGGAATCATTGACGGATTTTACTGTCGGCTGTTAACACCGACGACTTTATCAACTGCAAGGTTTATCGATGGATCACCGGCGGCTCATGTTCCCCGACGGGTCATCGATGACCATAAACAATGACGGATCACCAACGGCCATTAACACTGATGGATCACCGACGGTTTGTTTTTAATTATTTATTAAAAAATAAAAAAATAAGTTTAATAAAATAAGCGACTGATTGCACTACAAAAATAACCAGTATCAGCGAGGGACAAATCCCTCGCTAAAGCTCTAATCCGTCGCTGATGTTTGGCGAGTCAAACGGACGTGGCTGATGCTATCAGCGACGGACATCAGCGACGGATTAGCGAGGGATTATAATAGCGACGGATTATAATTAGCGACGGATTAGCGAGGGCCTCTATTAGCGACGGATTAGCGAGGGCCTCTATTAGCAACGGCTTAATATTAGCGACGGATTAGTGAGGGTTCTTATTAGCGAGGGAACTTATTAGCGACGGATTAGCGAGGGATTAGCAAGGGTTCCACAAACTTTCAGCGACGGATTTCTGTCAGTAATCCCTCGTTGATTTTTAGTTATTTTAATAAAAAAAATAAAATTCTGTATTTCCTGTATTTTATAATACGAAGCATGATCATAAATTGAAAATAACAAACCAAAATTGCCCAAAAAACTAAAAATAACCAAATTTATAAAATTTAAAATACCAAATTCATACAATTTAATACCAAATTCATACAGTCTAAGATAATGTCCGAGAAGGTCACGATAACGTGACCTGTTCGGTCTCTAGCTCTTCCTTTCTCTTCGTTCGGCCTCGGCCACGTAGCGATCCTCCCCACTCATTTGCCTCCAACGTTCGGTACCGCACACCTGTCTAAATACGTCCAACGTTCGTAAAAAAACTTGTCAATATGTCCAAATACGTTCTAACATCCTATTGTAACACTTTTATATTTATAACACATAATTGTTTGGTCCTATAAGTCTTATAATGCACTCTTTTAGGACATGAGAAATATTGGGCATCTTATATAAACCTATATACACATCATATGTGGTTACCAAGCAATACATACACATTTTCTATACACATAGATTAAAGTCCAATAGATGCTTTATGGGTTACATTGGTTCTTAATTAACTATTGGGTCTTTTAAAGCCCAATAGACTCCTTTAAAGTCCGATAGATCAATTAAGGTCCAATTAAACCCTTTAAAGCCTAGTAGAACCCTTTAAACCCGGTAAATCCATTAAGGCCCAATAAAACCCTTTAAAATACAATTGAATTGATTAAAGTTCATTAGAACAGATTAAAGCCCAATAGATGCTTTAAAGTCCAACATAACCGATTAAAGCCGAATAGAATTGATTAAAACCCAACAACACCATGTATGACTTGTATGCAAAGTGTCTATTGCCTATATATATATATGTGGTGTATTATGGTTCATATATCATTCATATATACACATACATGTATATATATAACACATATATACATCATATGCGATTTCTAAATATCACACATTAGCTATATATACATATAACCCATATATATATGGAAAAACAAGAAAAAAAACTCAATCCCTCGCTAATCCCACGCTAATTAGTGAGGGATTAGCGAGGGATTGGGTTTGTGAGTAATCTCTCATTAATCCCTCGCTAATCCCTCACTAATTAGCGACAGATTAGCGAGGGATTAATGAGAGATTAATCACAACCCCAATCCCTCGCTAATCCCTCATTAATTAGCGACAAATTAGCGAGGGGTTAATCACAAACCCAATCCCTCGCTAATCCGTCGCTAATTAGTGAGGGATTAGCGAGGGCTTGGGGTTGTGATTAATCTATCATTAATCTGTCGCTAATTAGTGAGGGATTAACGAGGAATTGACCACTAACCCAATCCCTCGCTAATCCCTCACTAATTAGCGAGGGATTAATGAGAGATTAATCACAAACCCAATCCCTCGCTAATCCGTCGCTAATTAGTGAGGGATTGGCGAGTGATTGGGGTTGTGATTAATATCTCATTAATCCCTCGCTAATCCGTCGCTAATTAGTGATGGATTAGCGAGAGATTGGGTTAGTGGTCAATCCCTCGCTAATCCGTCGCTAATTAGTGAGGGGTTTTTTCCCTCGCTAATTTTCGTCACTGATGCCCAGTTTTCTTGTAGTGTTGGTCGTCAGTAATCCATAGGTAAATGTTATTATTTTAAAAAATAATTAAAAATACATAATCTCCTGTACATAACCTACCCATATTTTCATCCAATATCCACTAATATTAAAATCCAAAAGCATTAATTCAATATCCAAAATACATTAATTCATTACACTATCCAAATATATTCAAAACATCCTAATTAGAGGAATGAGGAGGAGGGTTTCCACCCTACCACCACTTCATGAATGCATCAAACTTCTGCATTTACTCCTCCAAGGGTTTCCTCGGTTGTCTCTCTTCCACTAGCCGTTGCTCATAGGATGACAACTGCTCTTGTAGCGTATCTACATGAAATTATTCAAAATCTGACAAACATATAACAATGTTAGACGATAAAATCTTAAAGATATAATAATTACTCAACATTTGACAAGCATAACTCCTCATCGTAATTGATGCGTTACCTCCCGCTATTGATACCCACACCTGAATCACCGGTAATAGAATATCGGGGATCCTAACTGGTACCGAATCCAAATATGTGGCCCTTCTGTTGTCGTCCGATACTAGGCTCCCACTACTCTACATCATCGGGAAGAACTGTGTTGGGATCTATACACACATATACATATATATATATATATATATATATATGTATAACATAAGTATCGTATACACATATAGTACATATACGCATGATAGTGTGAGAAGAATTGAAGAGTTTCTTGAGAAGGTACATAAGAAGGGATATAGACTTTTGATCACTTTTAATTTCAACCTTACCCATGGGGCATGTGGACGTAAAAAAGAAGAGAGGGATGGGGTTAATCTCGCTTCTCTCTTATTTGGCATATAATAGGAAGGAGGACGCTGAGACAAGTAACTTCAATTGATTGAAATGGAAAACAATCAATCCCATAATGAATTTCATTTTTCCTCCAGCAAGGAGCAGAGCCAGTTCAACTAATGAAATGGATGCTTTCGTAGGGACATTATGCCTTTTGTCCCTTTCCGTGGAACCTGAGAAAATTAAAAGAACTAGGTAACCCTATGGTGGATGGGTGAAACTCAATCCAGAACCCTAAGAAATTTGGTTAATTTCTTGCTATTTGAATTATAGAATAAAACGTAGTGTTGGGGGTTTGGATTAAAATCCATATGGAAATGACTCTATATTGTTTTAATATAACTTTTTTGAGGTATGGGTGGTGAAACATGGTTGGAAGTGAGATCCATGGAGTGTAGAGACAAAACAACAGTTGCATAGGTGAGTAATGGCTCATGCGAGTAGCGTCGTGACCTAGGCCACGAGCCATGTCACTTAAGCTATTGTTTCATCGGGTATCCTTTTTTTAATGTGTAGTTCAGAGTTGTAATTTGGGGCAATAGCAAGGGGGTTCTTTAGAGTTCCATTTGTATGATCTTCGAGGGAAGTAATGGTCATAATCTTGATTCAAATCATGTGTTCGGTTGGGGCAACCCTAGCCTAAGGGTGTGAATATAGGCTTGGACATTCAAGTGAGTTTCCTCCTACTATTTTTGGCCAATTATTGCTTGTCATTCACGTGGTATTGTTATTTGTCACGAGATCAATTGTTACGTTCCATGTATTAAAGATTTGATTATTTTTTAAGTTTGAGTGTACCCGAATAAGATCCTATTAATTTGTTTCATGTGGCTCATGCTAAGGGCATGTGTGAGCCTAATGAATGGTCACAAGTGTGAGTGACCTTAAATACGACACATCGTTGCAACATGCGTCGGCGCGACATGTGTGTGCGAATATTTAGTCAGTGTGGTTTAATTGTATATTTCAATTATGTCATAAATGATTGTTTATCACGTGAACTTTGGTGTAGAGGGAATTCACTAGAACTTTGGTTAACCCTTACTGTTATAAAACTGAAACCTTTTTCAGGAGAGTATATAGCTCTAGCAAGGGAAAGGGTAAAGTGTACATGAGCTAGAATCTCGATGTGAAGGCTTGTTTTCTAGTTCGTAGTTGTCTTGAATTTGATGCTAGTTCTAGTAATAATTCTCAACACTTATACTTTAAATTTTTCGGCTGAAACTCTGAGATGAGATGGGATTTGTATTCGGTGTTTAGACTAGCCGGTTTGGCAAAGTTATGACATTGGTAAGAAGGGATCTCCACCATTGGATGTACGAAGACGAGATGCACCAGATCAATTGAGAAGCGTAATATATGGGTGGAGTGAGATTAAAAGTGAACAAAAATCCAAATCTCTTCTTAATTTCTCACTTTTCTCTTCTTCTCGCACGATATTCATCTCTCTCTCTCTCTCTCTCTCTCTCTCTATATATATATATATATAGGCGGGTTCAAACGAGGAGCGTAACAATTTAAGAAAACGCGAGGAGCACCGCCCATGTACTGAATCACATGTGATTCACGTACAAAATCACATGTGATTCACACCTGATCGGGGGCTTCCGCCCATGTATTGGATCACATGTGATTCACGCCTAAAATCACATGTGATTCACGCCTAAAATCACATGTGATCCGGGCGACTTCCACGAGACTCGCGAACCAGGTCGCCCGTTACCCGATTTTTTCGGGAGTAGTGGATCACATGTGATCCAGTACATGGAAGGCGCTTCTCGCGTTTCTCGTAAATAGGTACGCTCCTCGTTTGAACTTTCCTCTCTATATATATATATATATATTGATAGCTTGAGAAGACCTTACGTTGTTTGGCAACTTGGCATGTTAGGTATTGAATCCGGTTCCGTACCTACATATAGGACTCTTGATTCTAGTCGTACGTGTTGATGTCATGATTTTTGAACATGTGATAAAGAAATGTTTTGTTGATATATGTTACTCCGTTCATTTTCAATTTTTTATTTTCTTTGATTATAATAATTTTTCTTGTCTAATATGGCCGTACAAAGTGGTTGAAATTCATACGTCGTGATTGATATGTTATGATAAAGTAAAATATTAAGGGCATCCACAATCATCAAGTCTTTCCTAAAGACTTGAGAAAACTAAAAAAATAAAAAAAATATGTGGGACTCGTCAAAAACTTGAAAGACTTGAACTTGGCTCTCACATGCATTACTTCAAAGACTTGAGTTTTCTCAACCCCTTGAGAAGTAAAGTCTTTCTCAAGTCATGTCTCCAATGGTAAACTCATTTTCAAGTCATATTCAAGTCTTTATCAAATGCCATTGGAGATGCTCTAACATGTTTTTTGGTTTACCGTAAAATCCAAAGAGAAATTGACTACGTGATGGACAATAACATAACTAATAGATTGTAAATTATAAATACTTCTTTTCAAAAAAGTTGGAAAACTTACCTTTCATCGAAGTTTTTATAATTGAAACCACTTATTATATTTGAAACTTCTTTCAAGATACACAAGGTGTACAAGCAAGAGGCGGAGGGCAGCGATAGGCGATGATGAGCAAAGCGAGGAACACACAAAGGGTGGCGGATGTGGTGGTGGGGCTACGATGTGAAGGTGGTGAGACCTTGAGGGTGTCGGCAAGTGAGTCGATAACAAGAAGAGGCATTCAGTGGCGGTGGCGGCAACGGCCGCGATGAGGGAAGAGGAGCGGCGAGCGGAGGCTACATTAATTTGATTTTGGGTGGTACATGTACGTGAGGATTTTTATTTTTATTTGTAATGTACAATAATATAGATTGTGGTGTCGTTTGATGCGGTGATTTCACTACAACAAAATAATTGGGTTCATAAGACCAAAAAAGAATCAAGCGTCTTAATAAACCGTTTTATAAGACTTAATTTATAGGATCAAAAATTAAAACATCTTATCTAAAGATGTTGTAATAAATTTATAGAACGTTTTTGAGCGGCAAAACAAGTTTTTAGTACACTTTAAATACAAATCGTTGTATTAGTTATTTTGTAGGACGCTATTTGAAAAATATGTCTTATAAAAACAAAAGTCAAATAAAAATATGGGTTTATAGGTGCATCCCATCTCAGTGCAATCCCTACTTACACTTCTCATCGTACCAGAGTGAGTCTGTTTGTTGTCCTTTGAATTTGTCGGAGAAAAAGATCATGTCAATATTGTTACTCTTTCTCCTAAATATTTAATTTCAAAAATTCTCATTGGTTGGGAGAATAATAAATAATTTCTCTTTCTTAAATAATCATTTTTGTAGAGATCTCCAAATTTATCATCTCTCTCCAACTTTCTCCTTTTTTTTAAAAAGTTTTGGGAAATCAATTGACCAAAGTAAAAATCTCTAAAATCTTCATTTTATAAAATATGTTGAAGATGCTTTAAAGCTTAAGACTTAACCATTGCAACACTTAAACCTCATATCATTTAGAGCTTTGCTTAAAAGTTAAAACATAAATGAGTGATCTATCATAATATGATAAGATTCTTAAGTTAAAACAATAAGTATTTTTTGCCCCCTTATAAAGTATAGGTATAACACAAAAACTTCAAACTTTTAGCTATCGTACTCTAAATCTTAGGGACTGTATGACAGTTGTTGAATGGTTTGGTGCATGATGATTAAGTGATCAGAATGATTAATAAACTCTTATAATATAGTGGAATATGAAATATGATTGTTTGATAATTGTTCTGAATGAAATTAGGGCGTTGAATGGTTTCACTACAAAACAAACGATCACTATCACCGACGATTGAAGTTCGTCCGTATTTCTGATCGGATCAGCAACGGATCCAAATATTACCAACCGATTATCAACAGATTTTCTGTCGGTAACAGTTAAGGGAAGTGCATGATACAAAATGATTCACAAAGTTTTAGAGAACAATTAAGAGACAAAACTTTTTTTATCAAACAAGATTCATCTTTTGATGATTCAAATATTTTCTTTTTTAAAAAAAAAATTCCAAATTCAATTGGAAACATATATGTCTAAATTAAAAAAATTCTATTTCTTCTAAGCAAAAACTAACTAAATTTTAAAATGTTATCAAAAATAATTATTATTATTTTAACTTTTAAAATACGATAAATGAGCCGACGATCGTTTGGTAGGTCAACTAAATACTCAACGAATTAGAAAAAAGAAAGAAAAAAAAGACAGTTAATGGACATGAGACTTGTACGGTCATTGCCTCATTGGTTCCTTATATTTGACCTTTTATTTTAAATTCAACAAATTAGTTGTATAGAAGAAAACATATTCCGAATAGGTTGGTGTGTATTACATATATATAAAATTAATAAAAATTTCCTCCTTTCTCCTTGTAATCCGGCCAATTTTTTTTAAGGGTAGCCTAGACCAATCCCGGTAATTATAACCGTAAGACATCAACCCTGATTAAACCTCAATGGCCACAAGTTCTGTACGTCTAGATTCGAACCATGAGCAGATGAAATATTTCATCATATGCCCCAGGACCATAACCAGTAATCCGACCAATTTTATAGAACTTATCTTTCTTAATTCGTTTAATGGAGAACTTTTACACTTTTGCCATTCACGGCCCCTTCAAGTATTAGCCGACAACAATTAGTACGTTGTTTTCTAGTGAGTTAATATTGTTCTTCTCCTTTTCAATTGATTTGCTTGGTGGTTAATGTCTACTTTGCTCTTAGCTAGTTGACTTCTTAGCCTCTAGTCCTTCAAGTTGTTTTATCTCATTCGAATATATATCACAACTTTTAGACATCTTTCTTTGCGGGGAGAAGACCATGATACAAATAAGTAATCTAGTAGGGAGAGGAATTGTACGTGTGAATGACTTTTAGCAGAATTCTGACTACGAGTAAGTGATATGTGAGGGGAAAAATCTTAGCCTCTAGCCCTTCAAGTTTTTTTTTGATCGGCAACAAAACAATATAACCAAAACCAAAATCTTAGCCTCTAGCCCTACAAGTTGTTTATCTCATTCATATAGAGATTAGAGAATGCTACTTTTATATATCTTTTCTTTTCGGAGAGAAGTGGAATACAATCCGTAGGATAAGAATTGCGCGTATTGATGACTTTTAGTCCTATTCTTACTTTAATTTTAAAAATAAAATTCAAGAATTAAAAAAATAGGATTCATATATATATATATATATATATAAAAATATATATATATAATCTTAGGTTCAAATGAAAAGTGCTAAATATTTGAGAAGTAGATAAGTAATCTTAGCCATTTATTCGGTCAAGATCGGTTATAATTGGTCAAATGTTGCGGCTTTAACTGGTCAAAAGTTGTGATTGTTCCAAAAATAGAAAGACAATTTCGTAACTTTTACAAAAAACACGGGACGAGTTCATATATGAATCTGTGTGATTCACATATGAACTATACGTTCATATATGAACATTTGTAATTCACATATGAACTCTTTATAACTAATTCATATATGAATCTTGTGATTCATATATGAACCTTTGTGTTTCATATATGAAACTAATTAACTGTAGGTTCATATATGAATCAGTTGAACCAATTAACTGATTCATATATAAACCTTTGTGATTCATATATGAAACTAATTAACTGATTCATATATGAACCTTTGTGTTCATATATGAACCTTTGTGATTCATATATGAATTTTTTTTAACTAATTCTCATATGAACAAATTAACTGATTCATATATGAATCACAAAGGTTCATATATGAATCAGTTAAAAAGAGTTTATATGTGAATTACAAAGGTTCATATATGAATCTCACAAATTCATATATGAACTCGTCCCGCGTATTTTTTACGAAACTACCCCTCTATCTTGTGCAGACCACGCGAGAAATTATCCGCTGCTTCTCGGTCAAAGCCGCCGATCTTGACCGAATGAATGAGTAAGATCACTTCTTTATTTCTCAAATATTTAGCACTTCTCATTTGAACCTCTCCCTATATATGTGAGAAATAGAGAAATGATCATAGCTAGGGGTGCTCAAAAACCCGATCAACCCAACCCAACCCGACGTGAAATAACCCAACTCGAAGCAACCCGATGTCCAATCGAGTTGTAAAATCTTCAAACCGTATGTATTAGGTTGATATCGGGTTACGAGAATTTGAACCCAACCCAACCCGATATACTTTTATTTCTTTAACTTAATATGAATCAATGGATGCTTCCTTCGATCAACAGGAACTCGGCTTAGCTTGCTTGAAAATCGGGCTTAAACTCGACGAAGAAGGTGAGTATCCAGAAAAGGTTATCGATTACGCCATTAAAGACGACGACAGCAGATCCGTCATTGAAGACGACGACGGCCGGATAAAGGTTATCCAGAAAAGGTTATCGAGATTCGATGATCCATTCATATTTTTTTCTGGGGATGTGCGTTCGATGGGTTGTGAATCGTTTCCGACGAGGTGGGTTTTATTTTCCGGTGGGAAGAGGTGGGTTTTTTTTCTGGGTTTCATTTTTTCTGGATTCATGATTTTACCTGGATTCATTCTATTGGATTCATTCTATTCTGGCTTCATGATCTTATGTGATTCATGATTTTCTGGATTCATGCTTATATCTGGATTCATGATTTTTATATGTGTTGATGATTTTGTCTTCATGATTTCGATCTTCATCAAGATTGCAAATGGATATTCTTCAGATCTGAATTCTATTTTTTTCCCATTTCTCCGATGAATAACATTTTGATGATCAGTTACAAAAAAATAATATATTTAAAAAAATAAAATAATAGGTAAAAACCCTAAAATACCCTCTATAAATTAAATGTGTATAAAAAAGAAAAAGAAAATAAGAAATTACGTGATTGATGGAGATTGGTTTGCAAAGTTTACACAAACTAACTGGTTTGCAACGGATAATGGCCCTATATATATATATATGTGTGTGTATGTACACGATAAATCATAGATTGAAACTAATAATTATTGAAGACAATTAATCTTTCTGAATCATTTTTAAGGACAACAACGACCAAATTAACAAACATGGAACACCACTTTTATTGGAGAAATGAAAGGTATATTTAAATTTTAATGAACAGAAGAAATTAAAGAATGGGCCGGTGTGCAAAATACGGAAATATCCATTCCGGCATAACTCAATATGGAAGTGAAATGATATTAAGTAGTTAGAGTGATATTTAAAGTAAATTAAATTGCAGCTTATATATGTCAAACTACAATTTTTGGTGCTAAAAGTACTAATTATATCTAACATGTATGGTATACATATCATATATCACTGTAAAATATTTGTAAAACAACATGTATATATCTACCATGTTTAGCGATACCAAATTTCATCCTTATGACAATCTCTAGGGAAATCACGAGAATTTTGCTGCCGAGTCGAGCTCAAATATATATCGCATTCGTTGTTTTAACGACCCCTTAATTAAGAAGAATATCTTGTTGATCTCCACCCCTCTACTATACGTGAGTTTTGACTTTAGTATTTGTTAATTAAAATGAAAAGGATGACAATTTTAATGTATATAATTTTTAGTGCAAATCAGAATACAACATCAGAACGCTGTGATTTGTAATTTAAATGTTATAATATAAAAAATATATAAACAATGTATTTTCTCTTTAAATTTTAGAGTAAACTACACCGTTGGCCCCTGTGCTTTCTCAGAATCTGGATATGGTCTCTATTTTGAAATAAATACACTAAGGGTCCCTGTGGTTTGCATTTCGTCTCAAGTTGAGTACCTCTTTCCAAATTAAGTACACTAGAAGTCCCTGTGACACTAACACCGTTAATTCCATTCCGTTAACTCAGGGGTAGTTTTGTTAATTTTTCTATTTTTGTCTTTTTCTTATAAAAAAATAATAATAACATTATATATATATATATATATAGGGAGGTTCAAGAGAAAACCTTATATTTGAAATAGATGTGTGGTGTTTAAGTGTGTATGTGTGTGCCTTGTGTATATGGAGGAAAGCTACCGAAAAAAGGAGATGCCTATGGAGTTGGTCGAAGATTGCAGGTGAGGAAGAGAGACGTTAAGGACAGAGGACCTTGACGTGTTGTGGGAGAGTTCGAGAAACGAGGGGAGATAGTGGTGAGGGTGCTGCGATAGTGAAAAACCCTGAAATTCATAATAAATTTAAAACTTAAATTATCAGAGTTTTCCACAACAACTTCCAAACTTTCATTTACAACCGAAATATAGTGACAATTTTCATACTTACAAATGATACACTATAAACGACCAACCATTCTGATCTATGAACACAAAATTAGTTCATAAGGTTATTCATAATATTTCCAAAACCATAGCTCTAGTACTCCTTGACACTCATCCCTGCTTATCCCTTTTCGAGCTAGAACCTGGTAAGAAAATTTAATTGGAAACGATTAGGCTTACGTCTAGTGAGAACATTCAGTTTTTCCAAATCAACACTTTATAAGCTTTGAAACCAAAGTAAACAAAGCGTATAACCAAACCTGATTTGCCACCATTCTTACCGTACACATAACATCCGGGAATCTTACCCGTTTCCATGAGAATGACAAACACAAAGTATGTCATAGTCTCATATTCCTGAGCGCCACTACGAATCCCACAGATTCTAGATTATTGCTCATGTCAAGAAATTACAATTAGCGCCATGCCTATTTTTTGAAGTGGAAGTAGGAATTACCATTAAGCGTCCGACCTATCCCTTACCTTCCAACAGAAATCGGGAATTACGATTAGCGCCCCGCCTATTCCACGATTTCACATCATAATACGAAATGGGAATTACCATTAAGCGCCCGACCTATTCCTCATTTCAATCAACGGGAATTACGATTAGCGCCCCCGCCTATTCCACATTTATCAAATCACACATTAAATGGGAATTACCATTAGAGTCCGGCCTATTCCTCATTTATCAAATCCACGGGAATTACGAATAGCGCCCCGCCTATTCCACGTGTTCACATAATACTAGTGCCTATGGATCCATTACACTTACTAGCATATGTGCATATTTACTCGAACGCACAAAACGTTTCATATCATATTCTCAATTGTCCCCCTTCGGCGACTTAGCACGGGGGTTTGGGGTCAAGGGGCAACGCCTTGCGGGGTCTGGGGGCAGCGCCCCTAGAAAAATTTCAGAAAAGGTTAACCAGATAACACATCCGGAAACTATATCCGGAAAAATCTCTTATCCGGTACTATCCGGAAAAGCCAAAATCGGACTATCATCTGGAATCCGGTAAAACATCCGGACACTCATCCGGAATCCGGTACATTCCGGATCTGGTATTCTATCTGGACACCATCCGGAATCCGGTACCAAGTCCGAAACTCACTTCGGATCCGGTACCAATCCGGAATCTGGTACCTAATCTGGTACCTTCCGGAATCCGGTTCCAAATCCGGTACCTTCCAGAATCCGGTTCCAAATCCGGATTACTTATCTTTCGGACTATTCGAACTGCACATCGATTTTCGGTTTTAAAACTTATCTCAATCTAAATTCTCAATCGTTTTCATACCAACACATATTTACCAAATTGTATAGACAATTTATAAACACTTATTTCATTTGATTCAACTATAGTTATTTGGAAGAAGAGATGAACTCACCTGGGATCTAGAATTCGAATACAAGCTGCGACTCAATTCACTCAGCACTTCAAATTAGAATCTGATTCAAAACCTAATAGGAAACCACACTTTACTCATCCCATCACTCTTAATCAGTTAGAATCAAAATAAAACATCAATTTCTTACCAACACGAAGAGGTTAGACTTCCTGTGCCTCAACCGACTTCTAGGAAACAAGTGAGATAAATCTCAATAACTCAGCTGACTTAACCATTTTATACACACTCAACTATCAACTAATGACCAAATTCACCCTGAAGTATTATAATTCACAAATAGTCCAAATCTTAGACTAATTTACAATTCGACCCCATTCATATTAAATATAATATAATGGAAATTCGAGGTGTTACAGATGGATGAGACGTCGGAAGAGCGGTGATTAGCGTTTAGTGGTTACACGACGGTGGTTGCCGACGGGGGACTGAATTATCAACGATGGACTATGTTGCCTGAGGGGGTGGGAGGGGGGTGTTCCTTGTGATGGATTTATTGGTGTTAGTGTCACAGGGACCTCTAGTGTGTTTTTTCAAAAGAGGGACCTAACTTGGAACGAAATGCAAACCACAGGAACCCCCTAGTGAACTTATTTCAAAATATGGACGATAACGACAAAACAAATGACTATCACCCACGAAATATTACTGACGGCCGAAATCCGTCGGTAATTTCCGATGGATCACCGACGGATCCGAATATTACCGACGGATTATTGACGGATCCATCGGTGGTATCATCACCCACGACTTTTAATCCGACAGAGGTTACCGACGGATCCGACTTTTACCGATGGTTTGTCGACCTATTTTTCAATAAGTGATAGTCCTTTGTTTTGTAGTGCATATCCAGATTGTAGAAAATTATAACACTGTAATATAACAAGTACTTACAATATTACAAATGAAAGAAATTACAAAGAACTCATAAACCTAGCCCTAATTCTAGTAAGATACTAGAGAGAATATGAGAGTGAAATGTAATAAGAAACTCGTCTGAAAATGATCAAATGAGAAGAAAGTGAACTTTAAATATTATCATATCAAAGTTTCATTCCAGCACCTTGACTAGTTACGCTTCCATCCCTTGCAGTTGCTATTCAAGACTCCGCTACCCTTCGACTTTATAACACAGTGAGGCGCAGTCCCTCATCTTTCAGCTCTTTAATTCTTCAGTCCCTCTTTATTTATTTATTACATACAATAACCTGAAACTATAAAACATTTCAAGTTAACAACCTTTTAAATAATAAATGTCAAGATTACAGTTTTTAAACACATCTTTTAACACCCTTCCTTAATCTTGACATTTGAACAAATCTATCATTTTCAATTTGTTACACAAATAATCATGCTGATGTAAAGAAAGAGACTTTGTAAAAATATCAGCTGCATTTTCTAAAGACTCAACTTTAACAGTTTCCAAAACACCACTAGTCACTTTATTTCTCACTTGGTGAACATCGATCTCTATGTGTTTTGTTTTCTCATGAAAAACTGGATTGTTTGCAATTTGTATTGCAGTCTTATTATCACACAAAATATTTACAGGAAGTAAATCAGTGATATTAAGACTAGACAGAATCTCCAGAACCCAAAGTATTTCACAAGTGGCAGACGTCATGGCTCGATATTCAGATTCAGCTGAAGACCGAGACACAGCTGTTTGTTTTTTACTTTTCCAAGAAATAAGACAATTTCCTAGAAATAAACAATACCCAGTTACAGACCTACGAGTAGATAAACATTTACCCCAATCTGCATCCACGTAGGCTGACAATTTAAAACAATCTGAAACAGAGAATAAAATACCTTTTCCCGGTGACCTTTTTAGATATCGCAGAACTCTAAGAGCTAAATTCAAATGAGAACGCCGAGGCGCATGCATGAATTGACTAAGGCAATGCACTGCAAAAGCAATGTCTGGTCTAGTAGCCAACAAGTAAATAAGTCGCCCAATTAACCGTTGAAAACCAGAAATATCTATTAATACAGGATCAGAAGTGGAACATGATGACTCGGTTACTATTAAATTCATATCCATTGGAGTATTGATAGGCTTACAGCCTAAATATCCAAAATCATTCAACAGTTCCAAGCAGTATTTTCGTTGACTCATACATAAGCCATCTTTAGACTTTAAAATTTCAATTCCTAAAAAGAATTGTAAATTTCCAAGATCTTTAATCATAAAATTCGTTTGCAAGTGTTTTTTCACTCTGTGAATCTCACTATTATTATTTCCAGTTATAACAATATCATCTACATATACAAGTAGAATAATAAATGTATTTCCAGATTTAAGCGTGAACAAAGAATAATCACTACTATTTTGATTAAAACCAAAATCAAATAAGCAGTTAGAAAGCTTCTCGTACCACTGACGAGGAGCCTGTTTTAGTCCATACAGAGATTTCACAAGTTTGCAAACATGATTATCATCATTAGAAAAATATCCTCCTGGAAGAGTCATGTAGACTTCTTCAGTTAAGTCACTGTACAGAAAAGCATTGTTTACATCAAGTTGATGTAAAGGCCAATTAAACTGAACTGACAAAGCTATAACACACCTAACTGTTACCATTTTAACAACAGGAGAGAAGGTTTCTTCATAATCAAGACCTTCTCTCTGACTATATCCTTTGGCTACTAACCTAGCCTTGTACCGTTCTATTTCGCCAGTGAACTTATATTTAGTTTTAAAAATCCATTTACAACCAATAGGTTTTCTTCCTGGTGGAAGATCAGTTATAACCCATGTACCATTCCTATTAAGAGCCTCCATTTCATTATTCATTGCAATTACCCAATTAGGGTCTTTGCAAGCTTCAGAAAAACTACTTGGTTCAATAGACTTATTTAAATTTGACAAAAAAAAAATTCTTTTGTGAGATGAGAGTAGTTAACTACCCTTTCAATACCATATTTTACTTTGCCCTCTACTACAAAGTCATCAAATTTTCGAGGAAACTGAGAAATTCTGCTAGACTGTCTTATAGATTGAGGAGAAGAAGAAGAATCAATGGATGAATTTTGTAGATTTTGACCCTCAGGAGGGGAGTCTACAACCACATGAGTATCATGCTCAATATCAGTTTCTAGATTTCCTTGATTCCTAGCAGACAAGATAGTGTCAACACCAGTTAATTGATTGTCAACATTACCTATACTACCAGAGGAATCAGGGTGATTATCTTGAGTTGTAGATTGAGCCCTAACTTCCTCATTGGGCAGATTTTCAGACAGATCATCAGTAGAACTAGTAACATTGTCAAAAAAAATTCAAAGTATTCAAATTTTCAGAGTAGGATTCCAGATTTTCACTCATTTTGAATGGAAAAACGTTTTCATAAAAAGTTACATCTCTAGATACTAAGTACTGTTTAGTATCTAGACTGTAAAGCCTATAACCTTTCTTGTTATTTGAATATCCAAGCAAAACACATTTTTCAGCCCTAGAGCTAAATTTATCAAGGTTATTTTGTTTAACTGCAAAGCATAAACATCCAAAATTTCTTAAATGAGTGAGAACTGGAGGAAAACCATAGACAATCTCATAAGGACTTTTACCATTCAGAATAGAGGATGGAGTTCTATTTATCAGATAGGTGGCTGTGAGAATACACTCAGACCACATGTACAATGGAACTCCAGCCTAAAACATTAAAGCCCTAGCCATGTTTAGTAAATGCCTGTGTTTACGCTCCACTACCCCATTCTGTTGTGGGGTGTAGACACAGGATGTTTGATGAACAATGCCATGAGAATTAAAGAAATTTGAAACTTTATGATTTAAAAACTCAGTTCCATTGTCGCTCCTAACAGTTTTGATGGTTTTGTTAAGCTGAGTTTGAATGAGTTTGAAAAGGGAAACAATATTGTCATAAACTTCATCCTTTCCCTTTAAAAGATAAACCCAAACTGATCTGGAGAAATCATCCACAACAGTTAAGAAGTATTTAAAACCATCCTTACTAGATACTTTATACGGACCCCAAACATCTAGGTGGATTAATTCTCCTATTTCTGTTGACTTATGATCACTAAGATCAAACTTTGTACGAGACTGTTTTGCCTTGTGACAGATTTCACAAGGAGAAGAAGAGCCTAATTTTATGTTTAACTTTTCTTTTAGAACATTTAATACTGGGTCAGCTGGATGTCCTAACCTACTATGCCATAACTGATATGATATGTAACAACTAATGGTAGAGTTAGAACAAGTAGACTTACCATTATGCAAGTTAAAAAGATATAGGCCTCCAGCCTCATTACCAATCCCCATCAACCTCGTTCGTTGACAGTCCTAAATATAACATTTATGCTCATCAAAGCCAATAAACACTTTATTATCTCTAGCTAACTTGTGAACAGACAACAGATCCACATTAAAATCAGGAACAACTAAGACATCAAACAAAACCAATTCATCAGTGAGTTTCATATTCCCAATCTTATTTATTTTTGCTTTGGATCCATTAGGGTGATTAACAATGAGATTCAAATCTGATACATCTACAATATTGCTAAGCCTACTGAGAGATGAAGTCATATGTTGAGTAGCTCCAGAATCTATAATCTAACTAGGTAAAGAAGATAGTGACATACCTGCCATATTGGCGGAAGCCACACTAGAGGTGTTGGAATCAAGAAGGGTCAGAAGTTTAGAAACTTGCTCTTGAGTCAAATGTTGAGAGGGAGAGGATCCTTGGAGTCAAGAAGAAGGATGATTAACATTGGGAGTTCTAGATGTCTCTACGTTGTTGGAAGAGGGTCTGAAATTTCCATTTACATTTGGTTTTCTTTGAAAATCTTTAGGAGGAAATCCGATGAGTTTGTAACACCTTTCTATGGTGTGGCCAATCATGCCACAATGTTTACATAAGAGATTAGGGTTTGGTGGTCTTATAGGTTTACGCTTGTTTTCTGAAGCCTTACCAAAGTAGGCAGATGATTGGGTTTTACTAGATAAGGAGCTAGACGTTCCTCTATGGGACTCTTCCCGTGAAATGATGGAAAAAGCTGTTTTTACCGAGGGAAGAGGGTCAGAGGTGAGAATTGTGCTCCTTACAGGCTGGTAAATGTCATCTAGGCCCATTAAAAATTGCATGAGTTTTAATAGCTGGTTATGTTCAAAGAAGTCGTGGGAAGTATTGCAGGTGCAGGCAGGAAGTTTGACTAAGGCATCAAACTGTCTCCATAAGGAATTTAATCTATGATAATAATCTGAGACAGAAACTCCGTTTTGTGTTAGAGAGTTGATTTTCTTGTGTAGATTAAAAGTAACGGAGCCATCCACCTTATCATAGGTTTCCTTAAGTTCAAGCCAGACATGAGAGGCAATTTTAGAAAAGACTTGTCCAAGAAACAGCTCTTCAGTTACAGAGCTTAAAATCCATGAAAGAACTACGGAGTTACATCTGTCCCACTGTTTAGCTAGGACATCATCAGTGGTAGGTCTAGGGCAAGATCCATCTATAAATCCAAGTTTATTTTTTGTTTCAAGAGCGAGGATCATTGCACAGGACCAGACCTTGTAATTGTCAGTTCCATTTAGTTTTAGGTGAAGTAAGGAAGCTCCAGTGGTATCGCTGGGATGTAAATATAGGGGATCGCCAAAGTCAAGCTTGGCGATCTTAGATATCACAGTGATACCATTGGGGTTTATCACATCTTCTTCTTCGGCAGACATAATGATCAACAACCGAAGAACAAATACACTTGAAAAGGATCTGAGGTGAATAAGGACACCAAGGCAGGATTCCTAAAACACTCAGGGTGCTAGGTCAAGCCGCACCTCAAAGCTTTTCAAAGTGTATTAAAAAAATGGTACTGACAGTAACAATATACAGAAAAGAGATACAACGGAAGCACAAGAATTAATAAAGGGACTATAGGTGCAAAATATGGAGTAACACCGTCAATCAACAGGGGTGGGGCCCGAGGGAGGCCACATATTTCACCTGAACAGAAAAATAAGAACCAATAAGAGGAACAAATTGTATAATGAATAGATCTTATAAGATAAAGATCAGATCTAACAAGAGATACAATCTGAGATTATTTGCAATAGAACTAAGTAACGAACAGATAGAGCAGAAGGATAAACAAGCCACAAGAAGATCCCGATCGATTCAATAAGAATGATCTAGATCTGTTACATACAAGCCAACTAGTTTGGCTGTTGAGATTTAGCTCAACATACAAGTCATATAGAACTTAAACCGATTCAGATCTTCGAGAAGATCAATTTGATCTGTTAAGAATCACTGATTCACAAACTTAAAACGTTCCAGATCAAGAGATGTCGAAGCAGTCTGAAAATATTTTGCAAAAGAAAACTGAGGATGAACAGCAACAAAACCCTCAGATCGACGATGAGTCCAGATGATCTGTTAAGGATCAACTGATCCACGAACAAGAATTGTTCCAGATCAAGAAGACAGAGACGATCTTACCGATTTCACCACAAAAAACAACAGATCTAGAACAATCTTCGAAGATATGAACAGATCTAGAGTTTTAAATGTATACGAGGTATGAACAGATCTGCAATAAGCTCCGAAGATTTGAACAGATCTATGTCAGATATATGAAAATTTAAACAATCCTTTAGAAATGGTTTAACACAATCAGATTTAACAGATCTTATGATTTCACAGACAATAATAGCAGATTTTTCCGAAGATATGAACAGATCTACGAAGATAAGTTCAGATCTGTGAGTAAAAATGTATAGAAAGCATATTTTTCAAGAAGCACAAACAGATCTGCAATAACCTCAAAGATATGAACAGATCTACAGAGATAAGTTCAGATCTATGAGTAAAAATGTATGGAAAGAAGATTTTACAAGAAACACAGTTATACAAATACCGTCTTAGTTATAAGAATTAGATGACGAGTGTTGTGGCTCTCAATACCGTCCTAGTTATAAAATAACTCAGGTAATGGAAGAGTAACGCACACAAACAGCCGAAGCCGATTCAGATCTAAGAAGAATAACAGAAAGCGAATAACAAGACGAGATAACAAAGTTGTGGCTCAATACCGTCCTTGTTACAGATGTAACTCTGGTAAAGAAGAAATCGCACACAAACAGCCGAAGATGATTCAGATCTAGTATGAAGAACAGTAGAAAGAATGGATCAGGCCTTTGGGCTCTGATACCATGTAGAAAATTATAACACTGTAATATAACAAGTACTTACAATATTACAAATGAAAGAAATTACAAAGAACTCATAAACCTAACCCTAATTCTAGTAAGATACTAGAGAGAAATACTAGAGAGAATATGAGAGTGAAATGTAATAAGAAACTCGTCTGAAAATGATCAAATGAGAAGAAAGTGAACTTTAAATATTATCATATCAAAGTTTCATTCCAGCCCCTTGACTAGTTACGCTTCCAGCCCTTGCAGTTGCTATTCAAGACTCCACTACCCTTCGACTTTATAACACAGTGAGGCGCAGTCCCTCATCTTTCAGCTCTTTAATTCTTCAGTCCCTCTTTATTTATTTATTACATACAATAACCTGAAACTATAAAACATTTCAAGTTAACAACCTTTTAAATAATAAATGTCAAGATTACAGTTTTTAAACACATCTTTTAACACAGATTCTAAGTAAACACCAAGGACAAACGGTGTAATTTACTCTTAATGTTAAAACCGATTACTTTTCTTATTTAGACTTCAATAACATCATTATATCCTTCAATATGGAGATATTTTGACATCCACATAATAAAAAGATTAGTCATCTTTTAATAATTAAAAAGTGGATAACCACCCCTAATTAAGAATCTAAAGTATCGATTGGATCGGGCGCATACAAACTTGGTGTCGATAAAAAATCAAAACCCTACACGCAAAAAGTATATTTATTGTTCGTATGTTTTTAACTATAATATTGTTGATGGAACCGTGTCTTGGATCAGAGTGGCCGGTCGGTAGAATGATCGAAATGGATCGATGAACAAAAACGTTGCGGTAAAAAAGTTAACTTCAAATTGTTATATAAGATTGCATCAAGAATGTACAAAACTTAACACAAGGTAATAATTTGAAAACACCTAATTAAGAAGTGTGTTGTGATAAGAAGAAGATCACGAGAAGTAATTAAAAGAGTAGCGATAAGTACGGTTGCCTATAGAGACCACATGCCTCACTCTCATTAATTTAATTCCTTTACTTCTTCTTTACTCAACCCTAATACATAATATTTATATATATATATATATAGCTTTCTTTAATTATTACTGCTTTAAACGTGGTTGTTCGGCGTCGTATACGGAGGCGTTTCCGCCACTGCCACCACCAGTCTCTTCCCACGCTCCGCCCGACTGTTCTCTGCGAACTTCATGCTTCCGATATGCATACCCATCTCTCTCTCTTCCTCACTATACTCCAAGCTATAATAATACTCTTCATTGTATTTCTCATTCTTTGACGCCGGAAAAAACATGCTCCCCCATTGTGGGAAGTGGATGAACGCCACCGGAATCGTTAAAACCACCGCCGTTACACCCATCCATGTTAACCCCCATGCAGTCGAAAACCTAGAACCGGAAAAAAATAACAGTTGGGTCAAACCACCACCAACATTGCCACCGGCGCCGGTTAAGCCGGAAAGAATGCCCAGAGAACGACGGGAAACGAAGGGAATGATGCCGTAAGTTGCACCACAAGCGGCTTGTGATCCTGCGGCCATGAGCATCATTGATAAGATGGCGATGGGTAGAGAGTTGGATAACCCTAACCATATACAGAAAATGCCTCCTAGGGTTTGTGTTATCCATAGTGTCCATAGTCTGCCTCTCATTCCGAATTTGCGACCCGATAAATCAGATAGGTAGCCACCGAATGGGCGGGTGAAGAAGTTAGCGACCCCGAAACTTGCTGCCACTATTCCAGCTGTGTGAAGCTTTAAACTAAACCTGTTGCGCATTTAAAAAAATGAAGTCGTTAATTAACTACCTATTCATAAAGATTTAACGATGGATTAGTGTCGGAGGTGACGGAAAATCAAGATTTTGTAGTTACCTATCGTAGAAGTATTCAGAAATGACGTTATTCAAGCACAGCTGTACACCCATGGAATATCCATAGATCAAGAAAAAGACCCATGTCCTATAATTTGTGATTGCATTTCTGAATACCTGCAGTCACGAAACAAAAAAAACTGGGTAAATCAAATGTTTTCTTGAAGCAACGGAAATTAAATGCTGAAATATTAAGAACTTCGAAAACAAGTATTACCTTCTTCCAAAAATAAATGTCCACAATGAAAAATACATATGGTTTTGAGTATACAATTATTATACTTTTTAATTAATCAAAGTATAATTTACCCTCAATTATAGGTAGAGATCGAATCATCACATAATTCACTACTAAACGAAAGACTTTTACCTATCTGTCGCTAAAAGATGATTCGTCACAAAACCGTCACAAAGTTGGTGGGTAAAAAGTTGGTGGTAATACAAATCAGTGACAGATTACCTAGGTGATCTATGAGTATTTTCTTGAAAAACATCGAATTTTACCGAACCATTAATATTTCCTGGGTGATCCCTACTAAACACCGACGAAAATTTCTCTGTCTAAATTTTGTGGGTAAAACTTAAAAGTCATTTGTTTTGTACTGATTAAGGGTATAATAGAAAAGTAGACAATATATTAGTACTTTTGAAAGTGGACATTTATTTTGGGACAAACTAAAATAGTGATCTAAACAGGTATTTTGGGAGAGTGAGTAATTATTAATCAAAGTCACCTTTGAGAATTTATCTTTTGCGGCTTGTCCTTCTTTTCGAATTTGAGCAAAGTTGCCATCAGGCAAATCTTGGCCATAAACCAAAACCAAAACCCCAACAATCAAATGAAACCACCCTGGAATAAAGAAAGCAATCCTCCAAGCCGTGAATGGCGTGCTTCCGAGCATCTGACTTATCACATGGAACAGCACCGGCATCAGCAGCTGAGTAAGCCCACCACCCAAATCACCCCACCCTGCCGACACACCGTTCACCACTCCAATAATCTTCCCATTAAACATCACACTCGTCCAATACTGACAAGACACAAACGTCGCCAACGAGAACCCAATCATGAACCTAACCGCAAGGTAACCGCCAGCATCCGCCACAAACGAAACACTGAAAACCACCGGAGCAGCCAAGAGGTTGATCACCGAACAACCGTACCTTGGTCCGATGAGGTCACAGAGCACCCCCATGACGAGGCGTGAGAGGATGCTGCCGGAGACAGAGGCGATTCCGGCGTTGGAGATGTCGGCGCGGGTGAGGTTAAGGTTGTCCCGGATGATGGGAACAAGAGGGGCGGCGGCGAAGGTGGAGATAACGCACGTGCAGAAAGAAAGCCATGAGAGATGGAAGGCTCTCATGTGGGGTTGTGCAACGGAGAAGATCTTCATCTTTGTGGCTTTGTTTTCTGAATCCACCGGAAGAGCAAATGTCCGGCGAGAGGTGGTGGCATTGGTGGGGATGGATATGGCTTCTTGATTCTCTGTGGAAGCCATTGTTGTTTCTTGAATGAAGAAAGGTAAAGAGAAGAAGAGGTGGGTATTTGATAAGTAATGTAGGTGTGCTTATGAATTGAAGGGTTTGCAGGTATATACATATAGGAAAAATGAGGGGTTTAAAGAGTTGACTTTCATCAAAGCTTTTTTTCCTATAACCACATGGGCATTAATGCAATTTGATTTTTTAAAGGCCTATACTAATTTTTGATTGCATATGCGTTTTTCTTCTATTTTCTTTTTTGCATATTTTTAGTAATCTAACCAACAATGTGAATATACAAACTCAAGGAAGATAAATTGTTATAAAAAGGATAAGAACTCAATTCGTAGTAATTAATCATCTTTACCGCTTATATATATTATATGGGATTTTTACTCGATTATTCTCATTTTTTTTTAGGAAAATTGCATCAAAATAGAACAAACTTTGACTCAATTCCTATTTTAGGGAACCAACTTCTAAAACTTTTATTTTGGGGTCTGAGTCAAACTTTTTGTATATTTAAGGGACTGATTTACCTAGTGACCTAATAATTATAACATGTTTCAGGTAAAAGCCAACTAAGATGCCATGTCATATTTTGCTTTAAAAAAAAGATGCCATGTCATATTTAAAATATCTATACCGATCATTATTCATATTTTGTAAAGCCCGTGTCCCGGTACGTTTTTGTTTATTTATTTAATTAATTAAAGTGTTTACCGTTAATTGTTTTGGTTTGGGGTTTGATGTCGTTAAGGACCAAAATGTTAAAATCCATGTATTTTAGTGAAGATTGTAAATTAGGGGTAGTTTGGGGGGGGCTAAAGTAAAATGTTGGAAAGTTTTGCATGGGTCACGGCCCATGGCCGATCCCACCCTCGTTTTTCTTTACCTTGATAACCAAGCCATCCCAAACGAATTCCACAAAAAAAAACCCTACTGTCCCTTCTTTTTGGTTGTGTTGTTCGGCTGGAAGTGAGGAACGAGAGAGAGAGAGATAGAGAAGAAACCGAGAGAGGGTTAGAGAGAGAGAGCGGCGGCGAGAAGGAGGGAGTCGGGAGGCTGATCGCCGGAGGGAAGGACGCCGGAGGAGGAGCGCAGCCACTGCCGCCACCGTTTCTCGTCGAGGGTAAGTTCCATTCTCTCGTCTTTTTTTTCTTGTTTTCCTTGTCTCGCGTCGGCCTCCTCCCGTGTCAGCCGCGTCGCGGCGGCCTTGGCCGCTGTAGGCAGTAATCGGCGGTATCACCACCGGAGATGGTGATGTGGTGGTGAGCCTTGTGAGGTTGCTGTAAGTCGATCGAGAAAGAGAGAGATCGGAGTTGCGAAAGGGGTGCGGTGTGTGTGCGTGCAGGAATTTTCGCCGGAGGGTTACCGCCGGCCGCCGCCACCGGCAACCACCACTGCCGGAGGTGGCAGTGGATGGTGCGTGGCCTGACCTGTTTCACCGTTGAACTTTTAAGCCTTGACGTAATCAATTAAGTCGAATCGTTTAAATCGTTGTTAAAAGTTATCTTTATTTTATGAAAATTTTAGTGTGCTGTCCGGTTTTCGCGCAACCATAACTTTTCCGTCGTAACTCCGATTGAGCCGAAATTGGCGCCCACGGTTCAAGTGCGGGATGGAGCACGTTTTCCGTGTTTTAGCGGAAAACTGGTTCGGTCTCTAACTGGGCGAAAAAGTGGTCGCAAGTTCGGTGTTTCGTCATTTTATGTGAAAATTAGTTTTCTGTCCAGTTCGTATTTCGGCCATAACTTTCTCGTCGTAACTCGGTTTGAGGCGATTCTGGTGTCCATGGTTCACATTCTGTGTCGGGCACGTTTTTCGTGTTTTAGCGAAAGGCTGGTTCGGCCCCTAGCTAGGCGGAAAACTTCTGTTTTTACAGCAGGTCGGTAAACCGACAGTGTTGTAATCTGCCACTGTTTTGTCATGGTCATAACTTTCTGCTCGTAACTCGGTTTGGGGTGAAATCGGTGTCAAAAGTTCCCTTTTTGAGTTCAGAAACTTTTCTGTGTTTTGTGCAAAACCCAGTTCGAAACGTAGCTTAGGCCAAATCGTCGTTTTATACTGATAAGTGCTGTTTTTCGCTGTTCTGCGGGCTGATCTTATAAAATCCGTAATTAAATGTAGAAAAATCGTTAGGAGGTGTATAATATGTCCTTGGAACCCTATCTCAGAGTACTTTCTGGTCATGAAATAATATTGGGAATTTTATGGATTTAAAGGGGTCGAAACAGGTCCCGAACAGACCTGTTTGGCGAGAGCGGAAAATGGTTTTAGTGACGGTTTAAGCGTGTGTCGTGTCATAGGGTCCGGGTCTCGTATTGACACGTTTTAACATGCGTTTAGGTGCTGGGAAGTGACCGTATTTGTGAAGCTTGAATTGTGTTATTAAGCTGGGCGCGCATTCGAGGTGAGTTCTCTCACTGTGTAGTTAGGGGTTGTATGCATGTCATAATAGTTTGTATGTACTATTGTCTTTGTGGTGTGAACTAGTTGTTTATGGTGTGTAATATTTGATTGGTTTGAATGCTTGGTATAAATGTGTTACATTACAATTCGGTGGGACCGAGGCCTCGATGGTACTGAGGTGTTGGTTACATTACAATTCGGTGGGACCGAGGCCTCGATGGTACTGAGGTGTTGGTTACATTACAATTCGGTGGGACCGAGGCCTCGATGGTAATGAGGTGTTGGATACATTACAATTCGGTGGGACCGAGGCCTCGATAGTACTGAGGTGTTGGATACATAATTACTTGTAGATGTTTACTCGTTTTATGTAACTGTGATGTTGTTGCTTATGTGCGGATAGGGGTGATGTGTATATAATTCCTATCTGCGCATGTGTTGGAATTCACTAAGCTTCGTGCTTACCCTTTCCCAATAAACTGTGGTTTCAGGTACGGGCGGCTCTAAGGCGTGACGAGTACACACTGGCGCGCGAGAAGAGCTGGTTGCTTTATGATTTTAATAATTAAACGTTTATTCCGCTGGTTTTATTTTATAAAGACATTAATTATGTGTTTGCAAACGAAACGTTGGGATCATTTATTGAGTTGTTATCAATGAATTGTTTATTTAAAAATTTAAATTCGCTTGTAATTTTTGGGACGTTACAACTTGCCAACTTGGTATCAGAGCACAGCTTGAGTGAATCAAACGCACCTCGGTGTGTTTGGTCTCAAGTTGCGGCTGGGAAATTTTCAAACTCTTTATTAAAATCTTTTTGGAAATAAAAGTAAAGGGTAAAGACCCGTTCGAGGAACGGTGATCGGAGGCGCAGTGTGTACAGTCAGCCGGAGCCAAAGGGAAAAGGTACAGTACTTAGTGTTTTATTGCTTTCTAGATCATAGAGTATGCCTGCTAGATTGCCTGTTGTGGACACTATGCTGTATGTTGAACTACTTGCTATTAGGAATTTATGCTAATTATGATAGGTTACTAAGTGGATGCCCTCTAGGTTGTATGCAGTAAGAGATTTATAGCCTTAGAATATTCGATTTAGTTCTATTGCGCAGCTCTTGTTTGAGTCCAACCGTTCTAGGATAGAGTCTTGTATTCGACTGTCTATTTGTTTCGCACTGCATATAATCGGGTATTCGCGAGGTCACCCGTTATAATTAGTAGGGATTCGGTAGTAGCAAGGGTAGTGGGATAAGAGGAAATTCCTAGGGAGCTAGGAAGGGTGGATGTATATATATGCTGGTGCAGGCATATGGTTAATTATATATTTAATTGTTGTTGTATGATCGGGGTGACCGATGGTTTATTAAGTATACAATCGTGGCTGTCTAATCGGGGAGACCGATGGTTTTATATATACAGTAGTTGTATGAGTTGCCTGTTTAGGATATGTTCTTGAACTGGCATGTGTGGATTAATTATATTATGTGTATAGTTTCGGCGAGAAACTACTTGGACCCTCGGGATGGGACTCGGAACGGGCAATGATAGGCGTGGATGGTAGTAGTAGAGCTCCTACTACCGGAAGCACAGGATCAATGCTCGAGTCGGGGAAGTCACGAGGAATCCAAGGAGTTGGGCGCGAGTGTTGTTAGTGTGCGTTGTTATGTGCTAATAACGCGTTGTATTATCTGCCCTGAATAGCCGTCACGAGGAGAGACAAATATAGTAGATCCACTGGTACACGTGTGTACTTGACTTGCTTTGATGGGATGATCGTTGGGGTAGTGTCGAAGGCTCTAAACTGGCAGTCGTTGGAATAGAATGACGATTATAGTATTAGTCACTTGGAGTGACGATAAGGATGATATTTGTTGTAAGCAGATCTTTTCGAACCAAGATGGAAGATTGTGCTAGAGTCATAGGCTTATAGAGCTGACTTTGATTTGAGGAAAAATCGTAGGGATTATTTGACGTAATTTTCCATCTTGCCCTAAGAGGCTTAAATGTCCGGAGGACGATAGTGGATTGGAAAGGTAGAGAGGAGCATGAGTCGAGACGTTGAATGTCGACTGGGTCGTGCACAGAGTTATTTTGGAAATGAGATTGCATTAACAAATTCTTGTGTTTCAAACCTTTGTATGGACGGTGTTTTGGAACTTTGGGAAATGTCTAGCACACACACAAGATTTCGAATTATAATTTTGAAAATGCTTGAAACCGTTTTATCACGGGAATTGAAAACTTTGTAAAAGATTGTTTCATTTGTTTATTTTCCAACGGTTCTTTCGGGTACGATGTTATCCATGTTTTGTGGTGGTTAAGATGTTGGGTAAGTGACTACGGCTTGAGACTCTAACATTGGAACTTCTCCACATGTGTTAGAGTTGAGACGGAAAGTTACATTCCACGATGTCTGTATAAAGGCTATTCTGGTGATTGTTTAAAATGAGTTTGGAATTCTAGTGTCGCTTAACTTTTCGTTCGAGAGTTTGTATTACTAAGTGTTTTATTGCAAATAGTTCAGTGTGTGGATTGATTCATGCGTGACATAAGTGATGCATGGAGGAATTTTGGTAACATTTCATAAGGGTTGTTTAGTGCGCTTTTTAGTCAGCTAAAGGTTTCATTGACATTTCCATGAAAATGCGATTTATCGACTTAGGGGTATGCATACTGGGGTAACCTTTGTTCTCGGCATTTTGATGAACAAGTCGTGCATGAAAATGCTTTAGTTCCTTTTTGTCGAAGTGAAAGACCATTTGATCCAAGGAGTGTTTTAGTGTTGTAAACATCATGCATACGATTTCAATGTGTTATATTTTGGAAATATAAATGCGTAGATTTTTTACATTCGGTTAATTTAGAATTACCGTTCATTTTTTTTGGGAAATTAAAAACTTTTGCTTTGGAGGAAACGAGTATTTTGAGCATTTTCGATAAATACATTTTTTTAAACTATAATGTTTTGACATTATATGTCCTAAGTACGAAACTTGAGGAAGTGTTACAAGCTTGCATGCCTGCCCCCAGTTTGAAATTTTACGAGGTTTTAGTCGATATTTCCAATTAGTAGAAGCGGACTGGTTTCTGTCTTCAAGTTTTAAACTTACACGAGACAGTTGTGTTTTAACAAAAATATATTTGTAAACCGTGTCATCGTTTTGTGTGATTAGCTGACGCGCGAAAAATTTGTGGCGAACCCTGTGCCACGTCTTTTTATGATTAAAAAGAAGAATTTTTGAATCAAATGTTGTGAAACTTATTTTGAATTATGTGCACACCTTTGTCGCACCCTGTTTAAGGTTAAGCGGTTCATTTTAAAGAAATTATTTATTACGCTTGCTTTTGTGTGAGTAAACTGAACTGCAATGGAACGATTTTCAACATGATTTTCCTATGTGGGACGAGCGTGACCAGTTTTGCGTAACTATCGATCAGGTAATAGTAGTTTTATTACATACGATCTTTTTGAGATGAAAATCCTGATGTTGAAAATATTTTGTAAATGATTTTGTAAACCAATTGGGGAAATGTGCTTTTAAGCGTCATGTGTCATTTCGAGAATTTTTTTAGGGTGTGAGTCCTTTTGGAAAACTCTTTTGTTTACCCCGTGTTGAGTTTGGAACTAAGGTTGATTTCAGAGTATTGCTTGCTTAAACTTTGTTTAAACGCATTTTCCGACCTATGGGTCTAGCAAGCGTGGAGCATTTTGCTCGGTTTTGACTTGGAGTTAGTCATGGGCCAACTGCCCGGTTTTAATGGCTCGATGTGGAGTCTAGTTGATGAGTTGTTTTTGTCGCATCGTTTGGCATTCTTTGCACGTTGAGTGTTTACATGCTTGGGTGAGTGAGTCAATCCGGAATAGGCATGTTGTGGGTAGGCTGTTTGCTTTGGATCCTTAGACACGTTAGTCAGTCGTTGGTAATGGTCGGTTGGGTATCTCGGGGTGGGACCCCGGTATTCATGTGTTTTAACCTAGACTTTTCAGTAGGTACTAGGAGGATATGGTTGTGGGTACTTACCTGGGAGGTAGTTCCGGTGTACTGGGTCTTGAGGCGTTACCTGGGAGGTAGACGTCAAGGTGTATCCTCGATACGGTGTGACTTGACTTCGTAGAGCAAGTGTGGATGGTACGTCGACGGTGGAAGGTAGACATTCCACGCGTGTTGGTAATGTAGGCCGGGTAGTATCGGTTAAGGGAATGACCTACGTGTGAGTTAACTGACTTGATTGTAGGGGATATCTACTTGTCTCAGTGTCTAGGATAATGCCACGCATATGTTTGTTATTGTGATCGGTTGGACCGATGTTCGGCGGGTGGCCGATGTTTGTTATCGTAATCGGTTGGACCGATGTTCGGCGGGTGGCCGATGTTTGTTATTGTAATCGGTTGGACCGATGTTCGGCGGGTGGCCGATGTTTGTTGTTGTAATCGGTTGGACCGATGTTCGGCAGGGGGTCGATGTTTTGTTAATATAAGTTATTGAAAATCTTTGGAGTCTATTAGAATTCATAGAAGTTAGGCGTCAATTAATGATAGGAATGATCGTAGTCGAGTATCCTGTTGGGTATACTGGTGGGCAACTTTAGAATGGTTAGAGCTGGAGATTTGACTCGGGATGTATGGAATATCTAAGGTTGGGGACGGCCGAAGTCGCTTGGCTAGGAATGATTTCAATTGTTGGGGTGTTCTGCCGATCATAATCCCAGTGTCTTAGAAAGAGTACGTTAGTAAGAAAAGTATTCGAGAAGTTTTAGAAAGGGTTTCAAGTGGATTTGGGAACCTGAGGTTGAGATGAGGGAGAACTATCCGGAGCTATTCGTAGGCAGAGACTTCGAGGACGAAGTCTAATCCAAGCGGGAGAGAGTTGTAAAGCCCGTGTCCCGGTACGTTTTTGTTTATTTATTTAATTAATTAAAGTGTTTACCGTTAATTGTTTTGGTTTGGGGTTTGATGTCGTTAAGGACCAAAATGTTAAAATCCATGTATTTTAGTGAAGATTGTAAATTAGGGGTAGTTTGGGGGGGGGGGGGGGGGGGGGGGGGCTAAAGTAAAATGTTGGAAAGTTTTGCATGGGTCACGGCCCATGGCCGATCCCACCCTCGTTTTTCTTTTCCTTGATAACCAAGCCATCCCAAACGAATTCCACAAAAAAAAAACCCTACTGTCCCTTCTTTTTGGTTGTGTTGTTCGGCTGGAAGTGAGGAACGAGAGAGAGAGAGATAGAGAAGAAACCGAGAGAGGGTTAGAGAGAGAGAGCGGCGGCGAGAAGGAGGGAGTCGGGAGGCTGATCGCCGGAGGGAAGGACGCCGGAGGAGGAGCGCAGCCACTGCCGCCACCGTTTCTCGTCGAGGGTAAGTTCCATTCTCTCGTCTTTTTTTTCTTGTTTTCCTTGTCTCGCGTCGGCCTCCTCCCGTGTCAGCCGCGTCGCGGCGGCCTTGGCCGCTGTAGGCAGTAATCGGCGGTATCACCACCGGAGATGGTGATGTGGTGGTGAGCCTTGTGAGGTTGCTGTAAGTCGATCGAGAAAGAGAGAGATCGGAGTTGCGAAAGGGGTGCGGTGTGTGTGCGTGCAGGAATTTTCGCCGGAGGGTTACCGCCGGCCGCCGCCACCGGCAACCACCACTGCCGGAGGTGGCAGTGGATGGTGCGTGGCCTGACCTGTTTCACCGTTGAACTTTTAAGCCTTGACGTAATCAATTAAGTCGAATCGTTTAAATCGTTGTTAAAAGTTATCTTTATTTTATGAAAATTTTAGTGTGCTGTCGGGTTTTCGCGCAACCATAACTTTTCCGTCGTAACTCCGATTGAGCCGAAATTGGCGCCCACGGTTCAAGTGCGGGATGGAGCACGTTTTCCGTGTTTTAGCGGAAAACTGGTTCGGTCTCTAACTGGGCGAAAAAGTGGTCGCAAGTTCGGTGTTTCGTCATTTTATGTGAAAATTAGTTTTCTGTCCAGTTCGTATTTCGGCCATAACTTTCTCGTCGTAACTCGGTTTGAGGCGATTCTGGTGTCCATGGTTCACATTCTGTGTCGGGCACGTTTTTCGTGTTTTAGCGAAAGGCTGGTTCGGCCCCTAGCTAGGCGGAAAACTTCTGTTTTTACAGCAGGTCGGTAAACCGACAGTGTTGTAATCTGCCACTGTTTTGTCATGGTCATAACTTTCTGCTCGTAACTCGGTTTGGGGTGAAATCGGTGTCAAAAGTTCCCTTTTTGAGTTCAGAAACTTTTCTGTGTTTTGTGCAAAACCCAGTTCGGAACGTAGCTTAGGCCAAATCGTCGTTTTATACTGATAAGTGCTGTTTTTCGCTGTTCTGCGGGCTGATCTTATAAAATCCGTAATTAAATGTAGAAAAATCGTTAGGAGGTGTATAATATGTCCTTGGAACCCTATCTCAGAGTACTTTCTGGTCATGAAATAATATTGGGAATTTTATGGATTTAAAGGGGTCGAAACAGGTCCCGAACAGACCTGTTTGGCGAGAGCGGAAAATGGTTTTAGTGACGGTTTAAGCGTGTGTCGTGTCATAGGGTCCGGGTCTCGTATTGACACGTTTTAACATGCGTTTAGGTGCTGGGAAGTGACCGTATTTGTGAAGCTTGAATTGTGTTATTAAGCTGGGCGCGCATTCGAGGTGAGTTCTCTCACTGTGTAGTTAGGGGTTGTATGCATGTCATAATAGTTTGTATGTACTATTGTCTTTGTGGTGTGAACTAGTTGTTTGTGGTGTGTAATATTTGATTGGTTTGAATGCTTGGTATAAATGTGTTACATTACAATTCGGTGGGACCGAGGCCTCGATGGTACTGAGGTGTTGGTTACATTACAATTCGGTGGGACCGAGGCCTCGATGGTACTGAGGTGTTGGTTACATTACAATTCGGTGGGACCGAGGCCTCGATGGTAATGAGGTGTTGGATACATTACAATTCGGTGGGACCGAGGCCTCGATAGTACTGAGGTGTTGGATACATAATTACTTGTAGATGTTTACTCGTTTTATGTAACTGTGATGTTGTTGCTTATGTGCGGATAGGGGTGATGTGTATATAATTCCTATCTGCGCATGTGTTGGAATTCACTAAGCTTCGTGCTTACCCTTTCCCAATAAACTGTGGTTTCAGGTACGGGCGGCTCTAAGGCGTGACGAGTACACACTGGCGCGCGAGAAGAGCTGGTTGCTTTATGATTTTAATAATTAAACGTTTATTCCGCTGGTTTTATTTTATAAAGACATTAATTATGTGTTTGCAAACGAAACGTTGGGATCATTTATTGAGTTGTTATCAATGAATTGTTTATTTAAAAATTTAAATTCGCTTGTAATTTTTGGGACGTTACAACTTGCCAACTTGTGTAACACCTTAGGCATATCCCACATCGGTCGTGGACAGGAGAGATGCTGGGTATATTAGTAAACCTTGGCCTTACCAGACACAACGCGTTTTGGGGCCACAAGCATGCGGGTTCCTTGGGAACTCTGTGGTTAAGCGTGCTTGGGTGGGAGTAGTACCAGGATGGGTGACCTCCTGGGAAGTCCTTGCAAAGTCCTTGCCAGGTCTCCAAGAACAAAGCCGTGAGCCAGTGGGGCAAAGCGGACAATATTGTGTCGTGGTAAGCGGGGTGTTACATATTTTAACAAAACCCTCTCTCTCTCTCTCGGTCAACTTCTCCAAAACACCACATCTTCTTCAAAAACATAAGATTTGCAGGGTTTTTTTAGTTTACTTCCTTCTCAAAAGAAATTATAAAGATAACTCATGGATCGTCAAAACAAGCCAAACAACAAGAGCTTAATCTCTTAAAAAACCCAATCAGATGCAAGGCATCATAAATATCTCGTCGGAGATGGATGACGTGAGTTACTGATCTGTAGAAGAATATCTCGTAGGAGATGGAAACCCACTTGGTTAGAGGCGCCGGAGATGGAGACCCACCTGTGTTTGGATGGTGTCGGAGAAGAACTCGCCACTGATAAAAACCCCTTTTTGAATATGAATGCAACAAATTAGGTGGAAGAAATGGAATCGAGGATTTGTAATGTAATATAGAATCTAGGTTTGCAAAGGAGGATTGAAGGAGGAGAAATAGAAGGATAGTGAGGCGGCGGCGGGAGCAGATTAGCAAAGGGTAGGGCTTTGTTTGGTTTTTACTTTTAAGAAGATGAATTGGTTTTTTAGTTTTTTTTTGTATTTTTAATTATTGATGAGGTGGATTTTTTAATATCCAGCTAGTTTTTTTTATTAATGACTTTGCCACGTCATATAAGGTAACCGGTTACCTGGTAAATAGGTAAACTAGACCCTTAAATATATGAAAAGTTTGACTCAGACCCCAAAATAAAAGTTTTAGAAGTTGGTTCCCTAAAATAGGAATTGAGTCAAAGTTTGTTCCATTTTGATGCAATTTTCCCTTTTTTTTTAAAGGCAACTTTCAAAAGGCTATCTCAGCGCACTTTCAAGAGGTATCCCAGGCCTTCGGCCTAGACTAATCCCCCCTGCTCCACGGCCCAACCCTAAGGGACATTCCACGCAGGCCCACGAGCGGGTATCTCAGAGTTGGTCACCACGGGACTCGAACCCGGGTAGTAAGGCTTTCACCCCTTACCCCCGGGATGTTACCGGCCACTGGGCTACAAGCTCTTTGATGATTATTCTCATATTTAGGTATACAAATAAATTCTTGCTGTTAAAATTCAAAAAGAAAGTAAAATGCATGGTATCATATTACAGTTAATTTTCGAACAGTTGACGACTCCATCGATCGAGGATGGAGAACATTGCATGCAGTGGAGGGATGAGGAGGGGGCAAGCCTGCCTAGAACGACATATGATCATCAACTAACGTCCTACTCCTACATGGTGAGCGTAATTAGTAAAAAAATTACGAGTTTTTGACTAAGATTGTAGAATGCTATAGTCAAAGTTCTAATTAAATGACATGAGCCATGGTGTGACGACGATGCCAAGCCTAAAGTCTTACAAGTTATGACAAGGTCACGGCGTTTTTCAAGACGTGTTTTAAGACGACACACACACATATATATACGTACACACTTTTGGGTTAGTGTATTGAATATAGTAGAACAAATTAAATTCATGTAAAGTAGTAAAACAAAAAAAGACCATTGAATCTTGAATCAAAAGTGCAAAATCGGTAGTAAATATCTTAAATCTCTATTCACCAGTTTCTTCAATTCTCGAAGAATTTGCGTTCAACTCTTTGTGTACGAGAATAAGAGTAACTATTTACCAATTTGTAGTTTCTAGTTTTTAAGTTTTCTTTTTATGTGTATTTAAGTCTTAGGGTTTGTAAACGATTATCATTTATTTTTCAAGTTATATACTAAAAGTAATTTACAACTTACAAAATAATGCGTCATAACATATCGTAATATGTCATAGCATGTTACAATGCAAGCCAAACCTTATATTGGAGTCATAGCTAGGGGTTAACGTGACGGCGAACCCAATGGTTATTTAGAACCATGGGTATAATAGGAACTATTAGCTAGCTACTACAGTTGGGGCAAGGGGCATGGAGGTGACAAATATGACATCATTATCCTAGCATGGTTGGAGCCTTGCAGGTAGGGTTGTAAACGAACCGAACGAATACGAACGGATGCTTGTTCATGTTCGTTCGTTTAACTTAACCGAACGAACACGAACGGTAAACGAACGAGATTATTTGTGTTCATGTGCGTTCGTTAAGAATTTTTGTTTGTTCGTGTTCGTTTATGTCCGTTCATTAAGAGTTAAACGAACGTAAACAATTGAACTTAAATGAACATAAATGAACGTAAACGAACGACTTTAAATGAACATAAACGAACGAACCCAAATGAACATAAACGAACGAACCCAAATGAACAAAAAACAACCACCATACTCATCGTTTCGTTCGTAAAAATACCTTAACAAAATGAAAAACCGGGTTAACTTAGGAGGTATAAAAAATAAATTGTAAAAGATCAATTTACTTGATGATTATACACATTAATTTCATATTATATAAACATGTTTATATATATATAAACGAACATAAATGAACATAAACAAACATAAACGTATGTAAACGAACATAAACGAACGAACATTAACGAACATAAATAAACGAACGTTCACGAACATAAATGAACGAACGAGACCATTGTTCAGGTTCGTTCATTTAACTAAACGAACAAAAAAAACGTGTTCATATTCGTTCATTTATTAAATAAACGAACATAAATGAACTTCCCGCCGAACGGTCACGAACGATTCGTTGAACGTTCGTTTCGTTTACAGCCCTACTTGCAGGGAGAGGATCGGTCCTAATACTATGCGTATACTTTTTTAATGTGGTTTGGTATTTTCATACTTTTTCCCCAACATTACTTGTCATGACCTGTTTTTATTGTTCTCGATCATTACCAATATCCTTAATTTTGTTACTCTCTTTGTTGCATGTTTGTATAAACTCTAGTAATTTTAACATCCAGCCTTATTGCATCTGCAATAGCAGCCATACGTGCTATTACTCAGTTTCTTTGATTTTTTTGTATGAAGAAGACATTTATTGAGCCTCCATTTATAGAGTAAAAGTAGAGTAATCCTGCAATACGGCACGAATTGGATGGCAGACCCAATTCTGACTAGTTCTCCGCACTACTTTTCTGTAGTTGAATACTATCATGCCTATTTTGTGAAAAACTGGCTGGCTCTGGCTACCTTGCAAGCAAACAAAAGATTCCCAAATCACACTGCGTGTATGAACAAACAAACGACTTTGCAGAACCGTTTCACCTAATCGATTGTGGTGAAATCAACAATGGTTTCGGCGGATCATCCACGTCACGCTAGGATTTTGGAAGGACATTTACGAGAGTGAGGTGAGTACATTACTATCATTGTTGTGTGAATAAACTAAAAAACTTGCAAAGCACACACCTCAATCACCCTGCCCGTGTGAATCCTATATATGTCGATCATGCTCTCCAATTTATTTTTAAAATCCCCAAAACCTAATTTTTTTATAACCTTTTGGTTTTTCCCATGTCTCTCCACAATTTTTTTTGCATGACAGTGGTCTTTGAGGAAAACGATTTATCTATCCCTTGGAATAATGAAAATGTACAAAATTATAACACTAGAGTTTAAACAAGATCTTACACTTTGCAAATAAAAGAAATCTACAAAATGAAGAACACCAAACCCTAAAACTATCTCTTATATGATATTAGAGAGAGAGAGAGAAGAGAAAACTAATATTGAGAGAAAATCGTTCGAATGAATGTAAAATGGAGTAATTTGTACATTAAATACAGCAGCTTCATTTAACACTTTAGCCCCTCCAGATCTGAATCTTGTACTCCGCTACCCTTTAAGTTTGTACCAATATGAAGCGCATCCCACTACTTTTATCTCTTCTACCAAACCAGTCCACCATCTTTATTCAACTTTTACATATACTACCCTGAAATAACAAACACTTCAAGTTGGTAAACCTTTAATTATTAAATGTCAAGATTGTTAGAAATAACATCTTTTAACACCCGCCCTCAATCTTGACAAACGAATAAGTCTACCATTCTTAACTTCTTGCACAAATAATCATGCTGATATAATGAAAGCGACTTGGTGAATATATCTGCAGTATTTTATAAGGATTCAACTTTTACAGTTTTTAGTACACCACTTGCAATTTTATTTCTTACTTGGTGAACATCAATCTCAATATGTTTAGTTTTTTCATGAAAGACAGGATTGTTTGCAATTTGAATTGCAGATTTGTTATCACACAAAAGATTTACAGGAAGTAAATCTGTGATATTAAGACTTGACAAAACTTCTACAATCCAAAGAATTTCACATGTAGCAGCTGCCATAGCTCGATATTCAGATTTTGCTGAAGATCGAGATACAGCAGTTTGCTTTTTACTTTTCCAAGAAATAAGACAATTACCCAGAAATATACAATACCCTGTTACAGACCTTCTCGTGGATAAACATTTTCCCCAGTCTGCGTCCACGTAAGCAGATAACTTGAAACAATCAGAAACAGTAAAAGAAACACCCTTACCTGGAGCCCTCTTTAGATATCGTAGAACTCTAAAAGCTAAGTTCAGATGAGACCGACGCAGTGCATGCATAAACTGACTAAGACAATGCACTGCAAATGCAATGTCAGGTCTTGTAGCCAACAGATAAATGAGTCTTCCAATTAACCGTTGAAAACCAGAAATATCAGTTAATGGAGGATCAGAAGGAGAACCGGATGATTCAGTTACAACCAAATTCATGTCCATTGGTGTATTGATTGGCTTACAGCCTAGATAACCGAAATCATTCAATAGTTCTAAACAATACTTTCTTTGGCTCATACACAACCCATCCTTAGTTTTTAAGATTTCTATTCCTAAGAAAAATTGTAAATTTCCAAGGTCTTTAATCATAAAATTTGTTTGTAGGTGTTTTTTAACTCTGTGAATCTCACTATTACTATTTCCAGTAATGACAATATCATCTACATACACAAGCAAAACAATAATTTTTTCCCTGATTTAAGAGTAAACAGAGAATAGTGTTAGTCCCATTTAACAAGGCAACGATTCATATATTGATAGATTGGTAACAAGAAGATAGTATAATCAAAGTGGTGTATTATTCAATGTGGAAGAGCTATCCTAGAGAGAGAATGGTTCTCTCTCTAGAACACACACATACACACTATGGAGGCTACATTCCAAATGACTAACTAAACCCTAATTACACACACTAAACATTATATACCCCCTTGTTACACTAGTTAAGCCCAAGCCCTTATAACATAACCCAAGCCCATATTACTATTAATACCCATTTACAAAACTATCTTATAACTAGGACATTTTGTGTCCTAACAAATAGTCACTGCTGTTTTGATCAAACCCAAACTCAAATAAGCAATTTGACAGCTTCTCATACCACTGACGAGGAGCCTGTTTTAAACCATACAAAGACTTTACTAATTTACAAACTTGATTATCATCACTAGAAAAATACCCTTCAGGTAAAGTCATATAAATCTCTTCTGTTAAATCACCATATAAGAAAGCATTGTTCACATCAAGTTGATATAAAGGCCAATTAAATTGTACTAACAATGCTACAACACATCTAACAGTTATCATTTTAACTACAGGAGAGAAGGTTTCTTCATAATCAAGACCTTCTCTCTGACTATAGCCCTTGGCAACCAGTCTAGCCTTGTATCTCTCTATTTCCCCAGTAGATTTATATTTAACCTTATAAACCCATTTGCACCCTATAGGTTTTCTTCCTGGTGGAAGATCTGTAACAATCCAAGTACCATTCCTATTAAGTGCTTCCATTTCATTATTCATTGCAATTACCCAATTGGGATCCTTGCAAGCCTCAGAATAACTACTTGGTTCAATGGATTTATTTAGATTTGACACAAAACAAAAATTATTTTTTGTGAGATGGGAGTAATTTACTACTCTTTCAATACCATATTTTACTTTGCCTTCGACTACAAAGTCATCAAATTTTCGGGGAAACTGAGAAACCCTACTAGACTGTCTTATTGACTGAGAGGAAGAAGAATCACCTTGAAGATTAGGATCATGACCCTCAGGAGGGGAGTCTACAACATCAAGAGTATCATGCTCATTATCAGTTTCTAGACTTCCTTGATTCCTAGCAGACAAGGTAGTGTCAGTACCAGTTAACTGGTTGTCGACATTACCTATACTACCAGAGGAATCAGGACAACTAATTTGAGTTGTAGACCGAGCCCTAGATTCCTCATTAGGTAGATTTTCAGAAAGATCATTAGTAGAACTAGTAACATTATCAAAGAAATTCAAAGTATTCAGATTATCAAGATAAGTCTCCACATTTTCACTCATTTTAAATGGGAAAACAGTTTCATAAAAAGTTACATCTCTAGAGACCAAAAATTGCTTAGTATCAAGACTATACAGCCTATAACCTTTCTTAGAATTTGAATATCCAAATAAAACACACTTTTCAGTCCTAGAGCTGAACTTATCAAAATTGTTTTGTTTAACTGCAAAGCATAAACACCTAAAATTTCTTAAATGAGTGAGAACAGGAGGGAATCCGTAGATAACTTCATAGGGACTTTTACCATTTAAGATGGATGATGGAGTTCTATTTATCAAATAGGTGGCTGTGAGAATACATTCAGACCACAAGTACAAAGGTATCCCAGCCTGAAACATTAAAGCCCTTGCCACATTCAGTAAATGCACGTGTTTACGTTCCACAACATCATTCTGTTGTGGAGTGTAAGTACAGGAAGTTTGATGTATAATCCCGCGAGAATTAAAAAAGGCTGAAACCTTTTGATTTGAAAATTCTGTTCCATTATCACTTCTAACTGTCTTAATATTTTTGTTAAACTGGGTTTGAATGAGGTTAGAAAAATTGACTATGTTGTCAAAAACCTCATCTTTTCCTTTTAAAAGATAAACCCAAACTGATCTTGAAAAATCATCAACAACAGTTAGAAAGTATTTAAACCCATCCTTGCTTGAAACTTTATACGGACCCAAGACATCTAAATGTATTAATTCTCCTATTTCCTTTGATTTATGATCACTTAAATCAAACTTTTTTCGAGTCTGTTTAGCTTGATGACAGATTTCACAGGGATGAGAAGAAGGGTCTATTTTTATATTTAGTCTTTCTTTCAAAACATTCAGAACAGGATCAACAGGGTGTCCTAATCTACTATGCAATAGCTGATAAGAAACATGACAGCTAAGTGTAGTATTATAACAAGAAGACTTACCCTTAGAAGGTGGATTTAGAAAATATAGACCACCTGCCTCATTACCAGTCCCCATCAACCTCGTTCGTTGACAGTCCTGGGTGTAACATTTATGTTCATCAAACCCAATAAACACTTTATTATCTCTAGCTAACTTATGAACAGATAACAGATCCACATTAAATTCAGGCACAACTAACACATCAAATAAGCCCAATTCATCAGTAAGATTCATATCTCCAATTTTATTTATTTTTGCTTTAGATCCATTGGGGTGATTAACAATAAGATTCAAATCTGACACATCAACCACATTACTAAGGCTACTGAGAGATGAAGTCATATGTTGAGTAGCCCCAGAATCTATAATCCAATTAGGTATAGGTGAAGAAGATAGAGACATACCTGCCATATTGGCGGATGCCACATTTGAGGAGCTAGAACTGGAACTAAGCAGAGTCAGAAGTTTAGAGACTTGCTCTTGAGTCAGAGATGGACTAGAAGTGCTAGAGGATTGTCCAGTGTTATTAGTATTGGATGCATCAACATTGTTAGATGATGGTCTAAAATTTCCATTTACATTTGGTTTTCTTTGAAAATCTTTTGGGGGAAAACCTATTAACTTGTAACACCTTTCAATTGTATGACCAATCATGCCACAATGTTTACATAACAGATTTGGATTTGGAGGTCTTATAGGTTTCCGTTTGTTTTCAGAAGTCTTACCAAAGAAGGCCGAAGATTGAATTTTATTAGATGAGTTAGAGTTAGAGGTTCCTCTATGAGATTCTTCCCTTGATATAATAGAGAAAGTACTACAACCGCAGATTTACAACTCAGATCTGTAAGGATACCAGATCTACAATTCAGGTTTTCGAGAAAGATGAAACAATAGTAGATCTACAGGTTTGTAATACAAACAAATCTACAATTCTTAGATATTTAGATCTTACGAAACAAGTTGGAAAATCCTTTTTAAAAAAAATTAAACGATGAAACAATAGAAGATCTACAGATTTGTAACACAAACAGATCTACGATTTTTAGATCTGCTTATGACACTTAGATCTTACGAAGCAGGTTGAAAACTTTAAAGTAAAATTTAAAGACCAACAGATTTGTGATACACACTACTTATCACACAGATTCAACGATACGAAACAATCAGATTAGACGAACGAGATTGTGGCTCACGGTACCGTCCTAGTTACAAACGTAACTTTGGTAGTGGATAAAGAAGCACACACTCGATTGATCAGATTAACAACCAAAGAAAAAATAGATCCGAACTTAATATGAAGAACAAAAGATGGATCGAGCCTTAGTAGCTCTGATACCATGTACAAAATTATAACACTAGAGTTTAAACAAGATCTTACACTTTGCAAATAAAAGAAATCTACAAAATGAAGAACACCAAACCCTAAAACTATCTCTGATATGATATTAGAGAGAGAGAGAGAGAAGAGAAAACTAATATTGAGAGAAAATCGTTCGAATGAATGTAAAATGAAGTAATTTGTACATTAAATACAGCAGCTTCATTTAACACTTTAGCCCCTCCAGATCTGAATCTTGTACTCCGCTACCCTTTAAGTTTGTACCAATATGAAGCGCAACCCACTACTTTTATCTCTTCTACCAAACCAGTTCACCATCTGTATTCAACTTTTACATATACTACCCTGAAATAACAAACACTTCAAGTTAGTAAACCTTTAATTATTAAATGTCAAGATTGTTAGAAATAACATCTTTTAACAGAAAAGTCTACATATATCCTACTACTGTAGATCTTACTTTCAAGTGAAAGATATTGAACACGATTTGTTGGCTTGATGTTTTAATTTTAATACAATACAACTGATTTTATCGATAGAAAAGTATGGAAGCTAGAATATCTTGAGATTTATCATCATAAAAAACAATCATGTCCTAAACTGGTTTTAATTTATAAAAATGGTGTCTATGTTATGACTGTTTACCAAACTCTTATCGTGTAGTTGACTTTACTGTAAGAGTCGTCATTTTTCCTTACTTTGTCGGGTAACATTCTCATGTATCACAATGGAAAGTTGATAGCATGTTTTAGTCGGTAAACTATCACTTACCGGGTAAGAGTCTTCTCTTTAGGTAAGATTATTGTTATATATGTTTCTTGTATAAGATTCTCGGTCATTGGTATATTCATTCAGTGAAATAAATAATATCCGTTAAATACTTACTCAATGTTCGAAAAAAACTCGCCGCAACAGCTGCCATGGCGCGCCGTGACTTAAGGCTTGTGTCTCACGTCACGTTAAGCCTGTGGCACGCCATACCTTATGTGCGGTATCTTGTAACGCGATATTTGATTTTTCTTTATGTTTTTAACGTCTTATTTGTTGGTTTTTAATATATAACCTAATTTAACTTGTTTATTATCGTTAACTCGTTTGTCTCATTCGTATTGTATTTGGTCAATGTAACCTTGTTTGTTTGCTAGCCTCTGGCTAGCCTCTCTTTAATAGATACGCCGTTTCCAAAAATAGTTATCATTAACTCGTTGAGTAATAGTATAAAACATATATTTTTCTATATAATGTTTCATAATATATTGATGTCGCCACAAGTCGCATCTTAAAAAAGCCATGGCCTCGCGATGACTATTAAGACTTGAGGCTTGACATCGTTGTCACGCCATACCTCACGCTATTTGAATTCTTGCGCTTACTCAATAAGTGTAAGATAAAAATATATGTTATTTGAAACTTGTGGGGTCGAAAATAAAATTAAAAAGAAAATATAGGGTGGTGCATGCCACTCTAATAATCCAAGGTATCTCATCAGCTTAAAGTCAAAGGTTGTTGTTTACCAACAGCATGTGCCACCGTACAGACGAATACTTTCACTTGCCGCTAAACTTCATATTAATAACTTTTGGATTTTTTCCTTTAGTTTATTTCATTCGGTCCTTTATTTATAGGAAATTTAATTAAAATACCCAAAATTTGACTTTTACTTATTAAAATATCCATTTCTCTAATGAATTTGTCAAAATACCCATTTTTCCGTGATGGGGTCCACGATCGTGGATAGGGACCAAATTTGAAAAATTGTATCCCGCGATCGCGAAGCAAAATCCCGCGACACACCCAATTCGTTATGACTTTTGAATTGAAATGTTACACTTTCAACCCCTATACTTATTTACTTAGTTTACTTTATACATTTTACTTTCATAATTTTAATTTTACATTTAACACATATAATCGTTTATTAACTAAAATACGTTAAAAAATACGTTTTAATTTTAACAAGTTACACCATTATAATCGTCCCTTCGATACGTTCGAAATGAGCCCAATATTGAATATTTTTGAATTTATTTATTTTATTATATATCATATATACTACATAAAAATATTTTTAATATTTACAATTCATACTCTTATAGTTAATTATTTAATTTATGGTACATCTCTTATTTTTTTCCAATTTTGTTTTACACTCCTATCGTATTAACATAATAATCATATATTAACTAATTCATTAAATCGTTTTAAATTATTATTATTTGTATGTGTTTATAGATATCGTGAATGGCAATAGGACAAGGTTTTACGAGAAGATATGAAATGGGGTTTTGACAAGTTGGTATCACTGGACTCATTTAAGAATTGTGAAAATGGGTATTTGGCGAATGATGATTTATGTGTGTTTGGAGCTGAAGTATTTGCAGTTACATAGTATGCACAAAAGGATCGATGTATGTCCATCACAAAGCCTCCGCCAATTTTTAATACTTACACTTGGACCATCGATAATAAAATAAATAAAACGTATTTTAACTATAAGAGTACCATAAATTAAATAATTAACTATAAGAATATGAATTTTAAATATAAAAAATATTTTTATGTAGTATATATGATATATAATAAAATAAATAAATCCAAAAATATTCAATATTGGGCTCATTTCGAACGTATCGAAGGGACGATTATAATGGTGTAACTTGTTAAAATTAAAACGCATTTTTTAACATATTTTAGTTGATAAACGATTATATGTGTTAAATGTAAAATTAAAATTATGAAAATAAAAGGTATAAAGTAAAGTAAGTAAATAAGTATAGGGGTTGAAAGTGTAACATTTCAATTCAAAAGTCATCAAAGTGAAGGAAATTGGTGTGTCGCGGGATTTTGCTTCGCGATCGCGGGATACAATTTTTCAAATTTGGTCCCTATCCGCGATCGTGGACCCCCATCGCGAAAAAATAGGTATTTTGGCAAATTCAGGAGAGAAATGAGTATTTTGGTAAGTCAAAGTCAAACTTTGGGTATTTTAAATAGAGCCCCTTTATTCTAAAACCGTAATAAATGATGAAACTTATGCAACTCAGGGTATTTTTGTCTTCTTAACAAATTCGTATTTTAAGGAATAACCACCTTTCTTAATTATCTCTTAAAAATATGATTTTAAAAAAATAGTTTATATGAAAAAATTCATTTTCGTCGCTTTTTCATTTTTGCACACTTCTGAACCATCTTTCTCATCTTCGTCACTATTTCATATATGATACAAAAAAATCCATATACGAAAAAAATTCACAAAAGATTTTGAAATCATATATGAAAAATCATCACTATTTCATTTATAAAACCATATACAATAATTCATCACCTTTCCATATATAAAACCATATGAAAAATGATACATATACAAAAATTCATCATGTTTTCATATATAAAATCATATGAAAATTATACATATACAAAAATTCATCACCCTTTCATGTATAAAACAATATGAAAAAATGATACATATTTTAAAAAATCATCACTTTTCACATATAAAACAATATGAAAAATGATTCATATATGTTACGTTTCATCACTTTTTCATCTTTGTCCCATGGAGCCCGAATTTTGTTGCTTATAAGATATGAGCAAACTCGTTTTTCCGTGAATCCACCACCAAGAAAACTATAACTTCCAACCCTGTAACCACCACCGCCTATTGTCAAATGTTAATTTCAGGCGATATTCCGATCTTCTCTATGGCGGCCACTTATGTGGTTGACGCTAACCACATGAATATGAAGATGAAGATGAAGATGGAAGAATGAAGGTCGCTTAGTGTTCCAACCGGCGACCCAGATGAATATGAAGATGAAGATGGAAGAATGAAGGGAGAAATGAACAAGGATGGAAGAATGAAGAGAGAAGAAAGAAGGAATACGTTCAAAAATATTGGAATTATGGAATGGATGCAATATTTTAGGTTAGTGGAGATAAACATGAAAACAATCTAAAATAGATAATATCTAATTATTAATAAAATTTAAAATACTCTAAAATATTCTAAAATTTCTTCCAAGATTACCTTTTCTTTTATTTTAAATTCAAATTTTAATCCTATTCATTTCAACAGTTGATTATAATAATTGATGGTCTAGATTAAGTTGCATCAATTTCATATTAAATTTGGGTTGCAAAAGATGCTCCCTCTCTCTCTCTCTCTCTATATATATATATATATATAGAGAGAGAGAGAGAGAGTCAGGTTCAAGGGAAAATCTCATTAAATGAAAAACTGAGAAACATTTTGGCGACCCTTCATCTGAATGATATGCACTTATGCATACAAGTCATTTGTAATATATCCAAGTGTATAATGCATATGTGTATAAAAACCAAAAAACAACTTAATTAATTGTATGTATAAGTACATACCATCCAGATGAAGGACCGGATGTTTCCCAAGTTTCCCTTTTTTAAGGTTTTTATCGAGAACCCCTCTCTCTCTTGTTCTCCCTCTCTCTCTCCCTCTCTAATATGTGTGTGTATGTGTCAACAAATATCTCTATGTTACTCCTAACAAAGTGGAAATGCAACATTTTACCTTGGATCTTTCATGGAACATTTACAACTTTTTGCCATTTAGTTAGGGTTTTTTTACTATTATTTTTAAAGTGATTATGAGTAATAAATAGAATTAAAAAGAAGATAATTATGATAACAAAGTGATTAATTGTTAACTAGACGGTTGGATATATTTTCAAAAACCGGTCTTGTTACAACAATTTATCATTTGTGTAACACTATAAAATTGATTACAACTTCTTAACCTTGAAGATAACTACATATAATTAAACTACATTCAATTAGCACACTCTTAGTTAAGAATTTGTGCATATAACATATATCCATAACTTCGTTATTTAAAAAGATTCCAAAATTTATACCGAGAAGAAAGAATAATTCCTAGTTCAGTATACTTAGAGGCGGACCTATATATGAAAGCCCCAACGGTCTTGTGCAGCCGTTTAACCGATTATCATAAGTATAACTTTTTAGGATATAAAAATTAAAATGTACTGTGCTCTAGGATAATAGACAATACAAGTAACATTAACCAAAAATCAAAAAATTCCCTCAAACTAGTCAACCTAAAAAGGTGAAAAGGTCCCTTGAAATCAATAAAAAAAAGTTTAAAAAATCTCTCAAACCTAATAAACTTAAAACAAAATCTTCGAAATGGTGAAATTTAGCTAAAAATATTTTGTGTTTCTTTTGATCCATCTTAATGGTGCAACCGGCAAAAATTTCAAAAACAGTAAAGTGATTTAAATGGTAATATAAACTTATGAGGAATTGTAAAGGATTGTTATATAAACATAAGTTAACTTATTTTTTTAAGTAATTGTTTTGATGCATGTAAACTATCTTATAAGTTAGATTATTCATAAGCTACTTAAAATAGTTTATGAATAATGTTTTTGATATTTTATCATATTATAACTATAACTAATAATAATTATTAATTATGATTAATTATAACTATAATTATTAACTATATCAATTATTTTTCAATTATTATTCAATATATCTAGATATCAAAAAATAAAAATAGCAATTCTAAAAATTAATTAGAATTTTTGAGGTTGACTAATTTTATTATTATTATTATTATTATTTATATGTACTAGTTATTTAAAAGTTAAATTAATTAAAATACCCAAAGTTTGACCCTAACTTACCAAAATACCCAAAATCTCGGAGACTTTACCAAAATACCCAAAATTTCAGCTCGCGGGCCCACACCCGCGTGTCACGATTCTTTGGCCAAAAGTCCCGCTGAGCCCCCCAACTATGCCCGCGGTACGCTTTTGGTCCCTGCCCGCGAGGTACCCCGCAGTGGTCCCGCGGTAAGTTGAAATTACGTTTTTGGCCCCTCAAGTTTGGGGCAAAAAAATTACATTTTTAGTCCCTGTAGTTTTTAGGTTATCATTTTATGTAGTTGAGGTTTTTAATGTATTGTTTCCTTTCCATTTTAATGTATTTAATATAGAACTTAATTAAAGAAAATGTTTTCCCCATTTTAAGTTATTTAATAAGCAAATTAATTAAAAGATCAGTTATTGCAAATCATCTTCTCAACCGAAACGGATACAGTGCAGGTAAACAAAGAAATCTATGACTGGAATGCGTCCTGGATTCCGGTGATGAAGTCAACCTTTTCCTTGATGACGTCCTCCATTTCCGTGTAGTCGTCTTCGATTTCTTGTAGTTCCTCTTCTACTTCCTTAATCTGTCGTTGCAGCTCCCGAACGTGAGCCCTAGTCATGGTCAGTTCTCGTTTCTTCTCCGTTATATACTCCATTTTCCCCTGCTGAATCCCCCTGTTATGGTTCCACATACCTTTTACCTCTTCGATACCGGCGTTCGCCTCATCAATGGATTTTTGCACTAAGGGAGTAATTCGTTGACTTTGTGGAACCGTTGGCTGGGTACAATGATACATTGGTGGGTTTTTTCCGTCATTATCGAAGTGGTAATTGTCGCATGCCATCTCCCAGTCTTCTTCCTCCTCAGCCGTGAATGGATAATCGGCCGCAGTTCGCCCATAGTTTCTCCACTCCTCGTCTGTTTCCGGTACCTTCCAGGTACTCCGACGAGCTCCATCGTTCAGTGGCTGGTAGGCTGCCGAACGTGAAGTTCCAGCCCCATTCGCCGACCTATTCCCCCTTGATCTTTGTTGGTGCAAGTGTACCACATCTCTATATATTTATATATATTTATTTTGATGATTACAAACACACCGTATTATTGTTTATCTAACAATTTAATCCAAGTGTGCAGTTCTTGAAGAACACGAAGATTTTATCTGAAGAGTTCAAGACTGGTGCTTTACGTCGTCATCATTGTTTATATCTAATAATGATAATCACCCTAAAATAATATACCACTTGGATATTTCTAAAAACCCTTTAAATAATATTTTAAATAAGAAATTTTGGTTCTAGAAGTATCTGCCATGCGTACTGTTTCTGCAACCACTTTCTGACGCCGGTATACCGCGGGTGTTCAGCCGGTATACCGCGGCAAGCTCGGTGTGCATCTCTGATTGGTTGGAAGTCTTTTCTTCTGCGCGGTATACCGCGGTGTTCAGCCGGTATACCGCGGGTACTGTTTCCGTTGGTTTTTGCAGAGTTGACTTTCTGATCTTGATGTGCTTTTTCCTCTGCACGGTATACCGCGGGGGATAGCCGGTATACCGCGGATGCACATATCCGTTGGAAGCTTCATGCTATATATTTGCATGCTGATGGTGAAGAAAGTGCAGACCACACAAACAACAACAGCAAGCAACCAACTCCATCCATTTCTCAGCTCTCTCACTTATTTAATTTATATATTTTATAAAACCTTTTTTTTATAAAATATCCAAGTGTGAGATATTATACAAGAGTGATTACCCATTGTGAGTTATACTCCTCTTGTAAGTATTTGAATAACGGGTGTGTGATCCTGTTTATCTCATAGCAGAGGCTTGAGAAACTATTACAAATTCCTTTGTATTTGGTTTGTGTTCTACCGTAAAGAATACATTTATTGGATCGTGTCGAGAAGTGTCTCGGCTGCTGGTTTATCACAGTTGGTGGTAAATCAGTAAATCTCCGTGTCAAGTATCTCTAACCTTTATCTCTTTATTTATTCCGCTGTGCTTTTAATTATATCTGTTTATATAATTGTTGTATATTTATTATTTGTATACTCTGATTTATTTATACTGTTTCTGTACTGTATTTATTTGTAAAAGAATTTTTGAAAGTAAAAGATTTTAAATACAACCTTACCCCCCCTAGGTTGTCTAACATTTGGTATCAGAGCGGGGCTTTCAAAAATCGTCTGTTTATTTATTTTTAAATCCATTTTTGTTATGGCTCAACAAAATGCTTGGTTTTCTAAATCTCTTCTTATTGATTTCGAAAATTTTGATCTTTGGGCAAATTCTTTTGAACGTTATGTTCGTGGGATAAATCATAATATTTGGGATATTATTATTAAAGGAAATTTCAAACCCACAAAATTTCAAAACAACAAAGTTGTTGAAAAACCTAGCTCGGAATGGTCCGACGAAGATAAGGATAATTGTTGTTTAAATTATGAAGCCAAAAATTTTCTATTTTCGGTTCTTACTAACGATGATATTGAGCGTGTTTATCTCTTTGAAACTGCTCGTGATATTTGGGAGAACTTGAACATCACCTATGGTGGAAACTCAAAAGAAAAGAGAGACGAAACCCGAGATCAAAGAAATGAAGAAACGTGTCTCATCGTCGACTGCGAGAAAGAGGTATGTACTTCATACTCAAGTTATTCTAGTTGTAGTGATAACGATGATGATATTGATATGTTAAATGTCTCTTTTCAAAAATTGATTGTTCTCGTAAATAGTTTTAAAAATGAGAATGCTAAATTAAAAGAAGAATTATTATTATGTCAAAATGAGTTAAATGATAAAGTTATCACTTTAGAAAAGAAAGCATGCGAAAATATTGTTTGCAAATCTTGCATTGTCTTAAATGATAAAATTGCATGTTTAGAGAAAATAACATGTGAAAAAGTTGTATGTGGTAAATGCAATATTCTTGAAGATGAAATTGCTTGTTTAAAAGCAAAATGTAAATCGCATGAAAAAGATAATTTATTAGCAAATGCTTTTCAAAATAGTAATGAAAAAATTCTTAAAATGCTAAATATGCCTAATCGTATAAATTGTCGTAAAGGCATTGGTTCCGATACATGTGTTGATAAATGTTCGTGTAAACCCATTAAAAGATTTTTTGCATCTCCTAAAGTTGATACGAGAAAACCTCCATATATGTCAAAAATAAAAAATGTGAATTATGGGAGGAAACCGTATGCTCGTATGTATAATGGTAATTTTTCTAGACCTAAAAATAATGCGAATATAAATGCTTCATTTTATGTGTATGATAAATACAATCGAAAAATTAAAATGGTTAGAAAATGGATTCCGAAAGGAATGTTTAATGTTGACAATCCCGGTGGGATGCGTTTATGGTTTTAAACCATTTTTATGGTTTTATATGTTGTCGTATTTTATTTTATGTCGACAACATGTTCTTTATTTATTTTTGCAGTTTATGTTTTATACTAACTGTTAAAAGGACCCATATGAAAAGGGTACCACGAAAATTTTCTTTACCTTTTGTAGGTGTTACCTGCCGAGGTTATAATACGTGGTTACCTGCCGAGGTTATAATACGTGGTTACCTGCCGAGGTTATAATACGTGGTTACCTGCCGAGGTTATAATACGTGGTTACCTGCCGAGGTTATAATACGTGGTTTCCTGGCGAGGATATAATACGTGTTTCCTGGCGAGGATATAATACGTGTTCCCTGACGAGGTCATAATACGTGGTAATTTTTTTTTGCTCACATAAAATTAACCAAAAAATCGAAGCCTTAAGATCCTTTTTTTGGTGCAAGTGTTTCTTTTTGGTTATTTTGTTTCATGTCATTTATTATGCTTATTTTATCCCTCAAATTTTATAAAATCATCAATTTAATATCGTTATTAATTTGAGGGGGAGCTTTTTATCTTTTACCCATGAGATTATGCTCTCTCAAATATATGCATATTTTGAGGGGGAGCATCTCTCGAGGGGAAGCATACCGTCTTTCTTGACCCTTTTTGTTTCGACAAACGGGGGAGAGAAACCGCATATGCTCATGCTTAGCGGTTGTGTTTGTCATCATCAAAAAGGGGGAGATTGTTGGTGCAAGTGTACCACATCTCTATATATTTATATATATTTATTTTGATGATTACAAACACACCGTATTATTGTTTATCTAACAATTTAATCCAAGTGTGCAGTTCTTGAAGAACACGAAGATTTTATCTGAAGAGTTCAAGACTGGTGCTTTACGTCGTCATCATTGTTTATATCTAATAATGATAATCACCCTAAAATAATATACCACTTGGATATTTCTAAAAACCCTTTAAATAATATTTTAAATAAGAAATTTTGGTTCTAGAAGTATCTGCCATGCGTACTGTTTCTGCAACCACTTTCTGACGCCGGTATACCGCGGGTGTTCAGCCGGTATACCGCGGCAAGCTCGGTGTGCATCTCTGATTGGTTGGAAGTCTTTTCTTCTGCGCGGTATACCGCGGTGTTCAGCCGGTATACCGCGGGTACTGTTTCCGTTGGTTTTTGCAGAGTTGACTTTCTGATCTTGATGTGCTTTTTCCTCTGCACGGTATACCGCGGGGGATAGCCGGTATACCGCGGATGCACATATCCGTTGGAAGCTTCATGCTATATATTTGCATGCTGATGGTGAAGAAAGTGCAGACCACACAAACAACAACAGCAAGCAACCAACTCCATCCATTTCTCAGCTCTCTCACTTATTTAATTTATATATTTTATAAAACCTTTTTTTATAAAATATCCAAGTGTGAGATATTATACAAGAGTGATTACCCATTGTGAGTTATACTCCTCTTGTAAGTATTTGAATAACGGGTGTGTGATCCTGTTTATCTCATAGCAGAGGCTTGAGAAACTATTACAAATTCCTTTGTATTTGGTTTGTGTTCTACCGTAAAGAATACATTTATTGGATCGTGTCGAGAAGTGTCTCGGCTGCTGGTTTATCACAGTTGGTGGTAAATCAGTAAATCTCCGTGTCAAGTATCTCTAACCTTTATCTCTTTATTTATTCCGCTGTGCTTTTAATTATATCTGTTTATATAATTGTTGTATATTTATTATTTGTATACTCTGATTTATTTATACTGTTTCTGTACTGTATTTATTTGTAAAAGAATTTTTGAAAGTAAAAGATTTTAAATACAACCTTACCCCCCCTAGGTTGTCTAACAATCTTGAACCTCTAGCCATAGTGTTAAGAAAAGCGAGAGAATGTTTGTAAACGGTGTAAAAGAATGTATAAAAGAATGTATAAAAGATAGATAGCAAGTTGTGAATTACTACTTCATCATGCCATCTACTTATAGCCGTGAAAATGTATGTTCTTCATCAGGGATGTGGATATGGTCAAAGATTTCGTCTGAAATGTTGCCTGCATGATTCGTCTGAATAGTTCACTGCAAGATTCATCTGAAAAGAACCTGTAAGATTCGACTGAAAAAAGTAACTACAATATATAACAATTCTTGGGGAACGGGCCTACCAAATATTATCAGTTTCATCAACATTTTATTTTCCAACTTTTTTGAATTGAAGCTAAACATAACTAATTAATGAGAATTTAGATCAGATTTATATGGCACTATCAAATGCAAGTTTCTATAATATAGATATTGTTCTACATTACATAATACCAATTTTTGCATCATATGAATCATTTCCAGACAACAAGAACCAATACAGTACTAGTTACAAAGAAAACTCGGCTTCGACAATAATTGCTTAAATCACAAGGATTGCTTAAATCCCCACATACCTTAGGGCTATTTACACCCGTTTGACAAAATCCAAATAGATATGTTGCGGTTTATTTTATTTCAATATATAATAGTGTTATTTATAGATGCTTTTGGCAAGAGGCCAAAATGAATTTGAGTGTGGCATGTGAAGCCAATTTAATATTCATACCATTTATTTACGGAAATTTGTTTATCACAAAAGTTTAGGGACCTAAGTTGCCATTCACCAAAGTTTAGGGACCTAAGTTGTCATTCACCAAAGTTAGGGGTCCTAAGTTGTCATTCACAAAAGTTTAGGGACCTAAGTTGTCATTCACCAAAGTTTAGGGACCTAAGTTGTCATTCACCAAAGTTAGGGACCTAAGTTGTCATTCACCAAAGTTAGGGGGACATAAGTTGTCATTCACAAAAGTTTAGGGACCTAAGTTGTCATTCACCAAAGTTAGGGACCTAAGTTGTCATTCACCAAAGTTTAGGGACCTAAATTGTCACTCTTAACATCTTTTTTTTATAAAAAACACTCTTAACATCTTTTTTTATTAAAAACTCTCAACATTTATTTTTATAAAAAACACTCTCAACATTTATTTTTATAAAAAACACTCATCTTTTTATAAAAAAAAACAGACTCTTAACAATCATTTTTATAAAACACACTTTAACATTTATTTTTATAAAAAACACTTTAACATCTTTTTTTATAAAAAAACACACTCTTAACATCTTTTTTTTATAAAAACACACTTAACATCTTTTTTTATAAAAAACACTCTCAACATTTATTTTTATAAAAAACACTTTAACATCTTTTTTATATAAAAAAATACACTCTTAACATTTTTTTTATAAAAAAACACTCTTAACAATTATTTTTATAAAAACACTTTAACATCTTTTTTATATAAAAAAACATACTCTTAACATCTTTTTTTTATAAAAAACACTCTTAACAATTATTTTTATAAAAAACACTTTAACATCTTTTTTATATAAAAAAACACACTCTTAACATCTTTTTTTATAAAAAACACTCTTAACAATTATTTTTATAAAAACACTTTAACATATTTTTTATATAAAAAAACACACTCTTAACATTTTTTTATAAAAAACACTCTTAACAATTATTTTTATAAAAAACACTTTAACATCTTTTTTTTTTATAAAAAACACTCTTCACATCTTTTTTTATAAAAAACACTCTTAACATCTTTTTTTATAAAAAACACTCATCTTTTTATAAAAAAACACTAACATATATTTTTATAAAAAACACTCTACCATCTTTTTAAAAAAACCACTATAACATCTTTTTAAAAAAAACTCTAACATCTATAATAAAGACAACATTATAACATACAAATAACACATTCAAACATACAACAAACTTAAAAACACTCTAACAACATACATATCATATATTTTAAAATTTAAAATAACAACATACAAGAAAAGTACAAGAAACTTAAGAAAAACTTACCAAACGAGTAACACGAGCCATATTCAAACAAACCGAGCGCGTATTCCACACGACAAATTGAGAGAGTTTAGGAGAGAATTTTTTAATGAAAGTGGTAGGAAATAAGGTCCCCCCACCCTCTCTCTTATAGCGATAGCGGCCGAATAAAAAAAGTGGTTGGGGGGTTTGATGCATTAAAGAAATTAGGGTTTCAACCCTGTGTCGACACGTGGCACCGACATCCCGCGATCGTGGGGTACCTCCGCGGGCAGGGGCCAAAAGCGTACCACGGGCATAGTTGAGGGGCTCTGTGGGACTTTTGGCCAAAGAGTCGTGACACGTGGGTGTGGGCCCGTGATCGCGGGGTCCACCGCGGAAAATTTGGGTATTTTGGTAAAGTGGCCGAGATTTTGGGTATTTTGGTAAGTGAGGGTCAAACTTTGGGTATTTTAATTAAATTTTCTATTTAAAATCATAGATTAATGTAGTTTTTTTTTCTAAAAAAACCCAGTTAACTTCTTTTTCAAGATACATTTTTAAGTCATTTTTACATGATTGAAAACTAGTTTTTATCAAAAATAATTTGTTTATTAATTAGCTTATCAGTAATCGATTAACCTATCAGCTAGTTTACCTAAAAGTATAGACTTAAACTTACTTAAGATAACCTAAGAGTTGCATAATTAGTTGATCATCACATGTAATGATGTAAATATGTAAATCAATTAGTTTTTTGTAGTTTATCACTTCCCGTTTACCTTTCTTTCCATTAATTTGGGCAAAGTGATCATCAGAGGCTTTTTTCCATTAACTATTATTATCTAAATCTAAATGAGTCACTTCCATTGTTATCAATAGATAATTTAAACATTTATTACTGATCGACAAGTTTTAACGTATAAAGTATGCGTGAAATGCAGAAAGAACAAAAGAATGGTCCACTTGTGGGCGACTTGGCATAATTGCATGTGGTGGTATAAGTAGGTGTACTTATTTTGCCGTACCAATCGGCACTTCTCGTGGTTTTACATTAATTAATTAATTATACATATATATATATATATATATATATATATATTAATAATAATAATAAAATTAAATGTATTAAAATAAATAGAGAGATTAAGTGTACGGAAACAATATAAAAAAACTAGAATATATGCAAGTTGAAATTCATGTGAATTGGATCTTATAACCGTTTTGTTTCAATAATTGTACCAACAAAGTAGCCATTGCAAGCATGGGTGGGTGCATTAGATTTTTGGACTCATGTTTCATCAGTCAATTTTAATATCATTGTGATTTACTTGAGATCAATAAAATGATTAGACAAACATTACAAATTTGGATGTGTAGAGTAGTGCACACTCACTGACGCTACTTCTATCACCATATATTGCCATAAGGCAAGCGTCAAGGGGTTGTGTCCCTTGCGGGTTCCTAGGGGCAACGCCCCTGGCATGGTTTCGGGATGATTGGACGAATTTCTAAGAGGTTTATTTAATAACTTTAAGTTTTGTGATGATTTGAACGATTTCAGAAGGTTTAGAATTGTCTTGAAGTTTTTAAGTTAGCTAAAATTTGCCTAAGTATTGATCAGAGGCTTTAGACTTGAAGCCTCTGACTGTACTCAGATAGAGCATCTGGTGTTATCAGAGCCTCCGAACTTGAACATTGCTTTTAAGCCTGATGATCAGACGCTATGTCAGAGCCTCTGGGCCTTCTGGCCCGAGCCTCTGAAGATGTTTTCTCTTCTGGGCATGTTTCTTCTAACTCAGAGCCTTCAAGTCAGTTGTAACCGTTACAAAATCTTATCTGTTATCGGTATAAGATTTTGTAATGGACATGCAGTTACTTATTAACCACCAAATCGCTTGCAACCATCGATATCTCTTATAAATACATAAACGATGATCTGGTGAATATAATAAATACACGAGTTTGTGCCTTAATTTATGTTTGAAATTTATGGATTATTTCAGTACTAATTTCGTGATAACCTAAGACAATATAAGGGCGGAATATAGCATTTGGAAAGTGATTACACACTCACGATCCAAAAACTTATCCAAGTTTCACTACTACAGGATAGACATTCATACACAATTGTTTTGGGCTTTCATACATGGTTTTGCAACCGTGTATAAGGCCACGTTTTAGGAAAGTAATGGGCTTTCATACACAGTTTGTAAATTGTGTAACAAAACACTCACAATCGTGTATGAAAGTATGTTTCTTACACATTTTCTATTAACATGAGAAACATGAGAAATAGTTATCAACCGTTGGATGAGAAATTGCTGCACATTAGAATGAGATGCACCGAGATGCACCAGATCAATTCCCTTCTAAGGCATTTGATTAAAAGTGATCAACGGTTCCTATACACGTCTCACATTTCTCACGTTAACCTCAACTTCTGGTTGATCAAAAGTTGGGTTCCGGTGAGAAGTTGGGTTAACGTGAAACGTGGTTATCAACCGTGAGTGAGAAATGGACGCACATTAGGATGAGATGCACCGAGATACGATGCACCGGGTCTCATCCACAATTCATATATATATATATATATATACAGAGAGAGAGAGAGAGCTTATTTTGATCAACGGTTGAGAAAATTTTAGATTTAAAATTATTAAAACAATAGGGAAATGATAGTTTGGGAATAGGTTTAAAATAATTTAAACTTAAATTTTAATAATTAATTTGAGTTATCTAATTTTGGTTATAATCTCTCCTTAATTATCTCCATATCTCCCACACTCTATCTCTCTCATAAAATTCCGGCGACCCCCTCCCTCGAATTTCGACGACCCTCTCTCTCTCTCTCTTTACGGGATTCCACGAATCAATTGAGGAGGAAAGTGAACCGCGTTTTTCAGGTGAAGAGAATAACCACGAGGCTCACCAACAATTCACTGATTCTACCATTTTTCAAAGTTTTTAGAGTATCAAACCGGCTTAGCAAATGTTTTTGGAAAATGGTGGAAAATGGCGGAAAACGGCGAGTTGGTATTTTTTTTCCCCCATAGTTTCATAGTTTTCAGACTCACAATTTTCATAGTTTTCAACCATGTTTCATAGTTTTCTACCCTGTCAGTTCTACCCTGTTTCATAGTTTACAGACTCACGATTTTCATACAACGGCGAATTGGAGATTTCCATAGTTTCATAGTTTTCAGGCTCACAATTTTCATAGTTTCTACCTTGTTTTATAGTTTTTTCTCCTATATGAATAATCAGATTTTTAAATAAGCATATATTTTTAAATGGTTATAAATTTTTTGTAAATGGCTATGAAGTTAACGAATTAACAATTTTTTTAAAAAAATATATAAATTAATCCCAAAAATATGTAGGCAGTTATATATGGTAACCGAATTAGTTACTGAAATAATTAATAATTTTTAGAAAGTAGGAATTATTCTAAAATTACGAATTTGGGAAAAAAAGTACCTAAATACCTTTGGTTTACAGGTTTATACCTTTTTTTTACTTTACAAAATAAGAGACCTTTATATATATATGTCATTAAATATATATATATTTTTTCATGTTGTGAATGTAATTATACATGTTATCTTCCCTTAGAATGTATTAGGAATCATATAAGAGATTATGTGGATACCTACATTTTTGTTTGAATCATATAGTCTTTGTTGCTATCCTGATTGGGCTCATGCTATCATATGGCCGGGCTAACGGTTGTCAGGCTAACTCATTTTGTCTATTAATTATTATCTATATTTGTATATTGTATAGTTATAAGTTTTGCGGGCTAAATACATTTAGATTTTACTAACCTATTGTTGGAAAGCCCAATTGTAAGTTCACTTAAATTAGCAATTTGTGGCTACTGAGGAATTATCTCAGGGTTGTATGCTTAGCAGTCAATCAGTGTCAGAGATTAGTCTAGGCGAAACCTAGAATACCCTTTAAAAAAATAAGTATATAGTACGTTTTTGGATGTCGTAACAAGTTTTTTTGAAACTTTTTTTTATAAAAAAATGATTTATTAGTTATTTTATATATATGACACTAGTTGAAAATTTTGGCGTGTATTTAGGACATGTCTCAAAACGTCTCGTAAAGTTGCAAATACAACATTTTGTACTAAATTTGTTCCAAAACTTGTTAGTACATTCAAAGGCGTCCTATAAACATATTAGAACACCTTTATATAGAACATTTTATAGTTTGGTCCTGTAAACTTAAGTCTTATAAAACTGTTTATTGGAATATCTAAAAATTATATACGTTTTTATCTTAGATTTAATATTTTAATTAAATAAATGAAATCGTAGATAATTTGGTGGCATCTAAAGTCTAAAAAAATCGGCTTTCTCTCTCTTGGGCGACGACTCCTAGGGTTTTGGAGCGTGTTTCAGCAGGTCTCCGGCAGTGTGGCCGGCGGTTTGGACGTTGCAGGTGCAAGGCGTCGGGTTTCAGGTGGCGAAGGCTCATAGGGGTACTGGTGGGAGGCGGCGTTTAGCGGTGGTCTGTGGTGGTTCTCCGGTGGACGGCGGCGGTAGGTGGCTGTGAATTTTTTTTCACGTTTTTGTCCAGTTTCTGCTCTCGTTTCTCGAACCTTTGTTAGCCGTGTGTTTCTAGGGTCTTCGTAAACTCTCTCGGGTCCCATGCGAAGGTGCAGCACCACACCCTTGTGGTCTTCGTATGTTCGTTAAGTTCCGGTCGGTTGGGGTTTGCAACACCCTAGCTTCACGGTGGGGGCATTTTTTAGGAGGGGGGCAGTGTGATCGACGCGAAGGCACCTGTGGCTCTGCCATGGCTGCAGATGTAGCGAAGGAAGGCGAAGGAGAAAAGGGAGACGGGAATGTGAAGCAATCGGCAACCCTTGTGCATGGCGCTAAGGTTTCGGGTGAACAACCCTTGCACGACGGGGAGGGGGAGGTTGTTGGTGTCGAAAGTGCAACGAATGGAGGACTGCAATATGGGGAGGTCAAAATTCTAAAGAAACATCGGAATTTTGCGGAAGTGGTGGGAAAGCCAATTGAGAACTCGCTTGAGTTCTTTCCCCTTGCGGACAAGTCGACTTCTTCAGTGGCTATCCCTATTGAACTAGCGAAAGAGGTAAGCAAATCCTTTCACACGACGCTTTATGGCTATTTCTTGGGACCTCGTGTCCATTTCCCGATTGTTCAACGAGTTGTTAAGGCGGTTTGGGGAAAATTCGGGTTCCAAGATGTGATGATGAATGAGAATGGGTTCTTTTTCTTTCATTTTAATGACGAAGGAGGATGTAATCAAGTGGTGGAAGAAGGCATGTTAATGGTAAGAAGGGTTCCATTATTCGTTTTCCCGTGGGACCCAACGAAAGGGCTTCATAGACCGGAACATGATTCTTGCCCCCTTTGGATCAAATTGCACAATATTCCGCTTGTTGCTTTTAATCGTGAAGGTGTTAGTAGGATCGCTAGTGCCTTGGGTGTTCCAAAACAAATGGATGCGTGCACGACATCCATGTGTGATAAACTTTAGGGCCGCCGGGGGTTTGCAAAAGTGCTAGTGGATGTGTGGGCCGTTGGAGATTTAAAGAGGGATGTTGAAGTGATTATTCCACATTTGAATGGAGGGGCAGAGGAAAAAGTTAAGGTCCGGGTTGAATATATTTTGGAACCTTCCCAATGCACTCATTGCAAGGTATTTGGACACAAGTTGTCTTCTTGTACAAAAGCTGTGGTGAATGGGGTTAATACGTCTAATGGGCGAAAAGAGAAAAAGGACGAAGATGGTTTTATCCGGGTGGAGAAAAAACAGTGGAAACGAAAGGAGACCAAAACTTCCTAGTCATCATCTGTGCCTTCGGCTCCAAGTAACGGGGTGGGGGAAAATGTGGTCGGTATGGATGGGGTTTCGGTCCCAAAAAGTGTGGAAGTGGGTGTGGAGGACGCAATGCAGGAACATGGAGCAAACGGTACGCAAGAGATGGAATAGACATGAACAAAGCCAAGGGAATGCGTGTGCATGGCGTTCTAGCGCGGTAGGGGAAGCATCACTTTCACAAGCTCAACGTGCCCATGGAGTTACGGTTCGCCCCCGACGTCGGACCCCCATTTCTAACCGATTTGAAACGTTATCGGATAGCAAATCAAGTGGGGATGATGATCTTTTGAAGAGTATTTCTGGTAAAGGTAAAGATGGTAATGGTCAAGAAAGACCGAGGAGTAAGAGGGGAATTATTATCAAAGACTAATGGTTAAACTCGCCATGTGGAATATCCGGGGTCTTAATACCTCGGTCAAGCAAAGGGAAGTCAAAGCTATAATTCAAAACAATAATGTTAATTTTTGTTGTGTGGTGGAATCTCATGTAAAAAGTGATTCGTTGAATGATGTTTGCATGAAGACGTTTGGGAGATGGGTGTGGGCTTTTAACCACGCTTACTCTGTTGGTGGCACTAGGATCATTATTGCATGGGATATACGTGTTATGGATGTCATGGTTATTGAAACACATAATCAATATATACACTGTGAAATCCGGTTACGTGGGGAGCCATGTCTCATTTTTGTTTTGGTCGTGTATGGGTCAAACAATATGTTAACTAGGCGACACCTTTGGTCGGGGCTAAGAAAATTTCGGGCGATTTTGGGGCCGAAACCGTGGTCCATTATGGGGGATTTCAATGCTATATTATTTCCACATGATGGTTTAGGGGGGTCGTCGAGACGCAATATCGATATGATGGAGTTCCATGCGTGTGTGGAGGATATTGAGGTGTTTGACATTCGTTACTCCGGTATTCAATACTCTTGGTGCCAAAAGCCTAACTCGTAGGATGGTGTGCGCCGAAAATTGGATAGGATTTTGGCTAATACTGAATTTATGGCTCGGTTTGGAGATGCAAGTGTCGCCTTCCTCCCGCGGGGTATCTCGGATCACTCTCCGACCATCCTTTCGTTTACGGTGTTGTGCGCAAAAAGGTATGGGGCTTTAAATTTGATAATTTCTTGGTTGATCACCCCCAATTTTTGCAGATTACAAAAGAAGTTTGGTCTACTGCGGTCCATGGCTCCTTCATGTTTCGAGTCACGGAAAGGATGAAAATGCTTAAGGGTCCTCTTAGGCGCCTAAGGGCGTCGTATGGGGGACTGGCGGAGAGAGTTGGTAAGCTGAAAAGAGAACTTGACCTCGTGCAAATGGCGTGTGATTCGGAGCCGTTCAATGCTTCTTTAAAAGAAGATCTTAACTTTCTCCGTGTGGCTTATTTTCAAGCTCGTATGGATGAAGATGCGGATTTAGGCAAAGGACCAAAGTTAAGTGGCTAAATGAAGGGGACGCGAATACGAAGTTCTTCCACCAAGTTGTTAAAGAGAAGCGCCATTCCCATCATATCCATTCGGTGTGTGATGTTAATGGCAATTTTTCCTATAGAGAGGATGTTGCTGATGTGTTTGTGGATCATTTCCGATCTATCCTTGGTGCTGCAGACGCAAATGTTGTACCGGATATGGCAAATTTGGCGTTCGCGAAAAGGCCCACGTTGAGAGAAGCCAACCACATGATTAGGCTGATTTGCAATGAAGAAATCCGATCGGCTATATTTAATATCGGTAATGACAAAGCCCCAGGTTCGGATGGTTTTTCGTCGAAATTTTTCAAGGCGGCTTGGCCTATTAATGGACGAGATGTGGAGGTTGCTATCCACAATTTCTTCTATAAAGACAGTCTTGCGCGGGAGTTAAATCACACGGTGTTATGCCTTATCCCGAAAATTCCCAATGCCACTCGGGTTACTGATTTTCTTCCTATCTCATGTTGCTCGGTCCTTTATAAATACATCAGTAAAATAATAGTTGATCGTATGAAAGGCAAGTTGGATGAGTTAATCTCTCCAACCCAATCGGCTTTTATGCTAGGTCGCAGGATTTCGGATAATATCTTAATGGCTCATGAGTTGGTGAATGGCTACCAGCGTAATTCGGGCCTCCCTCGTTGTGTGTTTAAAATCGACATTCAAAAAGCCTATGACACGGTGGATTGGAGGTTCCTTATTATTATGTTGGAGGGGTTTGGTATTCATCCCGTGCTTGCTAAATGGATTAAAGAGATGGTCTGCAATCCTTCATTTTCTTTGGCCATAAATGGAGATACGTCCGGTTTTTTTAAAGTAGGTAGGGGGAGAATTTCTTTATTCTTGAAATATTTTGGGCAAAATTTCTTTATTCTTGATATATGCATAATTTCAGGGGGAGAATTTCTTTATTCTTGATATATTTTGGGCTTATTGATATATCTTCATACATGTTAATGGCTTCTAAACACCTCAGTTTAGAACCCGTACTTCAAAGAATAATTGACTTCTGATCATATCAGATCAGGACTCGTTCTTAATCTTTAAATAAAAAAAAATAATAATAATAAACAAAATATCCTTTGACTGTTACATGTGCTAACTTTGTCAAATTAAGATCTTTGCAGATTTTGAGGGGGAGCTTATCCGATTTTAAATCAGTCGATCATAATTTGAGGGGGAGATAATACTGATGACTGTAAGTATCTTCTGAACTCAATCTGAGATTGTTTGAAAGAAGAACGACTTTCAAGCATGAAAAATGTATTCTTAAATGTTCAAACCACTTCTCTAATTCAAACAAATTTTATAATTTTAGAAGTGTGTTTTTAAGTGTTTTCATGTATATCTCGGACTGTTACATCATTATTTCTGACCGTGTGTTTCCAAAGATTAAAATACTTGCGTATTGTCTTGTCTATACTTTCAAGTATTCATACACACCGGTTCAACTTCTTATTGACTTTGTTATTACCATGTCTCAAAACGAAACAATTTTTCGATGGTAATACTCCCGTTTGAAATTCAAATTTTGTTGAGCATCATACATTCATTTAGCGTGAGAACTTAAACGTTTCATTCAAAGATTGTTTATATTTGTTCATATAAACAAAAGATTCAATTCTTTGATACCCTAACCGTTAATGAATATCTTTCATATTTGATCTGATTGGTACATTGTCAGATTCTCAAACAAGTCTTTCGAATTCATTTCATTCTTTCAATATTCTTGTTGTGAGAAGTCTTCAACGTTCAAATGCTCAAATATTTCATGAATATTTTTTAGGAGCATACATTCTGATGACAATGTTATTCAAATGCTAAAGATTTCTATTTGTTCAAGCTAAACTGTTGAACAACACATCTTTTAGGACAACATTTCATGGGAATCAGTGTGAGAGCTTAAAAGAACTTCTATGGATCCACGTTAATCAGTGTTTCCTACCCAAGAAGTTATCCTTGAGTGATTGAGGGGTGAGGGGTCGAAATCAAAGAGTGGGGGAGATAATTCATACGGTTGAGTAATCTCATTGTGCTGAGGTAAAATGAAAAAGAGAGCTTGGTTAGCAGTGAGCAGATTAAAAACAGAAAGAGGGTGTGAGAACAGAGTTAAAAGAATAAGAGAACTCTGCACCAGCCACCTTCTGAGCTGGGCAGCCACATTACTGATTGGTTCACATTCTTTGGTGACCGTCATTGAAATAGGCAATTAGCCCATGCCAACTCTTAATTTTAAACCCCACCAGCTACTCATTTCTTTCTTAACTAAGAAATGTTTCAATTTTCTTGGGGATGCAGCATATTATCTATCTAATCTTCACTCGGAAGGTTTGCCCCACATTCGCACTTCAATCATGCACATTGAGTCCATGGAAAACTTGTTGTTGTCTCAACAGTTTACACAATTTGAGCCTATTATTCAAGCATAAGTTGCTTCAATCATTTCTACACTAGCACGTACACACAAGGAATATGTTTTCTTGTCATAACGTTCATAGAAATTCCTTTGAGTTTTTCGATGATTGAATGGAAGCCCTGGAGGAGTGAACATCAAAAAGCTCCTTTCCAAAGTGCATTCGTTGTACTAAGTGGCTTTGTGCAACTTATAGGCATTTTAACTGATTCATCCGTTGTTTCAGGGTTACCACTTTATATTATCTGAATTTGAAAAGATTCGGATAAACACTTTTGAAACTGACGGATAAATAGATCAAAAAGAGGAGATTGTTTCTGGTATTCAAAGACTGCTGAATAATTTTGATGATCATGATGCTCACAATCATCAAAAAGAGGGAGAAATATCAAACAGAAGAAAAGAGGGAGATAATTCAAATATTTCGATCTCCGAGAGTCAAAGTTGATATTTACCAAAGTCAAAAGAAAGTGTTGGGTCACAAAGGATTTGAAATTGACTCACCGATGTTTTCCCTAAAAACCCTACTTAGAATATTTTAGTTTGGTTCTTTGAATGACTTGTACAAAATAGCAAATGTTCGGTGAATTCGAAGATCAATCGAAACCAAGCTTGAAGACTCTCTACTTGTGGAAAATAGAAGACTCTTCTCAACAAACAAACAAGTCATCACCACCGAATTGTCTTCACAATTTCGGTGGCCATCATCACCACCGAATTGTCTTCACAATTTCGGTGGCCTTCATCTCCACCGAAGAAACTCTCATTTTTCGGTGAACTGCTTCCACCGAAAATATCTTCAAATTCGGTGAACAGCTTCCACCGATATGCTTCTTAAACTCGGTAGGAACTTTGTGGAAATGGTACTTCTTTGCAGATGGTTATATATTCTTGACAATATTATCGGTGGAACTCCTTCGGTGATATTGTCTTGAATACTCATAAAGAAGATCATTTATTTCGGGACAAAATCTGATACAAGGCAAAAGTAACATTTTGTCTTATTATCTTTTTAGAAGATGTCCTTTCAGCATGGCTTCTATTCCTGGTTTCAAGAAAAAGGTGATAGTGACTTATCAGCTTTTTAGAAGTCCACTGGTACTTTACATAAGTCCATTGGTACGAAGCAAGTAACTGGAGGACATTCGTACTAAGCATTTAATGCTCAGTACACTCATCCTCACTATAAAAGGAAGACCTCTCCATACAGAAGATACAACTTTCATCTTGAGATACTTGAAGATTACTGTGTGCTCTAAGATTCTACGTGAACTGGAAGATTTCTCTCAGTGCAAGAAATCTCCATATTGCTAAAAACTTCATAGCTTTGTTCTAAGTGTTCTTAGTTATTTTGTTTAGTATACTTTGTGAAAGATTGTTAGAATAGTTTATCTGTTCTTTTCCGCAACAGTCTTAAGTTTCTATGTGTAGTTCTTGTTGAAAGATTTTCATTAATAGAATTAAAATTGTGAAAATTTTGAGTATTGTATTCAACCCCCCCTTCTACAATACTTGTTATAGCCATTTGGGACTAACAGAAAGGTAAGTCAAGATGTTTCTAGATGCTCAAAGAAAGGTAAAGGTTCAGAGATCATTATTGTTCAAATGTGTGAAGATACAAAGACAGTTCGTGCTTAAAGATTATTCAAGATGTCTTAAAGCTCAAATTCCGTTTATAATTCAAAGACTGAAGAATTTATCAAAGATCAAAGTTACAAAGATCAGTGATTCGAAGATAAAAAGATTTTGTTTGAAGACCTTGATCAACCTTATACAGATTTGAAGTTCGTGTTTCAAGACTTGATGACTATTTGATTTTAAAGAGCCTAGATGAAGATTAAAGCCGCCAAAGTGGATTCTTGAAGATAAAACTTATCTGAAGATTCGTCAAAGGTTCAAAGTGTTGAAGATCTGAAGATTAGAGAGCTGAAGACTATCGTCATAATTTTCTAAATCTTGAATCCATAGGGGGAGATTGTTAGTACACAATGTATCCAAGATTTAGGGCTAATTGTAATTAGTCAATATTAGTCAAAGTCAACAAAATACCTAGGTTTGGTCAAAGGTATATACACCCAATTGTTAGGGTTTTGTGAAAAGGGGTCATTGTAGAGGCATACGTATTGAGTGTGTGTGTGTGAGAGAAATAGAGATGGCCTCCAAGAGAGAGAATTAGTTCTTCATTCTAATATATACAATTCTCATCTTAATCTATTGATCTTTATGGTTTAAGCATTGTTACTTGATTTCTCAGTTTTGCCTTGGTACGTTCCCAATAAGGTAGAAATGGAGGATTCAAAATTGGAAGACTAAATTCCTCTCGTTTGGAGGAAGGCACCAACTGATTCGATTGGTTCTCCAGTCTCTCCAGCTTTATTGGATGGCCACGTTTGCCATCCCGGTGAGTGTGATTAATGAGCTAGAATCCCTATTACGTGATTTCTTGTGGGCGCAAGGCGATAACTCGAAAGGAAAATGCAAAATATCTTGGGCGTATATCTGTATTCCCGTGGATGGGGGTGGTCTCGAAATAAAAGGTCTTGCTAATTGAAACCGTGCCCTTTTAGCAAAGAATGTTTGGGATCTACTTACCCGAAGGAATTCTCTTTGGGTTCGGTGGGTGTACCTATATTTCCTTCGTACTGATCATTTTTGGTTAGTAAGGAAACATTCTAGGTGGTCTTAGAGTTTAAGCAAATTGATGGACTTGCGTCCGACTGTGCGTCCATTTATAATGATGCGTGTGGGAAGCGGGGAAACGATTAATGCTTTGGAGGACCGATGGTCGCACGGTGTGCCCCTTTCGGAATTGTATCGTACAGATTTATTATTTCGGCCGGGTTCTCGCCGACTTCTTCCCTACGAGAGGTGGTGTCTCGGTTTGGTACCTCTTGGCCGGGTAGGTGGATTCAGATTTACCCATCTCTTATCAATTATCGTCTTCCGCAGTTGGTGTTGGATCAAAGCGACGGACTGTGTTGGGTGGATGGTCTGGGTCAGATGGTTGACTTCTCGGTTAGTGGTGCTACGCAGTCGTTGGATGGCCCATACCCGAAAGTGCCATGGCATGGGTGTGTATGGTTCTCAGGTCACCTACCGAAACATGCTTTTTGCGTATGGGTTGCATGCTTTTTTCGACTACCTACCCAAGATAGGATGGCGGTTTGGTCGCGGGATGATCATGCTTGGACGTGCCCCCTTTGCGAGGAGGAGATGGACTCGCACAATCATCTTTTCTTTTTGTGCAGGTTCTCGTTGGCGGTGTGGAAGCAAATTAAAAAAGAAGCCAAAATATTGTCGTGGCCGGACAAATGGGAGGATATTATGTCCCACATGTCAAATGCGAACAGTTGCTCGGTGGTGGCGAAACTTTATCTTGGGGCGTCTCTCTATTTCATATGGCGGGAGAGGAACGAAAGGCTTTATCAGGGAAAGAAACGGTTGGTGAACCAAATCATCAAGAGCATTAAGGAGGTGGTCCAAACCCGTTTGGCGTGGAAAGGTCGACGGCCTATGCAGGAAATTAATGGTGCATCGAGATGAGTGCTTGGTCGTGCATAAGAGGTGGGGGTTTTTATTTTTGTTTTGGGTTGGTATTATTTTTTGGTGCATGAGTTGGGTTTTCGGGGAGTTATGTTGGTTTTGGCTTATTGTGGCTTGGTATAAGCTGTGTAACAGTAGTGTTGCTGTTTTGGTTTTGACGTCGGGGGCGTAGACTTTGTTGTTTTTTTCCGTTTCTTTGTTGTTTTAATTTATTTGCCTAGAGTTATCCTTAAAAAAAATATCTAAAAATTGTTGTGTTATTCTAACCCACTTTCTCGTTTGGAATATTTTTGAAAGTTAAAGGATCTCTTGGTAGAGAAGCTTGCTTTACGAGGACCAATTATGTAAATTGGGATCAATTTCTTCATTTCTCCGGATCCGAGTTTTCACTTATGTGTGTGTGTGAGGAGAGCTCCAATCGGAGAAAGACTTGGGAGGAAATTATGATGATTTTGAAGAAAATTGAGTAGATCCGATGACTCTTTATTGAGACATGATTATTTTTTCATTGTCTAAAGTGAAATCTTACAAACTCTTTTAGGGATTATTTGATTTGTAGGATTGTTTGGTTGCTATTTCAAAAAAAAGTATTCAAAATCCTCCTAAATCCAAATCCCTTCAAATCCAAATTCCTACATGAAATTCTATCCATTCCATTCTATTCCTACAAAACAAACGGACCCTTAGGGTTTTTATGTTTTGGAGGTTTTTGATTTATAATGGTTCATGGTTGAGGAAATGATGAATTTTGTGGTGAAAAACCAACTTTGGGTTTAAAACTAGTTATGGTTTAAGCATTAAAACTGGTTTATCTTGATGATTCATGGAGTCCTTGTTAATTATCATTGAGTGTGGGATTTTCAAGTTTAAAAACTTAGATTTTTGATGCATTAATCCATGTTTGTTTGGTTAATTTAGTGTTTAAATTGGTTTTGGATCTTGATTCCATTGTTTTTAGACATTAAAATCAATTTGTGAATGATTGGATAATATTTCTAGTTGGATATTGAGTGTTGAAGTCATGCAGCTCAAACAGAAGCCTAGACGACTTTGCAAGCGAGTTTAATCACTTCAAAAGTCACTTGATCCATGTCGACTTTGCAAGTGAGTTTACCTACTTCAAAAGTCACGTAAAAGCATTGTTGAGTGCCACTACGATTTTGCTTCGTATCTTGTCTTAGAGTAAGTTTGAGGCATTGATTTAGAGGGTTAATCTAAGGTTTATAAAAGGTGATTTTGGAAATGATTGAGGTGGTTTAATTAATACCTTATGTCGGTTAATCCAAGTGTCTAGTTTGGGAAATTATAGTCTTTAGAACGTATCTTTAACCATTGACATGAGCTGAGTTTCTTGTATGGTTTTCATAAAAATGCAAGAAATGTTTCACGGTAAATGATGATTTGTGAAAGAATTATATGATGTTTTTATGGAATGTTTATTTGACGATATTGGAAAATGATTATATGTTAATCATGACCTTTGATGTTACGTTGATGCTTGTATGTGTACGAAGTCTGTGAGAGGTATATCTGCGTGCTTAAGATGTAATGTATTTCGGGTAGAGTTTACATTCACTTTGAGTAACAGATTATCGAGTCTGGTATGAGCTTAAGATAGAATGCAATCCATCTAGGGTATACATCTATCTTAAGTGTCGAGTGTCAGATGTTGTCTATGCTTAAGGTGGAATGTAGTCCAAGCAAAGTCTGCATCCATCTTAAGTATGTGACCATTCAATGTCGAGATGAAATGTTGTCCAGACAGAGTCTGCATTCATCTTGGGTTTTTGGGTACCTTGAGATGTGATGAAACTATTGTTTGTGTTAATGTTGTTTGCAATAAATTCACTAGCCTTTTCGGTCTAACCCACATTTTCAAACTAAAACGTATATCAAGCAATTACTGAATTGGGATTGCTAGCAAGACCAAGGGCAAGATGTAGCCTCAAGATAGAAGGGTGCATAAAAGTCATGCACAGTTGGTTAGTTGAGATTTGTTGTTTGTACCCTAAAAGGGTGCTGTGCAGAATTTTTAAAAGTAATGTTGTCAGGATCGATTCTTAACAAGAATTAAACTTCTTAGAAACAGAATTTAGAGAATCTTGCGGAATAGAACTCTAAATCAATTAAAGAACAATCAATAGAAATTCAATAAACTGTATATATATCAACCAGTTATTACTCACAAGTTTTACACCAAACCTCAATCTTGTTGAACAGGCTCAACAAGACGATTTCTACTTCTCTAGAAATAGGATCTATGATCTTGAGGTTAATTCACTCTTGAATGAATATCGAATTCTGTATACTATCTATCTTCTGTTTTCGTCTCTTTCATCTATTCTAATAGCTATCTATTAATACTATTTATACAAAAGTAATTACAAGATAACTATCAAAAGTAAATTGATCTTCTGAATCTTCGTTAAACATATCTTGATCAATTCCTTATTTGTCTCCAAAAGCATCGCATCCCAAACTTATCAACTCAGCAGTATTAATGATGATTTGGCTCAGCAGCATTAACAACCTTCAGCAGTATTAACCTTCACAGTCTTCAAGCAGTAGTAACTCAGCTCAGCAGTACTAACCATGTCTAGCAGTAGTAATTTGGTCTAGCAGCACTAACTTCGTCTAGCAGTACTAACTTCGTCTAGCAGCAGTAACCTTGCCCAGCAGTAGTAACGAAGAACTGGCAGTAGTAATGTAGACTTAGCAGTACTAACCATACTTAGCATATCTTCAGTTCCCAACAATCTCCCCCTAACTTGACTTTTAGGAAAAGAAGTCAAGTTCTTCAGATGATGCTTCCAAAACTTAGTCATCATGTACACACAGATTAGGACTTAAGCCTAGACTCTGATTTGCAATCCTCCTTACCAAGAATCTTCCCATAGCAGATTCTTTGTTGCAGACCAACTTTACATGTAGCATCCCTTTCAGTCTTTTCATGCTGTGATTGTATATTTCATCCACCAGATAATACTCCTGATATGTGTTGTCAATTGATATAACATACACTCCACAATTTTCATAGAGCATCCAGTGGGTTACTGCTTGAAAAGGTCTTGCTGTTATGTGCTGAACTACTTCTGGTCTGAACATTAGGCATAGGTATTCTAACACCATCTTTGTGATAGACATACCTCTTTCTGTCAACATGTTGCCATAGATCTGCATGCCTACTTTGAACATCTCTTCCAGGTCAGATCTTGAGCATTTTCTTATGACTTGTCCCCATGTTCTGTAGACTTCAAACTGCCCATCAGCTCTCTTGAGTCTGTAGACATACCTGTGCATAATCCATTTCCATCTCAGTTTTCATGTGAACAGTCTCCCCCTCAATTTGTGGACCCTTCATTTTCAGATCTGCTTCTGACTCTGACTCCCCCTTTTTGGGAGCATCATCAGTTGAAGTTCTTCTTCTCAGCACAAATTGGGCCTTTTTCTTTTTGTGCAGCAGCTTGGTGACCATCTTTTTGAGCTTCTCAATTTGAGACTGTTGGTAGGTGACCACAGTCTTCAGTTGCTCAATCTCTTTCTTTTGTGCCATTACATCCAAGTTGATATTCCCTATGGTTTCCATCAATTCCTCATAGTTATATCTATCCTCACCTTGTTTAGAAGTATTTACCTTCTTTAAAGGATCCTTGGAAGTTTCAGCAGAAGCCTTCTGCCTAGCAGAAGCACTACCTGCCCCCTTGGTTTCTTGGCACCTGGGTCCTCCTAATGATTTCTCATTTAGAGTTGCCATGGGGAAGGTCTTATTTATGTTACCACTGTCCTTCTCTGTGCTAGCAGAAGTAGTGGCAGCCTTAGCACCCATATGGTCATCCTTCTCCTTAGAGACCACCTTCTTGGGGTTGGGAGACACCCCTGTGGTTTCCCTGTTGATATTCTCAATTGGAGAATGCTCCAACTGAGGGCTTAAAGGCTTAGGGCTCTGATTAGGTACATCAAGGGAAGGAACCTTGTGCACCTTTCTTCTTTGAAACCTTTTGGTGATTGTGGGAGTGGGTTGTTCAAGAATGGACTGAGGGATTTCTTTTGAGATGGAAGGTTGGGATTGGTCATCAGTGGGTTGATCTAATGAGGGCCTTGATCCTGATGCCATACCTTCAGAGGGGTGGGACACAACCATCATTGTAGAGAACAATGGTGTGTCAACTCCTTCCGAGTCCCTAGGAAGTCTTTTCATATTTGAAAAAACCTTCCCTTTAGGGGATTTGGGTACATATACCTCAGTAAACTGAGGTAAGTCCATCAATTCCTTGTTAAGAACTTCTTGCACAAACCTTGGATACATGAAAAAGGTCTTTTTAGATTCCAAGTTTGATTTGGTACACTTTGAACTTCATGTATGAGGCATAGGCTAGAAATAACCTGATTGCTTCAATCCTTGCCACAGGAGCAAAGACTTCCTCATAATCTATTCCTTCTTCCTGAGTGTACCCTTGTGCAACCAGTCTAGCTTTGTTTCTGATCACAATCCCTCTGTCATCCTTCTTGTTCCTGAAAATCCACTTGGTGCCAATTGCTCTATGACCTTTTGGAAGGTCTACCAAGTCCCAAACATCCTGTAATTTGAACTGTAGCAGCTCCTCTTGCATTGCCTCTATCCAGCTTGGGTCTTTCATAGCATCATAAGCCTTTTTGGGCTCAATCTGGGACAGAAAGCAAGTAAGAACAGTGTTAACTGTATTTTGCTGCTCTTGCAACTCTTGGAGTCTGCTTTGCTTTCTAGTCATCATGGGAGATGCAATATCTCCAATCACCAACTCAGGAGGATGATTTTTCTGAGTTCTTGTTGGATGACCAGCTTCCTCTTGTAAGTCCTCATCCAGATTAGACTCATTTAATTCTGGATTTGTTTCTGCTTCTTCAGTCACCTCAGATTCTCTGGAATTTGAACCTAAAGACTGATTTTCCTCTGCTCTCCTCTCTTCTTCATTCTGAATAGGTTCAGTATCCTCATGGTGTTCACAGAATTCAACAGGATCAATGGAAGGGATTGGAAATATCACAGATTGAATTCTGTGTTCTGATGTTGGTGTATCCCTTTGTCCTGCATATACATCACCACTGAAACCCAAAGAATTAGTGAGTGAATCAATGTCAAATAGCCAATTAGGACCTGAACCAATAGGATTTGGTGTGTTCTCATTGCATTTGACATTGTCACTTTCTTCAATTATTCTAGAAGAGGTATTAAAAACTCTGTAGGCCTTACTTTGAGATGAATACCCAACAAGAAAACCATCATCTGCTTTGCTATCAAACTTGCCTAAGTGAGATTTGGTATTGAGAATAGTACAAGGACATCCAAATGGCTTGAAAAATCCAATATATGGTTTCCTTTTATGGAAAAGCTCATAATGTGTCTTGTTTTTAGGCTTTACAACTAAAACTCTGTTTTGAACATAGCAGGCAGTATTAACTGCTTCTGCCCAAAAAGTAATTGGTAACTTTGAGTCAGCTAACAGAGATCTAGCAGCCTCAATCAGTGTCCTATTCCTTCTCTCAGCAACACCATTTTGTTGTGGAGTCCTAGGAGCACTGTATTGTCTCTCAATTCCTTTTTCTTCACAAAAGGTGTTTAGATCAAAATTTTTAAACTCAGTTCCATTATCTGATCTAATGACTTTCACTCTTTGATTTGATTGGTTTTCAATTTTGAGAATAAAAGATTTGATCAGTCCACTTGTCTCATCTTTAGTTCTCAGAAAATATACCCAAGTAAATCTAGAATAATCATCAACAATAACTAAGCAGTATGATTTCTTGCCAATACTCATCACATTGGTAGGACCAAACAGATCCATATGTAACAGTTGAAGAGGATTTGATATAGTGTTTATCTCTTTGGACTTATGAGAAGTTTTGTGTTGTTTGCCTTTGAGACAAGCAACACACTGATCATCACATGAATAGACTTTGGATGGCAAACCCCTTACAAGGTTATTCTTAACAAGTTTATTTATTGTTTTAAAGTTCATGTGACACATCCTTCTGTGCCATAGTGATGATTCATCCAAAGAAGCTTTTGAAACTAAACAATTTAGGGATGAATCAGATGATACACTTTCCAAATCTAAACAATAAACATTGTCCTTCCTAGGCGTTCTCAGAAGTATCATGTTTTCATCAACCACTTTTGTTAGGACAACCTTAGGGGGGGTAAAGGTTGTATTTAAAAATATTTCACAAATAAAAATTCTCTTATCAAAATCAACAACAAATATTGCATGCACAACAAATATACAAATAAAATTAAGTGCACAACGGGAATATAAAGAGATAAGGGTAGAGAATATTGATACCGACACCGAGATTTAAAGTGGTTCACCACCAACTGGCTGGCTAGTCCACTTGCCGAGACACTTCTCGACACACTGATTCACTATAAGTGTTCTTTATGGTAGAACACAAACCTTGATACAATGATAATAAAATCTCTTGCTTTTGCTCGAGAACGTGAATCACTCACACTATTCAAATACTTACAAGAGAATATATCTCACAATGTTAATCACTCTTGTATAAGTATAACACTTGGATTTGTGAGAGGTTGATCACTCAAAAATTATAACTTGAATAAGTTATTAAATGAGATGAGGAGCTGAGTATTCTTTCAAGAGCTGGGTATTCAATGTCTACTTGTCTTTTTTTAAATGCTGAGAAGCTGCATGTATTTAAGTTGGACGTGGCAACGGTCAAAAGCTCACCGCGGTATACCGCCTATATGGGCGCGGTATACCGCCCAGAAAAAGTGATCCTGACAAAAAGGAGAGTCAACCTGCAAAGCCTGCAACTCGTACCAGCAGAGCCGCGGTATACCGCCGAGCACCATGCGGTATACCGGCGTCAGATGGATCAGAACCCTGTTGAGTGACCATAGCTTAAAAAGGGGTCTGAATGCTTTTTCCTTACTTCCAAAAAATCAGCACATTCCTTTTGGCTAAATTTTGAAAGATTGAATTTTAAAGAACAAAATCTTTTCTAAATAGATAAATCAGGGATTTTATTAATTTAAGAAATAGTTGGGTTAGGTTTTTGAAATATCCAAGTGGTATATTATTTTAGGGTGTTTATCATTATGAGATATATATAAATAATGACGACATAAACACCAGGCTTGGACTCTTCAGATAAAATCTTCATGTTGTCCAATTAACTGCACACTTGGATAAGATTGTTAGAAAAACAATAATACGGTGTGTTTGGAATCATCAAAATAAATATATAGAGATGTGGCACACTTGCACCAACAATCTCCCCCTTTTTGATGATGACAAACACAACCGCTAAACACGAGAGCATACTCGGTTTCTCTCCCCCTTTTGTCGAAGCAAAAAGGGTTAAGAAAGACGCTATGCTCCCCCTCGAGAGATGCTCCCCCTCAAAATATGCATATAATTAAGAGTAGCATTATCTCATGGGTTATACTCAAGCATGCCTAAACCAAGTCTTAATTTAAAGAACGATTTTTTGTTTAGGGCTTTAGTAAAAATATCGGCCAAATTGTCTTCGGAATCAACTTTTTCAAGCACGATGTGGCCTTTTTGAACATTATCTCGTAGAAAATGATGTCGCAACTCAATATGTTTGGTACGAGAATGTAAAACGGGATTTTTACTTAGGTTTATGGCACTTGAGTTATCACACATAATTGGAATTTTGGATTGACGTACCTCAAAGTCGGTAAGTGTGTGCTTCATCCATAGAACTTGAGCACACGCTCTCGCGGCGGCCACATATTCCGCTTCGGTAGTGGATAAGGCTACGGAATGTTGTTTCTTGGAAAACCAAGACACAAGCGAGAGACCTATAAAGGCACATACTCCACTAGTGCTTTTTCGATCAACCATCGAGCCACCAAGATCGGAATCGGTGAAGCATGTTACTTCTAGCTCGGGTTGTTTTGGATACCATAGTCCAAGATTCGTAGTCCCTCTAAGATATCTAAAAATACGCTTGACGGCTTCATAGTGAGATTGTTTAGGCGAAGATTGAAAGCGAGCACATAAACACACACTATACATGATATCAGGTCTACTAGCAGTTAAATACAATAAGCTACCAATCATGCCACGATAAATCTTTTCATTAAAATCGGTTCCCTCTTCGTCACTAGATAATTTTAGATTGGTGGTCATCGGAGTTTCAACAGGTTTGACATTTTCAAAATTAAACTTTTTCAACATGTCTTTACAGTATTTTGATTGACTTATAAAAGTGCCATTTTCACTTTGTTTTATTTGCAATCCTAAGAAGAATTTTAATTCTCCCATCATGCTCATTTCAAATTCATTAGTCATTTTTGTAGCAAATTCATTACAAAGATTTTCATTTGTAGAACCAAAGATAATATCATCAACATACACTTGCACAACCACAATATCATTTTGAGCATACTTGACAAACAAAGTATTATCTATTTTACCCATAATATAACCACTTGTAATTAAAAAAGATTTTAATCTATCATACCACGCACGCGGAGCTTGCTTTAAACCATAAAGCGCCTTTTTTAATTTATAAACATGCGTCGGATTTTCAAAATTTTCAAAGCCGGGAGGTTGGGAAACGTATACCTCCTCATTTATAAAACCATTTAGGAAAGCACTTTTGACATCCATTTGATATAATTTAAAATTTTTAGCATTTGCAAAAGCGAGAAGCATTCGAATAGACTCTAACCTTGCAACTGGTGCAAAGGTTTCATCATAATCGATACCTTCTTGTTGATTGTACCCCTTGGCAACTAAACGTGCCTTGTTTCGGGTGACTTCACCGTTTTCATCTACCTTGTTACGAAAGACCCATCGTGTGCCAATAATGGTTTGACCGCTAGGGCAAGGAACTAAGTCCCACACATCATTCCTAGTAAACTGGTTTAACTCTTCTTGCATAGCCATTATCCAATCCTCATCACCTAAAGCTTCTTCTATGTTTTTAGGTTCTATGGCTGAGATAAAGGCGTGAAAGGCACAAAGGGTATGGATTTGTGATCTAGTCGTTCTTTGGTTTAGGTCACCTATGATTTGATCTACGGGATGGCCTCTAGATGTTCTAAGGTTAGGATCATCTACTCCTTGTGGAACATAACATGGAGGGGCATCACTAGATTCTACATTGTTTGTAAGAGATTGGGTTCCTAAGTCCAAGGTTCTAAGATGTTGGGCTAATGCATCTCCTTCACAACCATTATCATTTACTAAGGGTGCACTAGGTTTAGGAGGACTTTCATCAAAGCTTACATTTAGGGATTCTTCTACAACCATGGTCTCTTTATTAAGGACTCTATAGGCTTTGCTATTCCAAGAATAACCAAGGAATACTCCCTCATAGGCTTTTGGGTCAAATTTGGTCAAATAAGATTTGGTATCTAAAATAAAACATTTACAACCAAATACCTTAAGATGGGCTAAGGAAGGCTTTCTACCACGTAGGATCTCATAAGGGGTCTTATTTAGGATACTCCTAATTAGCACACGATTGAGGACATAGGTCGCGGTAGCTACGGCATCACACCAAAACTTTTGGGGAACTTGATGTTCATTAAGCATAGTCCTACTCATTTCTTGTAGGGTTCTATTTTTCCTCTCCACAACCCCATTAGATTGAGGAGTGCGAGGAGCAGAAAAATTGTGCGTTATACCATATTTGTCGCAAAACGCACCAAATTGAGTTTCATTATCGAATTCGCGTCCATGGTCCGTACGAATCGAAACAATCGTGCAACCTTGTTGGTTTTGAATTCGTTTTCCCAAAATCTTAAATTTTTCAAAAGCTTCATTTTTATGTTTTAAAAATAAAGTCCACGTATATCGGGAAAAATCATCTACAATTACTAGAGTGTAATAATTTCCTCCAAAACTTTGAATGGCCATAGGGCCAAAAAGATCCATGTGTAAAAGTTCTAAAACTCTTTTAGTTGAAATCACATTTTTTGATTTATGAGAAACATGAGTTTGTTTGCCGACACGACATGCATCACAAAAATGATTATCAAATTTTAATTTTGGAAGGTTACTCACAAGCTCCTTATTTTTCAAATTTTGAATTAATCTAAGGTTAGCGTGACCTAAACGTCTATGCCACAAGGTCGAATTATCATATACGGAAGATAAACAAACATTTTCATTTACATCAGTTTTACAAACATAAAGATTTCCTTTTATAACCCCATTCAAAAGAACTTTACCATTTTTCAGAATTTTGCAAGAGTCTTCTTCAAAAACAACAATTATACCATTTTTGCACAGTTGACGAACACTTAGCAAGTTAAATTTCAAATTATCAACATGCGTAACATCTAAAAATGTAACATTGTTGCAAGAAATTGTACCTTTCCCAATTACCTTTCCTTTGGAGTTTCCTCCAAAAATTACTAGTCCACCATCACATGACTCATATGATGAAAAAAGATTATGGTTTCCGGTCATGTGACGTGTGCATCCACTATCAAGAATCCAATCCATATCAAGATTTATCTACAACATTTAAAGTACAACTTTTATGGTCCCCACATCTTATGGGTCCTTTGAAAGTTAGTCTAGAAAGCATAGAAAACCACATATAATAATAAATATATTTTCACAAAAAATATACAGACAAGAAAATTATTTACTCAACCCTTTTCGGTAGCTCTACTTGGAAGCGACCAGGAAAGACGGTGAGGGTGGTAAGCGCGAAGGCACTTTAAAAACCGACCTCATTAGAATTCGAAGAATTTGCCTTTATCTTTCCTAGACACCGTATCCAAATAGGTGAGCCTATTCGGAGTTGATTCATAATTTTCAAACACAGAATATATATATATATATGTATATAATATATATACAAAAAAAATTTAAAACCATAAACGCATGCCACCGGGATTATCAACACTAAAGGAGCCTTTAGGAATCCACTTTGGTACCATTTTAATTTTACGATCATATTTATCAAAGACGTAAAAAGGAGCATGCATATTCACACTATTTTTTGGTCTAGAAAATTTACTATTATACATGCATGCATAAGATTTCCTAGACTTATAATTCACATTATTTATGTTGGACATATATGAGGATTTTTGCACATACGGTTTTCTCATTTCAACATTTTTAGGTGGTTCAAAATATCTTTTGATAGGCATACATAAGCACTTATCTTTACACGTATCGGAACCAACGCCTTTTCTACAATTAGTGCTATTTGACATATTTAACATTTTAAGCACTTTCTCATTGCTACTTTGAAAGGCATGTGCTAACAAATTATCTTTTTCATGTTTATCACATTTTTCTTTTAAACATGCATTTTCCTTTTTAAGCACATCACAATTAGCACATAAATCATTTTCAACTATTCTTTTCTCAAGGCATGCAATTTCTTTATTTAAAATGTCACAAGAATTGCAAACATATTTCTCACTTAATTTATTTTCTAAATTTATGATTTTTTCATTATCGCATGCAATTTTTTGTTTGCTATCATGAATTTCCTTTTTACTTAATAATAATTCTTCCTTTAATTTTGCGTTCTCATCTTTATAATTATTTGTAAGCATAACCATTTTTTGAAAGGCATCATTTAACATATCAAGATCATCATCATCATTACATTCATCATCGCTAGAGTAATTTGAGTAACACGAGTTTACCTCATCGTCGCTTTCCGCCATGAGACAAATGGCTTCATACTCATTTTCATCTTCACTTGCGCTCCACGCGCCTCCAACGAAGGCTTTCTCCTTCTTGATTTTAGGTTTATTTCTTTTTGGACACTCGTTGGCATAGTGATCCTTGTCTCCACATGAGTAGCAAAAGCCCTTCTTTTTCTTGGCTTCTTCATCATCGCTTGATTCGCCATTTTTATTTATTTTGTCGTTCCGTTTATGGAACTTTCGGCTTCGGTTTTCTCCACCACGGCGATAATCTCCTTTTCTTTGAAACCTATCATTTCTTGAAAACTTTTTGTTAGCTAAAAATTTAGAAAAATTTCTTACCAACATGGCTACATCGTCAAGATGTTCGGGTTGATCCTTTGAGGAGCTAGCTTTCTCCTTCTTTTTCTTCTTCTCCTTCTCGTCACTTGAAGTTGAAGCTTTAAGCGCCAAAGATTTCTTTTTATCATGCTCCCGATCTTTGTTCCTTTTTAGTGCAATTTCATGCACTTTGAGATTTCCAATGAGATCATCTAATTTCATCATTGAGAGGTCACGGGAGTCTTCCAACGATGTGATTTTCGGCATCCACTCCGGAGGAAGCGCTCGAAGAATTTTTCGCACGTAATCTTCGTTTGGATAAGTTCTACCAAGACCTTTCAAGCTCACCATGATAAGGTTAAAACGTTTAAACATTGAGTCGATTGACTCATCTTTTAACATTTCAAACATTTCATAATCATGTACAAGAATATTTATTTTTGAGCTTTTGACTTGAGAATTTCCTCTATGAGTGTTATTTAGATTTTCCCAAATATCGTGAGCAGTTTCACAAGAATAAACACGTTCAATCTCATCTTTAGTAAGTGCCGAAAAAAGAATATTTTTAGCTTCAAAATTTAAGCAAACCCAAGCATCCTCAGCGGCGGACCATTCCGCTACTGGTTTTTCACTAATTACTCCATCTTTGGTTTTGGTGGGTTTATAATCTCCATTTTTAATAATGTCCCAAATTTTTCGACTTTTGCCACGAACGTAGCATTCAAAAAGATTTGCCCAAAGACCAAAATTTTCGGTGTCAATTTGCGGAATTTTTGTAGAAATAATTCCCTCAGAGGTTGCCATTTAAAATACAAGAACAAGTTTTTAAAAAGCACAAATATTTTTAAAGAAACTTGCAACCCGCTCTGATACCAATTGTTAGGACAACCTTAGGGGGGGTAAAGGTTGTATTTAAAAATATTTCACAAATAAAAATTCTCTTATCAAAATCAACAACAAATATTGCATGCACAACAAATATACAAATAAAATTAAGTGCACAACGGGAATATAAAGAGATAAGGGTAGAGAATATTGATACCGACACCGAGATTTAAAGTGGTTCACCACCAACTGGCTGGCTAGTCCACTTGCCGAGACACTTCTCGACACACTGATTCACTATAAGTGTTCTTTATGGTAGAACACAAACCTTGATACAATGATAATAAAATCTCTTGCTTTTGCTCGAGAACGTGAATCACTCACACTATTCAAATACTTACAAGAGAATATATCTCACAATGTTAATCACTCTTGTATAAGTATAACACTTGGATTTGTGAGAGGTTGATCACTCAAAAATTATAACTTGAATAAGTTATTAAATGAGATGAGGAGCTGAGTATTCTTTCAAGAGCTGGGTATTCAATGTCTACTTGTCTTTTTTTAAATGCTGAGAAGCTGCATGTATTTAAGCTGGACGTGGCAACGGTCAAAAGCTCACCGCGGTATACCGCCTATATGGGCGCGGTATACCGCCCAGAAAAAGTGATCCTGACAAAAAGGAGAGTCAACCTGCAAAGCCTGCAACTCGTACCAGCAGAGCCGCGGTATACCGCCGAGCACCATGCGGTATACCGGCGTCAGATGGATCAGAACCCTGTTGAGTGACCATAGCTTAAAAAGGGGTCTGAATGCTTTTTCCTTACTTCCAAAAAATCAGCACATTCCTTTTGGCTAAATTTTGAAAGATTGAATTTTAAAGAACAAAATCTTTTCTAAATAGATAAATCAGGGATTTTATTAATTTAAGAAATAGTTGGGTTAGGTTTTTGAAATATCCAAGTGGTATATTATTTTAGGGTGTTTATCATTATGAGATATATATAAATAATGACGACATAAACACCAGGCTTGGACTCTTCAGATAAAATCTTCATGTTGTCCAATTAACTGCACACTTGGATAAGATTGTTAGAAAAACAATAATACGGTGTGTTTGGAATCATCAAAATAAATATATAGAGATGTGGCACACTTGCACCAACAACTTTGTATCCAGGAGCAAGGATAATACATTCAGAATCAGTAAACAATATGCTATGCTTCTTGTCACAAACCTGTGATACACTTAACAGATTGTATCTTAATTGTTCAACATAGTACACATCTTCAAAGGTCATCTTACCCTTTGAAACATCACCCTTACCACTTATCTTTCCACCAGCAGGATTATCCCCAAATGCAACATGTCCTCCATCAATCTTTTTGAAATTTTTGAGGCAGGCCATGTTACCTGTCATGTGCCTGGAGCAACCACTATCAACATGCCAAATGCTCTTCCCCTTGAGCTGTTGGTTGCCCTGCACATCAAGATAAATCAGTTAGTTTTATTGGGAACCCAAGCCGAAGTGGTCTTGGGTCTCCCTTGCTCATCAAAGTACTTACACTTGGTTTTGATGAGATTTTTAAATTTGGGTACTGCTGTGCTGGAGTACTTTGTTAAAATTATTGGTGTAGCAGCACTTGCAGCAGTACTAACAGTGCTAGCAGTACTAATACTGGGAGCAGCAGTATTAACCTCAGAAGTACTAACAGAGGTAGCAGTATTAACAGAGTTAACACTGCTAGAAGCAGTATTAACAGAGTTAATACTGCTAGCAGCAGTACTATCTGAAGAAGAAGCACTAAAAGTATTAGCAGCACTAACATTGGACTGATTACTAGCAGTATTAACACTGCTAGCAGCACTAACTTTGGAATGATTACTAGCAGTATTAATACTGCTAGCAGCACTAACTTTTGAAGCAGTACTAACAGTGTTAGCAGTACTAACACTGTTAGCAGCAGTATTGTTTTTAGTGCTTTTTGGAACCCACATAGTATCACATTCCTTTTCAGTCGTTTTCTTTATGTGGCTTTTGGGTTTATCTTGTTTCTTTGCCACATTTTTCTTTGCAGATTTTTTATATCCACCATTCTTTCTGTAACCACCAGGTTTTTGAAAAGATCTTTGAGCATTAAACCTTTGGTTAACAGGATTGAAATAACAGTGTTTGGCTAAGTGATTTAGCTTTCCACAGATGAAACAAGGTTTTGGCCTGTTGATTCTGTTCAGGTCAACTCCTTGTCTCATAGCCCACTGGTTATTCCAGTTCCTTTGATTTCCCCTCTGATTATCATGTTTTTGGGGCTTGTTCTCTTTAGACTTCCTGCAGGAACACTGTTTACAGATATTGGAGTTCACAACTTTGGGCTGTGTGTAATGAACTTCCTTTTTCTCTTCAGTCCTTTTGATCTCAGTGTTCTTGACACATGGACTCTCACATTCCTCATCAGAGTCTACTTTGTCAGTCTCATCCTCAACAACTATTTCTTTTTCATAAGGATCTATATTAATCTTTAATTCAGGTTCCTTTCTATCCTTGGTCTCTAACAAATCAGACTTAGGAGGTATGTAGTTGTTATTGTAGGGTGGAGGTGTGGTATTGTATCCTATCCCTACTTTCATCTTGTCATGGATTTGTGCTTTAATGATGGTGTCCATGGTTTTAGAAGCACAGGTAAACTTTTCAACATCAAGTTTAACCTTTTTAAGCTCTTCTTTTAACTTCTCATTCTCCTCCCCAGACACTTTCAGCTTAATCTCATACTCATTCTTCTCCCACTTCCAATAGTTAGTATCATAGTGGTGTTGAAGTTCATTAGCTTGAAAAGCTCTAATCTGTTCCTCAAACCTTTCTACAATCCTAACATAATCTTTCACATCTTTCTCTAGCCTCTTAAGGTCATCACACATACTCTGATTGTGATCCCTATATCTTTTAACAGCATCAATGCAAGCTTGAGAACAGAGTTTAGATTGTACCTCAGTGGGAATAACAGATACTTCTTCCATAAGAGCTTGATTCTGACAGGCTTCTTCAGCTTGATCACTCCAATCAAATCCCATTCCTTGTTGAGAAACAAGGGCTTGAGAGGAGCTTCTGTTTTGGTTTCCATTTGGAGTCTGTGATCCTCCACTTCTGCATTCTCTGGCAAAGTGTCCCATCTTGTGACACTTATAACATTCAACCTTGGACTTGTCAAAGCCTGCACCATCTTCTCTTCTTTGGGAAAAGTTGTTTCTCCCAGTCCTTTTGATGAATTTCTTCACCCTCATTGATAGCATAGCCATCTGCCACTTGATGTCCATCTCTTCTAGATCATCAGCATTGATCTGCTCTAAATCATCATTGATTAGAGAAGAGTGGACATGACTAGAAAAGAATGCTTCTAGTACAGAATCTGTAGTCTTCTCTTGATTGGTTCCACCAGCAGTATTAACAGAACCTGCAGTATTAACAGAATCAGGATTAGCAGCAGTATCAGAGGATGAAGATAATAAAGCAGCATTATAAACAAATCCTGATGGCCTTTTCTTGGCTTCAACTTCAGCCTCAAATACTCTCAGATCATTGTAGAGGTCATCTAGCTCTTTGTCCTCCAATTGGTCATTCTGTCTGAATGAGACTGTGTACATGGTCCATTCTTCTCCCAATGATCTAAGGAACTTTCTATTGACATCATCAGCATCCATGTGTACACCCACAGTTGCTAATTCTCCAATTAACTTGTTAAATCTGTCAAAAGTTTGAGTCATAGACTCATTCTTTGCAGACATAAAGTTTTCATATTGTTGCCTGAGAATAGCCTTTTGATTTCTCTTTGTGCTCTTTGTGCCAGTAAATCTTTTCTCCAGAGCATTCCACAACATCTGTGCATCTGTGCAGTGTTGGAATTGATGTTGGTACTCATTAGGAATAGCCAAAAGCAGAGTGCTTAAGGCCTTCATCTCTGTTTGTCTTACTTTCTTTTCAGCATCTGTCTTGGGAGGAGGTCTCTTTCCATCTGCTCCAATCTTTCCTTCATTACATGGGCCATTTTCTATGATGTCCCATATTGCATAATCAGTAAGAAGAATGTACTGCTTGATTCTTAGTTTCCACATGTCAAATTCATTGGGTTTGAGCATGGGAACCTTTGAAACAAGAGTACTGTGAGAATCCATTGAATTGTCCATAGCTTCTAAGATACCAATGCTCTGATACCACTTGTCAGGATCGATTCTTAACAAGAATTAAACTTCTTAGAAACAGAATTTAGAGAATCTTGCGGAATAGAACTCTAAATCAATTAAAGAACAATCAATAGAAATTCAATAAACTGTATATATATCAACCAGTTATTACTCACAAGTTTTACACCAAACCTCAATCTTGTTGAACAGGCTCAACAAGACGATTTCTACTTCTCTAGAAATAGGATCTATGATCTTGAGGTTAATTCACTCTTGAATGAATATCGAATTCTGTATACTATCTATCTTCTGTTTTCGTCTATTTCATCTATTCTAATAGCTATCTATTAATACTATTTATACAAAAGTAATTACAAGATAACTATCAAAAGTAAATTGATCTTCTGAATCTTCGTTAAACATATCTTGATCAATTCCTTATTTGTCTCCAAAAGCATCGCATCCCAAACTTATCAACTCAGCAGTATTAATGATGATTTGGCTCAGCAGCATTAACAACCTTCAGCAGTATTAACCTTCACAATCTTCAAGCAGTAGTAACTCAGCTCAGCAGTACTAACCATGTCTAGCAGTAGTAATTTGGTCTAGCAGCACTAACTTCGTCTAGCAGTACTAACTTCGTCTAGCAGCAGTAACCTTGCCCAACAGTAGTAACGAAGAACTGGCAGTAGTAATGTAGACTTAGCAGTACTAACCATACTTAGCATATCTTCAGTTCCCAACAAATGTCATGGTTAGTATTGATGTATTTTCCGCTGCAATTTTTATGTTTAGAGATCTAGGTTGTTGTTCAAGTATTTGAGTTATTTTGGAATTCGGGTCGTTACATTTTGTTCAAGAGGAGTTGATGCATGTGCATTCTTTCTTATGCCCGGTTTGCGATTTGGAGATTGGATCGGTGAGTCGTTTGTTTTTTTCTTGTCAAATGGCCTAGGATATTTGGAAGCAAATTGGTCGATGGTTGAGGTTGGATATTCCAGAGTTTAGGTCTAATTCGGAGTAGATTGGTTGGTTATTATATTTGCGTTTGAAGAAAACGGAGTGCGCTTGCTTTGAGGCGGCCGTTCTAACGGTGTTATGGGCTATTGGGTTTTTTTCGGAATGAGACTATGTTTAGGCTTCCCAAGCCTAAGAAAACGGCGTTGTAAGATAACATTGTCACTCATTCGTCCTTTTGAGTTACACATATTAGTAAAGTCTATCATTAATTGGATGATCAGTTGGTTACATCCTATAAACCAAATTTTGTTCTAGTGAAAATTCTTGTTCTATTACATTAATTTCAGTAGACTTATTTGTAGACATAGATGAACTTTTAGTGACCCAAGAAGAATACAAAAGTAACCCAAGAAATGGTCTCCAAGGATATTTGTGTCGCAATATTTTTTTCTTCCTTTTTATTTTGTAAAAAAGAAACCTACTTTTAACATGAGGACAAAAATGTCATGTTTTCATCTTTTTCGATGAAAAAATATGCAACAATTTAGCCGCTAAGCGCTAACCGTGGTAAGAGTCGTCGCACTCACTTATCGGGTAAGACTCTCGGTCCTTGCTTTCGACTCTTGGTCCTTGCTTCCGCTCTTACCGGGTAAGATTCTTGATCTTTGCCATATTCATCCGGTAAACTAAAGTGACTTGGTAAACACTTACCCAAGTAAATGTTTTGTAAACGGCCCCTTAGTAAGCTTTCATTTTCTTGATTATGTAAGGAACGAAAAGGACATTAACGGTGGTTTTTATTTCAATCTCAATACCTTTATATTATTTATTATGCATGTAAATTAATCAATTATGGAAGAAGGTGAAGAAAACACACAAAAACACACTTACAAGAAACCAAAAATCTTTTATATTAAATTATTATTTTAGCTACACTGCACAATATTCCATAAAGACCGGTCGTTTCTTTCTTGTCATCCTCTTAACCTCCAAGCTTTGCTTACCAAAGCAATTGGGCAAAAGGGTATATTTGGAAATTCAAAGATACGGGCCAACAAACTTATATTAAGCAATTTTACATAACTAACAAAATAATATTTTAAAACTTGTATTTTCGATGATGACAGCAATTTCATTGTGTGTTTATACATAATGGTTATATTTTTTAAAACTTATGACGACTAGACATTGTCGTTAATGTAATCACATTATTATGATATATATACACATATATCAATCACATATATGAATTGCATTTGAAAATTTATTATAGGGAAATTAATTAAAATACGCTAAGTCAAACCAAGTGTTACCAAAATACCCAAAATTTCTCCCAGTTTGCAAAAATACCCCTTTTTTCCGCGATGGGAGCCCGCGATCGCGGGCCAGGGACCATTTCTGTCACTTTTTTAAACTTGCAGGGACCATTTTTGAAAAATGGAATCCCGCGATCGCGGGCTCATCCCGCGATGGGGTACTTTTTGGGACTTTTCAATTGCAAGGGACCATTTTTGAAAAATTCCAGGGACCATTTATGAAAATTGAACCGCGATCGCGTAGAATCCCCCACTGTTCACCCCGCTTTCTTTCAATTTGATGAATTTAAAATAAAATGTTACACTTTCAACCCCTATACTTATTTACTAAATTTACTTTATACCTTTTACTTTCATTATTTTAATTTTACATTTAACACATATAATCGTTTATTAACTAAAATACGTTAAAAAAAATACGTTTTAATTTTAACAAATTACACCATTATAATCGTCTCTTCGATACGTTCGAAATGAGCCCAATCTTGATTTTTTTTGGATTTATATATTTTAATATATATCATATACAATTATACACTACATAAAAAAAATATTTTTTATATTTAAAATTCATACTCTTATAGTTAATTATTTAATTTATGGTACATCTCTTATTTTTTTTTCAATTTTGTTTTACACTCCTATCGCATTAACATAATAATCATATATTAACTAATTCATTAAATCGTTTTAAATTATTATTATTTGAATGTGTTTATAGATATCGTGAATGGCAATAGGAGAAGGTTTCACGAGAAGAATATGAAATGGGGTTTTGACAAGTTGGTATCACTGGACTCATTTAAGAATTGTGAAAATGGGTATTTGGCAAATAAATGCTTGTTCATCCAATAATCTATGTATTAGGATTATCGCAAGTTTCATAAACCTACTTACTAGGTGTTGGAAATATGGGTTTTACTAAACTTTGGACGCATTTAAATTTATATATATGTGTTATATATAACTAACTTTTAGTAGGTTTATGTTCTCCTATATGAGAGCTTCGAAATGATATATAATGCGTCCAAAATGGAGTATGTGTGAAAGAGATATCGATACTCAAAGTTGAATAAATGGATGAAATTAGCAAAAACCAAATGAAGTAAACGGTAACTGTATCACAATACTTTAACAAAATAAGTTAATACTAAAAATAACAATTATTTAATGTTACATAAACAACCTAACTACTTAGACAATGCGCATAAATTGACTCCGCCATATGTCGGCGGAAATCCATTGCCTCATCGTCGGTTTCGTTAGGGGGTACCCATATCTCCTCGTTATTTATCAACTTTTGGACATTACGACATACCCATACACCGCAATCCGCATATAACCCGGTCTGCTGGGGTACTTGGCCGGCCATCTTTGTGCGAAAGATACTTGACATTCCGCGACGTCTATGATCCCCTATCAATGAAAAGAACGTATATAGTTTTGCTTTAAACGATTGCATCTGCTCTGTCAATTGTTGTTTGCAGAGACCGTCCTTTTCGCTGTCATATAGGGTCATGACCATAGTGTCAAGTTCAAACAATCCAAGCAGCCAATGTCTGGGATGCAAGCATATGGGGATGTACACCTGAAATATTACAATATATGTCATATATGTTATTAAATAAAATAACAGTAAAACGATTTACATACCCTATCGAGGAGAGTCCAAGAGGTCCCTTCCGAGCCATTGCATATTTCGACCACGGAGGCGGGACCTTGATGGTCCATCAGTATACACTGAAAGAACATAGTGTGCATGATGGTCCACCTCGTGTCTACGCCACGATGTTTTTGCAACAGGCTAACCCAAGAATCGACGTGCTATGCATAAAAAATAGATGGTTAGACATGTAATATAAATATATTTGATTATATATGACTATAATTTAACTTCATACTAACTGTATCGTCTAAGTCAGAGTTCACAGGGTCATCCGCAAGCAATGTTTCAAAAAACGAGGGGTTGATTTCTAAGCCCCCGTAAGGGGTGAATGTCAAGTTGGGGAGGCGACCAGTCCGGCACATCTTCATTATTTCTGATGCCGGGTGAGGCTCCGGTGAAGGCACCTTTCCCTTTTTCTTTCCTCCCTTCTTTCCCCCCGCTTTCTTTGCTTGTTTTTTAGCGGTCGGTGGTGTCGTAGATCCTTGTTGGCCAAACGGGTGACGAAACCATTGTGAAATTTTATGCGACCGCTTTAGAGGGAGCGGGGTCACCTGTGGTGGTGGATCTACAACATCCATCGAGTCATCGTCAGGCTCCGAGAAGTGCTCCGAGAAGTGATCCTGGATAATAGGAGACCCCGTCTGAAAATTACGTTACTCAATGTTTTAAGTACAATTTAGGAAATGTTCACAATTAAACCAAAACTACCAAAATAACTTACATTATGCATTTCCGGCCTGTAATAGTCATCGGCCGAACCGCCAAAGATGTTTGTGATTGATGTGGTGGCGAACGGCGGCGGCATCTGCGAGGTGTATGTCCCCGACATCCCGGCCTGCGTGACATTGATCATTAAAATAGTTACAAAATTAGGATTTTTGATATATAACTATAATGGTTACTCAGTGTCACTAACACTCTCCGGGATAGTCGAATATGATGTGGTGGCGAACGGCGGCGGCATCTGCGAGGTGTATGCCCCCGACATCCCGGCCTGCGTGACATTGATCATTAAAATAGTTACAAAATTAGGAACAAACATATAACTATAATGGTTACTCAGTGTCACTTACACTCTCCGGGATAGTAGAATAGGATGTGGTGGCGAACGGCGTTTGGGACATCCCGGCCCCCGACATCCCGGCCTGCGTGACATTGATCATTATAAGAGTTACAAACTTAGGAACAAACATATAACTATAATGGTTACTCAATGTCACTTACATTTTCAGGGAATGACGGATGGGATGTGGTGGCAAACGTCGCCTGTGCCCCCTGTCCGAACGGAGCGGGGATCGGTGTCGTACTCGACAACTAAAACAAATTTAGAACGTAATATTAATATACAAACTAAATAAACGTGGCCAACAAATTAAGTTAAACACTAACATTGACAGCGCTAAACTGTCTGTAGACTTCCTCCAGATAGTGTACACGTGTCTCTAGCGGCCCGTGGACGTAGTCCCACAGGACTTCATGTGAGCCACGCTGTGGCTCGTAGGAAGGGGCCGCCTGATATGGATTGTAGGAGGAGGAAGGGGGCGCCTGGTAGGAGGAGGAAGGGGGCGCCTGGTAGGAGGAGGAACGGGCCGGCTGGTAGGAGGAGGAAGGGGGCGGCTGGTATCCACCGGAAGGGGGCCTGTCGTCGTCTTCCTCATCTTCGGAAGTAGGGGGACGTCGAGCCCTTTCCGCCTCTGCGTCAATAAAGGCCACGCTGTCTTTGTACCAATCTGTGCCCATCTCGTCGACAGTAGGCACAAGGCGATCGGCGGGCAAGAGTGGCTGCTAAATATATGATAAAACATAAAAGAAACTAATAAGCGGGACTAACGTATGCAAATTGTAAACATAGTAAAAGAACTTACATTTCTAGACGCTTTGAAGAACTCAATCCAAAGCGACCTACTTAGGGTAACACGCTTGTCCCAACGGGTTCCCCTAAGTACTCGATCGTCGCGCTTGACGAAATATCGGATTGATGCGGGAAACATCTCCAAGATCCATATCTGGAATTAGACAAGAAGAGCAAGTACGTAAAAAGAAAAGCCAAACAGTTTGTATGTATTATTAACAATTGTTATACTACGTATCTAACCTTGAAGGCGTATGTAAAACCACAAAGATTCATCTTTGCATGTCGATCGGCGCGTCTGCCTATGGCTCGGTGCAGATTAGAGTAGCAATGTGTCCAGATATGGCTACCCCACGGGTAGCTGTTAAACAGCTCAAGGTCCTCAACGGCCCTAAGGACCGTCGATGAAGCATGCTGGCTATACTCACGGCCCAGGAAGCCCATATCCACGATCACCACCAAGCATACACGGACAGCATCGTCGTCGGTTAGGGCACTAAGGCCCTCTTTCATCTTTTCCCGGGCTGCCTTCAGCTTCAAACGAGATGCTGAAATGCCGAAAACCCTAGGAACGAAGGAGCAGTCTTCTAAGGGAGGAAGGGGGGAGCCTCTCCAAAACGTAGTCCTGTAATTAGACAGAACTCACGACGCCCAAAATGCAATTGAGAGCCGAAGAAATCAAAATGCATCTCCTCCGGCTCAGCGTTGGCGTCCTCGACCTCCAACTGTAGAAACATGTGTACTAGCGTAGGGTCGCCACCAGAGTAAGACACATCCATCCATGGCCCGAACGGTGTCCCTCTATAGATGGTCTCAAGGGTATCCGCGCGATCACCTAATCCCCTAAACAGCGCTCCTAATTCCTCGATGTAGGAAACTTTGCACCTTAGCGTCAAGTCGATGTTAAAGAAATCCTTCTACATAGTCATTCACAGATGTTATAGTTAGTGTTATATATAGATGCTGCAGTTTATTTTATTTCAACATATAATAGTGTTATATATAGATAAAGTGCGGTGGTATTTTATTTCAACGTATCATATTGTTATATATAGATAAAGTGCGATTTATTTTATTTCAACGTATAATAGTGTTATATATAGATAAAGTGCGGTGATATTTTATTTCAACGTATCATATTGTTATATAGAGATAAAGTGCGATTTATTTTATTTCAACGTATAATAGTGTTATATATAGATAAAGTGCGGTGGTATTTTATTTCAACGTATAATAGTGTTATATATAGATAAAGTGCGGTGGTATTCTTAACATTTTTTTAAAAGTTTAAGGACCTAAGTTGTCATTCTTAACATTTTTTTATAAAAAATTGTTAAGAGTGTGTTTTTTTATAAAAAATTGTTAAGAGTGTGTTTTTATAAAAAAATTGTTATAGTTTTATGTTTGAATGTGATATTTGTATGTTATAATGTGTATGTTGTTATAGTGTGTTTTTTCATATAAAAATTGTTAAGAGTGTTTTTTTATAAAAAAATTGTTAAAAATGTGTTTTTTTTATAAAAACACACCCTTAACAAATTTTTTTATAAAAAAATTGTTTTTATAAAAAATTGTTAAGGGTGTGTTTTTATAAAAAAAATTGTTAAGGGTGTGTTTTTATAAAAAAAACACACTTTTAACAATTTTTTTATAAAAAAACACTCTTAACAATTTTTATATGAAAAAACACACTATAACAACATACAAATATCACATTCAAACATAAAACTATAACAATTTTTTTATAAAAACACACTCTTAACAATTTTTTATAAAAAAACACATTTTTAACAAAAATTTTTAAAAACTGTTTTTATAAAAAAAAATTAACAATTTTTTTATAAAAAAACACATTATAAAAACCATAAAACTATAACAATTTTTTTATAAAAACACACTCTTAACAATTTTTTATAAAAACACACTGTTTTTATAAAAAATTGTTAAGGGTGTGTTTTTATAAAAAAATTGTTAAGGGTGTGTTTTTATAAAAAAAACACATTTTTAACAATTTTTTTATAAAAACACACTTTTAACAATTTTTTTATAAAAAAACACTCTTAACAATTTTTATATGAAAAAACACATTATAACAACATACACATTATAACATACAAATATCACATTCAAACATAAAACTATAACAATTTTTTTATAAAAACACACTCTTAACAATTTTTTATAAAAAAAAACACATTTTTAACATTTTTTTTAAAAACTGTTTTTATAAAAAAAAAATTAACAATTTTTTTATAAAAAAACACATTATAAAAACCATAAAACTATAACAATTTTTTATAAAAACACACTGTTTTTATAAAAAATTGTTAAGGGTGTGTTTTTATAAAAAAATTGTTAAGGGTGTGTTTTTATAAAAAAAACACATTTTTAACAATTTTTTTTTATAAAAACACACTTTTAACAATTTTTTTATAAAAAAACACTCTTAACAATTTTTATATGAAAAAACACATTATAACAACATACACATTATAACATACAAATATCACATTCAAACATAAAACTATAACAATTTTTTTATAAAAACACACTCTTAACAATTTTTTATAAAAAAACACATTTTTAACAATTTTTTTTAAAAACTGTTTTTATAAAAAAAAATTAACAATTTTTTTATAAAAAAACACATTATAAAAACCATAAAACTATAACAATTTTTTATAAAAACACACTCTTAACAATTTTTTATAAAAACACACTGTTTTTATAAAAAATTGTTAAGGGTGTGTTTTTATAAAAAAATTGTTAAGGGTGTGTTTTTATAAAAAAAACACATTTTTAACAATTTTTTTTATAAAAACACACTTTTAACAATTTTTTTATAAAAAAACACTCTTAACAATTTTTATATGAAAAAACACATTATAACAACATACACATTATAACATACAAATATCACATTCAAACATAAAACTATAACAATTTTTTTATAAAAACACACTCTTAACAATTTTTTATAAAAAAAAACACATTTTTAACATTTTTTTTAAAAACTGTTTTTATAAAAAAAAATTAACAATTTTTTTATAAAAAAACACATTATAAAAACCATAAAACTATAACAATTTTTTATAAAAACACACTGTTTTTATAAAAAATTGTTAAGGGTGTGTTTTTATAAAAAAATTGTTAAGGGTGTGTTTTTATAAAAAAAACACATTTTTAACAATTTTTTTTTATAAAAACACACTTTTAACAATTTTTTTATAAAAAAACACTCTTAACAATTTTTATATGAAAAAACACATTATAACAACATACACATTATAACATACAAATATCACATTCAAACATAAAACTATAACAATTTTTTTATAAAAACACACTCTTAACATTTTTTTATAAAAAAACACATTTTTAACAATTTTTTTTAAAAACTGTTTTTATAAAAAAAAATTAACAATTTTTTTATAAAAAAACACATTATAAAAACCATAAAACTATAACAATTTTTTATAAAAACACACCCTTAACAATTTTTTTATAAAAACACACTGTTTTTATAAAAAATTGTTAAGGGTGTGTTTTTATAAAAAAAATTGTTAAGAGTGTGTTTTTATAAAAAAAACACATTGTTAACAATTTTTTTATAAAAACACACTCTTAACAATTTTTTTATAAAAAAACACTCTTAAGAATTTTTATATGAAAAAACACACTATAACAACATACACATTATAACATACAAATATCACATTCAAACATAAAACCATACATATCATGTTAAACATAGAACATATTCAAACATAAGTTATAAACACTATAACAACTTACAAATCATATATCTTAACTTAAAATAACATACAAAAAATAACAAATAACATAAGGAAAACATACCAAAGAGGTAATACGAGACATCTTCACAAAACCCGAACGCGTATTCCACACGAGAAAATTGAGAGAGTGGGAGAAAATTGAGAGAGTTTGATTAAAAATTGAGAGAGTGATTAAAAAAATTGAGAGTGGCCGTGTCTTGGTCCCCCCCCCCCCTATATAGTGCGGCCGAAGAAAATTTAGGGTTTAGGGTTCGTCAAAGGGATTTTAGGGTTAACCCTGTGCCGACACGTGGCACAGGAGCCCGCGATCGCGGGAGGTCAACGAAAGTCAATCGCGGGCAGGGACAAAAAATGCACACGCGGGCATTCTTGAGGGGGGAAAGCTGTACCGCGGGCATTCTTGAGGGACCAACGCGGGCAAAGTGGCCAAACTTTGGTGACACGTGTAGCCCGCGATCGCGGGGGTCAATGAGTCAATCGCGGGCAGGGACCAAAACTGCACACGCAGGCATTCTTGAGGGGGGAAAGCTGGACCGCGGGCATTCTTAAGGGACCAACGCGGGCATTCTTGGTGACACGTGGCCTGGAGCCCGCCGATCGCGGTATTTTAATTAATTTCCCTTTATTATATACTTTTAGAAAGTGATGCCGTTAATTTGTAGTATATAGTTTTGGTATGGTTGATTTAGTTTATGGCGATCTTTACTTAATCAACCGTAAATTGATTTTGTGTATAATAAACTATGAAATATACAGAAATTTTATAAAATTGTATAAGCAATTCTTTTACAATTCAAATCAAGACCCCAAAAGCCTTAAGGAGAGCCCATCAAGAACGCCAAGCTTCAAAGTTCAAGCAATTAAATAATTTATTTAATGCTCATTGGTTTGAGTTTATTAAGTGTTATAGTTTTTATCTAGCCTCCTATGTGGAACAAGGTTTCTTATATCTACACTAAGTTTCAATAACAAGATTTTTTTTTGAACAGCAACAAACAAAAATTTATTACCTAAGAAGACACCATTACAAAGTTCAACCGAAACAAAACAAACCGAACCAACCAAAAGCAAGCAGCCAAACTCGACCCATAACAACTAAATACAAAACATATGCAGAGTTGAGAAGTCAATTCGTGACCAGCAAACACGGGACAACATTGCTGAATCCAAACGGCCCAGCTGTATGGAACAAGCTGAAGCCGAACAGTGCCCACCCAACTGAACCAGGGCTGACCTGCTTATTACAATAAGCCTTTCAGACAGACCACAAAAAAGGACAACAACCATTAACCGAAGCAGAATAAGGAGCGGCTGAATCAAGTTTGCGATGTGCAAACTGACTTAGCCTCGCCAATCAGCACAACTTAATCGTTGTGGCTGAATCTGCCCAGCCTCACAGCGCCTCCTAACAGCAGCAGCTGTATCCGTCCAGCCCACGCGAACCTGCAGCGACGCACCTGCTCTGGCAATTTCCAGCTCCTTCTCAGCGACGATGTACAATGCCTCTTCCACCAACAGTCTACTGTCGAGCTTGTAGCCGTCTCGTATCACCGACCGATGGGGTTCGAGAGCCACGAGACCCACTCCAAAGCTAAATCGTTGTCTCCTTTTGATATGCATTCGAACGATTTTAACTGGAATTCGAGGAAGTGATCCACAAGAGAGCCACTAACCTTATCGAATACCATTTTGTTCCGATTCGTCCATACAAGATACAAAGTACTCCACGCCACCGATGTCCATCTCCTCAAACCTTTTGACCTTTCACCCAATTGGTTACCGATCTCAAGAATCTCATGTATCGTACTTGCTGACTCCACATCGATGTTCCACCATTTTCCCATGAGCCTCCATAAATTCTTTACGTCTTCACAATTGACGAGCGCGTGATCTATCGATTCAACCTCCTTACCGCATCTTGGACAAAGCAAGGAATCCAAGTCAATGCCCATGTTATCCAGGACTGATCTTAACGGGATTCTCCCAAGTTTTGCCCTCCACACGAAGATACAAATCTTCTTCAGAATAGACTTTATCTACTTCGTTTCCGCTGTATTTGAATCCACCAATGTTCGGTTCTCCTCTAGCATGTCCCGTAAAGATTTGACTGTATACCCACCTTGTGGGTCAAGCCTCCATGACGCCCGATCCTTAACACCTCCTTCAGGCGCTTGGCCCTCTATGACACTTTGAAGCTCCTCCAGCTCACCTATTTCCTTACCAATCGGTTCTCTTCTCCAACACCACTTCCAAACCCAATCCTCACCAATATACTCACCACTTTCCGATACCAACGCTCTTTTTCCGGTTTCAAGATGAAATAATCTTTTGAACCTCTCTTTAAGTCTACCATTCCCCACCCAACGGTCCTCCCAAAATCTTATGACCTTACCATCCCCCACTTTCTTGCCAAAAGATCCCGAGAATTGGATACCCATATTGTCGATCTCCTTACCCACCTTGATTATGTTTGCCCAAACCGATCTCCCCCCAACCCTCTTTGTTCACCTTCTCTCAACCCCCCATCCCAACCATATACACTTTTTATTACCCATAATGCCTCACTTTCATTGTGGAACCTCCACCAGCATTTCCTGAGCAACCCCCAATTCGCGTCTTTTAGCCCACCGATGTTTAGCCCTCCCCGCCCCAAGGAACCCACCACCTTATCCCACCTAACCCAAGCAAGACATTTCCTCCCACTCTCTTCCTCACCACGTCCCTTCCCCCCACCCCAAAAAAAATACATCTCACACTTTCCAACAATTTCAACACACATATCGGGGTACGAAACAGTGAAACATAGTATAAGGAAACACTACCAAGCACCGATCTTACCAACGTCCATCTTCCTCCAAACGAGATCACTTTTGCTTCCCAATCCGCCAATTTCTTTTTCAACTTTTCGATCACCGGTTTCCAATCTGAGAGTCGCCTCATTGATGAACCTACCGGGAGGCTGAGATAAATAAATGGCAACGTGTCACTACCGCATCCCAAGTCTCTCGCCCATGATTGGATTTCATCCTCCGAGACGCCCACTCCATAAAGTTTACTCTTACTCACATTCAATTTTAGCCCCGAGACCGCGTGAAAGCACTTCAAGATTTTCATGAGATTTTGAATGTTCCGTGACATCCATTCCCCAAAAAAGATGATGTCATCCGCGTATTGGAGGTGGGAAATCACAATGTCATCCTTGCCCACTTTTATGCCCTCGAACAAACTTTTTGCCTTTGCCTCCTTCATCATTAAGTGGAGACTTTCGGCTACCACCAAGAAAAGGAAAGGAGCAAGGGGGTCCCCTTGCCTTAAACCCCTCTCCATATGAAATTCGCATGTAGGAGCCCCCGTTTACTAAGACCGAAACCTTTGCCGATTTTAAACATGCCTCAATCTACGTACGCCATCTAGAGCCGAACCCCATATCTCTCAATCCATCCAAGAGGAAAGACCATTCCACCGTATCATAAGCCTTCTCGAAATCGATCTTGAAAATCAATCCTTTCTTCTTAGATTTTCTCAAAAATTCTACCGTCTCATTTGCTATTAGGATCCCGTCAAGAATGGACCGGCATTTTAAAAACGCGTTTTGCTCCACACTAATTAACCTTCCCATAACCGTCTTCATTCTCTCTGCCAAGATTTTGGAAACCACTTTGTAGAGTATCCCTATAAGACTAATTGGTCTATACTCGTTTAAACTAATTGGACACGAGCTTTTTGGAATTAAGGGGAAAAAGGAGGAATTGCAACCCTCACTTATTTCACCCTTTTCCCAAAACCACTCAATTACCACCATTAAGTCACCTTTCACAATGTCCCAAAAGCTCTTGAGAAAGCCTATCGTAAAGCCATCTGGTCCCGGTGACTTGTTATTGCGCACTCTTTTAATGCTAGCCACACCTCCTCTTCCGTCATCCTTCTCTCTAGAAAGGAGGCTTCCTCCAACGACGGTTTTTTCTCCCGATCCAAAACCAACTTTGGGATGCCGCCTCCTTAACTTGCATACTTCTTCTTGAAAAATTCAAACACATATTCCTTTATCTTTTTTGGCTCCTCCGTCCAAACCAAATCCATTTTAAAACCACGAATGGAGTTCTTCCTTTAACGGCTTTTTATAGCCGCATGGAAGAACTTAGAGTTCTCATCGTCGTCCTTAATCCATTTTGGCTTAGCCTTTTGTTTGGCCATCGCCAAGCTTTTTTCCTCCAACGATAACCATTCCTTCCTCGCGTCTATCCATCTCCTTCTCTCGCCTTCTTCCAAAACGCTTGAGTCGATTTAGCCTCCCATTTTTTCACCTCTTCTTTTTTGGTCGCCAATTCCTTATCGACTTCACCCCATTTTTCTTTACACTATCCTCTCAACGAATTTTTTACATTTTTGAGTTTGTCCCGAAATTTACAATCTGGTCTATACGAAGTTACCTGCTTTGTCCAAGCCTCTTTCACCACATCCTCTAAACTTCCCTCTTTCAGCCAAGCGTTGAAGAATTTAAAGGGTGAGGGTCCATAGTCGACACTCTTATCGCTTAACATTATCGGTAAGTGGTCCGACCATTTTCTCTCCAACGTATTCTCTCCTAATGTTTTCCAAAGCATCCCGAACTCGTTAGATACCAAAAATCTATCCAATTTGCTGAATTTTTTGCCGTCGTCACTTACTCGTGTAAACTTTTGACCCCCCAACCGAACATCTATCAATTTGTTCCTCCGGATAAACTCATTAAAATCCTCCATACCCTTGACGTTTGCAACCGAGTTCATTCTTTCATGAGGCCCCCTTACTTCATTAAAATCCCCGAAAACAACCCAACTAACCTCCTCCTTTGCACAAAGAAGGTCGAGTTTGGCCCACAATTGCTCCCTTTCCTTTTGTTCCCGTGGACCGTATACGTTCACACAACCAACCAGCCCTTCTTTGTTTTCCCACTTCCCTACCACCACCACAAAGTTGTCCTCTTCTACTAAAAATTCACACTGAAATGATTTTCCGCTCCATACAAGTAGTAGTCCACCCGATCTACCCGAGGCCGCGACATGGGTGAAATCGCAGTCACCCTTTCCCCACAGATTAGTCACGTACTGTAGGGATATTTTTGGCATCTTAGTTTCCTGAATCCCGAGCATAGAGGGATTTTCCTTACTACAAATCTCCTTAACCCAATCTCTATTATTACTCGATCCTAATCCTCTCACATTAAGTGATACAATCTTCATAAACTAAGACAAGACAAGGAGACTTACCGGAATTTACCAGTTGATTATACCCTCCTGCTCCTTTCCAATTTCGGCCCCTGTTGTCCAACGCACTCCAATTTTGGAGCCAAATTCCTCTAAATCCTCCATTGTGTCCAAATTCCTCAATTCATTAGATATTGTTACCTGATTAGAGTTGGCGCCTCCTCCTCCTCCCGATTTCGATTGTATCGATTTCCCCGATTCTCCACTTTTCGAGACCCGCCTTTGACTTCCTTTTCCATGATGATTTTTCCTTTCCATTTGTTTAAGATAGTAAGGCCCACTCCCTTTTATCTCTTAGTCCATCCTCTTCTCTTAAACCTCCAGAAAAAACTGATGTCATCTCCTCCTTTTGTGCATCGAAATTCCCATCCTCAATATTGGGAGTTGAGGAAATGATTGTGTCCCTCATCCCCACCAACCCTTCCGGTCATCGGACCTTCCATCTCCGGCGAAGGCTCCCCAACATTTTCGTTCCCGTGGGTTTTGTTCTTGTCCCCCTACTCGTCTCTTTCTTTTTTCCGATCGACTTCAAACATAACGGGATCGTTGTCCTCGAAGACACTCTCCTCTACCATCCAATCTTCTTTGCTATTGTCGTCCCCTTCCGTCCATTCTGACAGGACGATGACTCGCCCCCATCCTCTACATTCTCCTCCGACGACCTCCCATCCTCTTCTCCCACTTGATATTCAAGAAATCCATTATCTTCCTCTTCAATTTTAATTACATAAAACAGGTCCCCTACTCGGATGCTTTTGATTTCAATTGGCAGTTCCTAGTTTTCAAAACCTTTCCCCACTTACCTGCGATGTCCACAAAAATATCCTCCTTCCAAGCATGCGAAGGTACTCCTTCAATTCTTAACCAGATTAATCTATCGGAGGGATGAAACCCAACCGACCATCTTCTCAGATTTCTCACCCAGTAATGAATCCCCTGCGTTTTGTTACCAAGAACATTGTTCAACAACTCGTCCGACTCGAAACTGATTAGGATATTTCTTCCTCCCAAAAGTTTGATTCCACACCCCTCTAGAGGTTCCGATTTAAACAAAGCCTGTATTGTTTCCACATTATCCATTGATTCAACATTTCCAACGGCACATCGGTGAAGGTATTCCATTGCTTTACAATCTCCTCTCCAACTCCCCAACACCTGCTGGGCATTCTCTTTCTTTTCTTTTTGTCCACAGTACCATTCCTTACCACATCTGCAAATGACACCACTTTTGTTTTCTGTTTCTCTGCATTACTATCATTTTTACTAACCTTTTCTCCTGTTCGATTCCCATATCCATCCATTTTACCCTTTCTGTTTGCCAGGAAGATACGCAATCTGTAAGTCCCGATCCAAATGTCCCTCAATCTTCTTTCTAAATCTGCCTCATTCTGCACATATTTGAAGCGCACAAAACCGATTTTTCCCCATTCATAAGCCTTTTTTTTGCCATGTATATATCTGACACTACTCCGAATCTTTTGAAGGTTCTCCATAGGTGTGTAACCTCCTAATTAGCCGGAAAGTTGTAAAACAAAAACGAAATCTCTTTTGGATTCTTCCTTTTGTTGTTCGATCGATTCAGCGGTGTTCCATTATTCCTGTTCACATTTCGATACCCCGACTCACTCCACTCAAACTTACCCTCTCTCTCGCTCTCTCTCTCCCTGTCCCTCTCTCTCTCTCATCTCTCCTCGGCTGGCCAATTGTTGGCCGTGAATTCTCCACATTTTCCTATTTGCACCTAATGTTGCAAGATGATGTTTGGTTTACAAAATTCTATTAGAATGAAGGAAATTTTCTTATTCAAATTGGGGTATGAGGGAATTTTGGATTGAATCTAGTTCTATTTACAATAAATAAAATGAAATTCAATGTCATTACTTTGAACATCTTGGTTAATTTGCATATATAATGTAATTTTGAAATTATAATGTATATATAATACTGATAAATGACATATATATCTTAATCTAACTTCTTTGTGATTAATTTGTAAATGCATATTTAATAGTAAATTATAACTACATTGTTTTGAGGGAATGGAATTACTCATCATTTTATTATTAAATACTAATAAATCTACTAATAACTTTTATAATTAGTCTCAAGTTAATACGAATTAACTAAAAAATACAAGAATAAAATTGAATATTTTGTTACAAACATGGGAATGTCTTTTGAATGTTGGTGACTTTAATCACATTAATTTGAATCGAATAACGTTAAGATTGTAGCCCTAAACATTGTTTGCATTATTGTTGCATACCACTATACCAGGAGAGAAACACAGAAATTTGCTTCTTTTTGCATATTAGAAACGCAATTATTTCATAAAAAAAACATCTTAAAATTGCTGGAATTAAATCAAACTTGGTTGGGGGTGTTAGTTGGTGGTGTTGCCGCCGCCGACACCTTCCCACCACGCTCCGACCGGCTGTTCTCGGCGAACCTCATACTTGCTTGGTGCATCCCTTTCTGCTTCTCCTCCTCCGTCCACTCCGCAACATAATAATTCTCTTCGCTCCCTTTAACAACATCTTGACTCGCCGGTAAAAACATGCTTCCCCATTGTGGGAAGTGAACAAAACTCACCGGAATAGTACAAATTACAATCATGATACCCATGTAAGACAATCCTTTGGCCGTCGAGAATGATCCACTCGCAAAGAATATCAACTGGGTTAGCCCTGATCCAAATTTTCCGCCGGCACCCGTCATTCCTGAGATGATGCCTAGGGACCGCCGGGAAATGAAGGGAATGATGCCGAACGTGGCTCCACAGGCGGCCTGTGCTCCGATGGAGAAGAGGATCATAAAGGTGATGGCTAATGGCAAGGAGTTTACTAGGCCGAGGAAGAGACAACAAACACCGCCGGCGGTTTGGAGGAGCCATAGGTTCCAGAGTCGACCTCGCATTCCCCATCGTTTCGCCATGTAATCCGATGTGAAACCTCCAAAGGGCCGAGCTAAGAGGTTTGCCATTCCGAAACTGGCCGCAATGATTCCGGCGAGATGAAGCTTTAGATCAAATCTATGATTCATCAATTACATAAAACAAAACAACTGTTAATTATTTTTGTACTAATAAATATATATGATCGTTCAAAATTAATTATCAGAATACATGTAAAGTCCGTACTCCGGTATGCCTTTTCTTTATTATTTTTATTAATTTCTTTTTAAACCTTCTCCCTAGCTTGGTGTTCGTTAACGGAATTAGATGAAATGGGATAAAAAGTTAACGGGGTCAACCTTGTTTTGGTCTTTGCAAGGAAAGGAAGTTGAGGGGCCATTTGGGTCAATGCACCAAACTTGTGCAAGGGACCAGCCATATGACCGATCCCCTCCCCCTTCCCCTTTCATTTTCACTTAAACAACTCCCAAAAACCTTTTCCCCATCCCCCTTTGTTGTGTGTTCGGCCAAGAAGAGAACTAGAGAGAGAGAAAGAAAGAAGCCGAGAGAGTGAGAGAGAAACCGAGAGGGTGATAGAGGTTGCTGCCGGCGACGAGGAGAGAGGAGGAAGGAGGCGATCGCCGGCAAGTTTGGTAGGAAAAGAGGAGGAAGAAGGGTTCGTCGAGGTAAGTTCGTCTATTTCTCGTTTGTTGTTATCGTATGTCAAAGAAACGCCGCCAACCACCACCGCCGCCGTAGGCGGCAGGGGGTGGTGCACGGCTGTTGTCCAGCCTAGGGTAACCCATATTCAGTAGTTCATATGCTTTTCGGGTCTGTTGGGATTAAGCCACGACTTAATGGGTTAATAATCAATAGTGTCATTTCATGTGAAAATTTAGTAATCTGCCACTGTTTTGCTTAAACCGTAACTTTTTTCTCGTAACTCGGATTGGGGCGAAATCGGTGCCAAAAGTTCCCATTTTGAGTCTAGTAACTTTTATATGTTTTGTGCAAAAACCAGTTCGGAACGTAGCTTAGGTCAAATCGTCGTTTTGTACTGAAAGGTTCTGTTTTCGCTGTTCTGCGAACCGTTTTTGTAAAACCCGTATTAAACTGTAGAAAAATCGTTAGGAGGAGTATAATATGTCCTTGGAACCCTAACTCAGAGCACTTTCTGGTGATGTAATGTAATTGAGGATTTTCTGTGTTTGGGGAGGTCGGAACAGGTCCCGAACAGACCTGTTTGGCTAGACAGAAAAGTCATTTTAGTGACAGTTTAAGCGTGCGTCGTGTTTTAGGGTCCGGGTCTCGCGTTAATACATTTTAACGTTCGTTTAGGTGTTGGGAAGTGATTTTGGATTGTGGAGCTTGGACTATTGTTTGTGAGCTAGGCGCGCATTCGAGGTGAGTTCTCTCACCGCGTAGTTAGGAATTTCATGTATGTCGTTCTTTTGTGTTACATGTTGTTACGTGTATTTATGTGCTTATATGAACTAGTTGGGATGTGATAACTGGTTGTGATTTGTTGAATTCGTATGTGGAATATTTATGCATGTGTACACCTCGGTGGGACTGAGGGGCTCGGTGGGACCGAGGGCTTGTTGGGACTAAGCTAGTACAGTAATCTTTACTCGGTGGGACCGAGGGCTTGGTGGGACTAAGCTAGTACAGTAATCTTTACTCGGTGGGACCGAGGGCTCGGTGGGACTGAGCTTGTATTAATGTATTTTGTATACTCGGTGGGACCGAGGTTCGTACTTATATAATAATCATTATGTGGTTTGATATTCGTGGTGATGGTAATGTTGCCTACTTGCGAGTAGGGGTGATATGCGTGGGGTTGCTACCTACGTGTGTGGTTGGATTCACTAAGCGTTTAGCTTACCCCTTTCCCATTTTGTTGTGGTTTCAGGTGCGAGTGGCGGTCGGGCATGACGGTACACACACACTACGCGCGGGCGCCGAGAATTGTTGGAATTTACGCTTTTAAACTTTTAGACTTTATTTATAATATTTCCGCTGCATGAATTCTTTTGACTGTTTGAGTTGACGATATTAACTTAAATTGAGTTACGGTTTATTAAAATGTGGTTGTTTTAAAATGGAATATATGTTTTAGAAAATTTAAATTTTCTTGTAATTTTTGGGACGTTACAACTTGGTATCAGAGCACAGCTTGAGTGAATCAAACACATCTCGGTGTGTTTGGTCTCAAGTTACGGCTATGAAGTTTTAAACTCTTTTACTAAAATCTTTGAGAATAAAGGAAAAAGGAAAACCCGTTTGGGAAACGGTGATCGGGGGCGCAGTGTGTACAGTCAGCCGACGCTATATGGGAAGGTACAGTGCTTAGTGTATTTATTGCTTTCTAGGCCTAGGGTATGCATGCTAGATTGCCTATGTTGTTTACACTGTACTGTATGATGACTGCTTGCTAGTAGGAATCAATGCTAGTTATAGTAGGTTGTTAAGTGAAGGCCCTATAGGTTGTATGCAGTCAGAATCATATAGCCTCAGAATATTTGATTTAGTTCTATTGCGCAGCTCTTGTTTGAGTCCAACCGTTCTAGGATAGAATCTTGTATTCGAATGTCTATTTGATTCACGCTGCATGCGACTGGGTATTCGCGAGGCAACTCGTTATGGCTAACAGGGATTCCGTTGTAGCAAGGGTAGTGGGATGAGATGAAATTCCTAGTGAGCTGGGAATAGAGTTTACATATGAGTACGTATGCAAAATTCCTTTCTAGAACATAGGAGTATGTATGCTAGATTGCTTGGTGCTTAATACACTGTATTGTATGGTTGTTGCTTGCTATTCGGGACTTATGCTAACTTTGATAGGTTGTTAAGCGAATGCACTATAGGTTGTATGCGGTAGGAACCGAATAGCCTTAGAATGTTGGATTTAGTTCTATTGCGCAGCTCTTGTTTGAGTCCAACCGTTGTAGGATAGAATCCTATATTCGAATGTCTATCTGGTTTCACTGTATACGACTGTGCGTTTACGAGGAGACTCGTCAGGGTTAGTGGGGGTCCCGTTCTAGCAAGGGTAGTGGGTTGTTACGACTTTTCTAGGAGCTAGGAAAAGTGTTTACATATGCCGGAGTGGACATATGTGTTTGTTTGTGGTAAGCAACTACTTGGACGTCCCGGGACAGGACTCGAAACGAGTAAGGATAGGTGTGAAGGGTAGTAGCAGAGCTCCTACTATCTGAAGCACAGGATCCATACTCGAGTCGGGGAGAGTCACGAGGAAGCCAAGGAGTGGAGCGTGAGTGTAGTAGGGGTGTTTTAAGTGTGGCCAACTCGGTCACCTTAGCCGGGATTGTAAGGTACCGCTAGTGGTCTGTTTCAACTGTAATCAGACGGGCCATGTAAAGGCCAACTGTCCTAGAGCAGGGGTGGCTATTGGGGGTGGAGCATAGAGGGCGCCTGGGAATGCCCCGTTACGTATTACCGATGGTCAAGCAGGTCTGCCGGGGGCGGGAGAGGCTCGAGGTAGAGTTCACTAGTTGACGGTGGATGAGGCGCAGGCGACGCCTAAAGTGGTTACATGTACGTTCCTAGTTAACTCGGTGCCTGCGGTTGTGATGTTTGATAGCGGGGCTACTCACTCTTTTGTGTCTCGCACTTTTAGCGAGGGTTTGGGCCGAGTGGTAGGACGTTTGAGTCATCCTCTTGTTGTTGAGGTGGCTGATGATAGGACCTTGACGGTCACGGACGTGTTTCGCGGGTGCACTTTAGAGATCTCAGGAGTGCGGTCTCCCATTGACATGATCCCGATCGCTATGCGGGAGCTTTGTGTGATTGTGGGCATGGATTGGATGGATAAGTTCGACGCGGAGATTGTTTGTCGTCACAAACAAGTGCGAGTTCGAACCCCAAGCGGGGGAGAACTGTTAGTGCAGGGAGATTCGTTTAGACGGACTACGGCCATATGTTCGGCTGCGAGAGCTCGGAGGTACCTTCGGCATAGTGGTCAGGGATATTTGGCATACGTGATAGACACGCGTGTTGGGGAAGAGAAAGAGTCTGCGGAAGACGTGCCAGTGGTACGGGAGTTCACTGACGTATTTCCCGAGGATTTGCCACGGATACCTCCCGAACAGGTAGAGTTTCGGATCGATCTGATCCCGGGTGCTGCTCCGGTGGCCAAGGCACCCTATCGCCTGGCTCCACCAGAAATGAAAGAGCTGTACGCCCAGTTGCAGGAACTTCTCGAGAAGGAGTTCATTAGACCGAGCTGTTCGCCGTGGGGAGCACCTATCTTATTCGTTAAGAAGAAGGACGGGTCGCAGCGGATGTGCATAGACTACCGGGAGCTGAATAAGCTTACGGTAAAGAATCGTTATCCTTTACCAAGGATTGACGATTTGTTCGACCAGCTTCAGGGGGCCTCGTGGTTCTCCAAGATTGATTTACGGTCGGGGTACCACCAGATGCGGGTCAGGAGTGAGGACACGGAGAAGACGGCCTTCCGTACGCGGTACGGTCATTACGAGTTCGTGATGATGCCTTTTGGGCTCACCAATGCACCGACAGCATTCATGGATCTCATGAACCGAGTGTGTAGCCCGATGTTGGACCGATCGGTGATTGTGTTCATCGACGATATTCTGGTGTATTCAAAGTCCAAGGAGGAGCACGAGGTGCATCTTCGAGAAGTGTTGGAAGTATTGAGGCGAGAGAAGTTATACGCTAAGTTTTCCAAGTGCGAGTTCTGGTTGCGAGAGGTCCAGTTCCTAGGACATGTCGTGAATCAGGATGGCATTATGGTCGACCCAGCTAAGATTTCAGCAGTGATGCGGTGGGAAGTGCCGAAGACTCCTACTGAGGTGCGAAGCTTTCTAGGTTTGGCAGGGTATTACCGAAGGTTTATTCAGGATTTCTCCAAGATCGCGATGCCTATGACGCGATTGACGAAGAAATCTGCGGCGTTCAGTTGGGGTGAGGAACAACATAAGGCGTTCGAGGAGCTACGCAGGCGTTTGTGCGAGGCTCCTGTGTTAACCTTGCCCGAGGGCATGGAGGATTTGGTAGTATACTGTGACGCTTCACACCAAGGTTTGGGTGCCGTGCTTATGCAACGCGGCAAGGTCATAGCCTACGCTTCGAGGCAGCTTAAGCCTCATGAAGCGAATTACCCGACTCATGACCTGGAGTTGGGAGCGGTGGTGTTTGCCCTTAAAATTTGGAGACACTATCTCTATGGTGTCAAGTGTACGATCTACACTGACCATAAGAGCCTCAAGTACTTGATGGATCAGCAGAACCTTAATATGCGTCAGCGAAGGTGGCTCGATGTGGTCAAGGATTATGACTGCGAGATACTTTACCACCTGGGTAAAGCGAACGTGGTTGCGGACGCACTCAGCCGACATCCGATCGGTGAGCCACTGAGGGGTTTATGTCAGCGATTGACAGTGGTTACACCGATTCTGGAGTCGATAGGAAGCGCTCAGGAGGTGGCTGTTTTGGAGGAAAATGCAAAGCGGGAAAGAGTGTCGGGGGAAATCCCGAATTTTGTTCGTGACACAGTCGGGGGTTGTTAACTCGACATGGTAGGGTTTGGGTTCCATTCATCGGTGGGAACCGGCAGGTACTAATGGATGAGGTACATAAGTCCAAGTTCTCGATTCACCCGGGAGCTACAAAGATGTACAGAGACTTGCGTGAAGGTTATTGCTGGCCCGGCATGAAACGGGATGTTGCTAGATGTGTTGAGGTATGTATGACCTGTCGGAAGGTCAAAGCGAAACATCAACGACCACATGGGAAATTGCAGCCGTTGGAGGTCCCGGTTTGGAAATGGGAAAAGATTACTATGGACTTCATAACGAAACTCCCAAGGACTCCCCGTGGGAACGATGCTATTTGGGTGATCGTTGACCGTCTGACCAAGAGTGCTCACTTCTTGGCCATCAGGGAGAGCTCCTCGGCGGAGAAACTTGCGGAGGTGTTTGTACGTGAGATCGTGGCCAGGCACGGGGTGCCAGTTACGATTGTCTCTGACAGGGACACTCGTTTTACCTCCCGATTTTGGGAGAAGTTCCAATCAGAGATGGGTACCCGGTTACACTTTAGCACGGATTTTCACCCGCAGACGGACGGACAGAGCGAGCGAACCATCCAGACCCTCGAGGATATGCTTCGAGCTTGTGTTATCGATTTTGGAGGTAGCTGGGATCAGCACCTTCCTCTAGCAGAATTCTCCTACAACAACAGTTTTCACTCTGGTATTGGCATGCCGCCGTACGAGTTGTTGTATGGTAGGAAGTGTAGGACGCCCGTTTGTTGGGGCAAGGTTGGTCATCGGGTGTTAGGGAGTACTGACATTGTGTTGAGAACGACCGAGATGATTCAGATGGTGCGGGACCGTTTGGTTACTGCACAGAGTCGGCAGAAGAGCTACGCCGACAAAAGGCGATCCGACTTGGAATTTCAGGTGGGTGATTATGTATTGTTGAAGGTTTCACCCTGGAAAGGGGTGATCCGGTTTCGTAAGCGGGGGAAGCTAGGGCCTCGTTATATTGGGCCTTACCAGGTCATCGCCCGTGTGGGGAAAGTGGCTTACCGGTTAGAGTTACCTGAAGAACTGAGTTTGATTCACAACACCTTCCATGTGTCCCAATTGCGGAAGTGTGTAGTGGACGAGGCTGCAGTGATCCCTCTCGAGGACATTCAGATTGACGAGAGGCTCAACTACGTGGAGAAGCCGATAGCTGTCATTGAGAGGAAGACGAAAAATCTGCGCAACAAGGTCATTGGACTGGTGAAAGTTCAGTGGCAGCACCGGAAGGTTTCAGAGTGGACGTGGGAACCCGAAGCGGAGATGCGCGAGAATTATCCCGAGCTATTCATCGGTCAAGACTTCGAGGACGAAGTCTAATTTCAAGCGGGGGAGAGTTGTAAAGTCCGTACTCCGGTATGCCTTTTCTTTATTATTTTTATTAATTTCTTTTTAAACCTTCTCCCTAGCTTGGTGTTCGTTAACGGAATTAGATGAAATGGGATAAAAAGTTAACGGGGTCAACCTTGTTTTGGTCTTTGCAAGGAAAGGAAGTTGAGGGACCATTTGGGTCAATGCACCAAACTTGTGCAAGGGACCAGCCATATGACCGATCCCCTCCCCCTTCCCCTTTCATTTTCACTTAAACAACTCCCAAAAACCTTTTCCCCATCCCCCTTTGTTGTGTGTTCGGCCAAGAAGAGAACTAGAGAGAGAGAGAGAAAGAAAGAAGCCGAGAGAGTGAGAGAGAAACCGAGAGGGTGATAGAGGTTGCTGCCGGCGACGAGGAGAGAGGAGGAAGGAGGCGATCGCCGGCAAGTTTGGTCGGAAAAGAGGAGGAAGAAGGGTTCGTAGAGGTAAGTTCGTCTATTTCTCGTTTGTTGTTATCGTATGTCAAAGAAACGCCGCCAACCACCACCGCCGCCGGAGGCGGCAGGGGGTGGTGCACGGCTGTTGTCCAGCCTATGGTAACCCATATTCAGTAGTTCATATGCTTTTCGGGTCTGTTGGGATTAAGCCACGACTTAATGGGTTAATAATCAATAGTGTCATTTCATGTGAAAATTTAGTAATCTGCCACTGTTTTGCTTAAACCGTAACCTTTTCCTCGTAACTCGGATTGGGGCGAAATCAGTGCCAAAAGTTCCCATTTTGAGTCTAGTAACTTTTATATGTTTTGTGCAAAAACCAGTTCGGAACGTAGCTTAGGTCAAATCGTCGTTTTGTACTGAAAGGTTCTGTTTTCGCTGTTCTGCGAACCGTTTTTGTAAAACCCGTATTAAACTGTAGAAAAATCGTTAGGAGGAGTATAATATGTCCTTGGAACCCTAACTCAGAGCACTTTCTGGTGATGTAATGTAATTGAGGATTTTCTGTGTTTGGGGAGGTCGGAACAGGTCCCGAACAGACCTGTTTGGCTAGACAGAAAAGTCATTTTAGTGACAGTTTAAGCGTGCGTCGTGTTTTAGGGTCCGGGTCTCGCGTTAATACATTTTAACGTTCGTTTAGATGTTGGGAAGTGATTTTGGATTGTGGAGCTTGGACTATTGTTTGTGAGTTAGGCGCGCATTCGAGGTGAGTTCTCTCACCGCGTAGTTAGGAATTTCATGTATGTCGTTCTTTTGTGTTACATGTTGTTACGTGTATTTATGTGCTTATATGAACTAGTTGGGATGTGATAACTGGTTGTGATTTGTTGAATTCGTATGTGGAATATTTATGCATGTGTACACCTCGGTGGGACTGAGGGGCTCGGTGGGACCGAGGGCTTGGTGGGACTAAGCTAGTACAGTAATCTTTACTCGGTGGGACCGAGGGCTCGGTGGGACTGAGCTTGTATTAATGTATTTTGTGTACTCGGTGGGACCGAGGTTCGTACTTATATAATAATCATTATGTGGTTTGATATTCGTGGTGATGGTAATGTTGCCTACTTGCGAGTAGGGGTGATATGCGTGGGGTTGCTACCTACGTGTGTGGTTGGATTCACTAAGCGTTTAGCTTACCCCTTTCCCATTTTGTTGTGGTTTCAGGTGCGAGTGGCGGTCGGGCATGACGGTACACACACACTACGCGCGGGCGCCGAGAATTGTTGGAATTTACGCTTTTAAACTTTTAGACTTTATTTATAATATTTCCGCTGCATGAATTCTTTTGACTGTTTGAGTTGACGATATTAACTTAAATTGAGTTACGGTTTATTAAAATGTGGTTGTTTTAAAATGGAATATATGTTTTAGAAAATTTAAATTTTCTTGTAATTTTTGGGACGTTACAATACAAGTTTTATATTTATGTTAAATGTTAAAAGATAACAATAGTTCTTTCTTTAGACCGGAACACAATTAATCATTGATAAAGAATGAAGTTTATAATATGATCATACTATTAGAGTATTAATGTCAATATGTATAGTTCAGGGTCCTTTCTGTAATTATGTGTAACTTACCTTGTATAAACAGTCTCTTAGGGTTTCATTATTAGGTTAGACACTTCATTTGTATTACTCTCTCAATATATGAAAACGGCTGATTCTGCCACCATCTCAAGTGTGTCTCTCTCAATCTATCAACCTACTCACATATTCTAATATGGTATCAGAGCTCTAGGTAAGCATCCTCAACCATCTTTCAGATCTGCATTCGCAAGTTTATTTCTCTTATTTTGCTCCTGTCGATTTTGCTCAGAAAATCCATTCTCTGTTGGTTTTTTGACAAAATTCCAAGTTTTAAAGTTGCTCAGAATATCATCACGAACCTACGTACCAATTTTCAGCCAAAACCGATCTGTTTTGCAAAACCCGACTCAAGAACATCATACGTTCATCCAAGTCGCAACGCCCACACTCATCCTTGTCGCAACCTTCACTTGCGACTTCACCTCCATATCGCAACTGACCACTGCGACTTCACCTCCAAATCGCAACTGACCACTGCGACTTCACCTCCAAATCGCAACTGACCACTGCGACTTCACCTCCAAATCGCAACTGACCACTGCGACTTCACCTCCAAATCGCAACTGACCATTGCGACTTGGTACTGTTCTCAACCTCTTTTATTCAAACTCACAAATCAGAAACTCCTCTTTTTGATTTTCAATTTCCTAATCCGTCAGATGGCCCTCCGTACCGAGTCTCAATACAGTGACTGCTCATATTGTCACTCTACTTCTCATCTTCTTCTCAACTGCCCAATTCGAAAATGTCGTTGGTGTGGGATCACACAACCACGACACTATGGGTCTGACTGTCTAAAATATCCAAGGAACTCAGGTAATCAACGTCACTTCGGTAATCTAAGGCAACTACGTACTCAGTCCTTCGCTGCATCAATCACTCCAGACTCCTCTACACCGCCAATTCAGGCACTGCATAACAACAACTCTTCACCTGACTCTGTGGCACTCCTACGACAAAACCAAGACCAAATAAAGCGACTCCTGACAGGTTCTATGGGAATGCATAACACCAACTCATCACCTATGCATAACACCAACTCATCACCTGATCCTATGGCACTCCTGCGACAAAACCAAGACCTAATAGAGCGACTCCTGACAGGTTCTATGGGAATGAATTCTCAGTGCAATATCTCAGCACCAGGCAATCCTTGGCTATTCGACTCTGGTTGCTGTAACCACATGACACCTAAGGCTGACGGGTTTATCTCTAAGCAAACCTCCAGCATGTACTCATCAGTCCGCACTGCGGATGACACTCGATTACCTGTATCTTTCAGTGGAACTGTATCTATCACCAACCTTCAATTACCTGATGTGCTACATATTCCAAACTTATCTCTGAGTCTGATTTCTATCACTCAACTTATGGAATCCGGCCTAATTGTTTTGTTTCATCCTACTGGTTATGTTGTGCAGGATCCAAAGACCAAGCAGATCCTTAGAGTAGGCCGTAAAGTTGGTCGGATGGTTGAAGTGGCCTACCTTCGTCTCCCCTTACAATCCTCAAATCATGTTGCCTCTGTTTCCAGTACCCCTTCCTTTGAATTGTGGCATAAACGACTAGGACATTTATCTCTAGCTAGGATAAAACTGTTAGCTAGTTCAGGACTATTAGGCAACACCTCTTCTGAAAACATTTCTTGCTTATCCTGTCAACTTGGCAAACACCATGCCTTACCTTTTCAACTAAATGAACTCAATGCTGCTTCCCCTTTTGACCTCATTCACTCTGATGTTTGGGGGCCAGCCCCACATCCATCCATGGGAGTTATAGATACTTCGTTATCTTTATCGATGATCACACACGATTTACATGGATATATCTCATGAAACATCGCTCCGAACTACCTCAAATCTACATCACCCAGTTTTCCAAACCTATAAAGATTCTTCGAGCAGATAATGCTATGGAATACAAAGAATCTTCTCTCCTCTCTTTTCTTCGATCTCAGGGTACTCTTTCTCAGTACTCCTGTCCTGGCACCTCTCCGCAAAATGGACGTGCAGAACGTAAACATCGCCACATCCTCGATACTGTTCGTACTCTATTAATCTCAGCCAAGTGTCCAGAACGTTTTTGGGGCGAAGCTGCCTTCACGGCTGTCTACACCATCAACCGTCACTCGACTCCCATCCTCAATCAAAAGTCTCCCTATGAAATGCTCCATGGGGTCTCCCCTGCATATGAACTCCTAAAAGTATGGGGTTGTGCTTGCTTTGTTCAGTTGCAACCTCATGAACACACCAAACTTGAACCTCGTTCTCGATTATGCTGCTTTATTGGCTACGGTATTGAACACAAAGGTTATCGTTGTTGGGATCCAGTCTCTAAAAGACTACGTATATCCCGTCATGTCACATTATGGGAACATCTTCCCTTCTCAACAGTATCCAAATTTCAAGACATACCCAATCCTTCCACTTCCTTCTTCACTGATAACTCTATCTCTTTGGACTCACTACATTTTGATTCCATACTGACCTCACCATCTGTCCCACCTCCTTCTAACTCACCTCCATCTGAGCCTTATTCTGTGCCATCTGTTCCACCTCCTTCCGCCTCTTCTCAACCGGAACCTTCATCTGTTCCATCTGAACCTTCACCGGCCCCGTCTGTGCCATCTGATCACGATCAATCATCTGCACCAATTCCAAGTATTACTTCTGAGCCATCTGCTGAGTCTATGGATCCTAGCTCCTCTCAACCACAAGATGAAGCACGACGCTCCGCTCGGGTAAGACAAGTTCCTTCTCACCTTCGTGATTATCATTGTTATGCCACTTTACTGTCCACCCATGAACCAACTTCCTTCAAGGAAGCCGATTCTAACCCTGTTTGGAAGCAAGCTATGACAGAGGAACTTCAGGCACTTGACAAAGCCAATACATGGGAGTTTGTTCCTCTCCCACCAGGAAAGTCACCCATTGGTTGCAAATGGGTCTTCAAAATCAAAACCAAGTCTGATGGATCCATTGATCGATACAAAGCACGCCTTGTGGCAAAAGGCTTCAATCAAGAATATGGCGTTGACTACGAGGAAACGTTTGCTCATGTGGCTCGTGTCACATCAGTTCGTAGTCTTCTCGCCATAGCTACCACCAAGAAATGGCCACTTTATCAGATGGATGTCAAAAATGCCTTTCTGAATGGCGATCTCGAAGAGGAAGTCTACATGAGACTCCCTCCAGGTGTGACCTCCCGTCATGGACATGTATGTCGACTTCGAAAAGCCCTCTATGGCCTCAAACAAGCTCCTCGTGCTTGGTTTGAAAAGTTTAGCAACACCGTCATCTCCTTGGGATTTTCTCCAAGTAACTATGATTCTGGCCTGTTTACTCGGACTACTGCTGCAGGTACTATCTTACTCCTGTTGTATGTTGATGACATGATCATCACCAGCAGTGACACTACAGGTATCAATCATCTCAAACAATCTCTCAGCTCATGTTTTGAGATGAAAGATCTTGGCAAACTACACTACTTTCTTGGACTTGAAGTTCTATCAGACTCTTCGGGCATCTATCTCTATCAAGCCAAGTACATTTCAGATCTGCTGTCCAAAGTTGGGATAACGGACAACAAAGTTGCATCTACATCCATTGAGCAAAATCTGCACCTTGCTCCGAATGCCGGAACCCCGCTGAAAGACCCTACACGATACCGTCAACTAGTTGGATCTCTGGTCTACCTGACTGTCACTAGACCAGATCTTGCCTATGCAGTTCATATAGTTAGCCAATTCATGGCTACCCCGTGTTCAGACCACTATGTCGTTGTTCTTCGTATACTTCGGTACCTCAAAGGGACAATGTTCCATGGGCTTCATTTCTCATCCACCTCATCCTTACAGCTTCGTGCCTTCTCAGATGCTGACTGGGATGGTGACATAACTGATCGTCGTTCCACTACCGGCTATTGTTTCTTTCTTGGGGACTCTCTTATCTCCTGGCGCAACAAGAAACAATCGCTGACAGCTCGCTCCAGCACTGAAGCGGAATATCGAGCCTTAGCTGACACCACTCAAGAACTCGTATGGCTACGCTGGCTACTATCTGATATGGGTGCTCATCAATTTTCCCCAACACCATTGTGGTGTGACAACACTAGTGCTATTCAGATTGCTCACAATGATGTCTTTCATGAGCGTACAAAGCACATCGAGATTGACTGTCATTTCACGCGTCAACATGTTCTTCGCAAGACGGTTAAACTTTTTCCAATCTCAACCATGGATCAGACTGCCGATATCTTCACCAAAGCTCATCTTCCAGGGGCGTTTTCGGGCTCTTGTTTCCAAACTCAATTTGACTCATTCTTCCCCTACTTGAGTTTGAGGGGGGATGTTAGAGTATTAATGTCAATATGTATAGTTCAGGGTCCTTTCTGTAATTATGTGTAACTTACCTTGTATAAATAGTCTCTTAGGGTTTCATTATTAGGTTAGACACTTCATTTGTATTACTCTCTCAATATATGAAAACGGCTGATTCTGCCACCATCTCAAGTGTGTCTCTCTCAATTTATCAACCTACTCACATATTCTAACACATACCTGTCGTAGAAGTATTCTGCAATCACATTATCGATCGTTAACTCGACACCCATCGAGTAGCCATAGAGAAGCACAAAAATCCATGTCCGATAGTTTCTCACAGCATACCATAATATCTGTATAAAAATCCAAAAACAAAATCCAAATTAGCATATAATATAATATATAGGCATCGAACATGAACCCTAATTAAGTAGCTAGGTATGAATTAATTGTTACCTTGCCGAATTTATCTCTAGCAACATCACCCTTCTTCTGAAGAGCACCAAGGTTACCATCAGGCAAATCTTGGCCAAGAGTCAACACCAATATCCCCATGATCACATTAAGCCACCCAGGTATAAAAAACGCTATCCTCCACGCCGTGAACGTTGTCGCCCCCGCCTTCTTAATAATCTCAAACAACACCGGCATCAGGAGCTGCGTTGCTCCGCCCCCCATGTTTCCCCACCCGGCCGCCGTCCCATTCACAAGCCCAATAATCTTTCTGTTAAACATGGTACTCATCCAATACTGGCACGACACAAACGTAGCCAAAGAAAACCCGATCATGAACCGCACAGCTATGTAGCCGCTAGCGTCGGCAACAAATGACATGCAGAACACTGTGGGTGCCGACATCATGATAAGGAAAGCACAGCCGTAACGAGGTCCCAACATGTCACATACAGCACCCATCACCAGCCTTGAGAAAATACTTCCGGAAACTGACGCAACCCCCGCGTTTCCGATGTCAGCTTTGGTGAGATTAAGGTTGTCCCGGATGATCGGAACCAGCGGAGCCGCTGCGAAGGTGGAGACATAAGTGGTGAAGAAAGAAATCCATGAGAGATGGAAGGTTCTCATGTGAGGGTTTGCAAATGAGAAGAGCTTAAAGACTTTGGCCTTGTGTTCGGAATCCACCGGGAGGTCGAATTTGGCGGTGGTATCGGTGGCCACCATGGGAGACGCCACAGAGAAGGCCAGCACTGGTTCCCGACCGGTGACTCCATGCATGGAGGTTCCCGGAGAACCTTCAACCTCAGGCATTGTAACTTAGAATATAATATTCACTAATTTCTCTTCCAACACTGGAATTCTTGTTATTTCCTATATATATATATATGTTGTTGCTGATATATTTTCTGGAGTGATGATGGATGTAGAGATTATATAGTGGTTAGGAGACAAGTTAAGAAACTGGGACTTAAGATAATAAATAATGCATGTCATCATTAGAATTAAGGGTTTATATTGGGGTTAAGGCGTTGACAAATTAGAAGGGTTCATTAGATACCTGGTGGGGATTCCCAAAAGGTTGTGATTAGTTGGGTTTTAAGGAACCCAGTTCGCCGCATCCGATGTTTAAGAAACAGTGTTTGTTTAGGCTCATCGGATATCCCAAAAGTTTTTTTGAAAGGGTATCCCAGGCACAGTCCGGACTAATCCCTGGCAATTTTGAAACTTAAAGATGTCTTATCAATGTTAAGGACGCCTGAAATCGAACCCTGGGTAGATGGGATATTCCACCACATCACCCAGGAGAACCCTGGATAGATGGGATATTCCACCACATCACCCAGGACGATCAACCACTGCGCTACAACCTAATTGACGAATATCCCAAAAGTTGCAAGAGATGTATTACACTTTATGCCACAAGTGAATGATTGAACTAAAAATGTTCGGTTATTAAACAAATATTAAATATAAAACATGCATGGTCTCAACAACTTAAAGCAAACAATGCAATTGGTACTTGGGTAGTAATGTAGAATCTGTTTAGGTTCATTCGGTTAGTTTGTATAGAATCACGAGCCGAACTTAAACTTATTTCATCTTCAATTCTGAAGTTTTGTATCCAAATCATGATCACTTAATCGGATCCATTATTACAATTTCACAATAAGTTTAAGAAATAAATTATATAAAATTTATATATTTTTTTAAACAACAAACATGATTTTTAAAAATATATCTAAACCCAAACATAAGATTCAACAATTGAAATTGTTAGGACACAAAATGTCCTAATTATAAGATAGTTTTGTAAAGGGGTAATTAATAGTAATATGGGCTTGGATATAGTGTAATGAGCTTGGGCTTAATAGTGTAACAAGGGGGTATATAATGTTTAGTGTGTGTAATTAGGGTTTAGTGTGTGTCTATTGCAATGTAGCCTCCAAGGTGTTTGTGTGTGTTCTAGAGAGAAATCCTTTCTTCTTTAGTTTCAATAGTTAATTAAATGATTAAATCATATCGCATACCATAAGGATGTATGGTTTCTCTATTTGGTTAATATGAAGTGTAAGAATTTCTTTTTATTATATTTAGAAGTTAATTTCATATTGAAATCTTCAAAATGTACGTGTTTTTTATTGAAAAGGCAATTACGAAACATATGAAAAAAGTCTTTTTATGGGCCTAAAAAGACTTTCTATGTACACTATTAGACGGCAGGCCAATTTCGGCGGCCAAATCCGCATGACAATCCTCCGGAATACCGACTTTTCGCTCGGCGGCCAGTATAAAAGTGCCGATGATTGACTTATCTATCGGACTTTTTGATGGGTTTCATATTTTCGGCGGATCATGACCGCCGGAAATCCGCGGGGATTTTTTTGCCTCAAGAAATTACTTAATTAAATAAGTAATTAAAATTATCCTTCCGACGATTTATCCATTGGAAATTATTTATTATTTAAAACTTTTAAATTATAAAATTGAAATAAATAAATAAATAAAATTTCCGACTGATACTTTTGACACATTTAGTAGGGGTAAGACATTAAATAAGCAATATAAAAGTACTTTTTTTTTTGGATAGGGTTCATGGGTCTTCGGCCCAGTACATCCCTGTCAAACATACCGACCGCGAAGTAATGCAGTCCTGAGATAATCCCCAGTGGCCACAAGTGCTGCGTGTGGGACTCGAACCCGGGCAAGCGCTATGAACTCCCCAGGCCCTTACCACAGCATCAGGTTTTTCCTTCTTTTTGATACTCGCTTAGGCCTTCGGTACCGCCAGCAGGCTCGGCTCGGGCTCGGGCTCCTGCGGGTTGTGGTACGGGGCGAGCGGGTTTACACTTCGGGCTTGGCATGCGGGTTTAAAAACCCGTTCAACCCGATGAATTTTCTTTTTTTTAATTGTTTTTTAAAATTTTGAAAATTTAAGATTTCCAACGGCTACCAACTGCTAGAATTTTTATATTTTTTTTTCAATTTAATCACACTATATATATTAACCCAAACCTCTTATTTTTTAACACCAAAATCTCTCAAATTCTCTCAAATTCTCTCAAACTCTCTCAAATTTCATCATGAATCCAAACAAAACACCTACATCCCGTCGTAACCGACCGGATACACCACAACCGCAAGAAGACCCGGAGCTTGGTTTCCAAGCGTTTACACAACAAGGTTATCATCCGCAATTTTCGCAACAATATCCGCCACAATTTTCGCAACAATTTCCGCCACAATTTTCGCAACAATTTCCCCAACAATTTCACCAACAATTTCCTTACCAATTTACACGTCCCGGTTTGATTGAACAATGTTTTACTCCGGCCAACTACAATCTTCCTTCACCCGCAATCAATCTCGACGACGATATTGTTCCGGAAACCCAACATTATAGCCCGCACACACCACAATCCATCTACACACAACAATCTATCCCGGAACCATCAAACCCGACACCAACGAGAAAAGGAAAAAACAAACAATATGAAAATAGAGCCGCCAAACAGATGTGGAGTAAAGACGAGCAACTCGCGTTAGTGTCGGCGTGGGTTGACGTTTCGGAGGACCCCGTTGTCGGTAACGCACAAACCGGTGGTAATATTTTTATTGTTATTATTATTATTATTGTTATTATTATTATTATTATTGTTATTATTATTATTATTAATATTATTATTATTCTTGTTAATATTCTTATACTTGAATTTACATAAATGTAGAAAGTTTTTGGACCCGAATCGGGCAAGTGTTCTTTAGTTTTATGGGTCGCGGAAATTATAGAACAACTCATCAACTCAACACCAAGTTCAACGACCTCAATAAAAGAATAAATTCTTTTGGCGGCATCTACAACAACTTGGTCACTAATAGATCAAACGGAATGATTGAGGCCGACATTTCACGTACGACACACGAACGGTACCGAACACAACTTGGGTTTGCTTTTACTCACGAACAAGCTTGGGAAGTCCTAAAAAAATGTCCAAAATGGGGAGTCGTTCCAACGATGACGACAACTTCATCGCGGGGTTCAAAACGTACCAAACCTTCCGATGATGACGATGAAGACGTCAACGAGGTCGAGCAACTTCAACGACCCATTGGGAGAAACAAGGCAAAAAAACATCAACGAGTAATACGAGCGGGTCGAATACGAACGAAAGTGTTACTCAGTTGTTGACGAAGTTCAACGACAAGATTGATGATACAATGGAGTACAAAATGAAAAAACTCGAACTCGAACGAGATAAGTTGGAACTCGAACGAGAAATCGAACGAGAAAAACGATTTGATAAAGACTTCGAGTTTTTCATAACCCCGCATGATCACCTTACGGGAGATATTTTGAGGGTTACTTTGGCGAAAAAATAGAGAATTAAAAAATTACATAATTTTGGGTAATTTTGTATTTTGTAATTTTTATTTTTTTAGTGTTTTGTATTTTGTAATTTTTATTTTTAATGAATGATATGAATTTTTATTTTTATTATTTATCTTATTTATTAAAAAATATATAAATATTTATATTTTGTTAAATAATTAAATTTATAAATAAAATCATTAAAAAAATGAGGTGGCAAGAGGGCTTGAGGGTAGCGCTACGCCACTTTAGGGCTTGAGGGTTTGAGGAGAGGATTAGGAGAAAAGCTGATGTGGCGCTTGAGGGCTTGAGGGTTGTGATACGGATGGCTTTGGTTAGCCTTATATTTACTGAATATTAGTACATAGTTAGAATCTTTTTTTTTGAATCTCTTATTCATCTCCATATAAAAATATTGCTAAAACAATGAAAAGAATTTATAAAAATAAAATATTAAAATTGAGAGCACCTTCGACGACTCGATGCCTCCTGATTTTCAAAGCTTTTTTTTCATTCTTTGACTGCCCTAAAAGATCTGGTGTTCACAGACCACTACAAGAAATAACGTCTATAGCGACAATGGCTATAGCGACAACTTGGAAGTCGTCGCTGTAGGTACAAAATCAGGTTGTGCCTCCATACTTGATGAGTTAAAAATCTTTATTTTTGGCCTACTGCGACGAAATGTCGTTGCTGTTGGGAGCAACAGCTACGAACGTACAAAATCTATAGCTACGACGGTCGTCGCAATAGAGCCGATTTGTTGTGGCTAGATTTGCTGGGCTCGAAGAAGCTCCTCCGCTCCTGATTTCTACGCTTGTTAATTAATTAGTTGAATCAAAAAGTATCATTTTTCCACATGTAAAGTCATATGCAAGTGTTACAATTAATATGTTGTAACAAGTTTTTGTTGACATGCATAAGAGAGCATGTAACTCCTGCAAGTAATAGATTTTGTTTTATTATTAAGGTTTCACATTTATGTATGTGAAATTAATTATACTGTTAACATGTTAAATTAATTTTAAAATTATATAGCTTAGATCAGACTGAACGTATTCTTATTTTTTATTTGATGGTTACTCTACGTATTATATTCATATAGGGGAAGGCTAATGGCACCCCTATACATTGCTAATGACACATCTATATAGTGAATTTTTTCTCACAAACATCAACATCAAAGTCCCCTTTTTACATTCCCAATACATGAAATGACCCGATTATACCATCAAAGCGGGGTGTCAATAGCATTGCCCATATATATATTTATGTTAGTTAAGTGACAGCTAGCATATGCTGGATGTAAAAGCAACAGATGGCTTGGTTTAATTTGTTACAAAACCGTCACAAAAGTTGGTGCGTAATTCAAATAAGTGACAAATTACCTAGAGATTTAGTGGGTGATCTGTTGGTGATCATCGGAACCACTGGTATTTTGCGAGTGATCCGTTGGTAATCGCCGCTAGAAATTTTTACTGAGTACTTTTTATGGGTAAAAGTGATTAATTTGTTTTGTATTACCATGTAAATAAACCATTGAAAAAATATATCTTTATATATGTATAGTATAACATGACTACCATGTTGTTTGTAGTCAAATTAGTATCTTTTGGGATAACCGATAAGCCCAAATACTATTCGTCTTCAATAGATGCGGCAGATTGGATTCCTTAAAAAATAGACACGACAACCTTTCGGGAATCTCCATCACCAATTAACCCTTTTCAGATGTCAACGGTTTAACCATATTTAAAAATCAATATCCTTACAAAGATGACATCTGCATGCATTATTAAACAGTGGCATACAAATCATAGATGTGTATCCTAACACCTATATAAACTCTTCCTCGTCACTGCAAAATTATATCACTCATAACAATACCAATATTTAGAAAAACACTTCAAGTTAATTACAATGCCTGAGGTTGAAGGTTCTCCGGGAACGTCCATGCATGGAGTCACCGGTCGAGAACCAGTGTTGGCCTTCTCTGTGGCGTCTCCCATGGTGGCCACCGATACCACCGCCAAATTCGACCTCCCAGTGGATTCCGAACACAAGGCCAAAGTCTTTAAGCTTTTCTCATTTGCAAACCCTCACATGAGAACCTTCCATCTCTCCTGGATTTCTTTCTTCACCACTTTTGTCTCCACCTTCGCAGCGGCTCCGCTGGTTCCGATCATCCGGGACAACCTTAATCTCACAAAAGCTGACATCGGAAACGCGGGGGTTGCGTCAGTTTCCGGAAGTATTTTCTCCAGGCTGGTGATGGGTGCTGTATGTGACATGTTGGGACCTCGTTACGGCTGTGCTTTCCTTATCATGTTGTCGGCACCGACAGTGTTCTGCATGTCATTTGTTGACGACGCTAGCGGCTACATAGCTGTGCGGTTCATGATCGGGTTTTCTTTGGCTACGTTTGTGTCGTGCCAGTATTGGATGAGTACCATGTTTAACAGCAAGATTATTGGGCTTGTGAATGGGACGGCGGCCGGGTGGGGAAACATGGGGGGCGGAGCAACGCAGCTCCTGATGCCGGTGTTGTTTGAGATTATTAAGAAGGCGGGGGCGACACCGTTCACGGCGTGGAGGATAGCGTTTTTTATACCTGGGTGGCTTAATGTGATCATGGGGATATTGGTGTTGACTCTTGGCCAAGATTTGCCTGATGGTAACCTTGGTGCTCTTCAGAAGAAGGGTGATGTTGCTAGAGATAAATTCGGCAAGGTAACAATTAATTCATACCTAGCTAGCTACTTAATTAGGGTTCATGTTCGATGCCTATATATTATATTATATGCTAATTTGGATTTTTATACAGATATTATGGTATGCTGTGAGAAACTATCGGACATGGATTTTTGTGCTTCTCTATGGCTACTCGATGGGTGTCGAGTTAACGATAGATAACGTGATTGCGGAATACTTCTATGACAGGTATATCATATATTTAATTGAATATATATAAACCATATTTCTATCCATGTTTAGATACTTTTCGACCTAATTCAGTAACAGAATATTTTTGTTTTCTGGATTTATTTATAATAAGAAATTATGTGTAACAATCAGCCTTATATATTTACCAGGAGTCTACTCACAATACATCTTGATTTTAATGTTTTGTTTTATTTATTGTCTTTATCTACGATCTTGTGTGCACGATAATGACTTTTTGTAAATTAGTTTAATTTCATTTTGGTCTACTAGTGATGTAATTATTTTAAGTTTAACAATATAATTTTCTTTTTATTATGAAAAACATCAAAATATTCAGTTAAAATTCAATGATTATCCTAATTATATTTTAGATTTTTTATATTTAAAATAAAAATTTTATTTTGTATTTGATTATCTTTATCAGTTAGTTGTGAATTCAAATATGCAGTTTTATAAAATTGTACTGATGCATTATTACTTATAATACTAAGATTTTTTTCTCAAATGCTTTATAATACGGTATAGATATAGATTACGCAATTAAATAACGTTTTTTATTTATTTATTGTATAGATTTGATCTAAAGCTTCATCTAGCCGGAATCATTGCGGCTTCTTTCGGAATGGCAAACCTCTTAGCTCGCCCCTTCGGAGGTTTCACATCGGATTACATGGCGAAACGATGGGGGATGCGAGGTCGACTCTGGAACCTATGGCTCCTCCAAACCGCCGGCGGTGTTTGTTGTCTCTTCCTCGGCCTAGTAAACTCCTTGCCATTAGCCATCACCTTTATGATCCTCTTCTCCATCGGAGCACAGGCAGCCTGTGGAGCCACGTTCGGCATCATTCCCTTCATTTCACGGCGATCACTTGGCATCATCTCAGGAATGACGGGTGCCGGCGGAAACTTTGGATCAGGGCTAACCCAGTTGATATTCTTTGCGAGTGCATCATTCTCGACGGCGAAAGGATTGTCTTACATGGGTATCATGATAGTAATTTGTACTATTCCGGTGAGTTTTGTTCACTTCCCACAATGGGGAAGCATGTTTTTACCGGCGAGTCAAGATGTTGTTAAAGGGAGCGAAGAGAATTATTATGTTGCGGAGTGGACGGAGGAGGAGAAGCAGAAAGGGATGCACCAAGCAAGTATGAGGTTCGCCGAGAACAGCCGGTCGGAGCGTGGTGGGAAGGTGTCGTCGGCGGCAACACCACCAACTAACACCCCCAACCATGTTTGATTTCCAACAATTTTCATATGTTGTTCAGTTAAATAACTGTTTGTCTATTTGAATACCATAGAGTTGTTACATGTTTGATAAAAAAGAAGTTATAAAAAGTTATCATATTCTTCTAATTCTATGCCGTTGTATTTATAATATTTCAGTTGATTTTATAGCATAAGAAATTGACTCAAGACACCAATGGTTTGTACCAAAAAGGCAAAAAAAAAACTGACAAATTGCAAACTGTGATCTTTTGAGAGATCGGGTCACGAATGTTGGTTCAGGCGATGAAAGTTGGCCTATTGAGATTAGGTCATGAATGTTGGTTTTTGTCGGTGTGACTTTTTCGCCCATTATTGCAATATATATTATTGAAAGGGAATATATTAAAATAAAATTGAACATAAATTATACTAATTAATAATATTAAAGTATAACAAATTAATTAATTTAATAAACTTAAGTATAAAAAAATTTAATAATTTTATATTAACTGTATTACGGATTTTTTTTTGAACGGCAAATTTTATAAAAGCGAAACTAGCAAGAAGCTAGACGCAAAAGGATAGCGTTACAAAATAGAAGTAGGATTACAAAGCCAATCACTCCAATTGATCACATGCTTTTTGTATCTATTCCCGACCCAATAGAAGGAAGACAATTGAATCTCATCCGCAACATAGTTGGAAGACTGTGTTGAATTTTTGAAAATCTTTTCGTTCCTGAGCTTCCAAACCGCCGAGATGGTGCAACAAACAACTGCATCCAAACATTTAGCAGCTATATTCGACAGCTGAGAAGAGCTCGCCCAAGCCAGAATGTCCTTGAGATCGTTACCGTGAGGAAGTTGAATTTTCCACCATCTTGCAATACTTCTCCAAATGTTTTTAATGACTGGACAGTGCCAAAAGATATGGTCTTCATAATCGCGACCCCCTCCACATAAAACACAGGTTTGTTGTTGATGCACATTTACCCCGATGCTCGACAGATTTTTCAAAGTTGGTAATCGTTTCCGTTCGAGGCGCCATCTGAGAATATTAAGCTTAATTGGGATGAGTTTGTTCCACCTTGTTTTGGTTCCCGTGTTTCCCAATAAGAGCCTATCCAGAGTACTCCTAAGGGATGAAACCGTGAAGCCTGAAGATGGATTTAAACCCCAGTTCCATCCATCAGGCGTGTCCGAAAGGGACAAATTGACAGCATCAAGTTGGGTAGTTAAATTTTGAAGCTGTTGTAGTGACCCAGCAACAGGTTCATGTCTCCAATTTCATTGAAAACCGCTCCGAGAATCGTGGCTTCGTAATCTATCTGCAATAGTACAGTTTTGGGATAATTCTAACGCAAATAGACGCGGGTACAAAGTAGCCAAAGGGGTTTCGTCGAGCCAAGCTTCTTTCCAAAAGCTGACCGTTTTGCCATCACCGATGTGTCTTTGGAAAAGACGGATTAGTGGGATGTTTACTTTTTCACAGTCATCCCGGATGGAGACAATATTTGACCATATCCCGGCTTTCATTCGCGAGTTTGGGAAATCGATACCCCCGCCCTCACCATGTATCGCTTGAATAACTTCCTTCCATAACGACGTTTTTTCCGTTTTGAATCTCTACCACCATTTTGCGAGGAGGGCAATGTTGCTAGCTTTTAGACTTCCAATCCCTAACCCACCATGATCTTTTTTAGCTAGTACATTCTTCCAGGCCACCCACGGGATTTTGGGAGTCTCAAGAGAGCCACCCCAAAAAAAATTACGCCTAATGGTTTCAAGCGAGTTGATCACATTAGACGGAGCTTTGAAAAGAGAAAAGAAATATACCTCAAACTTCCTAATACCGATTTGCATAAAGTTAGCCGACCTCCAAAGGAGAGTAGGCGAGCTTTCCAGGACGAAAGTCTTTTCTTGAACTTCTCCAAGATAGGAATCCAGGAAGAGAAACGATTTATCCCGGCACCCAGAGGTAGACCGAGATAAGAGATCGGGAGTTTGGCAACTTGACAGTGCAAGTGACCAGCAGTAAAGTTTAATGCTGCTTCAGGAACCCCGATACCAATAATGCGGCTTTTAGACATATTCACTTTTAGACCGGAAGCCATATGGAAGCATCGAAGGATTCTCGAGAGATTGAGGGCATTGCCAAGGGACCATTCCCCAACAAATAGAGCATCATCAGCGAATTGGAGATGCGAGATAATCGGTCCGTTAGACGGGCACTCAATTCCTTTGAAAATGTTATTCTGTCTAGCTTCCAACATAGCCAGGTTGAGGCCTTCCGCAGCAATGATGAATAAGAAAGGGGAGAGAGGGTCCCCTTGCCTAACGCCTCTTGATAAACTGAATTCTTTTGTGGGAGAGCCATTCACAAGAACCGAAATGTAATCCGATGAGAGGCACCCAAATATCCAACGCCTCCATTTTGTCTCAAAACCCATTTGCCAAAACATAGAATCCAGGAAATCCCAATTGAGAGTGTCAAAAGCTTTGGCGAAGTCCACTTTAAAGACGAGGAGCTGCTTTTTAACATGTTTGGCCCAAGAAATCAGTTCGTTCATAATAAGAGGGCCATCCAAGATGTTTCTTCCGGATATATATGCAGATTGCGTAGGGCTAATGATTGAAGGGATGACTTTTTTAAGACTATCAGCAAGAATTTTTGCAATAACTTTATAAAAACAACCAATCAGGCAGATTGGTCTATAATCAGAAAGATCCATAGGATCATTGATTTTGGGACAAAGGGTGATGAAGGAAGAATTGCAACCGTGGGAAAATGAACCAGAAGTTTCGAACGCCCAGATGGCTCGGGTGAAGTCTGGTTCGAGCAACTCCCAATATTTCTTGATGAAACAGAAGTTAAAACCACCAGGTCCTGGAGCTTTATCCGAACCACAACTCCAGACAGCATGTTTGATTTCATCTTTAAAGATCGGTGCTGTGAGATCTGAATTTTGCTGCTCGGAAATTTGTTTAGCCATATGGCTCAAAAACCGCGGCCTGTCCTGAGGAAATTCAGAAAATTTATTTCTAAAGAAATCAAGACAATGTTCCTTTATTGCAATGGGATCTTCTGTCCAAACTCCCGAAATATTCAATCCATAGATTCGGTTTTTCCGGAGATTGTTGTTGACAAGACAATGGAAATACTTACTATTTTCATCACCTTCAGCAGCCCATTTAATTCTGGATTTTTGACGAATGTCCGACACTTTCTTTTGATGCAGGTTAATGAGTTGACATTTGTTCGACTTCCATTCGACAACTTCCGAGGGGTTTAGATCACGCACCTCAGCAATAAGATCAAGACCTGCAATTGTCCTTCGAAGTGGTTTGTGTGGCAATTGTCTACGGATTTGGTTCAAGTGGTTTGTGTGGTAATTAAAAAATGGGTCCCTCGGGTAAAGACAAAAAATAAAAAGGACGAAAATACCTTCAACGATAACGGATGAGTTGGATGGCGGTTAGAAGGAAGGACCAATTCGTTACAAAGCGACATACAAGTTCTAATATGTAAATGAATTTCAGGGACCGTTTTCATAAAAACCACCAAACGACAGGAACCAAATCCGTACTTAACTCTAATTATTAATATATATTGTATACTTAAAACTATTAATCATTTTTATTCACTATAAATGAATATGAATAATTTATATTTATTTATAATTAATAGTTAATATATATTTATAACTAATACTAGTTAATAATTAATATTGATCAGGGTTATAATTGGAAAAAAAATGTCAAAAAGTTTTTCATAAGCTATTTCAAGTTATCAACAAACTAAACTAGCTTATGTACATCCAAATAATTACTCAAAAAATAAGTTAGTTTATAAGCTAGCTTAAGTTATTTTGCCAAACAATACCTAAGACTCAACATTTCTTGTATTTGAATACTTTTATCTATTGATTATTATGAGTTAATTTTATAGAGTTCAAATAAATTAATAAGTTGTATGTATATAATCATACATTGTAAATACTATATATAATGTAGTAAAAATGTACGAATACACTCACATATAAATATACTTATGATTTATATTAATTAGAAAACCAACCTTTTTTGGGAAAACATTTAAATCAATATAAATATCAAACTAAATATAATAAATTATATTTTTTATTTTTTAAAGATTCTAATAAAAGATTTAGTTTATTTAAGATAATTAGTTTCTTTTATTAAAATAAAAAAAATCTGTGATTTCACAAAACTAAATCCATATAATATGAGTTTTTAAAAACCTGTAACGACCCGGTTTCCCAAACATACAACAAATAACATATATTGCATAACATCGTTACATTCATAACAAAAGATACCTAATAAATCACGTAGGGTCCCATAGTCTCAAAACTATACAATACAAAACATAAGCATTTCCTAATCTTCGTCAGCTATCAACCGCATCCTATACTTTATCCTTCCCTTTGCTATTCAAAGTTCCTCGACCTGATTGTAGTCGCGTTACTCTAATTAAAGTCGTAAGAATCTTCGTCACCAACTTCACAGAAATCTTTGTTTTCTTAGATTTATCCCAAATATCCAGCTGATTATGATATGGTTTCCTTCTTCTTCTCCTTTAGCTTTCTCTCTAAATTCTCTCTTCTCTCTCTTGCCGAAATAAACCCCCACACACTCACACATATCCTCACTTAAGATATTTAGAATGGTTTAATGAGATACACCTCACCCTAATTGAAAGGAAAGAGGCGGTGGAAGATTTATCTTTCATCACCTCAACCAATCAAACCCCATACTTTCCTTAATTGACATAAAATACCCCCAAGCTTCTAAATAAAAATTAAAGTTTACCCCTTAACTTATAACTTCATAAAACTAATCGCAAACTTATCTAAAAACAAAATAATAAAAATTAAATAAACCCACAACGTACCCGGTTATTACAACATCTCCCCCTTAAAAGAATTCCGTCCCGGAATTCGATTAAGCGAAAAGGTATGGGTACTTAGTTCTCACTATTACATCGAACTTAATCAATGCCATAGAAAATAACTGAATAAGCACTCTACACCCACCTATATCTTTAACACATTTATTAAATACTTTTCTAATGCAAATAAGCAACAAAAGAATGGAGACACAAATGATCGGTTTACACCGAAGTCAACTAACACTTTAGCACGTATAGAGTTTATTAGAATGTACATGTAACCTCATCCGGAATTTCCTCCGCTTCTTGTGTTGTCATTTGAAAGGCACGACCCTGAAAAATCAAGTAACAATGCTTAAACCATAAAGATCAATAGATTTAGAGGAGAATCAATAATATGTGAGTTTTGCCCTAATTCTCTCTTGGAGGCCACACACACACACACTTGGTAGCTAGACACAAATGACCTCCCACTCCAAAACCCTAACAATTAGGTTTATATACCCTTTGACCAAACCTAGCTATTTTGACTTTGACCTTTGTCTAATACAATTAGACTAAATACAATTATCCCTAAATCTTGGATACATTGTGTACTAACAATCTCCCCGTATGGATTCAAGATTTAAAAAAATTATGACGATAGTCTTCAGCTCTTTATTCTTCAGGTCTTCAACACTTTAAATCTTCGACGAATCTTCAGATAGGAATTTATCTTCAAGAATCCACTTTGGCGGCTTTAATCTTCATTTAGGCTCTTCCGAAACAAATAGTCAACAAGTCTTGAAACACGAACTTCAAATTTGAGAAAGGTTGATCAAGGTCTTCAAACAAAATCTTTATAATCTTCAAATCATTGGTCTTTTGGCAAATTCTCCAGTCTTTGAATTATGAACAGGATTTGAGGTTTCAACGGGCTTTGAGCTTTTAAGACATTGTTGAATAATCTTTAAGCACGGATTGTCTTTGTATCTTCACACATTTAATCATCTTGAACAAACCGTCTTGAACTTGTTGATAATGTCGTTTTCCGACATTATTTTGATCCCGAAGTCGTTCTGTTTGTTGTAAGTTCCCGAGTAAAAATAGTAGAATTTAATGGTTTCTATGAGAAAGTACAGGTTTTTATTAATAATTGATGTTGGAAGAGTTTTGGAGCAATCGGAGCAAGTCTACAACAGTCCAGTGTAAAAAGGTGAAAAATCAGATTTTTGGACCAAACAGTGCCCTGCGCGCCTCTGAGCGCGCCTCCAAACGCGCCCACAAACGCGCCAAGCCCCTGATACGTTTTTAAAGCCTTTTTCTGCTAGGGTTGAGGGGGGATCTATCAGTTACGGTTTGGGACTCTTCCTGGGCGATTTTGGGAGCACGAGGGCGATTTTTTAAGGCGAATAGAAGGCAAGAAACATCAATCAACGAGAATCAAAAGGCGAATCGAGTTCATTCATCGAAGGATTAAGCTTTTCAGGGAGTTTTAGATTTCATTTCTTTTAAGAACCAACATGTTTACTTTCGTTTTTATTAATTCTTTTCTGAGTTGTGAAACCCCCAATATGAACTAATCCGTTCATGTTGGGGGGGTGGTTTGAATCATGGTTGGATGATTATTTAGGTTTACAGTAGATACGATCGATTTGATTCTTATGGATGAAACATGTGGGATTGTTCTTAATGCTTGTAATAGTCCGATCATCTATTATTTGATTTAATGAATCTTTTAACGTTTGAGAAAAGTTTTGAGGTTTATCTAATCCTTCATGTCTTAGTCGAATTTGAGATAGAAATATGATAATTCGTACTTTGTGGGTTTTTAATCATTGTTTGTTCAATTATCTTTGTTGAGATCGAATGACGATACAGAGTGTAGAATGAATGTTGCTATAGCTTGATAGAGTATAGTGATGGTTTGTGATTATACCAGTCATCCTGGAGTTATGTCAATCGTGTCAAATCTGTGCGTTAAGTAATTGTTTACCTGAGGAATCCAACCCTCCAACTCTTTCTTTTATCTGAATTAATTAAGTTTTAATCCGTGTTTTTAATACACAACAACCCAACTCAATTTGCGTTAGTCTAGTTAATAATCTATACAGTCATTGTGGTACTTGACACCTGGTTCCTTTGGTTCGATACTCGTACTTTATAAGTACTATTACTTGATTCGACCCGTACACTTGCGGTAGATTTAGGGGGGTGTAAACCCGCCTATCAAGTTTTTGGCGCCGTTGCCGGGAAACCTGTTTTGTGTGAATATCACTACCAGCTGTTGAAATTATTACATTAGACACCCTGTTTTTATTTTATTATAATCTACTTTGAAGGTTCATATATTTTTGGGTTTTGAGATTCTATATTGTCTGTTTCAGGTTACCTCTTGGTTTATGCCAAGAAGAAGACTGTTTCGGGAATTATTACCGATTGACCCGGAGATAGAACGGACTGCCAGAGACTTAAGAAGACAAGCACGGAACAGAATGGCCGACAACAACATCAATGTCGGGGAAGATTGGGGAGAAGGGTTGCCCATGGGTAATGGTCAACCAATTCCAAATGCGAATGCAAATGCGAACAATCAGAACCACAATAACGCCAATCACGGTCTAAACAACGTCAATGACAATGTCAACAATGGTGTCAACAATGGGATCAATCATAATCTCAATCATAACGCCAATCATGGTATCCATCATAATGTCAATCAACCACCACCACCACAAAAGGTACCAATGAGAAATTTCGCCAACCCGAACATGGGCGCTGCACAACGTGGATATGCACCTCCGATAGCTGCTAATAATTTTGAAATCAAGCTTGGTACCATCCAGTTGGTGCAGTCGAACATGTTTGGAGGTGCAGCGACTGAAGACCCCCATGCACATTTGCGCTCATTTGAAAAGATATGCAATACCTTCAAGGTAAATGGGGCGGATCAAGACTCGATCAAGATACGGTTGTTCCCATTTTCATTGAGGGATCGAGCCACTACTTGGGAAGAGAACCTACCACCGGGGTCGATTCGAACATGGAATGATATGGTGACGGCTTTTCTCAACAAGTTCTTTCCACCGGGGCGAACGGCCCAATTGCTTTCGGATATCACCCATTTTGCCCAATGGGATCAAGAGTCTTTGTACGAGGCATGGGAAAGATACAAAGCGATGCTCAAAAAGTGTCCACATCATGGGTTACAAGAATGGATGATCATCCAAACATTCTATGTGGGATTGAATCCTCAATTTAAGAATGACCTCACAGCTGCTGCAGGTGGAGCCTTAATGAACAAATCTTATGAAGAAGCGGTTGAGTTGATAGAAAATTTGGCAGAACATAGCTATTCCACTCCAAGATCCGCTGTTAGAAAAGTTGCAAGCGTGCAAGAAACAGAAGAGTTGAAGGCTATAAAGGCACAGTTGACTGCGTTGACTAATCAAATGAGAGGAGCGACTATGCAACCGAATGTTCACAATTCTCAAGACTATCAATCGCCGGAACAAGTCCAGTTTGTTCAGAATCAGAATAATCGGCCGAGGAATGACCCATTCTCTAACACCTATAACGAGGGATGGAAGCGACATCCTAACTTTTCTTGGAGTCAACCTCAACAAGGCCCAGCTAAAGAAACAATGGGACAACAGCAACAGCAGCAGCAGTATGGTAACCATTCTAATTCTTCGAATTCTTTTTTGTCTAACAATGTTTATCGTCCCCTAGGTTACAATCAGAGGAGAAATGAAGAGGGGCAATCATCAGAAAAGAAGCCAGGTTTAGAAGACATGATGATGAAATTCATGTCAAAGATGGAAGGTGCGGTTGAAGGATTGACAAGTACAGTGGGTAATGTGAAGGCGACAACTGACCAAAATACTGCCTCAATCAGAATGCTAGAAAGACAAGTCGGACAAATAGCTGAAGCACTACAATCCCGGACTCAAGGTCAATTCCCTAGTCAGACTGAACGAATACCAAGAGAGGAATGAAAGGCTATTCATCTGAGAAGTGGAAAGGAGTTGATTATAGACCCTACCCGAGAACCTTTAACTGATGACACTAAAGCTAAAGGTACTGAAATGGGTCCCATCAAGGTAGACGAGGAGATAGAGATTGAAATGTCAAAGAATAGAGATAAGGGGAAGGAAGCCGGTGAAGAAGGTATGACGAAGGAAAACCTGGAGGATGGAGAAAAGAAGAAGAAGAAGCAACCACCAGTCAACCCGTATGTGCCACCGCTACCATTTCCGAATCGGCTGAAGGCACATAAGGATGAGGAACAATTCCAGAAATTTCTTGACATTTTCAAGAAATTACACATCAATATTCCATTTGCGGAGGCACTGGCAAAAATGCCAAGTTATCTCAAGTTCATGAAAGATATCTTGTCCAAGAAGAGAAAGATCGAGGAGCATGCCACGGTTGCACTTACTGAAGAGTGCAGCGCGATCATACAGAACAAGCTTCCCCAAAAGCTTAAGGATCCAGGGAGTTTTTCGATCCCTATCCAAATTGGGAGCTTTAATTTTAATAAGGTATTATGCGATCTAGGAGCTAGTATTAACCTAATGCCGTTATCTGTTTTCAGGAAACTCGGCTTGGGGGAGGTGAAGCCGACATTCATGACTCTTCAGCTTGCCGATAGATCGATAAGGTACCCGTATGGAGTGATCGAAGACGTCTTGGTAAAGGTTGGCAAGTTTTACTTCCCGATGGACTTTGTGGTGTTGGATATCGATGAGGACATAGAGGTCCCGCTGATACTGGGAAGATCCTTCCTAGCCACAAGCCGAGCGCTGATCGACATGGAGGAAGGCGAGATGACCTTGAGAGTTGGTGGTGAGAGGGAAGTGTTCAAGATGTTCGAAAAGATAAGAGATAGAGGCAAAGAGAAATTTGGTGAGCAAGAAAAGCCGAAGGAGTGATCGGAAAGAAAGTCGTGCCACGACAGAAAATACGGCGCTGGGTGGGAGGCAACCCACCATAGGTTAATTCGTAATTTTTATTTTGGTCAGTTTCTTATTTTTGTGTGCTTTCTTTTGTTTTGTGTGTTGTTTTTGTGTTTTGTGTGTTTGTGTTTAGTTTTTGATCCCTGATAGCAATTCCGATATGACCAAGAGCAAGGCAGGAGAAGGAAGGGCAGAAATAGGTGAACAGTAATCCGCGCATGCATCCTGAAAGGTATCTACACAACACCTCTTTGCAAACCTCGGTTTCACCAAGGTTTGGGGTCCCTGTTTTCACTTGAACTTTATCGTTTATTGATTCCTTGTGAGAGAACAAACCTAATCTAGAGATTAGGTTTGGGGTGGCATAATTACTGTTAGTTGTACTGTATCGCTATTTCGTGATTATATTTTGTGTGCTATTTGTTTCCATTGGGGACAATGGTTATTTCTGGTTTGGGGTGATTTGTCGAGTCTATCATTGGTAGATCTCAGTGGATTGAATAATCACCCTGTTTTTAGTGAGGAATGGGCGACCAGTTGAGCATGATTTAGTGTGAGAGTTCGAAGACACTGATTTTGGGGAAAGGATTTAGAAAGGATAATATAGCACAAAGGTGGACTTGGGCGACTGCACACATAGAGACATTAGTGGAGACCACCCGTAAGTTTGTTGAGCCATACACGTGCTAACTTCGATTCTGAGAGACTACACACTACTCGATACACTTTTCATTAGTCCTTTGATCGTTGTTGTAGCTGATCTCGCTATAACTTGCATCCATTATCAAAGACATCCATAGGAATAGAAGTGAAGCTTCTGCCTATCTTTGTGAACAAACCATGTGAGAACTCATCAAGCTTATTGATTGCTGCTAATTCCACTGCTTTTCACTACTCAAGGTTCTCAAATGAAAACCCGTTGTAACCCCCTCAGTAAAAAAAATTGCAAACCCAGTAAATCAGTCATAAAGGGTTTTGCCAAAAAAAAGAGCTAAATAAAATTGAGGGGTCAGTTTAAAGAATTTGAGAGAAGTGTTAGGAAGCTTGAACGAAAGAAAAAAGGGAGGCTCATCAAATACCATCATAAATCATTTGACCTCCACCCAGAAGTAGCAACCATACCCATTTAAAGATCCGGATTCAACAAGGAGAGTTTGTAAAGAGTGGCGAAGCAACGTTTCTATGTCCTAGTCTTGATAATGGATTCCTTCTGAGATCAATTTGTGTACAACTGTGCGTTATTGTTTAACTGTTGTTCATGCATGTCTTGTGAATTCTTGTACCCAACCTCCGAAAGCATGACAACAAGTGTGAAACCTAGGGCTCGAGTGAAGAGAGAAAACCGTGAGGTAGGGTCAAGGCGAAATCCTCTTTATGTGTGTGTTTACTCTAGGTGCACTTAAGTGTGGTGTGGTCCCTGATAAATCCAGTTCCCAAGGTTTTGCTGTTTAGATTCCATAGCTAGGTATGCTCACTGTTCGTCCATCTCACAGGTAATTCATGGTGGTTGTTGAGTTGACTAGAGATCACTAATGATATTCTCGACAACACGAAATTGCGATTGTTTGGATTGTGGTTGAATGCTTATTTGTGTCGCTATTTTGCTTGGGGACAAGCAACGCTCGGTTTGGGGTTGTTGATAATGTCGTTTTCCGACATTATTTTGATCCCGAAGTCGTTCTGTTTGTTGTAAGTTCCCGAGTAAAAATAGTAGAATTTAATGGTTTCTATGAGAAAGTACATGTTTTTATTAATAATTGATGTTGGAAGAGTTTTGGAGCAATCGGAGCAAGTCTACAACAGTCCAGTGTAAAAAGGTGAAAAATCAGATTTTTGGACCAAACAGTGCCCTGCGCGCCTCTGAGCGCGCCTCCAAACGCGCCCACAAACGCGCCAAGCCCCTGATACGTTTTAATGCCTTTTTCTGCTAGGGTTGAGGAGGGATCTATCAGTTACGGTTTGGGACTCTTCCTGGGCGATTTTGGGAGCACGAGGGCGATTTTTTAAGGCGAATAGAAGGCAAGAAACATCAATCAACGAGAATCAAAAGGCGAATCGAGTTCATTCATCGAAGGATTAAGCTTTTCAGGGAGTTTTAGATTTCATTTCTTTTAAGAACCAACATGTTTACTTTCGTTTTTATTAATTCTTTTCTGAGTTGTGAAACCCCCAATATGAACTAATCCGTTCATGTTGGGGGGTTGGTTTGAATCATGGTTGGATGATTATTTAGGTTTACAGTAGATACGATCGATTTGATTCTTATGGATGAAACATGTGGGATTGTTCTTAATGCTTGTAATAGTCCGATCATCTATTATTTGATTTAATGAATCTTTTAACGTTTGAGAAAAGTTTTGAGGTTTATCTAATCCTTCATGTCTTAGTCGAATTTGAGATAGAAATATGATAATTCATACTTTGTGGGTTTTTAATCATTGTTTGTTCAATTATCTTTGTTGAGATCGAATGACGATACAGAGTGTAGAATGAATGTTGCTATAGCTTGATAGAGTATAGTGATGGTTTGTGATTATACCGGTCATCCTGGAGTTATGTCAATCGTGTCAAATCTGTGCGTTAAGTAATTGTTTACCTGAGGAATCCAACCCTCCAACTCTTTCTCTTATCTGAATTAATTAAGTTTTAATCCGTGTTTTTAATACACAACAACCCAACTCAATTTGCGTTAGTCTAGTTAATAATCTATACAGTCATTGTGGTACTTGACACCTGGTTCCTTTGGTTCGATACTCGTACTTTATAAGTACTATTACTTGATTCGACCCATACACTTGCGGTAGATTTAGGGGGGTGTAAACCCGCCTATCACTTATCTCTTGGAAACACTTTATCTTGAACTTCTTTGACTTTGGCAAATATCAACATTAACTCTTGGAAATTGAAATATTCGAATTATCTCCGCCTTTTCTTCTGATTGATATTTCTCCCCCTTTTTGATGATTGTGAGCATCATAATCATCAAAATTCTTTTCAATTTCAGCAGTCTCTTTGAATACCAGAAACAATCTCCTCCTTTTGACCTGTTTAACCGTCAATTCCAAAAATGTTTATCCGAATCTTTTCAAATTCAGATAATATAAAGTGGTAACCCTGAAACAACGGATGAATCAGTTAAGATGCATGTAAGTTGCACAAAGCCACTTAGTACAACAGATGTACTTTGGAAAGGAGCTTTTTGATGTTCACTCCTCCAGGGCTTCCATTCAATCATCGAAAGACACAAAGGAAATTCTATGCACGTTATGACAAGAAAACATATTCCTTGTGTGTACGTGCAAGTGTAGAAATGATTGAAGCAACTTATGCTTGATAATAATTAGGCTCAAATTGTGTAAACTGTTGAGACAGCAACAAGTTTTCCACGGACTCAATGTGCATGATTGAAGTGCGAAGGTGGGGCAAACTTCCTTCTTTTTCAATATCCAACCTTCCGAGTGAAGATTAGATAGATAATATGCTGCATCCCCAAGAAAAATGAAACATTTCTTTGTTGAGAAAGCAATGAGTAGCTGGTGGGGTTTAATGCAAGAGTTGACATGGGCTAATTGCCTGTTTCAACGATGGTCACCAAAGAATGTGAACCAATCAGTAATGTGGCTGCCCGGCTCAGAAAGTGGCTGGTGCAGAGTTCTCTTATTCTTTTAACTCTGTTCTCACACCCTCTTTCTGTTTTTCATTCGCTCACTTCTAACCAAACTCTCTTTTTCATTTTACCTCAGCACAATGAGATTACTCAACCGGATGAGTTATCTCCCCCACTCTTTGATTTTGACCCCTCGTCCCTCAATCAATCAAGGATAACTTCTTGGGTAGGAAACACTGGTTAACGTGGATCCATAGAAGTACAATTAATCTCACACTGATCCCATGAAAAGTTGTCCTAAAAGATGTGTTATTCAATAGTTTATCTTAAACCATTATAAATCTCAGCTTTTTGAAAACATTGTCATGAAAATGTATGCTCCTCAATTATAACATGAAATATTTGAGCATTTGAACGTTGAAGATTTCTCAAAACAAGGATGTTGAAAGAATGAAATGAATTCGAAAGACTTGTTTGAGAATCTGACAATGTATCAATCAGATCAAACATGAAATATAATCATGAACGCTTAGGGTATCAAAGAATTGGATGTTGTTTATATGAACCAATATAAACAATCGTTGAATGAAACGTTTAAGTTCTCACGCTGAATGAATGTATGATGCTCAACAAACTTTGAATTACAAACGGGAGTATTACCATCGAAAAATTGTTTTGTTTTGAGACATGGTAATAACAAAGTCAAAAAGAAGCTGAACCGGTGTGTATGAATACTTGAAAATATATAGACAAGATAATACGCAAGTATTAATCTTTGGAAACACACGGTCAGAAACAATGATATAACAACCCGAGATATACATGAAAACATTTAAAACACACTTCTAAAATTATAAAATCTGTTTGAATTAGAGAAGTGGTTTGAACATTTAAGAACACGTTTTCATGCTTGAAAGTTGTTCTTCTTTCAAACAATCTCATATGGAGTTCAGAAGATACTTACAGTCATCAGTATTATCTCCCCCTCAAATTATGATCGACTGATTTAAAATCGGATAAGCTCCCCCTCAAAATCTGCAAAGATCTTAATTTGACAAAGTTAGCACATGTAACAGTCAAATGCTTTTTATTTATTTAAAGATTAAGTACGAGTCCTGATCTGATATGATCAGAAGTCAAATTCTCTTTGAAGTACGGGTTCTGAACTGAATTATTCAGAAGCCATTAACTCATTGAAATCCGGGTTCTAAACTGATGTGTTTAGAAACCATAAACTCTTTGAAGTACGGGTTCTGAACTGAATTATTCAGAAGCCATAAATTCATTTATGTATGCTCCCCCTACAAAGAAGCATAAAAAGATATGTCAATAAGCACAAATATAAACCAAACAGTTTAAGAATTTCTCCCCCTGAAATTATACATATGGTTTCAGCACAAGTACTCTTCTTCAAGTTGCACACTTCTCTTCTGTTTTCCAGTCATGTGTTTGGTAGTAATTAGGCATTCAGCACCGCACATGATAAACCTGCAAAACATATTAAGTAGATTTTGGTACCCATTGCCAATTGGGTCCTGGCTTGTTATGTGCTGATTTCTTAGAAGGAATACTGTAAGTACCATACCAGTACTGAACATCTTCTTTCTTAACAAAATCATTAGTTCCACAATAAGAACAACATATGTGCTTTTGTGCTAACCTAATCAAATGATTTGCAGAATAGATAAGATTAGGTTTAACAAAATACTTACCTTTCGGAGCATTGTTCTTCTTGTCCACCGTAGGTGGAGGAACAGATGACTTTGACACATCTCTTTCAGGAGTTGAACCTTTTACCTTCCAAACCATCTTAACATGCTTAAAGATAGGAGTATCTGAACTTGTAGCAGCATGGTTATAGAAAAGATTAGAAGGGCGCATCTGATCCTTTGAAGAAGTGCTTGATTTGACAGACTTTGCCGAAGAAAGATGTTCATGAATTGAACTAGAAGCAGTCTTGAATGAACAATCCGAAGCAGTTGAATCATCATACGGCGATTGAACAATAGTATCGGCACTAGATTGTTCAGATAATTCAACGATGTTAATTGCTTCCAGTTTCTGAACCTTGTCGGACAGAACATTCCTTTCTCGAGAAATCAAATCAAATTTCTTCTGTAGATCAGATTTGATCTTCTGCTCTTTCATAGCTTCCGTTGCTAAAGCAGATAATCTCCTTGTTAGCTTTGAGATTTCAGCCTGAAACATCTTTCTTTCATCTGAATATACATCTTTCACACTTTTCGCTTGAAAATCTTTAATTTTCTTCTTTTCAGATTCTTTTATTTCGATGTCTAATTCTTTCTCCAAATTAGATATTTGCATTGAAAGCTCAACACTTTTTGATTCAAAAACTTTTCTTTCAGTGTCAAACTCAGACATCTTTTTCTCAAGCTTTTCCTTTTCTAAAAATAAAACTTTTTCAAAATCGGAGTTTTGATTTGAAAGTTTTATGCATCTAAGCTCAATAGCTTTCTTTTCATCAAAACACTTCTTGGAAAACTCAGAAAATTTCTTTCCAAAGCTTGCCTTTTCTTTTTCAAAAAATGTTCTTTCTTTTCCAAACTCCATTTGTAAATTGGAAATGTTCTTAACAAACTCAGAGTTCTCATGCTTTAGCTCAGCATTTTCAGTTTCCAATGCTCTTACTTTTTCCTCTCTCTTCTTCATCTCATCTATTTCTTTCTCAAACTCTTCTCTTTCCTTTCTCATCACTTATTCAAGATCAGATATTTCTTTGTTAGCTCAGTGTTCTTTTCCTCTAAAGAAAGCATCAGATTTGCTTTAGACTCACAATCACACTTCTTCACACCAACATGTGTTTTCAGATACTCAAATGTGTTTATATAACTTTCAATAAGTTTATTTTGTTCTGCAATTTTAGCCATATATTTAGAATTATCGCTCTGAATTAGGCTAGCTCTTATACTTTCTTTTTTCAAGTTCTTTTTCTAAATGGTTTATCTTCTGAGAATCACTCCACCAACTTGAATATTTCGACATTGTTACCTGAAATGTTAAAATGAAAGATCGTTAACAGATACTTCGTGAGAAGTAGAATTTGTGCGTTTGAACGATTAGAGAAAAACACGAATAAAGTCAGAAAAATTTTCAGAAATAAAATTTGAAAAACAAATTGTAAATTTGTCTCCAAAAATTAATTCCGAAATAATTAATACGGAAAACTGGACTTTAAATAGTCAAACCTGCAAAATATGAGAAAGATATATCAGTTACGGATAATTGCAGGCAAAAACTGATAAAAACGATGAAAAATGAAAAATAATGAAAATAAGGACTAAAAACGACAACTTACGAAACTAAAACGAAAAACAAGGACTAAAAGTGTAAAAAACTATCACTTATAAAAGACAAGGATTAAAAATGAAAAATCCTAAAAAGAATAAAACTCAAAGGACTAAAAATATAAAAATCTAAAACTTACAAGTCTAGGGACTAAAGATGTAATAAACTGAAAGTTAAAACTAAAGGGACTAAAATTGACTTAAACTTAAACCTATACTGCAGGGACTAAAATTGACAGAACTCTAAACTATAACTACAGAGACTGAAAAAGACACAAATTAGAACTAGAAGTCTAGGGACCAAAACTGACAAAACCTAAAACTAGTTATTGACTTAACTAAGAAACTAACGGAAGGACCAAACTTGTAATGAAACTAACGGAGTACTAACGGACTCTGTTAGTACTGTTCATCATCAACCCAAACAGCGATTTCCAGATCTGAGTTTTTCACGCTTTGGATTCTTTTGCTTTCTTCACGTCAAAAACGATTTATTTCGTTTTGTTTACGATTTTAGAACACACATCAACGATTTGCAATACATAAATCAACATTATGCGACGGTTTCAGACAACCCACGAGTTTTCCGGCCCATGAGTTTTCTGGCGAAGTTGGTTGCGATATCGCAACTAAGGTTGCGACACACTTGAGTTGCGATATGATTTGGTTGCGATATCGCAATGAATGTTGCGATATGGGGGTTAACTTGCGATATGGATGAAATTGCGACACAGAGTTGCGACACCGATGAACTTTTCGTTTTTCCGGCGATAGAAGCAGTTTCCGGCGAAGATGTCGCAACTGAAGTTGCGATATGGGACGGTTGCGACGAGGAGGTTGCGATATGGAATGTTGTCGCAACAGTTGTGATATAGGGTTGCGACACAGATGAACACCGGCGACAGAAACCGTTTTTCCCGGCGAGTGTTACCCAGATTCCGGCGACGTTTCGATTTTCCGGCAACCACCTTGAACAACTGATTTCTTCGAGTTTTTCAAATCTGAAACTTGTGGTATGCTCGAAATTTAATAATGAAGTGATCTGTGGGCTCAAAATTGATTAATAGATACAAAATAAGATGAATCGATAAACACAACTTGAAGCCTTCGATGAACTTCAAAAAATGAAACCCAGATCTGTTGATTCCTCGTCGTTTTTCACGTCTAACACCTTCAATCGGATTATAAACACAAGATAATCAGATCTGTGTAGAAATCATCAATCAAACAGCACTTAATCTTCACATTCGATCTTCATCACTGTTAACACCTTCGATGAACAATATTAATACCCACTGTCAATTTCCAAAAATTTCAAAAACTAATGAAATGTTGTTGAAAATCAATTCTGAAATTTGCAATGCGATCCAAAACATCAACAATATAGATTTGTAAACAAAATCAATCCAAAAACACAAACACTTTCTAAATTTTTGAAAAATTTCAATAAAAACTCAAAAACTTCAAAAACTCATCAATTTCTCAAAAATTGATAAAAATATAGGAATTGATGCACAAATTCACTCTGCTAGGCTCTGATACCATATGAAAAATCAAGTAACGATGCTTAAACCATAAAGATCAATAGATTTAGAGGAGAATCAATAATATATGAGTTTTGCCCTAATTCTCTCTTGGAGGCCACACACACACTTGGTAGCTAGACACAAATGACCTCTCACTCCAAAACCCTAACAATTAGGTTTATATACCCTTTGACCAAACCTAGCTATTTTGACTTTGACCTTTGTCTAATACAATTAGACTAAATACAATTATCCCTAAATCTTGGATACATTGTGTACTAACAGACCCTTTGCTTTTGGTACCTCAGGCCTTTGTATTTCTCCCGACCTAACTCCCGTTGATCTCACTGTCATACTACCCTGCTGTGCTTTCCATTGTGGACAATCGATCTGAATATGATCAGGGGAGTTGCAAGAGAAACAGAATCGAGTTCCCCGGCAGTCTTTAGCAATGTGACCAGTCTTTCCACATTTGTAACAACTTCTGGGATCAGCATAACAATTTCCTTGATGAACACGGTTGCATTTTGGACATGGTCTTTCAACTGGTCTGAAAGGTAGATAACTATTAAACCTCGGGGATTCGTACTCCTTTGAATAATACGTAATTTCCTCCAATTTCCTTTTTCCAGTACTCTTATCACCAACATCTCTTCCTCTATCCCGTTCCACATCGTCCGCGGCATCTACTGCAGCTGAGAAGGTTTCCGGTCCCTTTGCAATCACTAGACGTCTGATTTCTGACTTTAACCCGTAGATAAACCGTTCCATCTTAAGTGCCTTCGTGGCAACATAGTACTCTGCGAAACGAGACTTCTCCAGGAAACGAGCAGTATAATCCCTAACCGATAAACTCCCTTGTTGCAGGTTCATGAATTCTTCTTTCAGTTGTCTAACTACTGCTTGCGGACAAAACTCTCTTTTGAAAGCTGTAGTGAATTCGTCCCAAGAAAAAGTAGAATACACGTCCGACCCTCTTGATGTAATAAGAGTTTCCCACCAAAATAGAGCATCTGCCTTCAGCATCGCTGTTCCGTATAATACTCTATCTTCATCAGCACATTTGCTGGTCTTGAAGATAGCTTCTATTTCTTTTAGCCATCTCATAACCTTCACTGGATCTCTTTCTCCTGCGTAGATTGGAGGTTTGCAACTTAAAAACATCTTATAGTCACACTTCCTTGGCACTGGTATGACAGTAGGTGTAATGGGCATTTCGTCTTCCAGACTAGGATCTGGTATTTCAGTTTCAGTATGACGAGTTCGGTCGAACATAGCTTGTATATTGGCTTGCAGTCTTCCCATTTCTGCCGTCAAATCGTTTCTTGTAACAAATTCAGTACCTCGCGACTGAACTCTGCCCCCAGTTCTGCCCCTGCCTCGTTCTCCCCCTCTTCTCCTTGTCCCGACTGTTGGATTCGTTCTATTAGGATTTCCTCCTCCCTCTCTATTCGTATTTCGAGTACCGCTTGCCATTCTGTAGATTCAAACAAGATTAATATACACATAAGCACATACCCCATATAATAAGGTATTTCAGTTCAAATATGTACCTGTAAATTCACAATTACACTGGCCAGGCGTAATCTGAAATTACCTTACATGATGTTCCTTCTACCTTTTATATTTAGCATCCCAAGGTTCTAAAATAATAGGGACATCCTACTTCACATGCAGTTTAAGTCTAGATACAGATACGAATACCTAAATCCCTTAAACTAGGGCTCTGATACCATCTGTAACGACCCGGTTTCCCAAACATACAACAAATAACATATATTGCATAACATCGTTACATTCATAACAAAAGATACCTAATAAATCACGTAGGGTCCCATAGTCTCAAAACTATACAATACAAAACATAAGCATTTCCTAATCTTCGTCAGCTATCAACCGCATCCTATACTTTATCATTCCCTTTGCTATTCAAAGTTCCCCGACCTGATTGTAGTCGCGTTACTCTAATTAAAGTCGTAAGAATCTTCGTCACCAACTTCACAGAAATCTTTGTTTTCTTAGATTTATCCCAAATATCCAGCTGATTATGATATGTTTTCCTTCTTCTTCTCCTTTAGCTTTCTCTCTAAATTCTCTCTTCTCCCTCTTGCCGAAATAAACCCACACACACACATATCCTCACTTAAGATATTTAGAATGGTTTAATGAGATACACCTCACCCTAATTGAAAGGAAAGAGGCGGTGGAAGATTTATCTTTCATCACCTCAACCAATCAAACCCCATACTTTCCTTAATTGGCATAAAATACCCCCAAACTTCTAAATAAAAATTAAAGTCTACCCCTTAACTTATAACTTCATAAAACTAATCCCAAACTTATCTAAAAACAAAATAATAAAAATTAAATAAACCCACAACGTACCCGGTTATTACAAAACCCTTTTAACATTTTCATTTGTATTGTTTATAAAATAGGTAAAACATAAATCACTGTAATAAAATTGAGTTTATTAAAATAAGTACGCGTCCTAATAAAGTGTTTTGTAGGACCGAAGTTTATAGGATCAACAAAAAAAGTCATATCTAAAAGTGTTACAATAAGTTTATAGGACGCTTTTGAGCGTCATAACAAGTTTTTATAACATTTTCAAAATAAAGTGTCGTATTAGCTAATTGAAGGGTCCTATAAACCCATCTTTTTAGAAGACACTTGTGTTTATGTTAGTGCCTAAATTCTAGTTGTACTAAGTAGAGGGGCCTATTTTGTTATAGGGTGATTCTTTACCCTAGGTATATATTGTTTGCTTGTTTTCCTAATTAGGTCTAGCAATCATAAGAGTCACCTACACACACTAGCCACACACACTTGATTTGTTCTTCATTGTATTGTGTGAGCTTTGATTGATTTATTGAATATAGAGGTGGACACTTTAATGTTATTGGATTGATTACTTGTTTCTGGGATCACAATTGGTATCAGAGCAATGTATTCATCTAGATCAGATTAGATTTTATTGAGAGTTTTTGCATTTTGAGTGTTCTTCAAGTTTTCATCCATTTCTTATTGATTTTGATCATTTGAGTTCTTCAAATGGATTAGGATCGATCTAGAAGTGTTTGATATTCATTTCTGCGTGTTTTGATTCCATAATCACACCAGAATCGATCTCAAATCGTGCAAACTCGGATTTTCGGACTTTTGAGCAAAAACCTACTGTTTTGGATCGAAAATCACTGTTCTAGTGGTTTTTGGACAAAACTTGAAGTAGTAAATCTGTCCAGAATCGTATTTCGACCTTACCTACCAATTTTCAGATCATTTGGATCATTATTGAAGAATCAACTCCCGATCATTTGAATCTTCATCGAAATCGCAATCATGATATTCATCGAAATCGCAATCGTCTGATATTCATCGAAATCGCAGTGAACGTTGAGTGAACAGTTCCAAGTCGCAGTGACCTATTGCGACTTGACTCCCAAATCGCAGTGACCTATTGCGACTTCAATCCCGAATCGCAGTCCATTACCCCGTGAACAGTACCAAATCGCAATCCTCTATTGCGACTCGAGTGAATTTTTACTCTGTTGCGATTCCATTTCATTGCGACTCCAAGTGTTGCGATTCCAATTATTGCGACTTCATTTGTTGCGATTCCAACTGTTGCGACTTCAAGCATTGCGACTTCATTGCATTGCGACTTCAAACCTATTGCGACTTTAGTGGGTTGAGACTTCAGTTTGAAATCATTTTTTTACTAATCAAATCTAAAGAATACAAACGATCAACGACAAGTAATCGAATATGACTGCTAGAGATATGTTAACGATTGGATCTAAGGATAAACCACCGGTTCTTTTTCCCAAAGAGTTTAAAATATGGAAAGACCGTTTTATGGATTATGTGGAGAGACAAGAGAACGGGGAGTTCATTTCACACTCACTGATTAATGGGCCAATGGAAAAGATAATGAGAAGAGGAATTCTTACCGACGGTGAACCTATTCCCGACTTTGTTGAAGTTTTACCAATTCACTATGACACTGAACAGAAGAAGAGATATTATGGGGATAAGATGGCAAAGTCCCTTGTAATTCAAGCTTTGACTAATGATATTTACCGAAAGGTAGATAGCAAGAACCACTCCGGGAAAGCCATGTTTGATGAATTGATAAAACTTTATCAAGGTTCTGAGATTGAAAACCAAATGAGAATTTCAAATGCTATTAATCTTTATGAGAGTTTTAAACAGAAAGATGGTGAAGCTCTTGATTCCACATACGACCGTTTCACTACTATCTTGAACGAGCTGAACAGATACAATATCAACAAATCGATAATTGAGCATAATGTGAAGTTTTTGAATGTACTTCAACCCGAGTGGAAGAAGTATGCTCATCGTATGAAACAAAATTCAAGGCTGAATGTTTTGCCTCTTCAAGAGATGTACGAGACTTTGAAACAGGATGAAGAAGATGCTGAAGCCAAGAGGGCAAAGAAAAAGAAGGACAAGAGGGAAGAGAAAAGAGAGGATAAGAAGAAAGAAGAACTAGATCCGCTTGCTTTGGTGTCTGTCAAACCAAACAGAAATTATTCAAAGCATTCTGATGATGAACAGGGTGAAGATGGTGAGATAGATGACATTGAAAGTATGAAGCGAGCAATGGCACTTCTTACTAACTCTTTTCAGAGAAAGTTTGGAAAATCTCCCGGGTCCAACAATCAAAGGTATGCGTCTGGTTCTAAGAATTTTGAACACAAGGCGAATGTTGAGTCGAGTAGAAGGTTTGATGATAAGAAGGTTGAGTACAAGAGAGAGGAGTACAAGAAGCCTGAGTATAAGAAGCCGGAAGAGAAAAGGTTGTTCGAAAAGAAAGAGGAAGTTCCGACATGCTACAATTGCGGGAAGCCTGGTCACTTCTCAAAAGAGTGTTGGAAGCCGAAAGTCAGAGATTCTACATACTACAAGAACAAGTTACTGCTTGCCGAGAAGAAAGAAGCATGGATAGTGCTGATGGCTGAAGAAGAATACTGGCTTGATCTTTCTGATAATGAAGCTGAAGGTGAGGAAGATGATCAGACAAAGTTGTGCTTCATGACCAAGAACACTGATGGTGAAGATTCAGAGTCTACTTCCAATGAGGTACATTCCGATCTTTATAATCAATTCTTTACTCAACAGGCTTACTTAACAAAAAGATTAGAAAACCTTACAAAAGATCAAGATAGAGCAAATGAAATAATTTCCACTCAAAAGGCAAGACTATTTGAACAAGACAATCAATTAAAGGATTTTAAAAAGAAAAAGGCTGAATTCGAGATTGGTCATGCTTATTTTCAAGATAGAATGACTGAACTATCGGATAAATTATTGAATTCGAAAGTCAAGAATAGCGAGTTTGAAAGTCTGTTACATGCTTACAAAAATAGAAATGATGAGTTATGTGAAAGAATCAAGGATCTGGAAAATAAACTTTACAAAGCAGGTCAAACTGAACAAACAATTCACATGCATAAACCAAATAAGTTCAGATATTTCAACTCAAAGTGGGGAATCGGGTATGATAATCCACAATACCTGAGCAATGCTTTATCAAAATCTCCCACTTTGTATAAATTTGAATGGATTGAACTTGCCGTATATTCAAACTTTAAAATCAAGATGGATGATGAAGACTATAAGGCGGAAGAAGAAATAAAGAGGAAAACCACAGTTAAAATGCAACTTCCTTTTTGGTATGGTCCAGACAATGCAAAGGCATTGAATTCGAAGAAAACCTTACCAAACAATTATTTTGAGAGTCATGTTGTTAAAGAACCGGAGGAAAAAGAAAATACTCAAAAGGATATTACTGACAAACCAGATTTTGAAGGTAAAAGATACTTTCCACCAATGGTTCTTGAACAAAAACTCATGGATCTCGAAAGCAAGATCGAAAGTACTATTCAAGGAGTCAGAAATGACAAGAAACTTGCTTTCGAGATCGAAAAGGAAGTTATGATCACTGTATTTTCAGAAAGCTTAAAGGAAATGAAAACCAAACTTGAGGAAATATCTGAAGGAATAGTTTCAAAAGAAAAACAATCTTCAGACTCAGATGTCTCCTCATGCAAAGTCTTTATAGGAAATGCTCCTTTGAGAGACTGGACAACCAATGACCAAGATGATTATGAACCTTGGGATTTGGAAGATCAGTTTGATAATGATCGTCCTATATATTTTCCAACAGAAGAAGATAAAATTTTTCAGAAAGAGTTTAATGACTTTCTTTTTCCCAAGTCTGATGATATCGGCAAACCATCCTATGATACTGATACTGATATTGATATTGATTTTGAAATCAAGAATGTTGGTAAGGACAAAGGTAAAGGTGTATGTGAAGTGCCTGTTCAATTTGATTTTTGTGCCAAACTTCCAGATCACACCACTTTTCTAATAAATGAAGAGAAACCTGAAAAGATTATTTTAGAAGGAGAATCTTCAAAAACAGCTGAGAAAGTTTTTGTCAATGATGATCTTTCTAAATCCAAATCAAAACCATCATTACAGAAAAAGAAAAGAAAAACAAAAAGAAAGAAGCGTGTTAATTCTTTTCAGACTCAATATTCAAAAGCTTACAACTCATATTTGTCTGGTTTTTCAGATCGTAATTTAAGAAACAACACGCGACTAGAGTGGAGAATAAAGGAGTCCACACAGGATGTGGCCCAGATCAAATCATCCCACGTCAATTCAAATGTTTTAAATTCCAAGAAAGACAATTTTGTTTCAAATGTTATTAATTATGATGTTGGCAATAGACAAAAACTTGTAGTTCCTTACAAGGTTTATTCAATGCGACAACTGATTAATTTGGCAAGAGATCAAATTTGTTGTGCTTCTTGTGGTGTGGATGATTTTATCTGCAATTCTGACTATAATCGTTGGTTTTACTCAAATGTTTATTTTAAATCCGATTATAGAAAGCAAAATGTGAAACCCAAGCCTACTAACTCAAAAGGACCCAATTGGCAATGGGTACCTAAAACTGTTTAATTTCCATTTTGCAGCCCAGTCATGTATGGTATTTAGATTCAGGGTGCACAAAACACATGACTGGAAGAAAAGAGCTACTAGATAATTTTGTAGAACAGGATTGTGGAAAAGTGAAGTTTGGAAATGATCAGTATGCTTCAATTTTGGGTTATGGGGACATTGTAAAGGACAATGTAAGGATTACAAAAGTCAATTATGTCGAGGGCTTAGGTTACAACTTATTTAGTATAGGTCAATTCTGTGACAAAGACCTAGAGGTTCATTTCAAGAAGACCCATTGTGCTGTTCTTACCGTTGGAGGTGACGAACTTCTTGTTGGTTCTAGGAAGTCAAACCTGTATACCATTGACCTATCCACTCTTAAACCGAAGAACGACATATGTTTGATGTCAAAAGGGTCGTTAGAGAAAAGTTGGTTATGGCATAGACGACTATCTCATCTCAATTTCCGTTACATTCAAAAGTTGATGTTAGGTGATTCAGTCATAGGTCTACCAGTTCTGACATTTGAGAAAGATAATTTTTGTATTGCTTGTGAGAAAGGGAAGATGAAGCGTGCTCCTCATCCACCGAAACCCGAGCCCAGCACAAGACAGGCTTTGGAAATCCTTCATATGGATCTCTGTGGTCCGATGAAGACTCAAAGTATCAATGCCAAACGTTACGTGTTAATGGTTGTCGATGATTATTCGAGATACACTTGGGTCAAGTTCCTTCGCTCAAAAGATGAAACTCCTGACTTGATCATCTCGTTAATCAAACAACTTCAAGTGAATCGTCAACAATTAGTTCAGACGGTTAGATCAGATAATGGAACAGAGTTCAAGAACAAGACTCTTGATGACTTCTTCAAGTCATTAGGTATAACTCATCAGTATTCAGCGGCCAGAACTCCTCAACAGAACGGTGTTGTTGAAAGGCGAAATCGCACACTTGTTGAAGCCGCAAGAACGATGCTGCCTTACGCTGGTCTACCACTATTCCTATGGGCTGAAGCTGTTGCAACGGCATGCTATACACAAAACCGCTCAATCATTCATCGACGGTTTGGATATGAGTTAATGAATAATAGAAAACCTGTGATACACTACTTTCGTGTTTTTGGATGCAGGTGTATTGTGCTGAATGATAAGGACAACCTGAACAAATTCAGTCCTAAAGGTCTTGAGGGCTACTTCATCGGATATTCTCTCACTTCAAAAGCATACAGGATCTACCTCAAATCTTCCAGAACTGTGATGGAAAGCATTAATGTCAAATTCGACGAGACTGAAGCAATGGCTTCTGTGCAAAACAGTACAGAACCCGAGTTATCTGGTATTCTAGCATCTGGACAATTTCGTCCAATGATGACTAGATCGTCAAACAAGGATCAAGCTTCCACTTCTAACTCTACTCCTAATGAACTTGATTTATTGTTTGAATATTTTTATGATGACTATTTTAACAGTGACAAATCGTCTTCATCTGTAAATGACAGGATTCAAGTTGTAACCCCGCCAGTACAAACTTCTATGTCAGGTCCTTCACCGGTACTGACTACACCAAATACTGGTTCAACTACTCCTGTAATTTCTCCAAGGAACACATCAACAGATTCTTCACAAGCACGACAACAACTATCTACAAGTGGTGCTTCTTCATCGGGAACAACTTCAAATGACAATTCTACCGAATCAGTTCCCTAGGCTGTGCCGATTGTCAATTTTGACAGGCAACCCGTCTCAAATCCGGAACCAACACTAACGATCGAGTTGAACTTTGATGCGGATCCTACCCTTGTAGACCCCAATGATGGTGCTGTATCTCTCCATCCACACTCTACCAAGTGGACACGCAGTCACCCAATTGATCAGGTGATTGGTGATGTATCTGAACCAGTAAAGACAAGATCCGCTTCCGCAACCGCAAATGAAATCTTATACGCGCTATTCTTAAGTCAGGTTGAACCTTCAACAGTTCAACAGACTTTAGAAGATCCTGACTGGTTGATTGCGATGCAAGAAGAACTGAATCAGTTCGAAGCTTTGAAAGTGTGGAGATTAGTTCCGCGACCCAAGGGTAAAACAGTTATTGGTACGAAGTGGGTCCTAAAGAACAAGAAAGATGAAGACGGAGTAATTGTGCGAAACAAAGCTAGATTGGTAGCTAAAGGGTATACGCAACAGGAGGGGATAGATTATGATGAGACGTACGCGCCGGTTGCTCGTCTTGAGGCAATTCGAATGTTTCTTTCGTATGCCGCTTTCAAGAACTTCACTGTCTATCAAATGGACGTGAAGACTTCTTTCTTGAATGGTGTTCTTAAGGAGGAGGTGTACGTGTCTCAACCTGAAGGCTTTGTGGACAAAGAACATCCAGATCACGTCTACATTCTTGACAAAGCGCTTTACGGTCTGAAGCAAGCCCCCCGTGCCTGGTATGAAGTACTATCAACCTTCCTACTAAAAGCTGGCTTTGAGAAAGGTAAAATCGACACAACTTTATTTACTCTACGCAAGGAAGGTGATATTCTCTTAGTTCAGATTTACGTTGATGATATTATTTTTGGTTCGACTAATCCTGGACTTTGTACTTGGTTTTCGGGCATTATGATGACTCAATTCCAAATGAGTATGATGGGAGAGATTAATTTCTTTCTCGGATTACAAGTGAAACAATTTTCAACTGGTATCTTCATCAAACAGTCAAAATATGTGTTTGACATTTTGAAGAAATTCAAGATGGAGAATTGTACTTCGATTGGTACACCTATGGCTCATGCGTCCAAAATTGGTCCTGATCCACATGGTGTTGATGCTGATGTAAAACTCTATAGAGGAATGATTGGGTCTCTAATGTACCTGACCGCTAGTCGTCCAGATATAATGTTTTCGACTTGTCTCTGTGCTAGATTTCAAGCTAATCCTAAAATGTCACACCTTGGCGCCGTCAAAATAATTTTTCGATACTTGAAAGGCACTCCGTATCTCGGACTGTGGTATCCCAAGGGAGCCGGTTTCGAACTCACCGGATACTCAGATGCTGATCACGGAGGAAGCATGTTGGACAGAAAGAGTACTTCTGGTCATATTCAGTTTTTGGGTGACAAGCTCGTGAGTTGGTCATCAAAGAAGCAAAATTGTGTTTCCACTTCTACAGCGGAAGCAGAATACGTTGCCGCTGCGAGTTGTTGTTCACAAGTTCTTTGGATGAAGACCCAACTCATAGACTATGGATATAAATATGAGAAAATCCCCATTTACTGTGACAGTAAAAGTGCAATCGCCATATATGCTAATCCTGTCCAACACACCAAAACCAAGCATATCGACATCAGGTATCATTTCATAAAAGATCATGTTGAGAAAGGAACTGTTGAATTATATTTTGTTACAACTGAGTTTCAGCTTGCCGATCTCTTTACCAAAGCCTTGGATGAAAAACGTTTCAATTTTCTTGTATCCAAGCTCGGCATGCTTAATATGAAAGTTTAACTTCCATATATTAAACATATAATTGATGGAAATATTTGTATCTTAATCTAGACTTTGCTTCTAGATTAATACACTAAAATTTTCATCATATTCTATTTTTAATATATGTTATTTAAATTGTCATATCCTCGTTGTATTTTATATATTTCTTCAATTTGTTCTTCTTTTCTCAGTTCGTTTAATTTGTCTTATTTATGATATGTTATGCTATCTGTATCTGCACGAAAGGTTTGTTCATGATTTCAGGGGGAGTAAACAGATTTCATCCTATGCACAAATCTAGGGGGAGTGTGCATACACATCATGTGAGTGTTGATCTGTTGTGTTTAACAATTTCTGAGGAGTTAAGGTAAGTACTCTAATTTGTTTTTAAACCACTTGCTTTTAAATGATGAAAATCTTTTTGCAAAATCTTTGCATCATTTAAAGGGGAGTGAAAACCGTGTTTTAAAACCTTAAGTGCTTAATCAATTGGAAGTTGGACATCTTCCAATGTGATACAATCTTTCTTTTGTTATCTGAAAAATGTCCAAATTTACATCAATATCGCTTGCGATTTCACATGTGAACAGTGAGATGTCGCAGCCTTCTATTGCGACTTCTCAATGAGCTTAAATAGTATCAAATCGCAATGGTGCATTGAGACTTGGAAGTTTGAACAGTGCCAAATCGCAATGGTCTATTGCGACTTGGAGGTTTGAACAGTGCCAAATCGCAATGGCCTACTGCGACTTGACCATGTGAACAGTACCGAATCGCAATAGCCTATTGCGACTTGGTCAGATGAACAGTGCGAATCGCAATGGTCTATTGCGACTTCAAAATTTATCAACTCGTGATTTGTTCATTGCGACTTGATGACACGTGGCTGGTAAAATCTTTGGACCAATCAGATTGTGCCACGTGTCACCGTTTTTTCAAAATTCGTATATATTGAGACTTTGACTCTTTTCAAAATTCAAAAATACTCTTAAACCCTTTCGAAGTCTCTCCCAACTGCGTTTTCGATTCAAAGTGATTTTCGTGTTTCTGGTTCGTGCATTCGTTTCAGATCATCATCAAGGTAATATATCTCGATTCTCAGTGATTTTCATCCATTAAATCGCATGCTACATTCGAGTTTAGGGTTTTAGGGTCGTATTTCTTGAATCTGCTTAAAATCCATTTGTTGTTGTTAGTTAGGGATTCTAGATGGTTAGGGTTCACTCACGATGCATATACGAGTCTGTCTGTGGTAGTTTTAACATTTGTTGTGCGAAAAACAAGTTTTTAGGGCTTGAACACTTAAGGATTTTTCTGTGTTCATCGAAGTCGCAGTCAACATGTCTTCATATGTTCAAGCAAGTCGCAGTGGTCTCACATTCATCCGAGTCGCAATCGTTCATTGCGACTTGGGGACCGAATCACAATCTTGCATTGCGACTTCATCTGGTCCAATCCTCTTCCCATTGCGATGTCGCAGTGGTCTGTGACCTGCCCTTTTTAGTTGATTGCGACTTGGCCAACACTTAGAAATTTTTTGGAACAGTTTTTCAAGGCAAACTCGATTTTGGTCCGATTCTTAACTGTGTACTATTCCAGATGGCTGATCACGATGAATATGCTTCGGATGAAAATACCATCATCCGTTTGCATCGTTCGTCACATTCGTCAGTTAACGCGCATGACTTAGACGAAGAGATATATCCGAGTACGAGTCCAAAGGTGCAGTTTCTAGATAACAACCATCATCTAGACCTTGCAGTTCCTTTTGCTCATCAAATCATCATTGAAATCATTCGCCGTCATCCGGTTCTGACTGCGTTGATAAAAGTTGAGCTCGTGCCTGCGATCTACCTTAAACAGTTCTGGAATACATTAGCCTACAGACCAACTGATCAAGTACCAAAGTTTACAGCAAAGCTTGACCACTTCGATGTCAGATTCACACTGCGGGGACTCAGACGATCTCTAGGCCTTCCCAGTGACGATCTTCAGGATCCGATTCCTGAATCTCAGCTATTTGATGACATTCGAAGTCTAGGTTATCAACCACCGGAAAATGCTCCACTGACTGGATCTTCCACTTTCAGACGTAATTTCCTCCTGCCACTCTACTATTCCATATGCTCTATTTTCAACAGGTGTATGACTTCAAAGCATACTGGATTAGACAAGACCAACTTAGCCACTTTACGCATGTTTCACGCGTTTGTCTTCAATCACAATATCGACTACGCTGTCTTGATTTGGAATGAAATGGTTGAACTTGCTGCTGATCAGTTAAAACCCAAGATGAGACGTAACTTCGTCCCATTTCAGCGTTTCTTCCAGATCTTGATCCATCAAGCAATGATAGACAACGACCAGATCCCACGACGAGAGCAACATCCCACAGGGCCTAGCCAGTACATGCATGTTCTTAGAATGCCCAAAGCGATGAATTTTGCTCATATTGTCGTTCTACGTGAAGACTTACTCGCTTATGCCGATCAACAGTCCAGGGTAGGTAGGTAGTATAGAATAGAAAATGCATTGCCGGTCCAGCCAGAGCCGGAGGGACCTACCCACGATACAAATCCTTTAGGAGGTGAGGGTCCAATAGTCGAGGGGGTTCAGGAACAGGGGGTGTTCCTGAACAACGAGGGGTGAGAAGAACTAAAAGAAAGAGAGTAGGGAGAAGAATACGGACTGTTGGTGAAGCATCATCTAGACGACCACCGAAGGTACCTCAAGAAAATGTTTTCGCCGATGACGTTTCATGGAACTCTGCTAATGCCAATGCTGCATCATCTCCCAATGATGAAGCTGTTAACAAAGAAGCTGAGGAGAATACCGCTATACCTCCATTTGATGATGATGACGATGATTCTGATCACGATCCCAATACGAACTTGATTCCACGATTTGTGGGAAAAAGATCAAGAATGGTAGTTTCTTCTGATGATTCTACATGGAATATGGAACTTGCTGAAACTACAACCGGTGTTGTAAACGAAGAAGTAAAAGCAGATGTAGTTTTAGCTAGTGGTGAGAATGAGGGTGCAAAAGAATTGAGTGAAGCTGTGACAGGGACAGATAAAGTTTTAACTACTGACCCTTCCCAAACTGTTACTAGCCGGGTAGCCACATCTACTACCGACGTGCGTTCGTCGCCGTTGCGTATTGAAACAGCCATGGTGGACCCAGCCATGCAATACACAGCCCCACTCAGCCACTCATTGGTCTCTTCACAGACTAATGTTTTATTTTCCACAGGGGATTTAGCACAAACTCTATCGGCGACACACTCGGTGTCTGCTGGTATTGAAACAGGTAGGCTCCCGCCCCGGCCACCGCCCTTTGTTCAAAGCACATCGAGTCTAGGACCTTTTGGAACAACTTCATTTCCTAGGACACCGATGACGGTACAACACCAATGTAACAACCCAGTCTAAATTAAGCATAACTAGCATTAATATTAAACAATTAGAAAACTGGATCCATAAAATTTCTTTACATCTGACTAAATAACTTAGGTTGGCGGAAACAACCTATACACAACTGAGAATAACTATTACTAGAATACGAGTGACGATATCTCTATCTGCATCTGAGCTCTATCCTGCTCTTGCTCGACTACCTGAGCCTCATGCAATCTGCTTGCCTGAAAAGGTTTAGTTTGGAAAATGCGAGGGTTAGACCATGAGGTCTAGTGAGTCCCTCCAGACAGTCCTCAAAACTTTTAAAAACAGTTTCTAACTTTCAAATAAAACTTTCTCATAACTTTCAAATGTATACAAGACTTTCAATAATAAACTTTCACATAGCTGAACAGTAAAAATCTTTCACGGATAAATCCGCTCCCGTAAATGGCACCCTGAAGTCACCCGAGGGTGACAACGAGTCAGTATCACGCTGCCTTACTGGGACTCATTCCCATGGCATAAACGGAACCTCCCCCCGACGTGAGTACTGGCGGAACCTCCCCCCGACTTAGCCAATTTACGTCTACACAATGTATGCATACATCTCACATAAAACTTTCACATAAAAGCATTCACGGAATAGGTCCGCCCCATAAATCATACACGGGATAGTCCCGCCCCATAGATCATACACGGGATAGGCCCGCCCCATAAATCATACACAAATCTTATTTAAAACTGTAAACAACTTTCATGCAATTTAAAGCATAAGAATAAAACATGGCATTTCTCATCATGTACTTGCTTTAGAAAACATGTTAAAATCCACACGTTTTAGTTTAGAAAACTCACCTGATACGTTTGCTTGCTTTTTCCTACTCTGCTCTTTACTCCCAAATTGCCTACATGAACGAAGGGACAGATTTATAAGCTGACTAGAACTATCCGGACACTTCTCACTTGCCACCCTAATCAATTCCGGACATCACTACTTTTCCGGACAACCACACTTTTCCGGACATCACTACTTTTCCGGACAACCATACTTTTCCGGACAACCACACTTTTCCGGACAACCACACTTTTCCGGACGATTAATTTATCCGGATGGCACACTTATCCGGACGACTAATTCATCCGGACAACACAATATTCGGACACCTCCACAACCCGACCAAGAAGCTATCCGGACACTCACCCGGACACTCTCATGCTTGAAGGTGTACGGACGAGCGCTGGACGAGTTTAATGGTTGAAAATCCTAATACATGCCTCTTAATCCTCAAGATAAGCTAATAAACTGTCAATAAATGATCTGTAATCGATTTCCCATCAGTTATCATTATCAAAACATAATTAAAGGTGATTAAATCCCTCTATTTGGCCTCAAATGACTTTAACCAAATAAAACTCTCAACTACTTCAATAATCATCTGCCAAATCCTAAATGGAGTTATGGATTAAAGATTACCTGGTATGATTCTCGCAGAAACGAATTCCAAATCCTTCTCTTCCTTCTGATTTCGAGACTTGAAGACTCTTCTCCTCCAAATGCACAAAAACCCTCAAGAAAACCCTTTCCTCCTTTCTCACCAAACCCAGCCGTCAACAACAATCAAATTCAGTAAATGGAAAGTTTCTTCTAGGGTTTTGTGCCCATATATACCCTATCTCATATTTACAAACTGGCCCCTCAACTTCTACTTTTGCTTAAAACTCCACACTAAACGCAAAACATTTCGAAAAAAGGGCTGGGTCGTTACAACACTTCCCCCTCAAAAGAATTCCGTCCTCGGAATTCCATTCTCGAAAAGGTGTGGGTATCTGGACATCATATCTGATTCTACTTCCCACGTTGTCTCTCGTCCCTTATGATATCTCCACTGAACTTTTACTAGACAAACTTCTATGTTACTAGTTTAGCAAACCTTACCGCTCACGATTTATATCGGGTCTTCTACGTAAGTCAACCTCCCATCTATACTGATGTCCCCTCAACGGAACAGTCACAACGACCCCTGACAAACACTTCTTTAAGTCTGAGACATGAAATGTCGGATGAACACTCTTTAACTCTTCAGACCAGTCTAACTTGTATGTTGCTGCTCTAACTCGCTCACTAATGACAAGGTCAACTTCTTATTGCCTGCATCTCTTGCAAGGTCGCCATCATCTCACTTCTCACATCGGCTCTCCACAAAAGAGACGTGCATCACACTACGAATTTCTTCTCAAATTCACATCGAGTACCTCAAGATCGCACACTATCTATCCAACTTCCATGCTTCGACGGATCCGCAGACATAGTCCACCTTACCTTGCTCTCAAAATTCAATGCTCATATTTTTTTTATTTTTTTTTCAATCCAACCACTCAGTTCTACTCGGTTGCCTCAGACCATTCAGATGGGAAACATGACCGCACCCCATACTTTGAAACCGTCCTCGGCGAGACACCACTTTCTAAACCGTGCCCTCTTGCACTACTTACTTGTACCCTCTTCGATCACCATACTCGCTTAAAACTACCTGATAAAACCAAGGCCAACCGCGCCTCCATTTGTTCGCCTCCGTCCACACATCGGGACTCACGGTTTTAAACACGTCTAAATAAGGTCTCTCATACATTTATACTTCCTTAAGAGAAAGAATTTGGCGGAAATTCCCGCCACAACAACGAGGATCTTCCACCAGGAAGACTCACTTACTAACAACTCGGCACAAGGCCAACCTTGTACATCTCGACAAGCTCACTCCCAGGAGTCCTCTCCTCGGTATGCCTGAAATTTCTAGGTTACTTCTTCCAACCTACACTCGTCTTATGCAGATCATACTCCTTTCCCGAATCACATCGGCTATAACTCGACAACCTATTCGTACGTTCTCACCACTTCATCATTTCACACTTAACGTGTCTAATAGAAGAAAACCTCTATAATTCCTTATTGGAGTACTTACCTATCCGAATTGCACTTATCCTGAAGGCTCATAAATTTCTCGCTGCTTGCCACAAGCGTCCAGTCATATAACATAACTTCGGTTACTCCCACTCAACTAGGAGGGGTAACCACGATCACACCCTACTATTCTCAATAGCTTACACTGAACGATCAGTTCGTTGAACGTTTCTCACAAAGTCACTAACTTAACTCATTCAGTTGTCTTATCCACTTCTTTCCTACACGAAATCATACACAATTTTCTTCCTCAATACTCTTTCCATAAGTTCGCACATTTATCAAGGACAATCTACACAACACTACGCCTATCAGCATTACTGTCAAGTTTACTACTTCCGATTTACTTACTTATTCCAACATACTGTCTTCACCTCCCCACGTTAGCGTGGAGCACTGCCCACCAACATTACTCGTCCCTCTCTTCCGACAATTCTCAAGCTGCAAAAAGCTGTCTCATTACTATACATAACCAAACGGTTGCACTAAAATTCTAACTTAAGGCTTTCGACTAAATCACCTCGAACTGACACCAGAGTTCGACGTCACTATACATTCTTTAAACTCCAACTTTTACTTTCTCAGACAATTCGTTCACACATAAGCAACAACTCACATTCTTTAAGGATTTCACATCTATTCCACCACATTTTGACTAATACATCCATCCTCTTCTTTAAACTTCCAATGATCCCAAAATACGCTTACTTAGCGACTCTTACAACTAAAAACACTTGGTTTCTCCTTTGGGTAACTACCCACCACCACTCCGTGATGATATCCCGAACATAATCATATCACCACGTCAACTTACACCCTACGTGCTCCAACAACCTGGTTAACACTCGAACACCTCATCCGAAACTCCCAAAAACTTCTATCTGATGCTTCCTCTTTCTCTAACATCACATCACTACGACGCTAGCTGGCACATTTAACTTGGCAATTATTGCCACTACATAACTGTACATTCCTCACTCGTAACATCACACTGCAGGCCAAAACTCTCATGGCCATTCATACACAACTCAAACTTATCTTCAAGACCTCACGCATAAATAACGAGTCTATCTCGCTACATTGTCTCTCCCCAGCTCTAGTTGAACCACAACACCCGAGTTTCTGATTGATTCTAACATACTCGATTCTTGCTAGCTCCTTGCAATACCAAACCATTACATCGACATGGCGCATTTCCTCACAGATCGACATAATCTATACCCTCACTTCGTTTGTGCTAAATACTTCATTCCTTACGAACCATTCATCTCATAAGTAAAACGCTTATCTAAACAGCAGCTTCTCACTATCTTAACACCCTACAAAGTGGTCCTTCAACTTTCAACCTTCTAATTCAAGTCTTCGGTCTCATACACCTTACACAACTGCCGACTTTAACGTCAATAGTTGACCTGTTGCTACTTCCTTAACCTATTCTTCAACAAGGGTCCCTTACTGAACCAAATCCTTCCAACATATCATAATCAAATTCACATCCCGTCGTCCTCATTTCAAACTCACTCGTGAAACGTTAACATTACAAGATCACTTTAAAACTATTATTCAATGTCACGGATACTTCATCACTACTTCACCACACTACTCATAATGAGTTGCTAATACCAATACCTTGCTGACTTCTAGTCCTTCCCCTGAACACAACCGTCCCTCGGCAACTGTATTTCCAGTCACCACACGAGGGTACAGACCCTCATGCAACCGACATTAAAGTCCACTTCTAACTCCTCCACTGCTCATCTCTCCTCTTGAACATAAGTACCAAAACTACGAACATTCCCCCCTGATCTGTCCAATACCTCTCCACTCTAAGAGTTCTTCCTTAGCTTAAAATGTAGTACTCTACGACCTAGTGAGTTTATAGCCTTCATGCATGACAACGCGATAAATAAATCATCACACTTTTGATTATTTTAAAGAAACAACACTTGGAAACAACTTGGGTACACACGACCCCTTCAATACCCTGCACAACGATCTCGAGAATCGTTTGCATGCAATTTAATCTTACTCAAATAAAACTTAATCTTACTCAACCAAAATATATTGTTACGACAGAAATAAATATTGGATGAAAATCTTTTCATACGACAAAATTTTTGAAAGGACTTACCGACACGAAGTAAACCAGTCGGTTCTCACATTCACTATATAACTTCAACATGTCAATACTTATCTTGGTCATAAAAGTTGTGCATTCAAATGTTTTCTTGGCTTATCATGAAAAGAGTGGAATATTTTGCAAATCGTAAACCTCAAGACTTCATTGTACGATGTAAATGGATTTGTATTTTTTTTTCTTTAAACATACACTTGCACACGCTGACTCATATCCGATCAAATTTGATATTTACACGATTATGAAAAATCTCATGTACACGTATACGAACTCAACGCATGAAACTCTACGTGCATTTGAAGGCTACTCACTCAAACAAGGTCAATCGCTTTACTCACGCAACTTATCATAGACACTCTACTTTCGAACAGTGGTCGCCCTCTCGGCCTTGCAACGATTTGCTATACATACATTCAACGGTCCACTTACTCAACCATTTCATACTATTTCGTTTTGACCAACTATCTCACTTTCCATTTCTACATGGTTTCATTTCACTATAGGTATCTTATTTCATTTATCCGGCTAATGGAAAGCTCGACCAAGAACCCAGGGCTCCATTGATACCTTCAAGGTTTTGACACTGACTTTCCTTACCATCCTGACTGATCTATCCCATGATTTCTAGAATTGGGACTCTTTCGAAACAGGAGTCTTACTCAAACTCAAGCATTCTTCCTCTCTGAATCCACGGAAAGCTACCTTTAGACGACTCGTAATACTCTATACAACATTTCTTCTCTACGATGTATACGTACATTACATCACCACGACTTCTCATGAAACTTCCCCAATAGGGGGTCTCAGTCTACCCCTCAGGGATCTTGCTGACATTCTAAAGTACTGGAACACGACATAAACGCTAGCTTCTGACTACCACTTCAGAATAATAAGGCAGGTTAAGCACATACATGTACCTGTAAGTTCGCAATTACACTGGCCAGGTGGAATCTCAAACTTACCTTACATGACAGTTCTCAGTACCCTATTAGTCCTATCTCTATAATAGTGTCCTCCTAACGCATTTCCTGATTCTCAGTTGTGATTTCTACTCCCAAGTTTAAGTTTAGGCCCGTCCGGTCATCTAAATCCCTTAAACTATGGCTCTGATACCAATTGTAACAACCCAGTCTAAATTAAGCATAACTAGCATTAATATTAAACAATTACAAAACTGGATCCATAAAATTTCTTTACATCTGACTAAATAACTTAGGTTGGCGGAAACAACCTATACACAACTGAGAATAACTATTACTAGAATACGAGTGACGATATCTCTATCTGCATCTGAGCTCTATCCTGCTCTTGCTCGACTACCTGAGCCTCATGCAATCTGCTTGCCTGAAAAGGTTTAGTTTGGAAAATGCGAGGGTTAGACCATGAGGTCTAGTGAGTCCCTCCTGACAGTCCTCAAAACTTTTAAAAACTGTTTCTAACTTTCAAATAAAACTTTCTCATAACTTTCAAATGTATACAAGACTTTCAATAATAAACTTTCACATAGCTGAACAGTAAAAATCTTTCACGGATAAATCCGCTCCCGTAAATGGCACCCTGAAGTCACCCGAGGGTGACAACGAGTCAGTATCACGTTGCCTTACTGGGACTCATTCCCATGGCATAAACGGAACCTCCCCCCGACGTGAGTACTGGCGGAACCTACCCCCGACTTAGCCAATTTACGTCTACACAATGTATGCATACATCTCACATAAAACTTTCACATAAAAGCATTCACGGAATAGGTCCGCCCCATAAATCATACACGGGATAGGCCCGCCCCATAGATCATACACGGGATAGGCCCGCCCCATAAATCATACACAAATCTTATTTAAAACTGTAAACAACTTTCATGCAATTTAAAGCATAAGAATAAAACATGGCATTTCTCATCATGTACTTGCTTTAGAAAACATGTTAAAATCCACACGTTTTAGTTTAGAAAACTCACCTGATACGTTTGCTTGCTTTTTCCTACTCTGCTCTTTACTCCCAAATTGCCTACATGAACGAAGGGACAGATTTATAAGCTGACTAGAACTATCCGGACACTTCTCACTTGCCACCCTAATCAATTCCGGACATCACTACTTTTCCGGACAACCACACTTTTTCGGACATCACTACTTTTCCGGACAACCATACTTTTCCGGACAACCACACTTTTCCGGACAACCACACTTTTCCGGACGATTAATTTATCCGGATGGCACACTTATCCGGACGACTAATTCATCCAGACAACACAATATCCGGACACCTCCACAACCCGACCAAGAAGCTATCCGGACACTCACCCGGACACTCTCATGCTTGAAGATGTCCGGACGAGCGCTGGACGAGTTTAATGGTTGAAAATCCTAATACATGCCTCTTAATCCTCAAGATAAGCTAATAAACTGTCAATAAATGATCTGTAATCGATTTCCCATCAGTTATCATTATCAAAACATAATTAAAGGTGATTAAATCCCTCTATTTGGCCTCAAATGACTTTAACCAAAGAAAACTCTCAACTACTTCAATAATCATCTGCCAAATCCTAAATGGAGTTATGGATTAAAGAATACCTGGTATGATTCTCGCAGAAACGAATTCCAAATCCTTCTCTTCCTTCTGATTTCGAGACTTGAAGACTCTTCTCCTCCAAATGCACAAAAACCCTCAAGAAAACCCTTTCCTCCTTTCTCACCAAACCCAGCCGTCAACAACAATCAAATTCAGTAAATGGAAAGTTTCTTCTAGGGTTTTGTGTAGGGGTGAGCAAAACCCGACCGACCCGAACAACCCGCCCGACCCGAATGGTCTGAACCCGAAAATAGGCCGAACCCGATTGGCCCGAACCCGAATGGCCCGAACCCGATTAACCCGACTTGGTACTTCGGTTCGGTTCGATTTGGGTTTTCCCGAACCCGAACCCGCCCGAAACCCGAAGTTTTATTTTTTTTATTTTTTTTTATTAAATATAAATCTGTGTGTGGGTCTTTGGTCATTTTGTGTTTGTGAACTGTGAACCTTTCTCCTTCAAATATCTTGAAAACTTTAAATCAATAAGTTCTTTAATAAATTTTATGTTTGAACTTTGAGATATTGTATAATATGAGGATAAACTTCAGACTTGCATGTCATTCTATATTTCTATGTGTTAGAGGATAGTAGGAAAACCATACTTATCTTTTAATAGTTCAAGAAAAACCATATGGAAGGAAAGCTGGGCTAAAAAACACCAAAAAATTGGGCTGAAAAAATGGGCTTGGGATCGGCCCAACCCGAACCCGAACCCGAAACCCGACAACCCGAAATGGCCCGAACCCGATTAACCCGATCTACACTTTGGGCGGGTTTCGGGGCCACCTACTTCCACCCGAAACCCGAAAAACCCGAAATTGAAAACCCGAACCCGCCCGACCCGCCCGTTTGCTCACCCCTAGTTTTGTGCCCATATATACCCTATCTCATATTTACAAACTGGCCCCTCAACTTCTACTTTTGCTTAAAACTCCACACTAAACGCAAAACATTTCGAAAAAAGGGCTGGGTCGTTACAACCAAGTTGGAGGCTTTCGTGCCCCAACCGGAACGCCCAGAGTGTCGTCGCCATTCGTTGGTGCTTCACGAGGACCGGGCGGAAGACCTATCAATGTTAACCCTATGCCAACATTGAACATAGGCCATACAGTCTCCTCGACTGCTATGTCAACCAGTAACCTAAGTGGTCTGGGTGTTAGTTCCCAAGAAGCTGAACGTGTACGGTCTTTAATTGGACCGGATAACCTTGTGACAGTACCTCTTTTGCAGCTAGCTATCAAGTCCTTGAGTAACTCATATCAAGCTCATGTGAACGACATGAAGGCCGAAATGAAGAAGTTGTCTCAAGATGTAACCAGAGCTGTGAAAGGAAAAGGCGTTGTAGAATCTACCGAAACACAACCCGACCCACAAACTCTACCAGTTCCATTACACCAAATCCCAACTGACCAGCTCAAATCAGAGCTGTTAGCCCGACTTCTAGCCCAAGGCGATTCCAACACTACTGAAGAGGTAGATCTTGTTTCACTACTGCGCCAACAATCACAACCTCAATCCCAACCTCAATATTCAACATCCTCAGATGGGTTAGCTACTCTAAACTCACAATATCAGCAGCTAACTAATGCTATCACAGATATGACCAGCGCCCTACTTGCTGGATATCAATCTCTAGCTACACGGGTAACGGTAATCGAAGAAAGATATGGTATTCAAGCCGAAGCCTCACGGAAAAGAAGACATGATGATCAGGATCCGCCTGATCAATATGAGGGGGAGAAGAGATCAGCAGGGGTTGGTGAATCTAGTGGGACAGCTACTGGAATCGTTCATGGCTCAGATCAGCCAGCTGGTGAACAGGGAACAGGTGGAACTGATAATGTTATGGAGAATGTGGAAGAATCACTTGTTCTAGCTGATGTCATAGCTGGGGTTGAAAAGCCTGCGGCTGTTGACAATAGAACCGAAATCATAGACATTGATTCTGATGAAGAACCTGAACTTCTAAATTTCAAGATCAAAGAGGAAATGATTGAAGCCTTAGATGAACTAGACTATGAGACAGAAACTGGGGTTCAGGATATGGATATAGAGTCCGAAGAAGATGTTCCGGCCATGCTAGAAAATGCTCCAACAAATGTCGAATCTGCAGGTCCAAGTTCAAGTATTTTAGCTCCTCTAACACCGTTTATACCTGATGGGAAGATCAAAGATAAAGTACTTGAAGCAGAACTCCGGGTATTTCAGAGTATAGTCGATACTGAACCAAGGTACGTGGCCACTGGAGACAGAGTACCGATACATACTCCTTATCTAGAGACCATACGGAAAGAGCTATATGTACGGGAGGTTCAGAAGATCAACTTGGAGAAGGTGTATGGAATTGAAAACTGGCCTTCACTGAAGAAAGTCGAGTTTTTGTACGTTGTGAAGCATAAAGACAGAGGATCAGAAGCCGTCCAATCAGACAACATGATTATGAAAGTGCTGAAAGTTGAATCTAAGAAGCTGTTTGGTGTCTTCTATCCAGAGTTCACCGTCTTGAGGTCAGATGGGTCTGAAAGCGTATTTTCTGAAGCTGATTTCAAGAGTCTGAGGCTGAACGATCTTCTGAGTCTTTTCAACCTTCTTGTTGATCATCCGGAGCTGAAGAGTCCTGAGAACAGAATACAATACAGAGCTGCCTTCCGAAGTGTGAAGAACTTTATGAAGAACATTCTCAAGTTCTCTTATCTTACTGACTTTCAGATGGGCCTGGAATCCTTTCAAGAGAGTGTGAACCTGAAAAGACCGAACAAAAAACTATCTGATATTGAAGGTTTCCCCGCTTACACTGTTCTAAGCAAGCCAGAACTTGGGGTTGTTTATGTTGAACCTGACTCAACGAAAAGGTTTTTGCGAGTCATCGAAATGAAAAAGTTCTGTGAGGGTACCTTGAAGATCATCTCAGTTCATCTGGAAAGCAGGCTTCGTCTGGATGCCAATGGATTGGTAAAGCTCACTGACAAAGAAAAGGACCTGATCAACCAAGTGCTGAAAGCTATTTCTTACCGGAAAGACTACCGCCTAGAACTGCGCCGATTCGAACACATCTTTGGTCTCCGTAAACGTATTGTGACACCAGTAGATGTCTAATTTCTTTGCCTCTACTTGTACAAAGGAGGAGAATGTTAGTGCCTAAATTCTAGTTGTACTAAGTAGAGGGGCCTATTTTGTTATAGGGTGATTCTTTACCCTAGGTATATATTGTTTGCTTGTTTTCCTAATTAGGTCTAGCAATCATAAGAGTCACCTACACACACTAGCCACACACACTTGATTTGTTCTTCATTGTATTGTGTGAGCTTTGATTGATTTATTGAATATAGAGGTGGACACTTTAATGTTATTGGATTGATTACTTGTTTCTGAGATCACAGTTTATAGGACAATTTTTCAAATAGTGTCCTATAAAATAGTTACTAGAATGCTTTACTTGAAAAATAATATAAAAAACTTATTACGACACCAAAAAGCGTCTTAGAAACTTTTTGTAACACTTTTAGATATGACGTTTTTTTTGGTCCTATAAACTTTGGTTCTATAAAACATTATATCACTACTAAACGAAAGACTTTTACCTACGAATTTTTTCCTGGAAAATCTGTCGCTAAAGGGTGATTCATCACAAAACCATCAGAAAAGTTGGTGGGTAGATTTTTTATGGGTAATGCAAATCAGTGACAGATTACCCAGTGATTCTCTAAGTGATCCTTGGGTATTTTCTCGAAAAATATCGAATTCTACAAAATCATTGGCCTTTTCTGGGTGATCCCTGGGTAATCACCGACGAAAATTTCTATGGGTAAAAATTTTGTGAGTAAAAGTCATTTATTTTGAAGTGTATTAACACGTTTATTTATTTTAGGCGTCATATAAACTCAATTTTATTATAGTAAATATTATAAAACTTTTCTTTTTCCAAAGAACTAAGTATTATAAAATTTTAAAGAGTTGATATGTATTATTAATTTATACTTTAATAATATTATTATGAAAATTTTAGAGTTTTTAGAAGTTAAAACTTAGACGTCGTCCGGTATGTAAGAGGAAGAAAGCGAGAAACCTTAATGGGTCATCAATTTACATGCGGTTACCTAAGATTAGGATCTTACGTTTTTCAGGGACCTAAAGTGACATATTTGAAAGTTCAGGGACCTAAAGCATCATTTAGGTAACAGGCCATAAGGTGACAGAGCCATCCCATTCCGTTAAAATTATTAGGATCTTACGTTTTTCAGGGACCTAAAGTGACATATTTGAATCCCTAGAGTTTGAAAATTGACGGTTTAGGTCCCCAAAGGGTTGTGGCGTGGTGGTAAGGGCCTGGGGAGTTCATAGCGCTTGTCCGGGTTCGAGTCCCACACGCAGCACTTGTGGCCACTGGGAATTATCTCAGGGCTGCATTACTTCGCGGTCGGTGTGTTTGCCAGGGATGTACTGGGCCGAAGGCCCAGGAACCCTATCCAAAAAAAAAAAAAAAAACTTGGATGTGGTGTGTTTATTCTATGTCTCGGGGTGGACACCGATACAAATTTCCACCTCGTATAGTTTCCCTCCACGTCTTATAATATAATATAGATATAAATATGTGATATATAAGGCCTTCGGTACCGCAGGCGGGATGGGGCTCGGGATGGGCTCGGGCTCAGCGGGAATGGGGTACGGGTCATGCGGGGTTGGCGGGGCGGGGATGATTCCGGGGATGGGATCCCGGATCATCCCGAAGGTTTTAAAAAAAAATTAATTAAATTTTTAAAAATTTAACCGTTGAACGGCTATTTGTAAAAAAAAATTTATTTTTCTCAATTTAATCCCACTATATATTTAACCCTCAACATCTTATTTCTCACACCTCTCAACCTCTTATTTCTCACACCTCTCAACCTCTTATTTTTCACACCTCTCAAATTCTCTCAACCTCTTATTTTTCACACATCTCTCATCATGAATTCAAACAGAACACATACATCCCGTCGTAACCGACCGAATACACCACAATCGCAAGAAGATCAAGAGCTTGGTTTCCAAGCGTTTACACAACAAGGTTATCATCCGCAATTTTCGCAACAAATTCCGCCACAATGGTCGCAACAAAATCCGCCACAATATCCGCAACAATTTCCCCAACAATTTCACCAACAATTTCACCAACAAATTCCTTACCAATTTACACGTCCCGGGTTGATTGAACAAGGTTTTACTCCGGCCAACTTCAATCTCGACGACGACATTGTTCCGGAAACCCAACCTTCTACCCCGAACACACCACAATCTATCCCGACACAACAATCTAACCCGGAACCATCAAATCCGAGACCAAAGAAAGCCGCCAAACAAACGTGGAGTAAAGCCGAGGAACTCGCGTTAGTGTCGGCGTGGGTTGACGTTTCGGAGGACCCCATGGTCGGTAACGCACAAAGCGGTGGTAATTATTTTTATTGTTATTATTATTATTATTATTATTATTATTATTATTATTATTATTCTTATACTTATACTTAATTTTACATAAATGTAGGAAATTTTTGGGGCCGAATCGGGCATGTGTTCTTTACTCGCATGGGTCGTGAACCAGGTTATAGATCAACCCATCAACTCAATAGCAAGTTCAACGACCTCAATAAAAGAGTTAATTCGTTTGGCGGCATCTACAACAACTTGCTCAATAATAGATCAAGCGGGATGAGTGAGGCCGATATATCCCGAACGGCACACGAACGGTATGTAGCACGCCATAAAGTTGCTTTCACTCACGAACAAGCTTGGGACGTCCTAAAAAAATGTCCAAAATGGGGAGCCGTTCCAACGATGACGACAACTTCATCGCGGGGTTCAAAACGTACCCAACCTTCCGATGATGACGATGACGAGAAAATTCAACGACCCATCGGGAGAAACAAGGCAAAAAAATCATCAACGAGTAATACGTCCGGGGCGAATACGGAAGAAAGTGTTACTCAGTTGTTGACGACGTTCAACAACAAGATTGATGATACAATGGAATACAAAATGAAAAAACTCGATCTCGAAATCGAACGCTCAAAACTCGAACGACATAGGTTGGATCAAGAACTCGAAATCGAACGCTCAAACCGATTTGAGAAAGACTTCGAGTTTTTCATAACCCCGCATGATCACCTTACGGGAAACGCTTTGAGGGCCACTTTAGCGAGAAAAGAGCAAATCCAAAAATTTCATAATTGGTAGTGTTTTGTATTTTGTAATTTTTATTTTTAATGAATGATATGAATTTTAATTTTTATTATTTATCTTATTTTTATTTATTAAAAAGTATATAAATATTTTTATTTTGTTAAATAATTAAATGTATAAATAAAAGAATTAAAATAAATGAGGTGGCAAAAAGGTTTGAGGGAATGGGGTACGGGTGTTTAGGGATCGTTAGGGATCGAGTGAGGGATGAAAGAAAAGCTGATGTGGCGCTGATGTGGAGTGGAATATTTGAAAGATTCGGGGTACTGATGGCCTAATAGGTTATTTTAAGTTTACTAGAAGTCCGTGAATTAAATAGTAATTGAAAATTGAAATGTTTTAAAATATTTGGTTGATGGAAATTGATCATTGTGAGATTGTTTTTAAAAGTAGGGAAATTAATTAAAATACCCTAAGTTTGACCAAGTCTTATCAAAATACCACAAATCTCTCCCACTTTGCAAAAATACCCCTTTTTCCGCGATGGGAGCCCGCGATCGCGGGCCAGGGACCATTTCTGACACTTTTTTAAACTTGCAGGGACCATTTTTGAAAAATGGAATCCCGCGATGGTATGTTTTTTGTGACTTTTCAATTGCAAGGGACCATTTTTGAAAAATTTCAGGGACCATTTTTGAAAATTTGAACCGCGTTTAACCATTTTTGACCACTGTTCACCCGCGTTTCGTCAAATTTAATGAATTTAAAATGAAATGTTACACTTTCAACCCCTATACTTATTTACTAAATTTACTTTATACCTTTTAGTTTCATTATTTTAATTTTACATTTAACACATATAATCGTTTATTAACTAAAATACGTTAAAAAAATACGTTTTAATTTCAACAAATTACACCATTATAATCGTTTCTTCGATACGTTCGAAATGAGCCTAATCTTGAATTTTTTTGGAATTATATATTTTAATATATATCATATATAGTTATACACTACATAAAAAAATATTTTTTATATTTAAAATTCATACCTTTATAGTTAATTATTTAATTTATGGTACATCTCTTATTTTTTTTTCAATTTTGTTTTACACTCCTATCGCATTAACATAATAATCATATATTAACTAATTCATTAAATCGTTTTAAATTATTATTATTTGAATGTGTTTATAGATATCGTGAATGGCAATAGGAGAAGGTTCCACGAGAAGAATATTAAATGGAGTTTTGACAAGTTGGTATTACTGGACTCATTTAATAATTGTGAAAATGAGTATTTGGCGAATGATGATTTATGTGTGTTTGAAGCTGAAGTATTTGCAGTTACAAAGTATGCACAAAATGATCGATGTATTTCCAATGTAACTTAGATTAAAATTATCTCCTTCAGTTCAGTCCCGTCCTGTCTCATCCAGTTCCGTCCCGTCCCATCTAGTATGCGTACCAAACGCTACCTAAAAGTACCGTAAATTAAATAATTAACTATAAAGGTATAAATTGTAAATATTAAAAATATTTTGATGTAGTGTATATGATATATATTAAAATATATAAATCAAAAAAATTCAAGATTTGCCTCATTTCGAACGTATCGAAGAGACGATTATAATGGTGTAATTTGTTAAAATTAAAACGTATTTTTTAACGTATTTTAGTTAATAAACGATTATATGTGTTAAATGTAAAATTAAAATAATGAAACTAAAAGGTATAAAGTAAATTTAGTAAATAAGTATAGGGGTTGAAAGTGTAACATTTCAATTCGAAATTGTGATTTTGATTTGATATTTACACTTTCAACCCCTATACTTATTTACTAACTTTACTTTATACCTTTTACTTTTATAATTTAATTTTACATTTAACACATATAATCGTTTATCAACAAAAATACGTTAAAAAAATACGTTTTAATTTTAACAAGTTACACCATTATAATCGTCTTTTCGATACGTTCGAAATGAGCCCAAATTTTGAATTTTTTTGATTTATATATTTTAATATATATCATATACAGTTATACATAACATCAAAATATTTTTAATATTTACAATTTATACCTTTATAGTTAATTATTTAATTTACGGTACTCTTAGGTAGCGTTTGGTATGCATACTAGATGGGACGGGACGGAACTGGACGGGACTGAACTGGATGGGACGGGATGGGACTGAACTGAAGGAGATAATTTTAATCTAAGTTACGTTGGAAATACATCGATCATTTTGTGCATACTCTGTAACTGCAAATACTTCAGCTCCAAACACACATGAATCATTATTCGCCAAATACCCATTTTCACAATTCTTAAATGAGTCCAGTGATACCAACTTGTCAAAACCCCATTTAATATTCTTCTCGTGAAACCTTCTCCTATTGCCATTCACGATATCTATAAACACATTCAAATAATAATAATTTAAAACGATTTAATGAATTAGTTAATATATGATTATTATGTTAATGCGATAGGAGTGTAAAAAAAAAATTGAAAAAAAAATAAGAGATGTACCATAAATTAAATAATTAACTATAAGGGTATGAATTTTAAATATAAAAAATATTTTTTTATGTAGTGTATAACTGTATATGATATATATTAAAATATATAAATCCAAAAAAATTCAAGATGGGGCTCATTTCGAACGTATCGAAGAGACGATTATAATGGTGTAATTTGTTAAAATTAAAACGTATTTTTTAACGTATTTTAGTTAATAAACGATTATATGTGTTAAATGTAAAATTAAAATAATGAAACTAAAAAGTATAAAGTAAATTTAGTAAATAAGTATAGGGGTTGAAAGTGTAACATTTCATTTTAAATTCATTAAATTTGACGAAACGCGGGTGAACAGTGGTCAAAAATGGTCAAACGCGGTTCAAATTTTCAAAAATGGTCCCTGGAATTTTTCAAAAATGGTCCCTTGCAATTGAAAAGTCACAAAAAACATACCATCGCGGGATTAGCCCACGATCGCGGGATTCCATTTTTCAAAAATGGTCCCTGCAAGTTTAAAAAAGTGTCAGAAATGGTCCCTGGCCCGCGATCGCGGGCTCCCATCGCGAAAAAAGGGGTATTTTTGCAAAGTGGGAGATATTTGTGGGATTTTGATAACACGAAGTTGGACTTAGGGTATTTTAATTAATTTCCCTTAAAAGTATCTTCAATAGATTTTTTATAATTTTGTAAAGATGGATATTTTAAAGTCAAAATCTTTAAAACAATTTACATTTATTATATTATTTAGCTTCAATAATTTTTTTATTTTAAAGCTTTCAACATCTATTATATTATTTAAATTTATCATCTAAAATAAATTTTTAATTTTTTTTTGTATAAATTAATAATAACTAAACTTTATTGAGGAGAATGAATAAAAAGATAATTTCTCTCTCCATTTATTAAGTTTTAGAGAATTCTTTAAACTTGAAGTTTTCTCTATTTTAGAAAATGATATAGACTCATAGAGAAGCTGTTGGAGAATTTAAAAAACAAAATTTCAATTTTTTCCTCTTATAAATGAACTGCTGAAGATGCTCTAAAATCTCAATTATAAATGAACTGCTGAAGATGCTCTAAAATCTCAAATACTTTGTTTCTGTTAGATTGATTGACTTAATATATTTGGAAATGGTTTAATAGAGGTTTTCAAAACCCTATTTTAACATTACTTAAAAATAAAATAAAATACATATATGTATATATATATATATATATATATATATATATATATATATATTAATAATTTGTATTTAATGTTTTTGTAAATTTTACCTTTATAAAATTAAGAATTGAGTTTTTTTAAGATTAAAAATCTAGATGATTGACAATATAGTATATTAGTATAGATAATAGATATTATTAAAGAAAACATAAAACTACAATAATGATTTGTATGCATATTACAAAAAGAAAGCATCATGTCTATCCATCTATCTCATGTATATTCATAAATATTCCTAAAGTATTTTTATATGCTTAGAACCTTTTTTCGTCATTACAACTCATGCAAACATGGAGAGATTAAATATCATGCATCTCTCCCTCGACATCTAGTTTAAGATAGTTTGACATTTTTAGGGTTTGACTTTTTCATTACATGAATCTATAGATTATAACTTATCATGTTTAATGTGTCCCTATCAATTATCAACTACAGTTTTCATTAATTGAAATGATCATCAGCATTATAAAGGGGTGTTTGGTTGGAGGTATTGAGGGATAAGAAATGAGAATAATGATGAAAACTGTTGTTTGGTTTGATATAATATAGAGTAAACTGCAATTTTGGTCCCTGTGGTATGTTGTTTGTCTCACCTTTGGTCCCCAGAAAATTTTTATTGCAAGAAAAACCATGTGGTATGTAAAAGTGCTCGGTTTTGGTCCCTCGGGCATAACACCGTTAGATTGACTCTGTTAAAACCCACCATGTGACTTGCACATGAGGGCAATTTAGTCATTTTACTTTATTTTTCTGTTTTTCACTAAAGACAAAAACCACAGGGACCAAATTGCAGTTACTATATACTATATTATATTTAATATTATAATATATTAATTATATATGTATATATTAATTTGAACTATCAGTTTTGAAAAGAAGAACAAAAGGGAGAAACCCTAATTTCACCATCATCGTAACCACCCACCGCCGTAACCACCCACCACCACCGCACCCACCACCAAACCCATTAATTTTCATTCCTGACCAAATTGGGCAGAATGGAAATTTTATTCTCCCCAATCAATCCTACCTTTCCCCAACCGGTTCGAAATCCAACTGAAGGAGTTAAGAGTTATCGAGTCAAAGATACCGTCTTTGCGGGGTTTTATAACATCGAACACCAGTCTATTTTGGAATCCCCAAATGACCCAGAAAACACATCTGATTACGCAGTCTAGTGCCCGTTTTGCATATTTGGACGCCCTTAAACCCTCAGTCAATATGAGAAAGTCTTCCAGTGTGTTGCAGGAGGACAAATCCACACTCCACCACCTTGCAACTTTCAACCAAATATCTTTTGCCGTTTCGCATTGCAAGAACATATGATCCACCGATTCTGTATTGTCATCACAACAAGGACAAATAGTCGTTTCCAGCAAAGAACGTTCACCTTGATCGGGGTCCATTTATTTTCCAGCAAAGAACGTTCAACCATCAATTGTTTCATTCGGCGCCATGATCGAATTGGACCCCTTTGCTGTCGTTTGACCACGAGTTTGTCCCACCACACGGCAGCGGTGCTTTTGAGACGGAAAACAACCATCTTGATTTGTTTATGCTCGGGTATCTCCATGATGTCGAAAAATCGATCGACCTCGATTTGCCAGTCCAGGAACTCTTCAACTCCCATGGTTCCGTGGATAAACGGGATGTCCGCTTTTATACGATAGTCATTCTCATCTCTTCGGTTGTTGATCGGCTCCTCTTCTTCCTCCTCCTCTTCGGATTCGGAATTAAAAGGGTTGATCCGATTATGATTGCCATTGTGTGGCCTCACAATCGGTTCTTCAAACCTGTCTCTTCGTCGGCGGTTGTCGTGAAGGACGTTGGGTTGAAGTCGGTTAACAGCCGCCGCCAGACCAGCGATTGCCGCGGTAAGGGCCGCGTTCATATCGACCAAATCTGCTTTGGTAGCGGGTTGTTGATCTGCCATGATGGTGAAAAGACAGGCGAATCCTGCTCTGATACCACTTGACACAGCGTGGGTTTTGCGGAAGGATCGACAAGCGTCTAAACCCTTTGATAAACGTGATTACGAATCGTAAAACACGAAGAACTAGAGAATCATCTCTAAAAAGAACAAACTTTATTAATTCATAAAACTGATTAACAATGAAACCCTAATACCCTATTTATAATCTAAAACGGAAAACGATAAATACTAAACTAATAAAAGGATGATTAAGAAAACTTAAACCTAACCTTAATCTAATCTAATTAAGAAGGAAATAACCTTATTCTAATGGAAACTAAAGAAAGAAAATAGGAAATCAAAAGGATAGGAAACTAATTGGATAGTCACGTGGGCTGGAGATATGGCGCTAGCCATGCGCTGGTCAACTAGCGGGATAATGGGCGCCATCCTTCAAAACAGAAGGTGGTGCTAGTTTGGTGGCGCCGAAACTAGCGCCGGCGCCGTTTTTGCGTTTCTGCCTTCCTCCTTGTCGCTCGACCTGACACTCAATCTTTGCTGCCAGTTTCTCTATATTATTTACTCAATAACTTACTTATTTGGCAATCCCTTATCCATTCTCTAATAAGTATACATTTTTTTTAATCATGCCAATCTGATAACTATCTTGCCAACTCAAAAACAAAATGTTTTATTTTCCAATTACCAAAGTACCCATAATTTTATAGGGAGATAAATGAAGGAATTTATAGCCCCAATTTAAATCAATGCCACAGGATTCAATTATATATAAAATACAATATTCTGATATGATTCATGTGGCAATTTTTCAATTAACAGAAATAACTATACAAATCCCTATATCTATCCAAACATAGTCAAGGTCAACGCTCACGTTATAAACAAATAATTATTTGCAAGTTATTTATTTTTAATTGAATTATAAGGCCATGAGTACTACTATCCAATGAACCCAATGAACCCACTTGCCACTTCAGTGCCACATCAGCTTTTCTCTTTCCTACCCTCCTTACCCAAAAGTGGAGTACCGCTAACCCACTGAACCCAATTGCCACCTCATCTTTTTTAATTTTTTTTATTTATACATTTAATTATTTAACAAAATAAAAATATTTATATATTTTTTAATAAATAAAAATAAGATAAATAATAAAAATAAAAATTCATATCATTGCGGAAATTGTTGGAAACCAACGTTCGGGGCCGGTTGCGGAATATAACCTTGTTGAGGAAACGCTTGGAAGCCAAGGTCCGGGTCTTGTTGCGGTGTATCCGATCGGTTACGACGGGATGTATGTGTGGTGTTTGAATTCATGATGGAATTTGAAAGAAATGGAAGAAGGTATTGAATTTGAGAGAAATGGAAGAAAGTATGTTTTGGTGTGAAAAAATAAGATGGTATAAATTAATATATATAGTGTGTATAATTTGAAAAAAAAAATTAATTTTTTTTTGTAAAATAGCCGTTGGTAAATGGTATTGTTTAAAAAAATTAAAAAACAATTAAATATGCAACGAGTATCATCGGGTTGGTGAACCCGGTAGCCGAACCCGATTGCTACCCGATCCCCCCCCCCCCCCCCCCCCGTACCCCTACCCGATCAACCCTTCCCTTACCCGCTGTGCCACGTCGATGAACCCGATCCCGTACCCGATGGCGGTACGAGTGGTCTAAGGTGTTGAATTTCAGGATGATCATCACAACATGTTATTGCTATTAAAAACAATTAAGTTTTATATCTATTAATGTAAATACGTGTTATATTTTTGAACTCGTTCATTAACATTTTGGCTTTTGAGGGTGTGAAACGTGACTTCGAGCGATTTTGTCTTCCAATAAACGTTATTTTCATCATCAAATGATATTTAGAGATTCCTAGATAATTATTATCCTTTTTTGTCTAATTTTGTAGTTATTTAATTTCATGTAAACTTAGAACACAAAATGGAGTGATTTTTGCGACTCTTGGCTTCCAACAAACGTTCACTACTACATGAAAGACTTTTGTTTACGAACTTTTCCCTAGAAAACCTGTCGTTAAAGAATGATTCGTCACAAAACCGTCACAAAAGTTGGTGCGTAATTTTTTTTGTGGGTAATGCAAATCAGTGGCAGGTTACCAGATATTCTCTAGGTGGTCCATGGGTATTTTCTCGAAAAACATCAGATTCTACTGAATCATTGGTATTTTCTGGGTAATCCGTGGGTAACACCGACAAAAATTTCTGTGTAAATTTTGTGGGTAAATTCATTTGTTTTATAGTGTTGTTTTCATCATCAAAAGATATTTAGAGAGTCTTCGGTTATTATCCCATTTTGTCTAATTTTGTAATTATTTCATGTTTATCTCATGTAAATTTGGATTACTACGTGTCTAAAAATATAATTTTAGCTCTTACTTTATGTATGTATTTATTTTTCACATACATATATGACAGAAAATATGGACAAAAGTTGGATGAATTTAATAAGATTCGAGTAAAATTACATTTTGAGAAAATATACATTTTTGGAATTTGCCAAAAAGGATGTTTTTTTTAAATAAAGACGGAAATTTTCATTAATGAACCAGATTACAAGGAGAGTTTAACTGATCAAACAACAAGCTAGGACAAATTAACATGGTAGTATGACTAGGGAAATTTAGAGCATTCCTAGCGAGAGTGTGAGCCGTATTGTTTGCAATTCTACGGACAAAGTTTAAAGAGAACCCACTTGATTGGGAGAGTAGAGATCTGCAACGGTCAATAATAGACCCGAATTCCGAGAGGTCTTCGGAGTCATTTCGGATCGCATCGACAACAACTTTTGCATCGGTTTCGAACACGACCCTTTGAGAGCCATGGCAAAGAGCCCAATTAATCGCGTACTCAAGGGCCATGGCCTCGCATTCCCTAACAGGGGGGGTGCCCATGTCGGTAGTGGAATGGCATTCGATAAAAGTACCGGTGTGGTCTCGAATAATCGCACCCGAGCCCCATTTGTTGAGGGCGGAGAAGATCGCGACATCGATGTTGCATTTAAGGATACCCGGCGAGGGGGCGTGCCATAAGTTGTAGTCTTCATGGGGGTTTGGTGTAAGACCATTTGGTTGAAAAATATTTGCCGAGAGCCATTCCGAACGAGTTGCGACGGCGAGCCGGGTCGCCCACCTCGGGTTTTTAACCGCGTCGTTAATCCAAGCCTCATTTCGGGTTTTCCAAATACTCCACAAAATCATCAAAAACTCGTCGCGAAAACACCCCCTGCTGTCGTTGATGCACGTCGTGAAAAAAGAGGAGAAGTCATCCACCGAGTTTGCAGTCGAGTCGATTTGGTTCCAAAGTTTTGCCTCCTTCCAAACTTTGATTGAAATCGGGCAACCAATAAAAAGGTGCCAATTGTTTTCCGGATTGGACCCACAAAGTGCACAAAGACATGAGACGTTGATTCCTCTTTTTTGGAGATTCACTCTATGGGGAAGGACGTCTTTGCCCACTCTCCAAGCGAAACTTCTAACTTTATGGGGTATGGATGCTTTCCAAATATGTTTCCAATTGAGACCCACGGGCGAGGGGGGTTGGTTGTGGTTGTTCTTCATCAAGAAGTTATACCCACTTTTAACCGAGTAGGTACCGTTTTGGTTAGCATGCCAAATCAAGCGATCGCGCCCACCATACGAACGGGGGATCATTTTTATCTCTCTTTGGTCACGGGTAGAGAAAGTGCGGTTAAGTCGAGCATGATCCCAATCATTCGAATTTGGAGAGAACAAATGGCAAACACGAAGGTCTTCTTCACCCGGTGATGGCAAGCTTTCCGTCCAAAAATTGTTGTCATCACGGAGCCATGGATCTTTCCATACGGAGATACTTTCCCCGTTCCCAACTTTCCATCTATACCCCTTTTTTAGCACGTTATGGGCTGTCCAAATGCTTCGCCAAATGTAACTAGGATTATGTCCCAGTTTTGCATCGAGAAAGTCCCCCTTGGGGTAGTATTTTGCCTTGAAAACGCGGCTAACCAAAGAATCCGAGTGATGGAGGAGTCTCCACCCTTGCTTGCCCAACAAAGCCATGTTAAAAGCCGGGAAGTTACGAAAGCCAAGGCCTCCAAGATTTTGAGGAGAACAAAGCTTCTCCCAAGTAAGCCAATTAATAGAGCGTGAGCCATCTTTTTTAGAACTCCACTAAAAGGTATTAAGGAGGCGATGAATATCTTGCAAGAGAGACTTGGGAAGTAAGAAGACACTCATGAAAAAAACCGGGATTGCTTGCGCCGCCGCCTTGATAAGGGTGAGTCTCCCGGCACTCGAAATCGGTTTGTGTCTCCATTTGGAAAGACGTTTCCACAATTTATCCTTTATATGTCGGAAGATGGCCTTCTTGTTTCGCCCAATTAAGGATGGAAGACCCAAATACTTCCCGGTGTTTAGCGCATTTGTCACCCCGAAAATATGAGAAATATTATCTTTGGAAGTAGGATCGAGGTTCTTACTACACATAATACCCGATTTATTATAGTTAATCGCCAACCCGGAAGCTTGCTCAAAGAGATCGAGGATCGACTTTAGAGTCGTACATTCCTCCACGTTTGCTTGGCAAAAAAGTAAAGCGTCGTCCGCAAAAAGGAGGTGCGAGACGGCCGGGGCGTGGCTAGTAACTCGGCAACCATGGATGAGGTTTCTATTGCTTGCGTCCGCCATAAGGGTAGAGAGACCCTCCATGCAAATGATAAAGATGTACGGGGAAAGAGGATCGCCTTGTTGGAGGCCCCGTTTGGGGTAAATCGGTCCCAAGATATCATTGTTAAAACGGACGAAGTATCGGACCGAGGTGATGCACAACATGATCATATCCACCCATCGAACGGAGAAACCCATTTTAGTAAGGATAGGGCGGATGTAGTTCCAATCAAGACGATCGTAGGCTTTGCTAATGTCAATCTTGAGGGCAACCGCACCTGAATTTTTCCGAGTGTTACGGTTCATGCTATGGATGAGTTCAAAAGCAAGGAGGATATTATCCGTAATGAGTCTTCCTTGGATGAAGGCCGATTGGTTCTCCGATATCACCTTTGGGAGAAATTTATTGAATCGATTAGCGAGGACTTTTGTAATGATTTTAAGCGTGACGTTACAAAGAGCAATGGGTCGTAGGTCCTTCATGGTGGTCGGTGAGGTACACTTTGGAATGAGGGTGATTAGAGCGTCGTTAGTTCCTTCGGGAAAAAATCCGTTGTTGAGCCATGAGACACCCGACGTGAAAATGGAGTCCCCAACCACATCCCAAAAGTGTTGGAAGAAACGGGGATTAAAACCATCGGGGCCCGGAGCTTTGTCGGGGTGCATTTGAAAGAGGGCATCTTTAAATTCCTTCTTAGTGAAGGGAGCTTCGAGGTGGGTATTGACATTTGTCGAGATACAAGTCTTCACTTTATAGGTAATGAGGTTTGCCGACCCATTACTAACCGAGAAGAGTTGTTTGAAATAATCCATGGCAAGGGAGCAAAGTTCCCCATGGTCTGTTACCCAAGACCCATCGGGGTTTTTTAGACGACGGATGAGGTTCTTTTTCCTTCTCCCATTGGCGTGGGCGTGAAAGTATTTTGTGTTTAAGTCTCCTTCTCGAAGCCAAAATAATTTTGCTCGTTGCTTCCAATGTTCCTCCTCCTTAACAAGGAGCGAAAGTAATTTTTTCTTGGCAACATCGAACTCGCAAGCGTTAGCGGGTGAAGCATGCTCTCTTAAAAAAGTGAGCTTTTGGCGACAGTTTGTAAGCTCCGTTTTTTGGGCGGCATGAAGATTTCGCCCCCACTTGCGGAGTTTGCCAGCAACCGAAGAGAGCCGGTTGGGAAGGTCACGATCGGAACCGCAAGTCCAAGCATTTAAAACCATAGGGTCGAGGCCCTCCTCATGGAACCATTTGTTTTCAAAACGAAATAAATTAGCTTTCGTGCGACCGATGTTAAGATGCTCATGGGTGTGGAGAAGAATAGGGGAATGATCAGAAATAGGACTGACCAAGTTCTCCACCCAAGCGTTGAGAAAGATATGTAGCCAATTCGAAGACCCCACGGCACGGTCGAGACGTTCCCACTCGTTGGGTTTTCCTTTGTGTCTACACCAAGTGAAAGGGAAGCCATGCATGGGTATGTTGCTGAGATTACAATCCGAAAGGGCGTCGCGAAAACCGTTGATGCACCAATCCGGATGCTCAAGGAGACCCCTTTTTTCACATTGAGAGGTGAGATCATTAAAATCCCCGATGACCACCCATGGGGAAGAGGAGTGGGTGGCGAGGGAGCGAAGGAGATTCCACGAGTCTCTCCGCCGACTCCTATTGGGGAAACCATAGAAACCCGTAATCCTCCAAATCCCATAGATATGATCATTAAGTTGAAGATCGATGAAATTTTGTGAGTAAGACAAAAGCGAAACATTTGAAGTGTCATTCCACAAAACACAAATACCGCCACTGCGGCCATTACAATCAACGACAATACAATTATCAAAACCCAACTTAACTTTGATAACATCGATCCTAGACTGCGCACCAAGCATTTCAAATAGAAAAATAACGTCGGGACGGTAGCTTCGAAGGAGGTCTTTTAAGACCGGAACAGCACGCGGGTTGCCCAAGCCCCGGCTGTTCCAAGCCATAATCTTCATTGATCTAGGTAGGCCCGTTGAAACGGACCCGCCTCTGGTTCGTTGAGGAGAGATTGTGAAGTCATAGAGAGCGCAGCCGTGGGTTCCAACACAACATTTTCGGACGAGGGTTCGCACTTCGATTTCTTTCCACCAGTAGATCTTGCCCTATCTTTGATGGAGATGCGTTTGCGACTAGCAACAACCTCTGACTGGTTTGACGGGGCCATAGAAATATCAGGTGTGCGGCTTGGTTGTAGTGGGTGATGGTTTTGGGTAGTGGGAATAGGATTAGGGTGGAAGGGTTTGCATGGCTCGGTTTGCGTGGGAAAAACCATGCAGGCCGTAGGTTGGTTTTTGGTGGGGGAGGGGGTAATGCTCGTAGGTGTTACTGGGGTAGCAACAAGTGGAGGGGTAAGGTAGGTTAGGTTAGGGGTAATACTAGGAGTGAGTTGGTGAATAGTGTCAGTTTTGGTTGTCAAGTCTTTTGGGAGCAGAACGTGAAGTATGGTCTCTTTAGTTAATTCACTTTTTGTGGTGGCAGAATTTTGGTCAACTCTGGTACCTTGGGATATAGACAAATCTGTTGTGGGAATAGGGTCAAAGGAGTTGTTCAATGGGTAAAGTGAAGTTTGGTTAGTTTTGGAAACTTCCAGCATAGGCTTTTTGGTTGTAGAGTCAGCTAGTTGAGGTGGGATGGGATGTGTTACCTGTTTTGGACGAGACCCACTTCCAAAGTAAAAGGTAATTTTACATTTTTCATTTTTTGGGGCATGAGTGTCCTTTGTCGCCGGCCGATTTTGTGACCGGACTTCTTCGCCGAAGTCGCTGTGATTTCCCTTTTCGGCTGAGTTGTCGACCTGCATTTTTTTGGAGAGGGAGTTTTCCAGATCAAGGATTTTTCCCTCCTTGTAGGCGAAGAAAGGGGTGAAGCAGTCTCCCACGTTGTTTCCCGAGAGCCAAGGACCGTAGAGTTGCCAAAGTTTCCTGTCCGGGTCTTCCGGGTCACGTATCGCCACTGGTTTGTTCGTGCAACCCATGTTATCGTGCCCCCATAGCCCGCATCTGTAGCAGATTAGGGGAAGGCGCTCGTATTTGAATTGAAGCCATTTCTTTTTTCCTTCAAAGTTTATAAAAATGCCAACACAAGGACGTATATCAACTGGAACGTTGACTTTCGTGACTGTGTAGGCACGAATCATGTCCAGGTTAGTCCCCTTCCACTTGAGTTCGGCATGAGGGTCGACCGCCTTAATCCAAGAGTTGAGGTTGTTTTGGTGTAGAGACGTAGAGGGATGTTATTAATGGAGAGAGAGAGGGGGATAGTATCAAGCTTAGCGTCTTGCCATTTTCCGGACTCCGGCCACGGGGTACCGATAAGAAAACCCCCTGAGTAGATCCAGAGAGTGCGTTGGAGGACCCAGTCTTGGTCCTCACGGGAGGAGAAGGAGATACCGAAGAAAACGCTTTTGGAGTCGTCCCCTAGGTGTTTAGCTTGCCAACTCCCTTTGAACTTCCACATCCGGGAGAAGACGTTTTTCAGAAAGGTGGTAGAACAACCCTTTCGAGAAAGGACCCTCGCTACCATTGAGGATTCAGCGAAGAAATTCAGGTTGCGTTCTTCTACTGCAATGGTGGGCAGGTTTTCGGTAGCATCGATCACGTCCCCATCGGAGGGGTTGATGGAGGAGACATGGAGTTCTGAAGGTGTATCCGTGGAGAGGTAGGCGGAGAGGAGTAGCAGGACAGGTAAGGGAGGCTTAGCCTGAGAGAGGCCGGAGAAGAAAAGTTGGAAAAAGACGACGGAGAGTCCGTCACCCACAGAGGGAAATCTCTAGAGAGATAACTTTTTTTCGGCCTCTTGAACATTTGCCAAAAAGGATGTTGTCTTTCAATTATTGTACTTATTTAGGAAAAAATGTTATCTTTCAATTATTGAACTTATTAGTTTTGTTTGGTTATCGGTAGGCATGGCAACGGGGCGGGGTTCACCATCCCCGGCCCCGACCCCGGTTTTACTTACCGTCCCCCGACCTCGGGCGGGTGCGGGGAATGCAATCCCATCCTCAGTCAATTTTACGGTCAACCCCGGTCAAGACCCGGTCATCCGTTCCCCGTTTTTTTACCCAGTTCCCCGACCCGGTTATGACCCGAATTTCTGAAAAGTCACCAATTCAAACTTGGATTAACTTATTAGATTACAAGAAAAATACCAATCAACACAAAAATCAGCAGAAAAATCACCAATTCAAATTAAACATAACAAAACATAAATCAAACAAAACTCAGATCAGAAAAACCTAAATTTCTAGATTAATAGGCTAGAAAAGTTTCATTTTAATAAACTCATATCAGAAACTAGATGAAGGTGAGGACTGACGACGTGAGCGGAGATGGAGGCAAGAGTGGGTGGAGGCGAGGGCGAGTCGCCGACGACGGTGGAGGCGGAGGTCGGAGGTGGATGTGAGGACTGACGACGTGAGCGGTGAGTCCGGAGTCGTGCAGGGCTGCAGGCTAGGGTTTCCTTTGTGGGCTTGTGGCTTTGTCTTTGTATGTATTTTCCTATTTAGTTCACTTCACGAGAGTCACGACTTCATATGAATATCTGATTACATTTACACACAAAAAAATAAGAGTAAACTACGATTTTCATCCCTATGGTTTGATGTTTATAACGATTTTCGTCCCTATGGTTTAAAAATTGCTATTTTCGTCCCTGTGGTTTACATTTTCTTATGTTTTTGTCCCTTAGAGTAACTTTGCTAAAAAAAGTCAGTTAAATAAAGGGTATTATTGTCTTTCTCTTTTTTTCTGCATTTTTCATTAAATAATTTTTATATTATACATATTATTATATTATATCTCCTTCCAACTCTTAAATCTCCCCAAACCCACCGTCACCCTCCAAAGTCCAAACTGCACCCATCTTCTTCCCCTTGCCTTGTCTCATCGACGCAACCAACTTCACCGGTGTAACCACACACACATCATCCATATGCAATTACTCAAAAAACGGATCTTAAATGCTTTATTTCAAACTTTTTAAAAGTTTATGGGTTGTTTTGAAGTTCTTTGAAGTTTGGCTGGTTTAAACCTCACACTTCAGAAATTTCAAAGCTCTTCATTTGTTTTTATATAAAAACTTTGATATATTTGCCAAGTGATACACTATACGGACTAGAGGGATATAAGAACCGAAAGAAGTAAAAACAATTAAAGGTTTTGAAAAGGCTTTTTGTCTTTTAAAACAAATATTTTATTTTAATTAAAAATAAAAAACCATTCTGCTTGGAACCTTCAGCCTCCCTTGGAGGTTAGTTTATTGGTATCATCAACCACCATTGGACCTCACCGTCACCGGTCTTCTTTGTTACCCATCTTCCCTGTCATCGACGGCCGTCTCCGAGCATCGTTTGATTTCGAACCCACCGTAACCTCATCTCCTCCCTTCACCGACCTGCACCACCGTAATAACCCTTCCCCCACCTTCGGGTTTGACATTAATTTCATGGGGACATGGTAGCTTGATTCTTGAAGATGGAGGTTATCAGTGTTGCCAGGTTGGTGGAGGAGACCCACCTGTGTTGGAGGTTGTGACTTGGAGATGGATTATATATATATATATATATATATAATATACATATATAGTATAATATTAAATACTAAATGTAATATATTATTACAATTATTGAATCAATATAAGATAATTTTTAATAGAAAATTAAATAAAATAAGAAAAAACAGAAATGCCCTTGATTTAATGGTTGCAACTTAACAGAATTAGTCTAAGGGACAAAAAACGAAAGAAAATGCATACTACAGGGACGAAAAAAGCAGTTTCTAAACCATAGAGACGAAAATCGTTATAAACATCAAACCATAGGGACGAAAATCATAGTTTACTCAAAAAATAATTTTTTTAAAATTTATTGTATATTTAATAAATATATAAAATAAATAACATTTTTAATTATATATATATACCGGGTCCGGGGCGGGTCGGGGGATGGTCATCCCGGCCCCAGCCCCGGTTTTCTGAAAGTGGGTTTCCCCGTCCCTGGTTTGGCGGGGAATCCCCGCCCCCGGTCGGGTCGGGTGGACCGGGTTTCCCACCGGGTCGGGCCAAATTGCCATCCCTAGTTATGAGAGGAGTTTGTAGAAAACATGTGTTTAATCGTTTATGGGACTTGTATGGAAAACATGCTTGTTTGCTTGTGTATGAGATTTGTTTGTAGAAAGCGTGTAACTATAAAACTATAGCAGGGTGCACACAAAATGAGCAGTAATACTTTTTTTTTATATAAAACTTCTAAGGCAACTTATAAGCAAATAAGTATTGCCTAAGAAGAGAAATATTCTATTCTATTATATATATTTCAAAAGAAACATAGCCTTAGGCAACACATAAATGCCAATTAGGCAACATTTTTTGTTTGTTTCCTAAGTGGAATTTTGAGGTAGTGTTAGTTAAATATTTTGTTTAATTTTTTTTAATTTTTTTTCTATTCGCTAGTCCTAGTCTTTAGTTGGTTGTTAGTAGTGGCTTGACAGTAGGACTTTAGCTAGTGTTAATCTGCAACGAAGCAGAGAGTTCATTCGTATTTTGGCTCTTCATTAGCTACAATAAAGACTTCAACCCTTGAGTCTCTTCATTTGTTCTTCACTACTACCCATTCACATCCTAAATGAAACAAAAGGTTCTACACAGTCCAAACGAAAACTATCCAAAATTAATCTCTATTAAATTAATTTTAAACGGCCATGATGTAACACCCTCAAATTTGGAACGAGCAACTAAATAAAATACCCAACAAGATAAAATCTTTTCTACAATGCATTCCTTAAATTACCTCGGAATTTAAAACATTATAATTCCCCCAATAAATTAACTTAAACGGGTGTTACTTAACACGACACAAGTTGCTAATTCAAAATACGTGCGGAAGACTTCACTAATTCAAATCACCTCGCGAGCACTCTACTAGCACACGACCTTTTACACGTGTCACTAGAACTACTCCCAACCTGAGACCTGTTGCACATGCCGACAAATAAAAAGGGTTAGGCTAACGCCTAGTGAGTTCAAGCATTTTATCATGACTATATAAATTCATAAATCGAGAGGAGTGTAGCTTTTTAGTCATAATTCCAAAAGAGTTTACTTTAAATGTAAAGCACCCATTTTCCAAATCCCACAATTCCCATAAATGAAATCTTTAATGCAATATGATTTCCAAAATAGACTCATTCCCAAAATCCACGTAATAGGGTGAAATACCATTTGATACTCAAAATAATTAAATCCATAATTCAATTTGTCATTATTCCAAAAACATCCCAAACACGGTAAAAACATAATCCATAACTCATATAACATGGAAATGCAATTCTCATAAATATGATACGTTACCGAAAACATGGATAAACAAAAATACCCAAAAACATCACACACGGATGAGATATAAACCACAACTTGCATACCATGGAAAACAATCCATATAAATATAACACGTCACCGAAAACATGAGTAGCAATAAATACCCAAAACAACACATTTTGGTGACGGGGGAGACCCGTATACATCGCACGTTACGGAACACTAAAGTGGGTCACTTACTATGCAATAAAACACACACGTGGATTACTCTCATAAACTGAGCTCAATCACTCCAGATCTATTGCCCGCGAGACTAGGGAGTTCCCAACTTCAACCACTCCAGGTCTATACATTGGGTCACTCCAAATCCACAACAACACATTAGGGATTACACCTAACTACCCATGAGATGACGCCCGACCATATAGGTCCACGCCTTACTTATCATGGAACCCGATGCCTATCCCGTGCTAAGCACATATATGGAATTACACCTTACTGCCCATGAGACGACGCCCGACCATCTAGGTCCACGCCTTACTTATCATGGAACCCGATGCCTATTCCGTGCTACAAAATAAACTAACGTCTCGTAAAACTGAGCTCAATCAATTCCGACCTCTTGCCCGCGAGACTAAGGGAAACTCAAATGCCTATGGATCCATAGCTATCAAGGTCTAAATATTACACGACCCCAAAAAAATAAACACATGCATTCAAAACATGCAATTCCCCAATAACATAATTCATTATCAAAACTCAATCTTGAGTTACCAAAACTGGACAAATGTCCCCAAGACTTAATAAGATTCAATACCGAGCCACAAGCTCAACTAACTCCAAAAAAATGTAGTTTATGAAAGTTATAAAATGACATCAAATATAACAACACACACCGTTTGCCGGTAAATACTTCGATTCCATGAAAACCCGAAATAACACTTTGGATCGGGTAAACCCTCATTTCCAAGGACTCACGCCTTTACGTTTTCAAAACATTACATGATGTACTATATGCATATTTCCAAAACATCCACAATGCATTTTTATAATAAATAGACTTCATTTATTACATAAATCAACAACTCATTTCATGTATGATTTATTATCACATTTTTCCAAAATATCCAAAAATAGTGTTTTAGAATATTTACAACAATTAATACCTCAAAAGGTAAAATCCACCAAATAACCCAATATTGATAATGTTCAGTTAAAACACACAATTACTTGGAAAAATAACATTTTGGCATGTACAAAGTTTTCGCAAAGTAACTTGAACCCACCTCTGCTAGATTAAGCTAAATCTAGATTTTTCCCAAACGTATGCTCATTTGATGAAGTTTGCATCCTCAAGCCAAAACTTCCAAAACCTAGATTTATGAATTTCCAACCATCAATATCACAATCCAACCATGTAGAATCATTCCCTAAACATTTAGAATCATTTCTCCCAACATATTACACCCAAAATAACCAATACATCGAAACCCTAATTTCCAAAAAAAGGGGAGAAGATTACCTCAATCATCAAGTGAATCCACCAACCAAACACTTCTAGTGTTACCAAAGTGAGCTTCAATCTTCACTTCACCCAAAGAAATGAAAGGTTTAGGAGAGGGTTGGGTAAAACCCTAGAATAGTGTAGAAATTCCAACCAAAAGGAGATGAGATGAGAAATACCAACCTCAACCTAAGGATCCTTGTAACGAGATGGAGGAGGGACTTTGATTTACAAGATTTGTGGCTTCAATGGCTTCAAAATCGTTTTGAAGGGTTAGGGTTCGGTTTTGGGAAAGTTTAGAGAGAAAGAGATGGAATAGAAATGAAAGGAAGCTGAAAGGCGTGGGTTTAAAACCCTCAGAGTCCGCTCGCGATTGTGACACGACGAGAGTGACCATGTCACAATCGTCGGGGCACTCTCGCCCACTACCCAAAATGCTCACGGTATACTTTCGGCGAAAGTGACACTGCAAAAGTGACCATGTCACTCTCTCGCGAGTGTCATACTCGCTGGCCCTCCCAAAACCCTCGGTACATTCTTGGCGAAAGTGACACTGCGAAAGTGACCATGTCACTCTCGCGAGTGTCATACTCGCTGGACTTGTACCGAGTCCAAACTTGGCCAAATTCTCGAGAGATCCAAATAGCATTACGTGTTCCACACTCCAAAGCACAACCTTGTCCTTTTTAATAAATCTAGACGGAATCATTAACAATTGGAGTTAGGATTTCGGGGTGTTACAATCCTCCCAACCTTAAAGAGATTTCGTCCTCGAAATCTAGTCCCCACTCACTTAATGGCCACCGCGCCCAACACATTCCAAATTCCCTCGTTTTCAACCCGGTTCCAATTTATTTCCCACATAATTGTCCACATCGGTTTCTTGGTCTTACTCACAACGATTCCCCGATTAGGCGTAAAACACCCACATTCAACTGAAGGACTAAGCTGCTAGAGGGGCCTTTTGGCCACCAGATTAAGTTGTCTCCCAACCTTAAGTGGTCCATACTATCCCAACGACAGATTCGAGTCCCCAATCATACCACCTTCACGTATTCTTAAACTTTCTCTCCAAACCAACCTAACGTTTAATCATTACTAACCTTTAACCAAAACTTCAGTATTCTCAATTAATCCCACTACTGAATTAGCATTCGCTCTCAGCGGATTCCATCGATTCAACACCAACGGTCTTCATCGACTCGTCAATTACCCAATCCCAACGATATGCCTAATTATCAATCATCCGGTCAGCAGATTCCCTTACCACACGAGGCAAGTCATTTCACTAACTCCTCTTATCACAATTGAGCGTCTTAAGAATATTACAGCCATTACCATCATTCCTTTAAAATCAGACTAAAATCCCCCGGTTACACTAACGGTGCTTAGCCTCAAGCCCAAAAGTCGACACTTAAATATACCACCTACCTTAATATAGGTTACTGCGAATATATCCTCTTAATTTCAAAAGGACATCATCCCCTCAACCGATACCATTCGGCTTACCGTACTATCACGCGTGGAATACCCAACCTTCCACTGTCGAAGTGCTACGCGCACTTATCCTTAACTGATTTACTTACCCTTTCCAAGGTCCTAACGAGTTCAAGGTTTCAAGTGTATTATTCAATAAATATGCCAAACAACAAAACCTTTCACAAAGTTTTCAACATAAGGATTTTCATATAGAAATAATCGTACGCATAGAAAAATACTATCATTAATTCGGTAGTTACGCAAAAACGGACACGCTCGTCCCACATATGAAAACCATGTTGAAAATTTATTTCATCGCAGTTCAGATTATCAACAAAACGCTAAAGCGTAATAAACAGCTTCTTAAAATGAACCGCCACGGTTCTAGTTTGGATTGACTCATGACATTCACGTAAGGTAACTGTCCGACGTTAAACAGGGTGCAACAAAAGTTGTGCACGTATTTCAAAAAGAAGTCCAAACGACATTTGACTCCAAAATTTCCTTTCTAACCATTAAATGGCATGAAACAAGATTTACCCATCAAATTTGCGCGCATCAGTTTATTACACAAAACGATGAAACGATTCATAATTACACTCTAGTCAAAACACAAACCGACTTGTGTAAGTTCCAAGTTTAAAGACAAAACTAATTCGTTTCCATCATTTGAAAATATCGACTAAAGCATCATGAGAAAATTTCAAATTGGGGTAGGCATGCAAGCTTGTAACACTTCTTAGAAATTTCTTGTAATGACACACATGCACCAATTAACTCACACCAAAATTTCAAGGGATGAAATCCTTTAAATCGATTTCCCCAAGATTTCTCATCCGATCCGATAATAACATTTGAATAAGACGTTTTTGGCAACTTGCACACAACAATGCGTTTTTCCAAAATATACGAGGGAATAAGTGTTAATAATTTTATTGACACTAAAAAGGGTTCGAACTTATTCTCAAATTCCAAAATTGCACCAACGGTGCGCATCAATGTTCAAAACATAAGAATCCCACACATCATAATTTTATACAAACGAGTTTTCTAAAATCTTTATCACGAAGCACTTTCCTCAAAATTCCGTACTTGGAACATAAAACGTCGAAACGTCATTGCTTAAAATGTATTTGTCAAAATACTCAAAATACACATTTCCTCCAAACCAAAAGGTTTTCAATTTTCCAAAAATATTCGGCAAATCAAAATTGACCAATGTCAATGACTCATACATTCGTGTTTTCAAAATGTAAAATGTTGCGAACTATGCATGATTTCCACAACACCAAAACACCCTTTGACCGAATGGTCATCACTTGTACAATGAGTTAATAAAATAATTTCACTCACGATTCGTTCAACAATGTGACGAGAAACAATGGTTACCAAGCTATGCATACCCCTAAGTCGATATAACGCATCTACATGAAAATGATAATAAAACATTTAACTGACCAAAAGCGCACCCAGTAAATCATTACGAATGTTACCAAAAATGTTCTTTCATGCACTACTTAAGTCACGTATAAGTTAATCCATACACTGGACTATTTGCAACGAAATACTTAATAACACAAACTCTTGAAAGAAAAGTTACGCGACACTAGAGTCCCAAACTCATCTCTTCTTAGTCGCCTTATGGCATAAAATTAACTTTTCTCACCAAAACTCGAGTGGGACCAAATGCTCAACATAACTCGTAAACTTTTCACATAAGCAAATAGAGTATGCATATAGTAAAATTGTACCCACACGACACAAAACGTCGTACAATAAAACTCCATGAACTTCAATGGACTCAATGACCTCAAGTCAATAAAACGGCACTAAACATCATGCTTCCAAAGCCAAATCGCTATAAGCAAAATCATGAATGCGACGCCAAAATCCCAAAATCCCCTTCTAGGGTAATATCATATAAACAACATTGTTTAACTACTCACATTAAACAAATTCCCAAAATGACTTTACATAGACATAATGGAAAATAACTTTCCGTCCAAACTCTAACATATGTGGAGGAGATCCAATGTTAAAGTCACAAGCCGTAGTTATTGCCCAACATCTTAAACATCATAAAATATGATTATCATTATATCCGAAACAAATGTTGAACAACAATGAAATAAGGCAAAACAAATCCCGGCGGAGTTTGCGACTCTCGCAATAAAATAATTTCATGCACGTTAAAACCATGATTCAAAATCTTGTGTGTGTGCCAAACATTTCCCAAAATTCATAACACAATCCATATAAGGATTGGAAACACAAGAAATAGTTGATGAACTTTATTTTCAACATAAACTTTGTGCATGACTTAGTCGGCATTCAACATCTCAACTCATACCCTTCCAAATCCCTCCGGTCCACTATTTTCATCCGGATGCTTTAACCTTTTAAGGCAAGTTGGGAATCACATCAGTTAACTTTACGGTCTTTCCTCAAATCAAAATCGGCTTATTGGGCCTATGGTTCTAATCCAACCATCAATCTCAACCCGAAGCGGTCTACTTAACGCAGTTATCATGCTTATCGTCACCCCAAGTGACTAATACTAGAATCGTCCATCTATTGCAACGACTACTAGCTTAGAACCTTTTTCACTACCCCAACGATTATCACATTAAAGTAATTCAAGTACACACATGTACTAGCAGGTTCACCATGACACTGGCCAAGTGTCACTATAAACGCACCATACATGATTATCCTTGTTACTCTCAACGTGACTCTCGTTTCTAACAACATCCATCAACTTCAAAACATCATATCTTGTAACGTCCCAAAAATTACAAGGAATTTAAAATTTTTAAAAGTAATACATTTCATTATAATCAAACCAAAAGTTAACAATTTCCATTACAATAAGAATAAACGTCGTTATTTAAAACCATCAATAAAGTTTAAGAAGCGGAAAAATTATATAATTAAATCCCCTTTTAACAAAAGTTTAACTTAAACAATCCTCGCCTCGCGCCCGTGTGTACCGTCATGCCCGACTGCTACTCGCACCTGAAACACAAGATTTTGGGAAGGGGTAAGCACGAAGCTTAGTGAATTCTTTTTCTTTTGTTTGATGTTCACGGCATCAACACCACAATACCATCACATGGAATGATTTATTTCTCTCTTTGTTTTCCTTCTCACGACACAACAACAAAACCACAAGGGCCGTTTTGTTTTCTGCATGGGCCGAAACCCAATGTGGGTTTTCGGCCTTTGTCACAATTAGCCCTTCAACTTGCAAGCCTCTCGCCCCTAACCAAAAATTCCGATACTTAACGGTTAGACCCAACTCGACTAACCCCGTTAACGGAAACCACGATAAATCAAACTTGAAAGAAAATAATTAAGACTAATAAATTACATACCGGGATACGGGCTTTACATATCTTAAAGTGCCTAAAGGTGAATTTCACTCTCATTTACTTAAACAAACGCTAGTTTGAGTCTAGGTATCCAAAATCAACACCTAAATCTCTCAAACTTATGCTCTGATACCAACTTGTAACACCCTCAAATTTGGAACGAGCAACTAAATAAAATTTCAATAAAATACCCAACAAGATAAAATCATTTCTACAATTCATTCCTTAAATTACCTCGGAATTTAAAACATTATAATTCCCCCAATAAATTAACTTAAACGGGTGTTACTTATACGCCCGACCATCTAGGTCCACGCCTTACTTATCATGAAACCCGATGCCTATTCCGTGCTACAAAATAAACTAACGTCTCGTAAAACTGAGCTCAATCAATTCCGACCTCTTGCCCGCGAGACTAAGGGAAACGCAAATGCCTATGGATCCATAGCTATCAAGGTCTAAATATTACACAACCCCAAATAAATAAACACATGCATTCAAAACATGCAATTCCCCAATAACATAATTCATTATCAAAACTCAATCTTAAGTTACCAAAACTGGACAAATGTCCCCAAGACTTAATAAGATTCAATACCAAGCCACAAGCTCAACTAACTCCAAAAAAGGTAGTTTATGAAAGTTATAAAATGACATCAAATATAACAACACACACCGTTTGCCGGTAAATACTTCGATTCCATGAAAACCCGAAATAACACTTTGGATCGGGTAAACCCTCATTTCCAAGGACTCACGCTTTTACGTTTTCAAAACATTACATGATGTACTATATGCATATTTCCAAAACATCCATAATGCATTTTTATAATAAATAGACCCCATTTATTACATAAATCAACAACTCATTTCATGTATGATTTATTATCACATTTTTCCAAAATATCCAAAAATAGTGTTTTATAATATTTACAACAATTAATACCTCAAAAGGTAAAATCCACCAAATAACCCATTATTGATAATTTTCAGGTAAAACACACAATTACTTGGAAAAATAACATTTTGGCATGTACAAAGTTTTCGCAAAGTAACTTGAACTCACCTCTGCTAGATTAAGCTAAATCTAGATTTTTCCCAAACGTATGCTCCTTTGATGAAGTTTGCATCCTCAAGCCAAAACTTCCAAAACCTAGATTTATGAATTTCCAACCATCAATATCACAATCCAACCATGTAGAATCATTCCCTAAACATTTAGAATCATTTCTCCCAACATATTACACCCAAAATAACCAATACATTGAAACCCTAATTTCCAAAATAAAGGGGAGAAGATTACCTCAATCATCAAGTGAATCCACCAACCAAACACTTCTAGTGTTACCAAAGTGAGCTTCAATCTTCACTTCACCCAAAGAAATGAAAGGTTTAGGAGAGGGTTGGGTAAAACCCTAGAATAGTGTAGAAATTCCAACCAAAAGGAGATGAGATGAGAAATACCAACCTCAACCTAAGGATCCTTGTAACGAGATGGAGGAGGGACTTTGATTTACAAGATTTGTGGCTTCAATGGCTTCAAAATCGTTTTGAAGGGTTAGGGTTCGATTTTGGGAAAGTTTAGAGAGAAAGAGATGGAATAGAAATGAAAGAAAGCTGAAAGGCGTGGGTTTAAAACCCTCAGAGTCCGCTCGCGATTGTGACACGGCGAGAGTGACCATGTCACAATCGCCGGAGCACTCTCGCCCGCTACCCAAAATGCTCACGGTACACTTTCGGCGAAAGTGACACTGCAAAAGTGACCATGTCACTCACGCGAGTGTCATACTCGCTGGCCCTCCCAAAACCCTCGGTACATTCTTGGCGAAAGTGACACTGCGTGTAACGTCCCAAAAATTACAAGCAAATTTAAATTTTTAAATAAACATTTCATTTATAACAACTCATTAAATGATCCCAACGTTTCGTTTGTAAACTCATAATTAATATCTTCATAATAACAACCAGCGGAATAAACGTTTATTTATTAAAAACCATAAAGCAACCAGCTCTCCTCGCGCGCCAGTGTGTACTTGTCACGCCTTGGAGCCGCCCGTACCTGAAACCACAGTTTATTGGGAAAGGGTAAGCACGAAGCTTAGTGAATTCCACACCATAAGTAACACAGTTATTTCCACACCACCATCAACAGATAATTGCACATAAACAGCATACAAGCCTACGAACAAATCATAGACGTGCATACTCACCCCACCCCACCTAATAGGCATACATCGGTCCCACCGACCACACGACAATCGTGCAAACGCAACCCGGCACCCCCGGGTTCATACGCCACCCGCGTATACAACCTTCGGTCCCACCGAATTACTACGCCACCCGCGTATACAACCTTCGGTCCCACCGAATTACTACGCCACCCGCGTATGTGACCCTCGGCCCCGCCGAACTCCTACGCCACCCGCGTAGTCACAACAATAAAGGTCCGACTAGACACCCCACTATTTAACCCCGCATCACAAACAAATAGAACTACCACATACATACACAACGTAATGTAAAAATAACCGACATTAGTTATAGTGAGAGAACTCACCTCGAATGCGCGCCTAGCTCAACAATACAAATTCAAGCTTCCCAATTACGGTCACTTCCCAGCACCTAAACGCACGTTAAAACGTATCAATACGAGACCCGGACCCTACGACACGACACCCGCTTAAACCGTCACTAAAACTACTTCCCGGTCTCGCCAAACAGGTCTGTTCGGGACCTGTTTCGACCTCCTTAAACCCAGTAAATCCTCAAAATTATTACATGGTCAGAAAGTACTATGAGTTAGGGTTCCAAGGACATAATATACGCCTCCTAACGATTTTTCTACCATTTATTATGGATTTTACAAAAACAGTTCCCCGAACAGCGAAAATCAGCACCTTTCAGTATAAAATGACATTTTGACCAATGCTACGTCCCGAACTGGGCTTCGCACAAAACACAGAAAAGTTTATAGACTCAAAAAAGGAACTTTTGGCGCTGGTCTCACCCAGATACGAGTTACGAGCAAAAAGTTATGGTTTTCCCAAGACAATGGCAGATTCCAGAATTTTTCACATGAAATGACGAATCACTGAACTTACGACCACTTTTCCACCTAGCTAGAGGCCGAACCAGTTTTCCGCTAAAACACGGAAAACGTGCCCGACCCCGAGCTTGAACCGTGGGCGCCAGTTTCGGCTCAATCGGAGTTATGACAGAAAGGTTATGGCCGTCGCAAGAACAGTGGCTGAACAATTACTCACAAGAAATGACGACTCTAAAAACAACGGTTCGATCGGTTAGGCTTAAGCGATTAAGTTCTGGCTTAAAGGAGTCTACGGTGATTATTAGTAAGACATGGCCACGCACCACCCACTGCCCTCCGGCAGTGGTGGTCGCCGGTGGCGGTTCATCGACGAAGTGATAAAAACAACCCGCAAACCACCGCGAGATCACTACCCTCTCGATCACCCTACCGCACGCACCAACGACTGACACCACCACCGCCATCCGACACCCAGCCACCACAGTGGCGGCGCGGCAGCGGCAGCGGCGGCCGGCCGGCGGTGGTCCTCCGGTGACGAAAACGAAAAGAAAAGAAACGTCGAGTGAAACCTTACCTCAATGACGACACAACGACGAAACCCGACACCTTCACTCTCTCTCGCTACACCCTCCTCTTCGCCGGCAGAACCAGCAGTGCCGGTGCCGGCTGCTTGTGGGTGGCTCACGGCGGCAGCAGCGAATCCGGCGGCTTCAGCAACTCCGGCGACTTCCCTTCCTTCTTGTCTTCCTCTCTCCCCACCCTCGATCGCTCTCGCTCTCTCTACTCTCTCTCGTTCTCCGACGAAACAATAGGTGGCCGGAGGTTTTCCGGCAACACGACGGCGGCGACGAAAGAGGCTACGGCCGGAAGTGTTTGGGGATGGTTTAGGGTTTCTTGTTGGTGCCGTGAGGATACACGAGAAAGAGGTATGTCGATTAGGGTTGTGTGTGCAGCAAGTAACAAAACTTAAACACCAAAAAGAGATACAATTTTCGGTCCTCTCATTGCATGGGCCGAAACCCATGCTCACTTTGGGCTAAAGCCAAGACTAGCCCCTCAACTTCATCATCTTGCCTAAAACCAACTTAGCTTTAAAATTTAACATATTTGGTCCTTCTCATTAATCCCGCTAACAAGTTCATTTAACGTAAAAATAATAAAAATACGCAATATAAAATCTAATCGGGACACGGGCTTTACAACTCTCCCCCACTTAGATTAGACTTCGTCCTCGAAGTCTCTGCCTACGAATAGCTCCGGATAGTTCTTCCTCATCCCAACTTCAGGTCCCCAAGTCTCTTCCGGTGTTGCCACTGGACTTTCACTAACTGGAATCTAAATTTCTTACACCGTCTAAAAAAATTTCCTCGAATACATTTTTCTTACCAACAAAACTCCTTCAAGAACACTGACATTATGATCAGAAGAACACTCCCACAACTGGAATCATTCCTAGTCGGACGACTTTGGTTGTCTCCCAACCTTAGATATTCTATACATCCCGATTCAATTTCAAGCTCTAACCCTCCTAAAGTTGCTCACCAATATACCTTACAGGATACTCGGATCCGATCATTCCTACCATTAACCATCGATTAACTTCCACGAATTCTAATGGACTCCAAAGATTTTCAATAAATTATATTAACAAAACATCGACCCCCTGCCGAACATCGGTCCAACCGATTACAATAACAAACATCGGCCACCCGCCGAACATCGGTCCAACCGATTACAATAACAAACATCGGCCACCCGCCGAACATCGGTCCAACCGATTACCATAACAAACATCGGCCACCCGCCGAACATCGGTCCAACCGATTACCATAACAAACATCGGCCACCCGCCGAACATCGGTCCAACCGATTACAATAACAAACATCGGCCACCCGCCGAACATCGGTCCAACCGATTACAATAACAAACATCGGCCACCCGCCGAACATCGGTCCAACCGATTACAATAACAAACATCGGCCACCCGCCGAACATCGGTCCAACCGATTACAATAAATCACATAAGCGTGGTATTATCCTAGACACTAACACAAATAGATATCCCCCCACAATCAAGTCAACTAACACACACGTAGGTCATTCCCTTAACCGATACTACCCGGCCTACATTACCAACACGCGTGAAATACCCAACCTCCCACCGTCGACGTATCCCCCGTACTCGCTCTACAAAGCTAATTTATCTGAACCGAGGATACACCCTGACGCCTACCTCTCAGGTAACGCCTCAGGGCCCCTCACATCGGAATTACCTCCCAGGTAAGTGCCCACAACTATATCCTCCTAGCACCTACTAGAAAGCCTAGGATATAACACCTGAACACCGGGGCCTCACCCCGAGATACCCAACCGACCACTACCAGCGACTGACTAACGTGCCTAAGGATCCAAAGTAAAACATCCTACCCACAAGTGCCTATCTCGGATTGTCTCCCTCACCCAAACGTGTAAATACTCGACGTGCAATGAATGCCAAACGGTGCGACAAAACAATTCATCAACAAGACTCCACCTCGAGTCATTAAAACCGGGCAATTAGCCCATGACTAACTCCAAGTCAAAACCGAGCAAAATGCTCCACGCTTGCTAGACCCACAAGTCGGTCAAAACACGTTTAAATAAAGTTTAAGCAAGCAATACTCTTAAATAACATTAGTCCCAAACTCGACACGAGTTAAGCAAAAGCGTTTTCTAAAAGGACTCACACCCTTAAAATTCTCAAAATGACACATAACACTTATAAACGCACTTCCCAAATGGTTTACAAAATCATTTACAAAATATTCTCAACGTCAAGATTTTTCATTTCAAAAAGACCGTAAGCAAGAAAACTACTATTACCAGGTCGGTAATTACGCAAAAATGGACACGCTCGTCCCACATATGAAAATCATGTTGAAAATCATCTCATTGCAGCTTAATTTACTCACAAAACGTAAGCGAAATAAATAATTTCTTTGAAAATGAACCGTCACGGTTCTAGTATGAATTGACTCATGACATGTATTTAAAGTAACCGCTCGACCTTACACCGGGTGCGACAAAAGCGTGCACATAGTTTCAAAATCAGTCCCACGACGTTTGACCCCAAAATTCCTCTTTTTCAACATAAAATGTCGTGGCACAGGGTTCACTAACAAATCTTACGCACGTCGGCTAGTCATACAAAACGATAAAACGGTTTACAAATATATTTTTGTTAAAACACAACTGTCTCGTGTAAGTTTCAAACTTAAGATAAAAACCAATCCGTTTCCACCATTTGAAAATATCGACTAAAACCTCATAAAATCTCAAAAGGTGGGGTTCTTTAAATTGATTTCCAAGATTTCCCCAAATGGTCACATAAACAAATAAGATATGCACCACGTGAAATTAAACCCACACGACTCATCATGCCGTAAAACAGAACTTATCTTAACCAATTCACTCAAATAGCTTTATACAGACATCATGGAATGTAACTTTCCGCCTCAACTCTAACATATGTGGAGGAGTTCCAATGTTAAAGTCACAAGCCGTAGCCACTTGCCCAACATTTTGAACACCACAAAACACGGATATCATCTTACCCGTAAGAACCATTGGAAAAATAAAGAAATGAGACAAATTCTAACAAAGTTTGCACCCCCGTAATAAAACGATTTCATACATTTTCAAAACCATATTTCAAAATCTTGTGCGTGTGCTAAACACTTCCCAAAATTTCAAAACACCATCCATAAAAATGATTTGAAACACAAGAATTTGTTAATGCAATCTATTTCAAAATCAAACTTTGTGCATGACTCAGTCGGCATTCTACGCCTCGACTCCTACTCCTCCAAATCTCTCCGATCCACTAACGTCATCCGGACATTTAAACCTCTTAGGCAAGTTGGGAAATTACGCCAAATAATCCCTGCGATTTTTCCTCAAATCAAAGTCGGCTCTATAAGCCTATGATTCTAGCACAATCATCCATCTTGGCCCGAAACAAACATCATCCTTATCGTCACTCCAAGTGACTAATACTAGAATCGTCCTTCTATTCTAACGACTACTGGATTAGATCCTTCGCCACTACCCTCAACGATCATTTCATCTAAGCAAATCAAGTACACACCTGTACTAATAGATTTAATATGGTTGTTTCTCCTAATGATGGCCATTCTGGGTAGATAACACAACGCGTTAATAGCACATAATAACTCACACTAACAACACTCACGCTCAACTCCTCGGATTCCTCGTGACTTTCCCCGACTCGAGCATTGATCCTGTGCTTCCGGTAGTAGGAGCTCTACTACTACCATCCCCACCTATCATCGCCCGTTCCGAGTCCCATCCCAAGGGGTCCAAGTAGTTCCTCGTCGAAACTAAACACATATGCCCGCACCGGCATACGTACACACTCTTCCTAGTTCCCTAGGAGTTTCACCCAATTCCACTACCCTCGCCAAGACGAAGTTCCCACTAGTCCTGACGAGTCGCCTCGCGAATGCACAGTCGCATACAGTGGAAAACCAGATAGACATTCGAATATAAGATTCCATCCTACAACGGTTGGACTCAAACAAGAGCTGCGCAATAGAACTAAATCCAACATTCTAAGACTATTCGGTTCCTACCGCATACAACTCATAGTGCATTCACTTAACAACCTATCAAGGCTAGCATAAACTCCTATTAGCAAGCAACAAACATGCAACACAGTGTAATAAGCACCAAGCAATTTAACATACATACTCATACATAAACACCCTTCCTAGCTCTCTAGGAATTTCATCTCCTCCCACTACCCTTGCTACTATCGAATCCCTACTAATCATAACGAGTGGCCTCGCAAATACCCGATTATATGCAGTGCGAAATAAATAGACGTTCGGATACAAGACTCTATCCTAGAACGGTTGGACTCAAACAAGAGCTGCGCAATAGAACTAAATCTAATATCCTAAGTCTATAAATCTCTTACTGCATACAACCTAGAGGGCATCCACTTAGTAACCTATCATAATTAGCATGGATTCCTAATAGCAAGTAGTACCACATACAACATAGTGTCCACAACAGGCAATCTAGCATGCATATTCTATGATCTAGAAAGCAATAATACACTAAGTATTGTACCTTTCCCCCTTGGGCTCCGGCTGACTGTACACACTGCGCCTTCGATCACCGTTCCTCGAACAGGTTTTTCCCTTTTTTCTTTTATTTCAAAAAGGTTCAATAAATAATTTGAAAATTTCCCAGCCGCAACTTGAGACCAAACACACCGAGGTGCGTTTGATTCACTCAAGCTGTGCTCTGATACCAAGTTGTAACGTCCCAAAAATTACAAGCAAATTTAAATTTTTAAATAAACATTTCATTTATAACAACTCATTAAATGATCCCAACGTTTCGTTTGTAAACTCATAATTAATATCTTCATAATAACAACCAGCGGAATAAACGTTTAATTATTAAAAATCATAAAGCAACCAGCTCTCCTCGCGCGCCAGTGTGTACTCGTCACGCCTTGGAGCCGCCCGTACCTGAAACCACAGTTTATTGGGAAAGGGTAAGCACGAAGCTTAGTGAATTCCACACCATAAGTAACACAGTTATTTCCACACCACCATCAACAGATAATTGCACATAAACAGCATACAAGCCTACGAACAAATCATAGACGTGCATACTCACACCACCCCACCTAATAGGCATACATCGGTCCCACCGACCACACGACAATCGTGCAAACGCAACCCGGCACCCCCGGGTTCATACGCCACCCGCGTATACAACATTCGGTCCCACCGAATTACTACGCCACCCGCGTATACAACCTTCGGTCCCACCGAATTACTACGCCACCCGCGTTTGTGACCCTCGGCCCCGCCGAACTCCTACGCCACCCGCGTAGTCACAACAATAAAGGTCCGACTAGACACCACACTATTTAACCCCGCATCACAAGCAAATAGAACTACCACATACATACACAACGTAATGTAAAAATAACCGACATTAGTTATAGTGAGAGAACTCACCTCGAATGCGCGCCTAGCTCAACAATACAAATTCAAGCTTCCCAATTACGGCCACTTCCCAGCACCTAAACGCACGTTAAAACGTATCAATACGAGACCCGGACCTTACGACACGACACCCGCTTAAACCGTCACTAAAACTACTTCCCAGTCTCGCCAAACAGGTCTGTTCGGGACCTGTTTCGACCTCCTTAAACCCAGTAAATCCTCAAAATTATTACATGGTAAGAAAGTACTATGAGTTAGGGTTCCAAGGACATAATATACGCCTCCTAACGATTCACCTCGAATGCGCGCCTAGCTCAACAATACAAATTCAAGCTTCCCAATTACGGTCACTTCCCAGCACCTAAACGCACGTTAAAACGTATCAATACGAGACCCGGACCCTACGACACGACACCCGCTTAAACCGTCACTAAAACTACTTCCCGGTCTCGCCAAACAGGTCTGTTCGGGACCTGTTTCGACCTCCTTAAACCCAGTAAATCCTCAAAATTATTACATGGTCAGAAAGTACTATGAGTTAGGGTTCCAAGGACATAATATACGCCTCCTAACGATTTTTCTACCATTTATTATGGATTTTACAAAAACAGTTCCCCGAACAGCGAAAATCAGCACCTTTCAGTATAAAATGACATTTTGACCAATGCTACGTCCCGAACTGGGCTTCGCACAAAACACAGAAAAGTTTATTGACTCAAAAAAGGAACTTTTGGCGCTGGTCTCACCCAGATACGAGTTACGAGCAAAAAGTTATGGTTTTCCCAAGACAATGGCAGATTCCAGAATTTTTCACATGAAATGACGAATCACTGAACTTACGACCACTTTTCCACCTAGCTAGAGGCCGAACCAGTTTTCCGCTAAAACACGGAAAACGTGCCCGACCCCGAGCTTGAACCGTGGGCGCCAGTTTCGGCTCAATCGGAGTTATGACAGAAAAGTTATGGCCGTCGCAAGAACAGTGGCTGAACAATTACTCACAAGAAATGACGACTCTAAAAACAACGGTTCGATCGGTTAGGCTTAAGCGATTAAGTTCTGGCTTAAAGGAGTCTACGGTGATTATTAGTAAGACATGGCCACGCACCACCCACTGCCCTCGGGCAGTGGTGGTCGCCGGTGGCGGCCGGCGGCGGTTCATCGACGAAGTGATAAAAACAACCCGCAAACCACCGCGAGATCACTACCCTCTCGATCACCCTACCGCACGCACCAACGAATGACACCACCACCGCCACCCGACACCCAGCCACCATAGTGGCGGCGCGGCAGCGGCAGCGGCGGCCGGCCGGCGGTGGTCCTCCGGTGACGAAAACGAAAAGAAAAGAAACGTCGAGTGAAACCTTACCTCGATGACGACACAACGACGAAACCCGACACCTTCACTCTCTCTCGCTACACCCTCCTCTTCGCCGGCAGAACCAGCAGCGCCGGCGCCGGCTGCTTGTGGGTGGCTCACGGCGGCAGCAGCGACTCCGGCGGCTTCAGCAACTCCGGCGACTTCCCTTCCTTCTTGTCTTCCTCTCTCCCCACCCTCGATCGCTCTCGCTCTCTCTACTCTCTCTCGTTCTCCGACGAAACAATAGGTGGCCGGCGGTTTTCCGGCAACACGGCGGCGGCGACGAAAGACGCTACGACCGGAAGTGTTTGGGGATGGTTTAGGGTTTCTTGTTGGTGCCGTGAGGATACACGAGAAAGAGGTATGTCGATTAGGGTTGTGTGTGCAGCAAGTAACAAAACTTAAACACCAAAAAGAGATACAATTTTCGGTCCTCTCATTGCATGGGCCGAAACCCATGCTCACTTTGGGCTAAAGCCAAGACTAGCCCCTCAACTTCATCATCTTGCCTAAAACCAACTTAGCTTTAAAATTTAACATATTTGGTCCTTCTCATTAATCCCGCTAACAAGTTCATTTAACGTAAAAATAATAAAAATACGCAATATAAAATCTAATCGGGACACGGGCTTTACACTGCGAAAGTGACCATGTCACTCTCGCGAGTGTCATACTCGCTGGACTTGTACCGAGTCCAAACTTGGCCAAATTCTCGAGAGATCCAAATAGCATTACGTGTTCCACACTCCAAAGCACAACCTTGTCCTTTTTAATAAATCTAGACGGAATCATTTACAATTGGAGTTAGGATTTTCGGGGTGTTACAATCCTCCCAACCTTAAAGAGATTTCGTCCTCGAAATCTAGTCCTCACTCACTTATTGGCCACCGCGCCCAACACATTCCAAATTCCCTCGGTTTCAACCTGGTTCCAATTTATTTCCCACATAATTGTCCACATCGGTTTCTTGGTCTTACTCACAACGATTCCCCGATTAGGCGTAAAACACCCACATTCAACTGAAGGACTAAGCTGCTAGAGGGGCCTTTTGGCCACCAGATTAAGTTGTCTCCCAACCTTAAGTGGTCCATACTATCCCAACGACAGATTCGAGTCCCCAATCATACCACCTTCACGTATTCTTAAACTTTCTCTCCAAACCAACCTAACGTTTAATCATTACTAACCTTTAACCAAAACTTCAGTATTCTCAATTAATCCCACTACTGAATTAGCATTCGCTCTCAGCGGATTCCATCGATTCAACACCAACGGTCTTCATCGACTCGTCAATTACCCAATCCCAACGATATGCCTAATTATCAATCATCCGGTCAGCAGATTCCCTTACCACACGAGGCAAGTCATTTCACTAACTCCTCTTATCACAACTGAGCGTCTTAAGAATATTACAGCCATTACCATCATTCCTTTAAAATCAGACTAAAATCCCCCGGTTACACTAACGGTGCTTAGCCTCAAGCCCAAAAGTCGACACTTAAATATACCACCTACCTTAATATAGGTTACTGCGAATATATCCTCTTAATTTCAAAAGGACATCATCCCCTCAACCGATACCATTCGGCTTACCGTACTATCACGCGTGGAATACCCAACCTTCCACTGTCGAAGTGCTACGCGCACTTATCCTTAACTGATTTACTTACCCTTTCCAAGGTCCTAACGAGTTCAAGGTTTCAAGTGTATTATTCAATAAATATGCCAAACAACAAAACCTTTCACAAAGTTTTCAACATAAGGATTTTCATATAGAAATAATCGTACGCATAGAAAAATACTATCATTAATTCGGTAGTTACGCAAAAACGGACACGCTCGTCCCACATATGAAAACCATGTTGAAAAATTATTTCATCGCAGTTCAGATTATCAACAAAACGCTAAAGCGTAATAAACAGCTTCTTAAAATGAACCGCCACGGTTCTAGTTTGGATTGACTCATGACATTCACGTAAGGTAACTGTCCGACGTTAAACAGGGTGCAACAAAAGTTGTGCACGTATTTCAAAAAGAAGTCCAAACGACATTTGACTCCAAAATTTCCTTTCTAACCATTAAATGGCATGAAACAAGATTTACCCATCAAATTTGCGCGCATCAGTTTATTACACAAAACGATGAAACGATTCATAATTACACTCTAGTCAAAACACAAACCGACTTGTGTAAGTTCCAAGTTTAAAGACAAAACTAATTCGTTTCCATCATTTGAAAATATCGACTAAAACATCATGAGAAAATTTCAAATTGGGGTAGGCATGCAAGCTTGTAACACTTATTAGAAATTTCTTGTAATGACACACATGCACCAATTAACTCACACCAAAATTTCAAGGGATGAAATCCTTTAAATCGATTTCCCCAAGATTTCTCATCCGATCCGATAATAACATTTGAATAAGACGTTTTTGGCAACTTGCACACAACAATGCGTTTTTCCAAAATATATGAGGGAATAAGTGTTAATAATTTTATTGACACCAAAAAGGGTTCGAACTTATTCTCAAATTCCAAATTGCACAAAATTGCTCATCAATGTTCAAAACATAAGAATCCCACACATCATAATTTTATACAAACGAGTTTTCTAAAATCTTTATCACGAAGCACTTTCCTCAAAATTCCGTACTTGGAACATAAAACGTCGAAACGTCATTGCTTAAAATGTATTTGTCAAAATACTCAAAATACACATTTCCTCCAAACCAAAAGGTTTTCAATTTTCCAAAAATATTCGGCAAATCAAAATTGACCAATGTCAATGACTCATACATTCGTGTTTTCAAAATGTAAAATATTGCGAACTATGCATGATTTCCACAACACCAAAACACCCTTTGACCGAATGGTCATCACTTGTACAATGAGTTAATAAAATAATTTCACTCACGATTCGTTCAACAATGTGACGAGAAACAATGGTTACCAAGCTATGCATACCCCTAAGTCGATATAACGCATCTACATGAAAATGATAATAAAACATTTAACTGACCAAAATCGCACCCAGTAAATCATTACGAATGTTACCAAAAATGTTCTTTCATGCACTACTTAAGTCACGTATAAGTTAATCCATACACTAGACTATTTGCAACGAAATACTTAATAACACAAACTCTTGAAAGAAAAGTTACGCGACACTAGAGTTCCAAACTCATCTCTTCTTAGTCGCCTTATGGCATAAAATTAACTTTTCTCACCAAAACTCGAGTGGGACCAAATGCTCAACATAACTCGTAAACTTTTCACATAAGCAAATAGAGTATGCATATAGTAAAATTGTACCCACACGACACAAAACGTCGTACAATAAAACTGCTTGAGACTCAATGACCTCAAGTCAATAAAACGGCACTAAACATCATGCTTCCAAAGCCAAATCGCTATAAGCAAAATCATGAATGCGACGCCAAAATCCCAAAATCCCCTTCTAGGGTAATATCATATAAACAACATTGTTTAACTACTCACATTAAACAAATTCCCAAAATGACTTTACATAGACATAATGGAAAATAACTTTCCGTCCAAACTCTAACATATGTGGAGGAGATCCAATGTTAAAGTCACAAGCCGTAGTTATTGCCCAACATCTTAAACATCATAAAATATGATTATCATTATATCCAAAACAAATGTTGAACAACAATGAAATAAGGCAAAACAAATCCCGGCGGAGTTTGCGACTCTCGCAATAAAATAATTTCATGCACGTTAAAACCATGATTCAAAATCTTGTGTGTGTGCCAAACATTTCCCAAAATTCATAACACAATCCATATAAGGATTGGAAACACAAGAAATAGTTGATGAACTTTATTTTCAACATAAACTTTGTGCATGACTTAGTCGGCATTCAACATCTCAACTCATACCCTTCCAAATCCCTCCGGTCCACTATTGTCATCCGGATGCTTTAACCTCTTAAGGCAAGTTGGGAATCACATTAGTTAACTTTACGGTCTTTCCTCAAATCAAAATCGGCTCATTGGGCCTATGGTTCTAATCCAACCATCAATCTCGACCCGAAGCGGTCTACTTAACGCAGTTATCATGCTTATCGTCACCCCAAGTGACTAATACTAGAATCGTCCATCTATTCCAACGACTAGTGCTTAGAACCTTTTTCACTACCCCAACGATTATCACATTAAAGTAATTCAAGTACACACATGTACTAGCAGGTTCACCATGACACTGGCCAAGTGTCACTATAAACGCACCATACATGATTATCCTTGTTACTCTCAACGTGACTCTCGTTTCTAACAACATCCATCAACTTCAAAACATCATATCTTAAAGTGTCTAAAGGTGAATTTCACTCTCATTTACTTAAACAAGCGCTAGTTTGAGTCTAGGTATCTAAAATCAACACCTAAATCTCTCAAACTTATGCTCTGATACCAACTTGTAACACCCTCAAATTTGGAACGAGCAACTAAATAAAATTTCAATAAAATACCCAACAAGATAAAATAATTTCTACAATTCATTCCTTAAATTACCTCGGAATTTAAAACATTATAATTCCCCCAATAAATTAACTTAAACGGGTGTTACTTAACACGACACAAGTTGCTAATTCCAAATACGTGCGGAAGACTTCACTAATTCAAATCACCTCGCGAGCACTCTACTAGCACATGACCTTTCACACGTGTCACTAGAACTACTCCCAACCTGAGACCTGTTGCACATGCCGACAAATAAAAAGGGTTAGGCTAACGCCTAGTGAGTTCAAGCATTTTATCATGACTATATAAATTCATAAATCGAGAGGAGTGTTGCTTTTTAGTCATGATTCCAAAAGAGTTTACTTTAAATGTAAAGCACCCATTTTCCAAATCCCACAATTCCCATAAATGAAATCTTTAATGCAATATGATTTCCAAAATAGACTCATTCCCAAAATCCACGTAATAGGGTGAAATACCATTTGATACTCAAAATAATTAAATCCATAATTCAATTTGTCATTATTCCAAAAACATCCCAAACACGGTAAAAACATAATCCATAACTCATATAACATGGAAATGCAATTTTCATAAATATGATACGTTACCGAAAACATGGATAAACACAAATACCCAAAAACATCACACACGGATGAGATATAAACCACAACTTGCATACCATGGAAAACAATCCATATAAATATAACACATCACCGAAAACATGAGTAGCAATAAATACCCAAAACAACACCTTTCGGTGACGGGGGAGACCCGTATACATCGCACGTGACGGAACACTAAAGTGGGTCACTTACTATGCAATAAAACACACACGTGGATTACTCTCGTAAACTGAGCTCAATCACTCCAGATCTATTGCCCGCGAGACTAGGGGGTTCCCAACTTCAACCACTCCAGGTCTATACATTGGGTCACACCAAATCCACAACAGCACATTAGGGATTACACCTTACTGCCCATGAGACGACGCCCGACCATATAGGTCCACGCCTTACTTATCATGGAACCCGATGTCTATCCCGTGCTAAGCACATATATGGAATTACACCTTACTGCCCATGAGACGACGCCCGACCATCTAGGTCCACGCCTTACTTATCATGGAACCCGATGCCTATTCCGTGCTACAAAATAAACTAACGTCTCGTAAAACTGAGCTCAATCAATTCCGACCTCTTGCCCGCGAGACTAAGGGAAACTCAAATGCCTATGGATCCATAGCTATCAAGGTCTAAATATTACACAACCCCAAATAAATAAACACATGCATTCAAAACATGCAATTCCCCAATAACATAATTCATTATCAAAACTCAATCTTGAGTTACCAAAACTGGACAAATGTCCCCAAGACTTAATAAGATTCAATACCGAGCCACAAGCTCAACTAACTCCAAAAAAAGGTAGTTTATGAAAGTTATAAAATGACATCAAATATAACAACACACACCGTTTGCCGGTAAATACTTCGATTCCATGAAAACCCGAAATAACACTTTGGATCGGGTAAACCCTCATTTCCAAGGACTCACGCCTTTACGTTTTCAAAACATTACATGATGTACTATATGCATATTTCCAAAACATCCACAATGCATTTTTATAATAAATAGACCCCATTTATTACATAAATCAACAACTCATTTCATGTATGATTTATTATCACATTTTTCCAAAATATCCAAAAATAGTGTTTTATAATATTTACAACAATTAATACCTCAAAAGGTAAAATCCACCAAATAACCCAATATTGATAATTTTCAGGTAAAACACACATTTACTTGGAAAAATAACATTTTGGCATGTACAAAGTTTTCGCAAAGTAACTTGAACTCACCTCTGCTAGATTAAGCTAAATCTAGATTTTTCCCAAACGTATGCTCCTTTGATGAAGTTTGAATCCTCTAGCCAAAACTTCCAAAACCTAGATTTATGAATTTCCAACCATCAATATCACAATCCAACCATGTAGAATCATTCCCTAAACATTTAGAATCATTTCTCCCAACATATTACACCCAAAATAACCAATACATCGAAACCCTAATTTCCAAAATAAAGGGGAGAAGATTACCTCAATCATCAAGTGAATCCACCAACCAAACACTTATAGTGTTACCAAAGTGAGCTTCAATCTTCACTTCACCCAAAGAAATGAAAGGTTTAGGAGAGGGTTGGGTAAAACCCTAGAATAGTGTAGAAATTCCAACCAAAAGGAGATGAGATGAGAAATACCAACCTCAACCTAAGGATCCTTATAACGAGATGGAGGAGGGACTTTGATTTACAAGCTTTGTGGCTTCAATGGCTTCAAAATCGTTTTGAAGGGTTAGGGTTCGGTTTTGGGAAAATTTAGAGAGAAAGAGATGGAATAGAAATGAAAGAAAGCTGAAAGGCGTGGGTTTAAAACCCTCAGAGTCCGCTTGCGATTATGACACGGCGAGAGTGACCATGTCACAATCGACGGGGCACTCTCGCCCGCTACCCAAAATGCTCACGGTACACTTTCGGCGAAAGTGACACTGCGAAAGTGACCATGTCACTCTCGCGAGTGTCATACTCGCTGGCCGTCCCAAAACCCTCGGTACATTCTTGGCGAAAGTGACACTGCGAAAGTGACCATGTCACTCTCGCGAGTGTCATACTCGCTGGACTTGTACGGAGTCCAAACTTGGCCAAATTCTCGAGAGATCCAAATAGCATTACGTGTTCCACACTCCACATCACAACCTTGTCCTTTTTAATAAATCTAGACGAAATCATTTACAATTGGAGTTAGGATTTTCGGGGTGTTACACATGACCCTAAAGATATATATAATTACTTACACTATATGGAGGTTACTATTAAAAAAATTATGTTCAAGAATTAAACCTAAAATCCATTGTGAAGTGAAAAGGTACATTACTTCTGCAAAGTTGTTTAATCAAGCAAGCAATGCACTCTTAACTCGAGTAATCGAATAATCCTATATCTTATAGAATGTATTAAAGCCAACACAACTTTTACAACTTCAAGTTTCATAAATTTTCATGATATAATTCAACTTTACGTGTTGTCAGGTATCTAACGGAAACCCCGGGTCAAGGTATTCTGCTACTAGCTGATACTGATTTATCTCTACAAGGGTGGTACGATTCTGATTGGGCCTCATGTCCCATCATTCGTCGATCATTAACGGGATAGCTCGTGTTTCTTGGTCAGTCCCCGATATCTTGGAAGACAGAGAAACAACACACGGTTTCACGATCATCTGCGGAAGCTGAATATCGTTCAATGGCAGTCATCACTTGTGAGCCTAAATGGCTCAAAGGTTTACTGTTGAGTTTAGGAGTTAATCATCCTAATGCCATTCCATTATTTTGTGATAGTGAGTCGGTCATACACATTGCTCAAAACCCAGTTTACAACGAGCGTACAAAGCATATCGAGGTCGAGTGTCATTTCGTTCGTGATGCCATAACGGACGGTTTGATTGACCCCTCCTATATGTTCATATAAAGACTCAATATGCGGATATTTTTACAAAGGCATTAGGCAAAAAATAATTTGATCATCTTCTTAGCAAGTTGGGCATCTTGAATCCACACGCTCCAACTTGAGGGGGGTGTCATGATATACATCGATATATAAGGAATGATTTTAAGAGATAATTTGATAATATTAAGAGGTATTTTGATAGGTTGTCAATGAGAATCCTTTCCTACTTTAGAGGATTGGATTGCTCTTCTTTGTATTATAAATTGTTCTCTTATCTTTCAATGCAAGACATAAGCTTTTGTCAATTTTTACATAAACTTTGCTAGCAAACACAAAGACTTTTTCTTTTTTAATTTATTTATAGTATACTAATAAGACAATAGCTTTATTAATTAATAACTAAAAAATCTGAGTTTAAATGCCTATAGGAAGAAGCCAAAGGTTATGATCATGTGTGTCGTCACCCATGGATCATACCAATTTCAAAGAGCATACCAACTTCTTCTTTAGTTTCAATAGTTAATTAAATGATTAAATCATATCGTATACCATAATTAAGGATGTATGGTTTCTCTATTTGGTTAATATGAAGTGTAAGAATTTCTTTTTATTATATTTAGAAGTTAATTTCATATCGAAATCTTCAAAATGTACGTGTTTTTATTGAAAAGGCAATTACGAAACATATGAAAAAAGTCTTTTTATGGGCCTAAAAAGACTTTCTATGTACACTATTAGACGGCAGGCCAATTTCGGCGGCCAAATCCGCATGACAATCCTCCGGAATACCGACTTTTCGCTCGGCGGCCAGTATAAAAGTGCCGATGATTGACTTATCTATCGGACTTTTTGATGGGTTTCATATTTTCGGCGGATCATGACCGCCGGAAATCCGCGGGGATTTTTTTGCCTCAAGAAATTACTTAATTAAATAACTAATTAAAATTATCCTTCCGACGATTTATCCGTTGGAAATTATTTATTATTTAAAACTTTTAAATTATAAAATTGAAATAAATAAATAAATAAAATTTCCGACTGATACTTTTGACACATTTAGTAGGGGTAAGACATTAAATAAGCAATATAAAAGTACTTTTTATTTTTTATTTTTTATTTTTTATTTTTTTTGGATAGGGTTCATGGGCCTTCGGCCCAGTACATCCCTGTCAAACACACCGACCGCGAAGTAATGCAGTCCTGAGATAATCCCCAGTGGCCACAAGTGCTGCGTGTGGGACTCGAACCCGGGGAAGCGCTATGAACTCCCCAGGCCCTTACCACAGCATCAGGTTTTTCCTTCTTTTTGATACTCGCTTAGGCCTTCGGTACCGCCAGCAGGCTCGGCTCGGGCTCGGGCTCCTGCGGGTTGTGGTACGGGGCGAGCGGGTTTACACTTCGGGCTTGGCATGCGGGTTTAAAAACCCGTTCAACCCGATGAATTTTCTTTTTTTTTAATTGTTTTTTAAAATTTTGAAAATTTAAGATTTCCAACGGCTACCAACGGCTAGAATTTTTATATTTTTTTTTTCAATTTAATCACACTATATATATTAACCCAAACCTCTTATTTTTTAACACCAAAATCTCTCAAATTCTCTCAAATTCTCTCAAACTCTCTCAAATTTCATCATGAATCCAAACAAAACACCTACATCCCGTCGTAACCGACCGGATACACCACAACCGCAAGAAGACCCGGAGCTTGGTTTCCAAGCGTTTACACAACAAGGTTATCATCCGCAATTTTCGCAACAATATCCGCCACAATTTTCGCAACAATTTCCGCCACAATTTTCGCAACAATTTCCCCAACAATTTCACCAACAATTTCCTTACCAATTTACACGTCCCGGTTTGATTGAACAATGTTTTACTCCGGCCAACTACAATCTTCCTTCACCCGCAATCAATCTCGACGACGATATTGTTCCGGAAACCCAACATTATAGCCCGCACACACCACAATCCATCTACACACAACAATCTATCCCGGAACCATCAAACCCGACACCAACGAGAAAAGGAAAAAACAAACAATATGAAAATAGAGCCGCCAAACAGATGTGGAGTAAAGACGAGCAACTCGCGTTAGTGTCGGCGTGGGTTGACGTTTCGGAGGACCCCGTTGTCGGTAACGCACAAACTGGTGGTAATATTTTTATTGTTATTATTATTATTATTGTTATTATTATTATTATTATTGTTATTATTATTATTATTAATATTATTATTATTCTTGTTAATATTCTTATACTTGAATTTACATAAATGTAGAAAGTTTTTGGACCCGAATCGGGCAAGTGTTCTTTAGTTTTATGGGTCGCGGAAATTATAGAACAACTCATCAACTCAACACCAAGTTCAACGACCTCAATAAAAGAATAAATTCTTTTGGCGGCATCTACAACAACTTGGTCACTAATAGATCAAACGGAATGATTGAGGCCGACATTTCACGTACGACACACGAACGGTACCGAACACAACTTGGGTTTGCTTTTACTCACGAACAAGCTTGGGAAGTCCTAAAAAAATGTCCAAAATGGGGAGTCGTTCCAACGATGACGACAACTTCATCGCGGGGTTCAAAACGTACCAAACCTTCCGATGATGACGATGAAGACGTCAACGAGGTCGAGCAACTTCAACGACCCATTGGGAGAAACAAGGCAAAAAAACATCAACGAGTAATACGAGCGGGTCGAATACGAACGAAAGTGTTACTCAGTTGTTGACGAAGTTCAACGACAAGATTGATGATACAATGGAGTACAAAATGAAAAAACTCGAACTCGAACGAGATAAGTTGGAACTCGAACGAGAAATCGAACGAGAAAAACGATTTGATAAAGACTTCGAGTTTTTCATAACCCCGCATGATCACCTTACGGGAGATATTTTGAGGGTTACTTTGGCGAAAAAATAGAGAATTAAAAAATTACATAATTTTGGGTAATTTTGTATTTTGTAATTTTTATTTTTTTAGTGTTTTGTATTTTGTAATTTTTATTTTTAATGAATGATATGAATTTTTATTTTTATTATTTATCTTATTTATTAAAAAATATATAAATATTTATATTTTGTTAAATAATTAAATTTATAAATAAAATCATTAAAAAAATGAGGTGGCAAGAGGGCTTGAGGGTAGCGCTACGCCACTTTAGGGCTTGAGGGTTTGAGGAGAGGATTAGGAGAAAAGCTGATGTGGCGCTTGAGGGCTTGAGGGTTGTGATACGGATGGCTTTGGTTAGCCTTATATTTACTGAATATTAGTACATAGTTAGAATCTTTTTTTTTGAATCTCTTATTCATCTCCATATAAAAATATTGCTAAAACAATGAAAAGAATTTATAAAAATAAAATATTAAAATTGAGAGCACCTTCGACGACTCGATGCCTCCTGATTTTCAAAGCTTTTTTTTCATTCTTTGACTGCCCTAAAAGATCTGGTGTTCACAGACCACTACAAGAAATAACGTCTATAGCGACAATGGCTATAGCGACAACTTGGAAGTCGTCGCTGTAGGTACAAAATCAGGTTGTGCCTCCATACTTGATGAGTTAAAAATCTTTATTTTTGGCCTACTGCGACGAAATGTCGTTGCTGTTGGGAGCAACAGCTACGAACGTACAAAATCTATAGCTACGACGGTCGTCGCAATAGAGCCGATTTGTTGTGGCTAGATTTGCTGGGCTCGAAGAAGCTCCTCCGCTCCTGATTTCTACGCTTGTTAATTAATTAGTTGAATCAAAAAGTATCATTTTTCCACATGTAAAGTCATATGCAAGTGTTACAATTAATATGTTGTAACAAGTTTTTGTTGACATGCATAAGAGAGCATGTAACTCCTGCAAGTAATAGATTTTGTTTTATTATTAAGGTTTCACATTTATGTATGTGAAATTAATTATACTGTTAACATGTTAAATTAATTTTAAAATTATATAGCTTAGATCAGACTGAACGTATTCTTATTTTTTATTTGATGGTTACTCTACGTATTATATTCATATAGGGGAAGGCTAATGGCACCCCTATACATTGCTAATGACACATCTATATAGTGAATTTTTTCTCACAAACATCAACATCAAAGTCCCCTTTTTACATTCCCAATACATGAAATGACCCGATTATACCATCAAAGCGGGGTGTCAATAGCATTGCCCATATATATATTTATGTTAGTTAAGTGACAGCTAGCATATGCTGGATGTAAAAGCAACAGATGGCTTGGTTTAATTTGTTACAAAACCGTCACAAAAGTTGGTGCGTAATTCAAATAAGTGACAAATTACCTAGAGATTTAGTGGGTGATCTGTTGGTGATCATCGGAACCACTGGTATTTTGCGAGTGATCCGTTGGTAATCGCCGCTAGAAATTTTTACTGAGTACTTTTTATGGGTAAAAGTGATTAATTTGTTTTGTATTACCATGTAAATAAACCATTGAAAAAATATATCTTTATATATGTATAGTATAACATGACTACCATGTTGTTTGTAGTCAAATTAGTATCTTTTGGGATAACCGATAAGCCCAAATACTATTCGTCTTCAATAGATGCGGCAGATTGGATTCCTTAAAAAATAGACACGACAACCTTTCGGGAATCTCCATCACCAATTAACCCTTTTCAGATGTCAACGGTTTAACCATATTTAAAAATCAATATCCTTACAAAGATGACATCTGCATGCATTATTAAACAGTGGCATACAAATCATAGATGTGTATCCTAACACCTATATAAACTCTTCCTCGTCACTGCAAAATTATATCACTCATAACAATACCAATATTTAGAAAAACACTTCAAGTTAATTACAATGCCTGAGGTTGAAGGTTCTCCGGGAACGTCCATGCATGGAGTCACCGGTCGAGAACCAGTGTTGGCCTTCTCTGTGGCGTCTCCCATGGTGGCCACCGATACCACCGCCAAATTCGACCTCCCAGTGGATTCCGAACACAAGGCCAAAGTCTTTAAGCTTTTCTCATTTGCAAACCCTCACATGAGAACCTTCCATCTCTCCTGGATTTCTTTCTTCACCACTTTTGTCTCCACCTTCGCAGCGGCTCCGCTGGTTCCGATCATCCGGGACAACCTTAATCTCACAAAAGCTGACATCGGAAACGCGGGGGTTGCGTCAGTTTCCGGAAGTATTTTCTCCAGGCTGGTGATGGGTGCTGTATGTGACATGTTGGGACCTCGTTACGGCTGTGCTTTCCTTATCATGTTGTCGGCACCGACAGTGTTCTGCATGTCATTTGTTGACGACGCTAGCGGCTACATAGCTGTGCGGTTCATGATCGGGTTTTCTTTGGCTACGTTTGTGTCGTGCCAGTATTGGATGAGTACCATGTTTAACAGCAAGATTATTGGGCTTGTGAATGGGACGGCGGCCGGGTGGGGAAACATGGGGGGCGGAGCAACGCAGCTCCTGATGCCGGTGTTGTTTGAGATTATTAAGAAGGCGGGGGCGACACCGTTCACGGCGTGGAGGATAGCGTTTTTTATACCTGGGTGGCTTAATGTGATCATGGGGATATTGGTGTTGACTCTTGGCCAAGATTTGCCTGATGGTAACCTTGGTGCTCTTCAGAAGAAGGGTGATGTTGCTAGAGATAAATTCGGCAAGGTAACAATTAATTCATACCTAGCTAGCTACTTAATTAGGGTTCATGTTCGATGCCTATATATTATATTATATGCTAATTTGGATTTTTATACAGATATTATGGTATGCTGTGAGAAACTATCGGACATGGATTTTTGTGCTTCTCTATGGCTACTCGATGGGTGTCGAGTTAACGATAGATAACGTGATTGCGGAATACTTCTATGACAGGTATATCATATATTTAATTGAATATATATAAACCATATTTCTATCCATGTTTAGATACTTTTCGACCTAATTCAGTAACAGAATATTTTTGTTTTCTGGATTTATTTATAATAAGAAATTATGTGTAACAATCAGCCTTATATATTTACCAGGAGTCTACTCACAATACATCTTGATTTTAATGTTTTGTTTTATTTATTGTCTTTATCTACGATCTTGTGTGCACGATAATGACTTTTTGTAAATTAGTTTAATTTCATTTTGGTCTACTAGTGATGTAATTATTTTAAGTTTAACAATATAATTTTCTTTTTATTATGAAAAACATCAAAATATTCAGTTAAAATTCAATGATTATCCTAATTATATTTTAGATTTTTTATATTTAAAATAAAAATTTTATTTTGTATTTGATTATCTTTATCAGTTAGTTGTGAATTCAAATATGCAGTTTTATAAAATTGTACTGATGCATTATTACTTATAATACTAAGATTTTTTTCTCAAATGCTTTATAATACGGTATAGATATAGATTACGCAATTAAATAACGTTTTTTATTTATTTATTGTATAGATTTGATCTAAAGCTTCATCTAGCCGGAATCATTGCGGCTTCTTTCGGAATGGCAAACCTCTTAGCTCGCCCCTTCGGAGGTTTCACATCGGATTACATGGCGAAACGATGGGGGATGCGAGGTCGACTCTGGAACCTATGGCTCCTCCAAACCGCCGGCGGTGTTTGTTGTCTCTTCCTCGGCCTAGTAAACTCCTTGCCATTAGCCATCACCTTTATGATCCTCTTCTCCATCGGAGCACAGGCAGCCTGTGGAGCCACGTTCGGCATCATTCCCTTCATTTCACGGCGATCACTTGGCATCATCTCAGGAATGACGGGTGCCGGCGGAAACTTTGGATCAGGGCTAACCCAGTTGATATTCTTTGCGAGTGCATCATTCTCGACGGCGAAAGGATTGTCTTACATGGGTATCATGATAGTAATTTGTACTATTCCGGTGAGTTTTGTTCACTTCCCACAATGGGGAAGCATGTTTTTACCGGCGAGTCAAGATGTTGTTAAAGGGAGCGAAGAGAATTATTATGTTGCGGAGTGGACGGAGGAGGAGAAGCAGAAAGGGATGCACCAAGCAAGTATGAGGTTCGCCGAGAACAGCCGGTCGGAGCGTGGTGGGAAGGTGTCGTCGGCGGCAACACCACCAACTAACACCCCCAACCATGTTTGATTTCCAACAATTTTCATATGTTGTTCAGTTAAATAACTGTTTGTCTATTTGAATACCATAGAGTTGTTACATGTTTGATAAAAAAGAAGTTATAAAAAGTTATCATATTCTTCTAATTCTATGCCGTTGTATTTATAATATTTCAGTTGATTTTATAGCATAAGAAATTGACTCAAGACACCAATGGTTTGTACCAATTGATCACATGCTTTTTGTATCTATTCCTGACCCAATAGAAGGAAGACAATTGAATCTCATCCGCAACATAGTTGGAAGACTGTGTTGAATTTTTGAAAATATTTTCGTTCCCGAGCTTCCAAACCGCCGAGATGGTGCAGCAAACAATTGCATCCAAACATTTAGCAGCTATATTCGACAGCTGAGAAGAGCTCGCCCAAGCCAGAATGTCCTTGAGATCGTTACCGTGAGGAAGTTGAATTTTCCACCATCTCGCAATACTTCTCCAAATGTTTTTAATGACTGGGCAGTGCCAAAAGATATGGTCTTCATAATCGCGACCCCCTCCACATAAAACACAGGTTTGTTGTTGATGCACATTTACCCCAATGCTCGACATATTTTTCAAAGTTGGTAATCGTTTCCGTTCAAGGCGCCATCTGAGAATATTAAGCTTAATTGGGATGAGTTTGTTCCACCTGGTTTTGGTTCCCGTGTTTCCCAATAAGAGCCCATCCAGAGTACTCCTAAGGGATGAAACCGTGAAGCCTGAAGATGGATTTAAACCCCAGTTCCATCCATCAGGCGTGTCCGAAAGGGACAAATTGACAACATCAAGTTGGGTAGTTAAATTTTGAAGCTGTTGTAGTGACCCAACAACAGGTTCATGTCTCCAATTCCATTGAAAACCGCTCCGATTGCAACAATGATTCACCTTTACCCTAATTACATGGCGGATCCACAATCTCTAGTTTACACACACTACACCATAGCCTACATTGCAACAATGATTCACCTTTACCCTAATTACACACACTTAACCTTATATACTCCCTTGTTACATAATTAAGCCCAAGCCCATATTACTATACCCAAGCCCATATAACAATTAATACCCCTTTACAAAACTATCTTATAATTAGGACATTTTGTGTCCTAACAATCTCCCCCTATAGTTTTGAAAAGGAATCACCCTTCCCAAAAGATCTTCAGTTCTTCTCCCCCTTGATTTCTTTAGAAAACCATAGTGATGCAATTCTTCAATTGTAGTCTAGGCTCCCCCTTGAAATAAGCTCTCACTCTTTATATTTCAACTTTGAAAAAACCGGATTCGATGTGCGCCATAACCTCGACCGAGTGCACGAAAAACATCTTTATAAATGTTGAAACTCTAGCTCGTACCGATAAGCTCACAAGAAAGATAACGAGCGAGTTGTTGCGTGACAAACCAAGTGAAATCTCAGTTTATAACACCAAATCCGTCGATAAACCGCGAGTTGAACAGGAATTCATCTTAAGAGCTTGATTCGAATTTGCTCGAAGAAGGAAACATAATGAAGCATACACTACAAGGTAGGGTTTAGAAGAACTTCACAAGTAACATTGTTCATCAACTGTAGAAAAATGCTCATCCCCAAAATACTCAGAACACTGAATGATGAAAATCCAGAACTTCAATCTTCAAGAAACAACTGAATGATTATAAGCACTCAAGAGTCTGAATCACAACCAAAGTGTAATACCCCGGGTAAATCCGTTAGTTAAAAATCTAATTTCGTTAAATTTAGTTAACTTTAAAGTTACTATTTTGGGTAAGTTGAGATGATTTAGTAAGTTCCTTGCTTTGGTTATTATGGAATAGTTTAGGGTCTAAAATGGTAATTAGAGTGGATAATATCTGAATTGAGAGTACAGATGTATTCATTATAGCAAAACTCAGCTGAAGGTGTATGTGTGTGTTTTGGGAAGAAAAGAAGAAAAAGAAGGGTTCTTGTGGTTAAGACTTCATTTGGTGTATTTGGAAGAGAAATTGAGGTATGTTGCTTTACATTTTATGTCTATAATTGCTAGTAAGTAGTTCCTATCGGAGTAGAAACATCCCAAACACTTCTGTTAATGATTCAGTCGATTTCTGGGTGAAAATGGGATAAACAGTCAGAGGTGTCCGGATAATATGAAGGTATCCGGGTAGTTTCTTGGGTGGTGTCCGGGTAGTTTATTGATAGTATCCGGATGATTTGTTTGAGGGTTTCCGGGTGATTTAGAGTCCGGATGGCATCCGGATTCCTTGTGTTGTCCGGATAAATCGTGTTGTCCGGATTAGTCTTGCTGTCCGGATTACTGAGGTTGTCCGGAAAAGTCATGTTGTCCGGGTTGTTTGGGTTGTCCGGATACTTTAGCTGTTTTGGTCACTTTTGAGGATTTGAGTTATCTAGAGTCCTTGGTCTTCTAGTATGTTTTATGTGATCAGTTAGTAAGGGGATATTTGTATTTAATCTATTTGCAGACTCTGTGGATTGGGATTAATAGACTGAATCTTTGGAAAAGGCTTGGAAGCGTATTTTAAGAATTCGAGGTGAGTTTTACCTTAAAAGTATTTTCAACTGGAATACATACGTATGGTTTGGGAATGTGATAATTAGTGATTAATGTGCTTATATGTATGGTGTACATGATTGATAATATATTGAGATATATGTTATGGTTATATTGCACGAAACGAGTATAAGTGAGCCGAATTATTGTTCGGCGGGGCTGTATGGAAATACAGCGGGGCTGCATGAAATGGCAGTGGAGCTGTAGGTAATTGCAGCGGGGCTGTATGTAATTACAGTGGAGTCGACTGTATTGTACGGTGACGATGATTAGTTGGCTTGCTACCGACTAATGTGGCCAGGGGAAAGAAGATGAGATGAGGAGAGATACACGGTGCACGAGTCCTAATGTGGTATTTATATACGTGTGGTATATGCGTGCTTATACGAAAGATTTTATGTAAACTATTCTGATACAAAGTATTATGTGAAAAGAGTTTTATATTGATTTTGGAAAAGACCGGGATTAACTCACTAGACCCGTTTGGTCTAACCCTCATTTTGTTTTCAAAAATATGTTTTCCAGGTTAAGGATCGGCAAGAGAGGATGAAGTGTAGGAAGCTTTTGATGAATGTTGATTAGGAAGCTTTTATATATTTTGTAATGTCAAGACTTTTGAGACCGTACTTGGTTTGTGATGTATCTTTTATTATGAATGTAATGAAGTCATGCAATGTATGTTATTTGTTGTATGTTTGGGAAACCGGGTCGTTACAGATGGTATCAGAGCCCTAGTTTAAGAGATTTAGGTATTTGAATTTATACCTAGACTTAAACTGCATGTGAAGTAGGATGTCCTTATTATTTTAGAACCTTGGGATGTTAAGTATAAAAAGGTAGAAGGAACATCATGTAAGGTATGTTCAAATTACACCTGGCCAGTGTAAGCGTGAACTTACAAGTACATGTTGAACCGGAATATCTTGTTATATTGGGTATGTGCTTACGTGTATATTAACCTTGTTGAAATCAACAGAGTGGCAAGTCGGACTCGATGTATGGATAAAGGCGAAGACAGGTATATTTCTATACACTCTATACGTGCTAAAGTGTATTATATGACTTCGGTGTAAAATGATTATTGGTACTTTCGTGCTTTTGTTGCTTAGCAGTGTTAGAGATATAGGTAGAGGCGGAGCGTCTATTCAATTAGTTCCTATGGTTTTGATGCAGTTTGAAGCAGTAGTGATAAGTATTCGTTGCCTTTTTGCTTAACCGAATTCCGGGACGGAATTCTTTTAAGGGGGAGATAATGTAATACCCAGGGTAAATCCGTTAGTTAAAAATCTAATTCCGTTAAATTTAGTTAACTTTAAAGTTACTATTTTTGGTAAGTTGAGATGATTTAGTAAGTTAAGGGTGCTTTGGTTATTATGGAATAGTTTAGGGTCTAAAATGGTAATTAGAGTGGATAATATCTGAATTGAGAGTACAGATGTATTCATTATAGCAAAACTCAGCTGAAGGTGTATGTGTGTGTTTTGGGAAGAAAAGAAGAAAAAGAAGGGTTCTTGTGGTTAAGACTTCATTTGGTGTATTTGGAAGAGAAATTGAGGTATGTTGCTTTACATTTTATGTCTATAATTGCTAGTAAGTAGTTCCTATCGGAGTAGAAACATCCCAAACACTTCTGTTAATGATTCAGTCGATTTCTGGGTGAAAATGGGATAAACAGTCAGAGGTGTCCGGATAATATGAAGGTATCCGGGTAGTTTCTTGGGTGGTGTCCGGGTAGTTTATTTATAGTATCCGGATGATTTGTTTGAGGGTTTCCGGGTGATTTAGAGCCCGGATGGCATCCGGATTCCTTGTGTTGTCCGGATAAATCGTGTTGTCCGGATTAGTCTTGCTGTCCGGATTACTGAGGTTGTCCGGAAAAGTCATGTTGTCCGGGTTGTTTGGGTTGTCCGGATACTTTAGCTGTTTTGGTCACTTTTGAGGATTTGAGTTATCTAGAGTCTTTGGTCTTCTAGTATGTTTTATGTGATCAGTTAGTAAGGGGATATTTGTATTTAATCTATTTGCAGACTCTGTGGATTGGGATTGATAGACTGAATCTTTGGAAAAGGCTTGGAAGCGTATTTTAAGAATTCGAGGTGAGTTTTACCTTAAAAGTATTTTCAACTGGAATACATACGTATGGTTTGGGAATGTGATAATTAGTGATTAATGTGCTTATATGTATGGTGTACATGATTGATATTATATTGAGATATATGTTATGGTTATATTGCACGAAACGAGTATAAGTGAGCCGAATTATTGTTCGGCGGGGCTGTATGGAAATACAGCGGGGCTGCATGAAATGGCAGTGGAGCTGTAGGTAATTGCAGCGGGGCTGTATGTAATTACAGTGGAGTCGACTGTATTGTACGGTGACGATGATTAGTTGGCTTGCTACCGACTAATGTGGCCAGGGGAAAGAAGATGAGATGAGGAGAGATACACGGTGCACGAGTCCTAATGTGGTATTTATATACGTGTGGTATATGCGTGCTTATACGAAAGATTTTATGTAAACTATTCTGATACAAAGTATTATGTGAAAAGAGTTTTATATTGATTTTGGAAAAGACCGGGATTAACTCACTAGACCCGTTTGGTCTAACCCTCATTTTGTTTTCAAAAATATGTTTTCCAGGTTAAGGATCGGCAGGAGAGGATGAAGTGTAGGAAGCTTTTGATGAATGTTGATTAGGAAGCTTTTATATATTTTGTAATGTCAAGACTTTTGAGACCGTACTTGGTTTGTGATGTATCTTTTATTATGAATGTAATGAAGTTATGCAATGTATGTTATTTGTTGTATGTTTGGGAAACCGGGTCGTTACACAAAGCACCAGAACAATGATTGCAAGCACTCACAATTCTGATTGATCAGGTCAGAAGAATGATTAAGAGCACTCAAAGGTCTAGCATCGTCAGCAAAACTCCACAATAATGATTGCAAATGCTCAAACGTCTAATCCAATTCAACCAAAGACTGAATTCCAACACCCATCTTCTGAAAATCTTCGCAAACTTGAGCTCTTTTAAACATTGACAGTTGCTAGATATGTATGTGACAACCTAAATATAGGAATGATGTCACACACGCTTTATGCTAAACACCATGAACAATGCCCCTTGAGACTAAGTACGGGGAGATTTTTTTTTCCACTATTGAATGGGTGATTACTTGGGCAAGGATACCATTTTTATCTAAAGAAACAGTCGCAAGAACATATTTTAGCCGCAGCCTTGCGATAACTCCTTTTTATCGCAAGCTATATCTGTGATAAAATCCTTTGTCGCAACCCAAACCTTGTCGCAACCGCACACTTTATCTCAACTTAAATCTTGTCTCAACTAACAGTTTATCTCAACTCAAGTCTTGTCTCAACTCAAGTCTTGTCGCAACCCAGAGTTTGATGCAAGCAACTTTGTCGCAAAAGGAAATCTTGTCGCAACAAAGAGGTTGCGATTAAACTCAAAAATGGATCTTATCGCAATAGAAGGTTGCGATGAGATATTGTTCACGTGTAGTGAGTTGCGATATAAATGGCTTATCGCAAAGGGCAGTTGCGATATCTTACTGTTCACGAGTAGAGGTTGCGATAACAAAGAACATAGCTAGTGGCGATAACGTTGAACATTTAAACACAGATCGAACAGAAAGCTCAAAATGTCCAAATCGATCAAAAAAATGATGGACTGATGATCGTATGATGTCCAGAAAACATTATTCAATCAATCCTAGGCAATAAGCATTGATCTAATCGCAATTATACGCAAAAGGCATCAAAAAGTTATTGTTCCATCGCGAGAACTTACTGTTTCATTCATAAATGGGCTGTAGATCATGAATCGTTGCAGAATGATCGTATCGATGATTGATTTCTTCGATTTTGGCTCTGATACCACTTGTGAGTCCCATTAAAACCAAGCAACGATTCATATATTGTAGAAGATAGTAACAAGATGAGATATATAAACCAAAGTGGTGTATTTTCTCTCTCTAGTTTACACACACTACACCATAGCCTACATTGCAACAATGATTCACCTTTACCCTAATTACACACACTTAACCTTATATACTCCCTTGTTACATAATTAAGCCCAAGCCCATATTACTATACCCAAGCCCATATAACAATTAATACCCCTTTACAAAACTATCTTATAATTAGGACATTTTGTCTCCTAACAAAACCCCATACCCAAAACAACACATTTCGGTGACGGGGGAGACCCGATTACATTGAACGCGACGGAACACAAAAGTAGGTCACATATCTATGTTAATAAAACAAAACGCATGGATTATACTAATAAGACATATCGAGCTCAACTCCTCTGAATCTGTTACCCTTGGAGACTAAAATTCAACCCCTCTAGGTCTATTTTTTGAGATGTCCAGATCCACGCAAACATACAAGCACGTTGGAATTATACTTTACTGTTCATGGGACAATGCCCGACCATACGGGTCCACATCTTACTTACCATGAGGCCCGATGCCTATTCCGTGCTACAATGAGAGAAACTAGCGTCCCATCATTGAACGTAAAAACTCAAGTGCCTATGGATCCATAGCATTACGGTCTAAAACATTACATGACTCCAAACGAATGAACTAGCACATTCAAAACATGTAATTCTCAAATAAATATAAATTATGACCAAAGCTGTACATTGAGCTATTAAAACTGGACAAATGTCCCCAAAACCCAACATAATCAAATATCGAGCCATAAGCTCAACTACTCAAAATATCATTTGTTAAAAGTCATAAAATGCAATTAAGTACAAAATACGTCCAAGGCTCCTTATCGAGCTACTAAAAATAGGCAAATACCCCAAAGACTCATTTGAGTGTAAATCAAGCCCAAAAGGCATAATAAATGTTCGGCTAAATACGTGAGCCAATAAGGTTACATAAACCCAAAATGCATCTTTTCCCAAAATTTGTGTCTCTCAAATCACAATTGGCCTTCGGCCCAAAACCAAAAAGGTTTACAATTTCTAAAATGTTCATAAGGTCGGAAATGACCAAAATCCAATGACCCACACATTCGTATTTTCAAAAGGTAGCATAACATAAACTGTGCACATTTCCAACAAACACTAAAAGTGCATGTTAGTACCAAATGTATTCAAGATTTAGGGTAAATGTAATTAGTCAACAATAGTCATAGTCTAGTAAGAAATGGTCAAAGTCAAGGGTATTATCTAGTGAAGGTCAAAGGTATAAATAGTGTTTTGTAAAGGGTTTGTGAGGGTTGCACATGAGGGGTCATTGTAAAGATAGCATACGTAGTGTGTGTGTGTGTGAAAAAAGAGAGATGACCCTCTAGAGAGAGAATTTAGATCTAATTCATATCTTGTATCAATTCTCTTCTCTAATCAAGTTCTATTGTGCTTAATCATTGTTATATGAAACTCTCACTTGGTATCAGAGCCTAGCAGATCAGAATTTGTGCATCAATTCAATGATGTTTTATCAAATTTTGAAGAAATTGAAGAGTTTTTGGTTTTTGAGATTTTTATTGAAAATCCTCAAAAATTTGGAAATCCTTTGTGTTTTTGGATTGATTTCGTTTACAGATCTATATTGTTGATGTTTTGAATCATATTGCAAATTACTTAACTGATTTTCATCAACATCTCATTAGTTTTTGAGAATTATGGAAGCTAACAGTGTGTTCAGTGTGTTCATCGAAGGTTAGATGTTGATGATCGATCGTGGAGGTTTTGTTTAGTTTGATTCGTTTTGAATCCACAGATTTGTTCTATTATCGTTTTTGAACAGATTGTTTCTTTCAGATCTAAAAATCAACAACGGTACAGTGGAGTTGATCATCGACAGATTCATTTTTTTTGTTCATCGGAGCTCTTCGATCAAAGTGAAGATCGATCTAACTTTTCAATGTATTTTAGTTGAGTTTAACTTCACAGATCGATTTCATTCGTTTTTCTGATAAGATTGGAGTTTCTTAGAATCGAAAAGCACCATAGAAATCAGTGTTTTTGGAATCTGGGTTCTCGACATATCGGAAAACCTCATCGGCCGAAAAACCTCATCGGCCGGAAAACTTGTTCTTAGTTATCTCAGGTTCTGTGTAATCGTACGATTGGTGAGTTCAAGTTTATCGTACGAACTTTGTTACGAGTTTATTTTTTCTCGCAAGTTGCATCTGCGACAAAAACATTGTGTGATTACAATTTTATCGCACGGCCTACGTTGGCGGAAACTGCATCCTTATTCAATCTTGTCGCAAGTTCATCGTTGTCGCAAGTTCATCGTTGTCGCAAGGGTTTAGTGCGATAAAACATCAATTTTGTCGCATATCAAGCTGTTCAATCTTATCGCGCATTGTATGTGCGATAAAAACGAGTCTGAGATCAATTTTATCGCATGAAAGTCTTCCCTCACCGGAAAATCGAAGTGTTCACCGAAAACATCTTCAAGCCGTGAAAACGACTTATTCTCGTTGCATGTGTAACAACCCGGACCAAAATAGTAGGACTGTAAGCCTTTTTGTGTTGGTGCTTAACTTATGGAAGTTGAGGGGTCAATTTGCAATTATGTAAAGAAGTATACAAGGGCCCAAAACCCTAGGAGAATGTTCTTATTACTGATTTTGGAGTGGGTGTCGGCTGAAGTTGAGAAAGAAAGAAGAGAAAAGGGGTTTTGAAGGTTTTGAGCTTTTGGAGAAGAAAAATCATCAAATCTGGGATTTGAGGAGGAATCAGCAGCCAGGAATCGTTTCTCGCAATCAGGAAATCAGGTAACACACCCTCGTTCCTCTGATTAATCGTTAGTTAGTAAGCAAATGTTGATTTTGGAGTTTTTGTTGTTTAAAGGTAGAGTTTGATGCTTTAAGAGAGAAATCATGTCTTCTGGGGTGTTTTGATTGCTAAGAACTTAATAATTGTTGAGTTTAGTAATGTCGTTGCTATTGCTAAGCTTTGCATCGAAAGAATCGATCTATAGTGTAGATTTCAGCCCAATAAGAGACCAGGTCGACGTCCGGGAACCTTCCTGGACGTCCGGACACCTTGTTGGGGAGAAGGTCCTCGGACGAGGGAGTTGTCCGGATAGGATGGATTATCCGGGTAGGAGTTATGTCCGGTAAAGTATTGTGTCCGGTAAGTTCGGTACCCGGAAAGGGGTATCGTCCGGAGAATAGTAGTTACCCGGACAAGGGTGTTGTCCGGACTAGGTTGTCGTCCGGTTAGTATGGGTGTCCGGACTCTTTAGCGTCCGGAAAAGTAGGGTTGTCCGGAAAACCTGAGTTATCCGGATACTTTTGCTGAGTTGTTGTTTTATGCCCGTTTATTCAGGGAAGTCGATTTGGAAGTTTGGAACTGTTTAGAAACGAGAAGTAAGAGCCTCAGGTGAGTTTTCTAAACTAAAATGTGTGGCTTTTAAAGTGTTTTCAAAATGTGTTATGAATGTTGAGAATTGCCATGCTTTATTATTATGCTTTAATTGCATGAAAGTTGTTTAAAGTTTTATGTAGAATGTATGCATACATCAAGGAGACGTAAACTGCCAAAAGACGGGAGAGTAGTCCCGCCAGCTCTCGTGCGGGAAGGGATGTCCCTATATGCCAGGAGCGAGGCTCCGCAAGGCAGCATGAGGCTGACTCGTTGTCACCTTCGGGTGGCTTCAGGGTGTCAGATTACGAGGAGGCGGACTTTAGTCCGTATATGATTTTGACGTGTTGAGTATGAATGTTTAAAGCTGAAAAGATAAACTGTTTTTAAATTCTTTGATAACTGTTAGGAGGGACTCACTAGACCTTATGGTCTAACCCTCGCATTTTCAAATTTAAAACCCTTTTCAGGTAAGCAGGTTTGCAGGAGCTCGGGCAAATAGGCTGAGCTTAGCAAGAAGAGCCAAGAAGTTTAGTGACACTCTAGTTATTAGTTTTTCTCATTTGTGTAGGTCGTTTCCGCAAACCTATTTGAATATTTGTAACAAAACTTTGAGACCGTGATTTTGGGATGTTATGAAATTGATGTTTTGCATGATTATTTTGGTTTGGTCTTTATAGTTGGTATCAGAGCCAGGTTTAAGGGATTTAGGTGACCGGACGGGCCTAAACTTAAACTTGGGAGTAGAAATCACAACTGAGAATCAGGAAATGCGTTAGGAGGACACTATTATAGAGATAGGACTAATAGGGTACTAAGGACTGTCATGTAAGGTAAGTTTGAGATTCCACCTGGCCAGTGTAATTGAGAACTTACAGGTACATGTATGTGCTTAACCTGCCGTATTATTCCGATGTGGTAGTGATAACTCTATTTTTAGAGTTATTATTTCCATTTATTTTCCACTTTATTTTGTCAATTTTAGCCATTTCACTTCTAAAAACCCCCATTCTTGGTATGATTTACGAAAACGAGCAAAAGGAGTGAACCATGGTCTTTAATAAATTATTTGGGGAAGTTTTGGGTGTTTTCACGATTTTTCATCCGCAGTGACGTATACAGTGCCCACTCCGGTTCCCCACTCTTCGAGCAGAACAAAAAAGAAAAGAAAAAAGAAACTTTTAGTTGGAATCTAATTTTCTGGAGGAGGAAGGTTCATTTGGCAGAGAAATGGCTGGAGAAGTACAAGGTAGTTCTCATTGAAGATAGCATCAAGTACACCCCTTTGTACTTGCAAAAGTTGACTTCTAAAAGACCATTGGGTAATAAGAGTTATACATGGAGGATTGAAGCATTACCCTATGGGCTGATTTCAGCATTGCCCTGCAGTCCTTACACCTTGGAAAACCCTTTTTGTGTAAAGACCAACACCTCCTCCTTAGTATAAAAAGGGGTGTTGGGTCTCATTTATTACAATCCATCCATCTTGCAATTTATCTAGCATTTCTTTAAGTTGTAAGCTCTCATTTACTGCAGTAACTTAGCATTTAATTTCAGTAATTTATTTTCTGTTGTAGTTCGAAATACACAGTGCAGGGACGACTTCTCGTTCCCCACTGTGAGCAGTTAATGCAAATCACTTTCAGTTTTATTATGTGCAATTCTTCATCTTTTGTTTTCTTTACTTCGGAAATGTTAGGCTAAACATCCTTTGGGATGTAGGAAGGAGAAGTACCTGGATTTTATCAAAAATGCTTGAGTAATCTTTATACTTAGAATATTTGTTGTTTTGGTCTTTCATTCTCGATATTTACCCAAGGATGCGAACAAGCCGATCACTTGCAAGGATCTAAAGTCTAGTTCTTAACTTAGAAATAAGTAGAACGCAGTGACACGAGCTTGAATGATGCTAGGGGATTCGAAAGAATTCTTTTGACACTTACGAAAGTGAGGTCGGCACAGTGAGCTAATCTCTGCCCACTGGAGTAGTAGGCAAGCTAATTTGTGTATTAAAACACTTAGAGTATTTGTCTCTACACATTCCATCGAGGCCTGAAAAGGTCCATTTAGAGATTACCATTGACAAAACAACAAGTACTAAGAGTATGGGATTTTTATCTAACGGTGTGAGTATTTTGTAACCGGGCTTTTCTAGCGAAAATGTCCACCACGAATACGAGGATCACTCTAAGGACCGAGTATTTGAGATAAAATTTAGGGAAAATCCAACCTACATTCCTCCTTTTTAACATTTAGTAAATCGTTTCAAGTAGCTATTTTACCAAACCAAACCAAAGTATTATTTTCCTCTCTAGTTGAAACTTGTAAAAGGAGCTCATGAGAACCGTATTGTCTTGATTGTCCAGTCTCTGTGGATTCGATTCTGGTATTTTACCAACTATTACTTGCTGTGGCGATCATAGTGGACAGTGTACACTTGCACTTTCCACTGTGGACAGTTTGCAACCCACTGCGATTAAAACACACATTTCGCACGTACCAAGTTTTTGGCGCCGTTGCCGGGGACTGACGTGATTTTAAATCTCAAGACATTAGTTTTTGTTCGAGCCCGAGTAACTCGTTTTTCTAAGCTTTTCGTGTTGCATGCCAAGGCAACAACACGAACCTTTGTTACCAATCGATCTTGAAATAGAGAAAACTTTTCGAAGAAGACGCAGAAACAGAAATCGACAACCCCCTGTGATCCCCACTGTGAACATGGCTGCAATACCGCCACCTGTAGTGGAGACCACAATCACGATTGCCGATAGCAAGGATCGAAAAATACGGGACTATGCTACTTCCGGAGTTGGTGATTTAAGCTCCGGGATTTTAAGACCCAATATTGTTGCAAATCATTTTGAACTCAAACCGGTGATGTTTCAAATGATCCAAGCCATGGGTCAATTTGGAGGATCACCATCTGAGGATCCGCACTCACACTTAAAATCGTTTTTAGAAATGACTGATTCCTTTCAGTTGCAAGGTGTTAGTGATGAGGCATTGAGACTAAGGCTTTTCCCTTTTTCATTAAGGGACAAGGCAAAGTCTTGGCTGAACGCACATGCACCTCACTCGATAACCACTTGGCAAGAGCTTGCCGATAAATTTTTGCAAAAATACTTTCCTCCAACAAGGAATGTAAGGTTTCGAAATGATATAATTTTGTTTAGGCAAGAGGAAGATGAGGCTGTTTCGGATGCATGGGAACGATTTAAAGATTTACTTCGAAAGTGCCCACATCATGGCATCCCACATTGCATCCAATTGGAGACCTTTTACAATGGTCTGACCAATGCAGCCAAAATCATCTTAGATGCAACAGCTGGTGGAACATTTACGAGTATGACTTACAACGAAGGATATCAAATCTTAGAAAAAGTGTCCAACAACAATACCGAATGGTCAAATCCGAGAACACCCATATCAAAGACCAACACCATCGATTCCGAGGCACTTAAAACCATGAATGCGCAATTGGTGGCCTTGACCAAAATCGTTTTAAATCAAAATAGAGGCCAAGTCAATTCAGCAACGCATCTCCCTGAAAACTGCTCCCTCTGTGGAGAGGAGCATGTTTTTGATTTTTGCCTAGCAAATCCCGAATCTGTTAATGTTATAGGAACCAATCCGAGGAACAACCCTTATTCGCAGACTTATAATCCAGGTTGGAGAAATCATCCGAATTTCTCTTGGTCTGGTAATCAAGGACTCCAACCCCAAGGGCCGAGTCATATCCAGCAAAGACCATACAATCCCCCTGGATTTCAGCCACATCACAGTGGGCAGTCCCCACAACCATACCAACCACGATCTACTCAACCCACTGAGACCCAACAGTCACTTGAATCAATTCTCAAGGGTTTTATGAATCAAACTCAAGCAGCCATTAGAAATATAGAGACTCAAGTAGGACAACTAGCCGTTGAAGTTAAGAATAGACCACCAGGAACGTTACCTAGTGATACCGAGCAAGCTAGGGTGATAGGAAAAGGACCAGAACATGTCAAGTCCATAACACTGAGGAGTGGAAAGGATCTGAAAGATATCGTTTTTGAATCTGATGATTCGCCTCAAAAACCCACTGTGAGCACCACAGTGGGCACTCCTCAAGTCACTGTGATTCCCACAGTGGGGACCGACATCCCTGACCTTCCCACTCATGGACCTGTCCCAAAGACTACTGTTCCAAAGCCAATACCACAGCAAACTCAGATTGACCCACGAAACATTCCATTTCCTCAAAGAATGAAGCCTAAAAATGTCGAAGTTCAGTTTAAAAAATTCTTAGACATTTTTAAGCAACTTCACATTAACATACCCTTGGTAGAAGCTCTTGAGCAGATGCCAAGCTATGTTAAATTCTTAAAAGATATTTTGAACAAAAAGAGGAAGTTGGGTGAATTTGAGACTGTGGCTTTGACCAAAGAATGTAGTGCCCTCCTTACAAGCAAGATTCCACCTAAGTTGAAAGACCCGGGTAGTTTCACCATTCCGTGCACAATAGGAGGACAAGAAGTAGGTCAAGCACTCTGTGATTTAGGAGCTAGTGTCAACTTGATGCCTTTGTCCATTTTTAACAAGTTAGGGATTGGAGAGGCTAGACCCACAACCGTGACATTACAACTAGCTGACCGGTCCATTGCCTATCCAAAAGGAAAAATAGAAGACGTTTTGGTCCAGGTGGATAAATTTATCTTCCCCGCCGATTTTCTAGTTCTAGATTATGAGGCCGATAAAGAAATCCCAATCATTTTAGGACGTCCGTTTCTTGCAACCGGACGTACTTTGATTGATGTGCACAAAGGAGAACTCACGATGAGAGTTAATGACCAAGAGGTAACTTTTAATGTTTTCAAGTCTCTTAAATATATAGACACCGAAGATTGTTTTGCCTTGAGTTCGATCTATGGAATCCACAGTCTTGACACACTGCCCACAGTGGGGAGTACAGTTCCCACAGTGGGGAATGACAGTGAGCACTCTGAATCAGAGAGTGATGACACTTTTGAGGATGAGTGTAACGAAATAGTTGCAGCTTTTGAACCTCTGGACTTCAAAGATAGAGATGTTCAACCCCCTTCAATAGAACAACCTCCCGAGTTAGAGCTTAAACCATTGCCTTCCCATTTAAAGTATGCTTATCTCGCTAAGGATAATAAACTTCCCGTCATTATCTCTTCCAAACTTAGTGAGAAACAAGAACAACTTCTGATTGATTTGTTGATGAAGCATAAGGAAGCAATTGGTTGGACCATAGCAGACATTCGAGGAATTAGCCCTTCTTTATGTCAACATAAGATTAACTTGGAGAGTGACCACCCGGGGAAAGTCCAACCTCAAAGAAGGCTGAACCCCATCATGAAGGAGGTAGTTAAAAAAGAAGTCTTGAAGTGGTTAGATGCCGGTATTATCTATCCCATTGCTAGTAGTAGTTGGGTGAGTCCTGTCCAATGTGTCCCTAAAAAGGGAGGGACGACCGTAGTAAAAAACGAAAAAAACGAGCTCATTCCAACTAGGACTATCACGGGATGGAGAATATGCATGGACTATAGACAACTCAATTTGGCCACTAAGAAAGACCATTTCCCCTTACCTTTCATTGACCAAATGCTTGATAGGTTAGCGGGAAAGGAATTTTATTGTTTTCTAGATGGATACTCCGGATACAACCAAATCCACATCGCACCCGAGGACCAAGAAAAGACCACCTTTACTTGTCCCTACGGTACCTTTGCATTCCGGAGGATGCCGTTCGGTCTATGTAATGCCCCAACCACTTTCCAACGTTGTATGATGGCCATTTTTTCCGACATGATTGAGGACACCATAGAAGTTTTTATGGATTACTTTTCTGTAAAAGGGACATCATTCGAAAATTGTTTGGGAAATCTAGAGAAGAGCCTAGTGAGATGTGAGAACCACGACCTAGTCTTAAATTGGGAAAAATGCCATTTTATGGTAGAAGAAGGTATTGTCCTAGGTCACCTTGTCTCAAAAAGAGGGTTAGAAGTTGATAAAGCCAAGCTTGAGGTAGTGGCACAACTTCCCGAACCCACAACGGTGAAAGGTATTCGCAGTTTTTTGGGTCACGCAGGTTTTTATAGGAGGTTCATCAAAGATTTTTCAAAAATTACAAAACCCCTATGTAACCTGTTACAACATGAAAAAGACTTCATTTTTACCCAAGATTGCCGAGAAGCTTTTGAAAAAATCAAGGAAGCTTTAGTCACAGCACCCATAGTGACCACTCCTGACTGGTCACTCCCATTCGAAGTGATGTGTGATGCCAGCGATTGGGCTGTGGGGGCTGTTCTCGGACAGAAAAAGAACAAAGTTTTTCACCCCATTTATTATGCAAGTAAAACATTGATTGAAGCTCAGATTAATTACACTGTTACTGAAAAAGAATTACTTGCGGTGGTGTTTGCTTTTGATCGTTTCAGGTCATACTTGATAGGGACGAAGGTCATAGTGCACACAGATCATGCAGCGATCAAATATTTGATCAACAAGGCTGATTCCAAGCCACGGTTGATTAGATGGGTTTTATTGTTACAAGAATTTGACCTCCAGATCGTCGACAGGAAAGGAACGAGCAGTCAGGTTGCCGATCATCTGTCCAGGCTCGAGAAGACAGTGGGCACTGTTGATCCCACTCCTGACCTCACTCCGGTAAAAGAAACTTTTCCCGATGAACAATTATTATCTGCTCAGCATCATAATGAAATTCCTTGGTATGCTGATATTGCAAACTTTTTAGCAAGTGGACTTAAGCCCCACAGGATGAGTGGACAACCATTTAAGAAGTTTTTACACGACACACGACAATACGTTTGGGACGATCCCTTCTTGTACAAGATAGGGGCGGACCAAATATTGAGGCGTTGTGTCCATGGGAGTGAACAACATCAAATACTCCATGGTTGTCACACATCCCACTACGGTGGCCACTTCGGTGGAAACCGTACCGCTGCAAAAATTTTGCAAAGTGGATTCTTTTGGCCCACTGTTTTTAAAGACTCATTTGAATTTGTGAAAAATTGTGAGCAATGTCAACGTACGGGGAATATATCGCAAAGAAATGAAATGCCTCTTAACAACATTCTAGAGGTCGAACTTTTTGATGTGTGGGGGATAGATTTTATGGGACCTTTTCCAAATTCCAACAATAACTTTTACATATTGGTTGCGGTAGATTATGTTTCAAAATGGGTAGAAGCCATTGCTTGTCACTCCAATGATGCTAACACTGTGGTGAAGTTCTTACACAAAAATATATTCACTCGCTTCGGAACACCACGAGCATTAATTAGTGACGAAGGCACCCATTTTGTAAACAAAGTCATGGCCTCGGTTCTTGCTAAATATGATATTCATCATAGAGTGGCCACCGCATACCATCCACAAACCAATGGTTTGGCCGAGCTTTCAAATCGTGAAATCAAGGGAATTTTGGAAAAAGTTGTTAAGCCACACCGTAAAGATTGGTCAATCAAGCTCGATGATGCTCTTTGGGCCTATCGAACAGCCTATAAAACTCCTTTAGGAATGTCTCCATTCAAATTAGTTTTTGGCAAAGCTTGCCATTTACCGATTGAATTAGAGCACAAGGCGTTCTGGGCCCTTAAAGAGCTTAACATGAGTGAGGATGCCGCGGGAATCAAAAGGAGTTTGCAAATACATGAGCTAGAGGAGTTGCGATATCACTCCTATGAGAATGCAAAGTTGTACAAGGAAAAGACCAAGATGTGGCACGATCGTCGAATCAACCATAGGGAGTTCATGGAAGGACAACAGGTGCTATTGTTCAATTCCCGTCTCAAACTCTTTCCAGGTAAACTTAAATCAAGATGGACGGGACCATACACCATTGTCAAGGTGAGTCCTTTCGGAACAGTGGAGTTGAAATCCCCACAATCGGGTCAAACCTTTAAAGTCAATGGGCAAAGGGTAAATCATTTTCTGCATGAAAGTGCCCACATCCCTCCCCACTCTCCACCTCACTATGGTTAGAGAAAGTCAGCGCTGTTTGTAAATAGTTTATTTCAGTATTATTGTCTTTTTATGAATTTTGGTATTTTTAATTCTGCACGATAGTTTATTTCGATGTGTGTAGGAGCATCTTAGCACTTTTTGGAACAAAAAGGTTCGCAGTGGGCAAGGATTGGTCACTGCGTTCCTCACTCTCGGTCTGACATAGGAAAAGACGGTTTGGGAGGGGCCCAAGGCTGACGCGCCTCATGCTTTTTAGTACAAATTTCAACTTTTCCCTGCCACTTGTCAAGAACCCTCCTTCCCAAGATAAACCATCATTATCTCCCCCTCTCTCTCTCCTATTAACCTTTCCCTCTCAAATAAAAAACCATCACCCTCAATCAGATTAATTTAACTTCCCTAAAAACACCAATTTTCTTCATCTTCTCCATTTCTCTCTCAAAGAAAACCCACAAACCTAAAACCCTTCCTAAAACCCTAAAAATTATGGCGCGAAGCAAAAGATTGAACATCCGGCACGATGCACCCACACGAGCAGCCGTGCGCCGTCGTCTCACAGAAGAGAACCCGCCGGAAAATGTCACCGGCGATCTAAATGAACCACCACCTATTTCCGGTGACAACCCCATCATCTCCGGCGATAACCCCATAACATCCGGCGCACCTGATGCGGGTTCTTCACAGCAAGAAAGCCCAAAAGCCAAGGCATCCTCTCAAGTCTCCGACACTAGTATCATCCACTTCGAAACCGAGGCACTGCTGGCCGAAGAAGAGGAGCGGCGATTGGCAGAGGAGTTTGAGAAACAATTGTCGGTCATTCGAAAGAGAAAGGAAGAGGTCGAGAGAAGACGACGAGAAGAAGAAGAAAGGCGCAGAAAAGAAGAAGAAGAAAAGCTAAGGGAAGAAGCAAGATTGAAGGCTGAGCAAGCAAAGATCTTCGAGGAAGAAAGGAAAAAGGCGGAGGGAGAGATTTTTACTGAGGAACAAGAACTGCTGAGGAAAGTACATTCTGATTATGAAGAAGATTACAGAAAGCTTGGGGATAGTATTGAGAAGAGAAGAGTGGGGAAGACTGCCCACAGTGGGGAGAGTCCTGTTCTACGAGCTTTAAAGAAGAGGAGAGTGGTCACCAGGTCTACGGTGACCACGACACCGAGGAAATCAGCAAAAAGACCATCAGAGAAAGGAATGAAGATAAATGTTGGGATGGTCATGCACGCTGCCATCGATCAAGCTAGGACCCGAAAGAAGGTTGTGTTGCCCCTCCCTTGCCTTATCACGTTACTAATGATAGACGCAGGTGTACCCTCCGCTGTGGAGGATCAGTGGTTCGACTCAACAAGCAACATTAGTGTGCAGACCATTCGCAAGATGGGAAGGCATATCAACACTCCTCCACATGAACATGAAGAAGAAATTCCCACAGTGGGGACTGTCCGGCCCACTGTGATCATCGCTGAGGAGCATGATGTGCGGACTGCGGATACATCGAGGCGTCCGACTGAGGCAGGTTCGTCAAGCAACCAGATGGCGGAGATTTTGGCAGCTTTGAAGAAGCTCACATACAGGATCGAGTTGCTGGAAAGTGAGCAGCGATATCAGAACCGGGCCACGCAGAAATTTTGGATGTACACAAGAGAACGGGATGAAGTGATGGGTCAGTTTGTGAAAGAGACCAACCCCGTTTTAGCTGCTCAGCTCCCAGAATTTCTGAAGGATATCTGCCCAGTTTATGACAGTGAGGACGAATTTGATGAAGACGTTCCTGCTAGTTCACCAGAGGCCACCCCGACCCGTTGAATGGTTTGTTAAAACTTTGGTTCCACTCTTTTGCTCTCAAAAACAATTTTAAATTTCGGTTTGTTTTATATTTTGTGCCTATGGCTAGGCTTTTGACACTTTGCTGAATTCTTATTTTGGTTCGTAATGCATGAAATCCTATCGCTCGGTAGGTACTTTTGTGTACTAACGTATTTGTTGTTTGAATGCTTGTTTGATCTCGTTCCATTTCAAGGTACAACTTTCGGCTTCCAACTTAAAAAGGTCCCTTTTGTAAGTACGAATCTCAACTTGATACCATGAAATAATATAGGCCGTTTTTCGCATCCAAACACGATCCTTTTTGTACCCCAAACCACCACCTTTGTTCGTTAATTCAATGTCACAGTGGGGACACTGTGAGATTTTAAGTTTGAGGTGGGGATTTCCAGAGTGACTTCCAGTCTGCCCACAGTGGGGACACTGTGAAGTCCAAGTTTGAGGTGGGTAAGCCATACCCCCTCCCAAAAAAATATATATATATATTTATAGAGAAAACCCAAAAAAATATATATATATTTATAGAGAAAATACAAAAATACAAAAACAGAAGAAAATCGGAGTATCACTAACAAAATTGATGGTGTGCCTTTTCCGGACCATCAAAGTGCTCACTCCCAGAAAAAGATGGTGTGCCCATTCTGGACCATCAGAAGAAAAAATAGCCATACCCAAATAAAGCCTGAAAGTGTACGTACCTATCATTACAAAATACTAAACACCCACTTCTTGAAATAAAAATCTCAAAGCGAGATCCTCGGTCCATGTTTGGAAATTCTTGCCAAAAACCCTTGGGAAAAGATTCAAAGCCATAAACCCTTCAAACCCAAGAAAGCCCTATTGATCAAATGGTAAACAAGGGAAAGATTTCGTCAAGTACAAAAGTGAAGTTTTTAAGTTTCGGACCGAAGGAAGTATCGGAGGAAGGAGATCAAACGCTCATTCAAGTCAAGAAGTATATGTAAGTCCCTCAAAGTTTCAAATGCATTGTTTTTCATTTTATTTCTTTCTTTTTATTACTTGGGGACAAGTAATGATTTAAGTTTGAGGTTGTGATAACTCTATTTTTAGAGTTATTATTTCCATTTATTTTCCACTTTATTTTGTCAATTTTAGCCATTTCACTTCTAAAAACCCTCATTCTTGGTATGATTTACGAAAACGAGCAAAAGGAGTGAACCATGGTCTTTAATAAATTATTTGGGGAAGTTTTGGGTGTTTTCACGATTTTTCATCCGCAGTGACGTATACAGTGCCCACTCCGGTTCCCCACTCTTCGAGCAGAACAAAAAAGAAAAGAAAAAAGAAACTTTTAGTTGGAATCTAATTTTCTGGAGGAGGAAGGTTCATTTGGCAGAGAAATGGCTGGAGAAGTACAAGGTAGTTCTCATTGAAGATAGCATCAAGTACACCCTTTTGTACTTGCAAAAGTTGACTTCTAAAAGACCATTGGGTAATAAGGGCTATACATGGAGGATTGAAGCATTACCCTATGGGCTGATTTCAGCATTGCCCTGCAGTCCTGTTGGGAACTGAAGATATGCTAAGTATGGTTAGTACTGCCAAGACAATTTTACTACTGCCAGTTCTTCATTACTACTGCTTATGCAAGGTTACTACTGCTAGACCAAATTACTACTGCTAGACAAGGTTAGTACTGATAGACCAAATTACTACTGCAAGACATGGTTAGTACTGCTGAGCTGAGATACTACTGCTAGAAGACTGTGAAGGTTAATGCTGCTGAGCCAAATCATTGTTAATACTGCTGACTTGATAAGTTTGGTATGCGATACTTTTGGAGACAAAGAAGGAATTGATCAAGATATGTTTAACGAAGATTCAGAAGATCAAATTACTTTTGATAGTTATCTTGTAATTACTTTTGTATAAATAGTATTGATAGATAGCTATTAGAATACACAAGATAATAGAAGATACACGATACATCAAAGAGAGAACAGTTTTTACAAAGTTTGTTTAGCCATTCAGAGAGAATTAACCTCAAGATCATAGATCCTATTTCTAGAGAAGTAGAAGTCGTCTTGGTGAGATTTGTTCATCAAGATTGAGGTTTGGTGTAAAGCTTGTGAGTAAAACAGTTTGATATTTACAGTGTGTTGAATTCTATTGATTGTTCTTTAATTGATTTAGAGTTCTATTCCGCAAGATTCTCTAAATTCTGTTTCTAAGAAGTTTAATTCTTGTTAAGAATCGATCCTGACAAGTGGTATCAGAGCCTTGGTATCTTAGAAGCTATGGACAATTCAATGGATACTCACAGTACTCTTGTTTCAAAGGTTCCCATGCTCAAACCCAATGAATTTGACATGTGGAAACTGAGAATCAAGCAGTACATTCTTCTTACTGATTATGCAATATGGGACATCATAGAAAATGGCCCATGTAATGAAGGAAAGATTGGAGCAGATGGAAAGAGACCTCCTCCCAAGACAGATGCTGAAAAGAAAGTCAGACAAACAGAGATGAAGGCCTTAAGCACTCTGCTTTTGGCTATTCCTAATGAGTACCAACATCAATTCCAACACTGCACAGATGCACAGATGTTGTGGAATGCTCTGGAGAAAAGATTTACTGGCACAAAGAGCACAAAGAGAAATCAAAAGGCTATTCTCAGGCAACAATATGAGAACTTCATGTCTGCAAAGAATGAGTCTATGACTCAAACTTTTGACAGATTTAACAAGTTGATTGGAGAATTAGCTACTGTGGGTGTACACATGGATGCTGATGATGTCAATAGAAAGTTCCTTAGGTCATTGGGAGAAGAATGGACCATGTACACAGTCTCATTCAGACAGAATGACCAATTGGAGGACAAAGAGCTAGATGACCTCTACAATGATCTGAGAGTATTTGAGGCTGAAATTGAAGCCAAGAAAAGGCCATCTGGATTTGTTTATAATGCTGCTTTATTATCTTCATCCTCTGATAATGCTGCTAACCCTGATTCTGTTAATACTGCAGGTTCTGTTAATGCTGCTGGTGGAACTAATCAAGAGAAGACTACAAATTCTGTACTAGAAGCATTCTTTTCTAGTCATGTTCACTCTTCTCTAATCAATGATGATTTAGAGCAGATTAATGCTGATGATCTGGAAGAGATGGACATCAAGTGGCAGATGGCTATGCTATCAATGAGGGTGAAGAAATTCATCAAAAGGACTGGGAGAAACAACTTTTCCCAGAGAAGAGAAGATGGTGCAGGCTTTGACAAGTCCAAGGTTGAGTGTTATAAGTGTCACAAGATGGGACACTTTGCCAGAGAATGCAGAAGTGGAGGATCACATCAACAGGCTCCAAATGGAAACCAAAACAGAAGCTCCTCTCAAGCCCTTGTTTCTCAACAAGGAATGGGATTTGATTGGAGTGATCAAGCTGAGGAAGCCTGTCAGAATCAAGCTCTTATGGCAGAAGTATCTGATATTCCCACTGAGGTACAATCTAAACTCTGTTCTCAAGCTTGCATTGATGCTGTTAAAAGATATAGGGATCACAATCAGGGTATGTGTGATAACCTTAAGAGGCTAGAGAAAGATGTGAAAGATTATGTTAGGATTGTAGAAAGGTTTGAGGAACAGATTAGAGCTTTTCAAGCTAATGAACTTCAACACCACTATGATACTAACTATTGGAAGTGGGAGAAGAATGAGTATGAGATTAAGCTGAAAGTGTCTGGGGAGGAGAATGAGAAATTAAAAGAAGAGCTTAAGAAGGTTAAACTTGATGTTGAAAAGTTTACCTGTGCTTATAAAACCATGGATACCATCATTAAGGCTCAAATCCATGACAAGATGAAAGTAGGGATAGGGTACAATGCCACACCTCCACCCTACAATAACAACTACATACCTCCTAAGTCTGATTTGTTAGAGACCAAAGATAGGAAGGATCCTGAATTAAAGATTAATATAGATCCTTGTGAATAAACAGTAGTTGTTGAGGATGAGACTGACAAAGTAGACTCTGATGAGGAATCTGAAAGTCCATGTGTTAAGAACACTGAGATCAAAAGGACTGAAAAGGAAAAGGGAGTTCATTCCACACAGCCCAAAGTTGTGAACTCTAATACTAGTAAACAGTGTTCTTGCAGGAAATCTAAAGAGAACAAGCCCCAAAAACATGATAATCAGAGGGGAAATCAAAGAAATTGGAATAACCAGTGGGCTATGAGACAAGGAGTTGATCTGAACAGAATTAACAGGCCAAAACCTTGTTTCATCTGTGGTAAGCTAAATCATTTAGCCAAACACTGTTATTTCAATCCTGTTAACCAAAGGTTTAATGCTCAAAGATTTTTTCAAAAACCTGGTGGTTACAGAAAGAATGGTGGCTATAAAAAGTCTGTGAGGAAAGTTGTGGCAAAGAAACAAGTTAAAACCAAAAGCCACATGAAAAAGGCAGAAACAGAAAGCGTTAGAGTATGGATGCCTAAAGGTACTAATGATAATACTGCCAACTCAGTTAGTACTGCTAACAATGTTAGTACTGCAGGAAGCAATAATGTTGCTAGCAGTGTTAGTACTGCTAACACAGTTAGTACCTCTTCAACAATTAATACTGCTTCTAGTGTTAGTACTGCTAAGTTAGTTAATACTGCTGGGAAGGCTAGTACTTCTGGAAACAGTGTTAGTGCTGCTAACACTGTTAATGCCTCCTTAAAAGATAATACTGCTAACAATGTTAGTGCTGCTAACAAAGTTAGTACTTCTGCATCAGTTAGTACTGCTTCTAGACCTATCATCAAAACAAAGTACTCAAGCACTGATGTTCCTCACTTTGACAAGCTCATCAAAACAGAATGTAAGTATTTTGATGATCAAGGGAGACCCAAGACCACTATGGCTTGGGTCCCTAATAAAACTAATTGATCTATCTTGATGTGCAGGGCAACCAACAACTCAAGGGGAAGAGCATTTGGCATGTTGATAGTGGTTGCTCCAGGCACATGACAGGTAACATGGCCTGCCTCAAGAACTTCAAAAGAATTGATGGAGGACATGTTACACTTGGAAATAATCCTGCAGGAGGTAAGAGAAATGGTAAAAGTGATGTGTAAGAAGGTAAGATGACATTTGAGGATTTGACAAGTAGTGCAGAGTTACTACTGCTAGTGCATAGTTTCTACTGCTTGTGCACAGTTAATACTGCCAATGAGTAGTTAATACTGCTCAGTAGTTAATACTGCTTTGCAGTTAATACTGCTCAGTAGTTAATACTGCTTTGCAGTTAATACTGCTCAGTAGTTAATACTGCTTTGTAGTTAATACTGCTTTGTAGTTAATACTGCTCAGTAGTTAATACTGCTAGTACATAGTTAATACTGCTTTGCAGTTAATACTGCTTTGCAGTTAATACTGCTCAGTAGTTAATACTGCTCAGTAGTTAATACTGCTTTGCAGTTAATACTGCTTTGCAGTTAATACTGCTCAGTAGTTAATACTGCTCAGTAGTTAATACTGCTTTGTAGTTAATACTGCTCAGTAGTTAATACTGCTAGTACACAGTTAATACTGCTTTGCAGTTAATACTGCTCAGTAGTTAATACTGCTAATGCACAGTTAATACTGCTTTTGAAAATCTAGGGCAACTACTGCTATAAATACCCCTGGTTGCCCGCCAAAGTTCATAACGACTCTTCGCATTAACTTCTTCTCTCTCGCTCTAACCTATTCTCCCCAGAATCTTTGTGCTTTTCTTTCAAGAATCCTCAGGAATCATGGAGTTTGTTGATGAGCACAATGAAATAGCCATGCTTCAGAAGCCGAAACAAGCTGCGGGATTCCACGATATAGTCGATTTTCTTAAATCTTCGCACATCTCTTATGCCCTAACGGTGAGCCCAACCATCTATATCGAACATCAGACGCAATTTTGGGAGAATGCCACTGTCAGTTTCGAAGAAGGGCAGAAAACCATTCGAACAAGGGTTTGTGATAAACCCTTGAAAGTCACAGAAGAGGTTATTCGCATCTCTCTTCACTTGGATGATGCCTCAGGTATAACCTCTCTATCTTCTGATGACCTATATTCGACTTTACAAAGAATGGGGTATGAAGGTCCCATTGGTGTTTTTAAATTCTACAAGTCAAAAAATTTCAACCAATGGAGATTTCTTGTTCACACCCTGATGCACTGTATTTCCAAGAAAACTACTGGATGGAGTGAGTTCAGCAGTCCCATTGCATATGCCTTGGTCTGCTTATCCACTGCCAGAAAGTACAATTTTTCAGCTATGATCTTCAATGATCTTGTATCAAACTTGGAATCCAAAAAGAGCTTTTACATGTATCCAAGGTTTGTGCAAGAAGTTATTAACAAGGAATTGATGGACTTACCTCAGTTTACTGAGGTATATGTACCCAAACCCCCTAAAGGGAAGGTTTTCTCAAATATGAGAAGACTTCCTAAGGACTCGGAAGGAGTTGACACACCATTGTTCTCTACAATGATGGTTGTGTCCCACCCCTCTGAAGGTATGGCATCAGGATCAAGGCCCTCATTAGATCATCCCACTGATGGCCACACCCTACCTTCACTCTCTATAAATATCCCTCAGCACATACTTCAAAAGCCCACCCCTGTTTTATCCAACAAGCTTCAAAGAAGAAAGGTGCACAAGGTTCCTTCCCTTGATGTACCTACTCAGAGCCCTAAGCCTTTAAGCCCTCAGTTGGAGCATTCTCCAATTGAGAATATCAACAGGGAAACCACAGGGGTGTCTCCCAACCCCAAGAAGGTGCTCTCTAAGGAGAAGGATGAGCATATGGGTGCTAAGGCTGCCACTACTTCTGCTAGCACAGAGAAGGACAGTGGTAACATAAATAAGACCTTCCCCATGGCAACTCTAAATGAGAAATCATTAGGAGGACCCAGGTGCCAAGAAACCAAGGGGGCAGTTAGTGCTTCTGCTAGGCAGAAGGCTTCTGCTAAAACTTCCAAGGATCCCTTAAAGAAGGTAAAAACTTCTAAAAAGGGTGAGGATAGATATAACAATGATGAATTGATGGAAACCATTGGAAATGTCAACTTGGATGTCATGGCACAGAAGAAGGAGATTGAGCAACTGAAGACTGTGGTCACCTACCAACAGTCTCAAATTGAGAAGCTCAAGAAGATGGTCACCAAGTTGTTGCACAGAAAGAAAAAGGCAAGATTTGTGCTGAGAAGAAGAATTCCAACTGATGATGCTCCCAAAAAGGGGGAGTCAGAGTCAGAATCAGAAGCAGAACTGAATATGAAGGGTCTACAAGTTGAGGGGGAGACAGTTCAGATGGAGACTGAGATGGAAATTGATAATGCACAGTTTAAGGGGGAGTCCAGTGCACAAAATAAGGGGGAGACAGAAAAAGTGGAAGAGCTTGTTAAAGAAGCAGAAACTGTAAAGGCAGCAGTAACTGAAGTTCCAAAAGAAGCAGAAACTACAATAGCAGCAGAAACGACAGCAGCAGAAACTACAACAGCAGCAGAAACCACAGCAGCAGAAACTGTTAATGCTGCTGAGTTTGAACATGCAGCAGAAACAGTTAATGCTGCTGAAGGCCAAACAGAAAAAGCAGCAGAAACTGAGAAGGAAGCAGTAACTACATCTCAAGCTGAAATTGATGAAGAAGTATACTGGATTGTGAAGAACAGTGTTGAAGCAGCATCATTACATGTTCTAAGAGAAGCAGTAACAGCCATAGCAGCAGAAATGGTTATTGCTGCTGAAAAACTTAAAACAGCTGAACCAACTCCTGAAGCTGTTAAAACTCTTAAAAGAACCAAGATGATGTCAAAGAAAAGACCAAGAACCAAGCCCACAACTTCACAGAAGAAAAATGAAAAGAAGCCAAGGGTGGAACCAACTGCAGAAGAGGCCCAGGAGGAAACAGTGAAAGAAAAATCTGATCCAAAAGTTGCTGAAGAAGAAGTGGCAACTCCATCAGGGCAATCAAGCAATGTACAATCACAAACTGATGCCCAATGTGATTTGTATATTACTGGTGTTGACTCTAACCCAATTCCAATTCAGGCTGAACCAATATCATCTAAGGCTCCTGAAATCATCTTTTGGGACACTTTGAAAGATGGTAGAAAGGAGTTCATTAGGATAAAAAGAGCAGATGGAAAATTTGAAGTCTTTTCAACTTGGGGAAAAATTGTCAGAACTTGCTCAAGATCAGACTTAGAAGAGATGTTCAAAGTTGGGATGAGGCTATATGAAAAAATGCTGACTGAGCAAGGGATGTCAATCTCTAAAATGGTACTTGAATTCTTGTGCCAAATGTTCAAACCTGAAGCAGTTCAGTATAGGATAAACACACAGTTTCAATCCATTACCAACTGGATGCTCTATGAAAATTGTGGAGTATATGTCATCTCCCTTGACTCTGCGACTCAAGAATACTATCTGGTGGATGAAATATACAATCACAGCATGAAGAGGCTGAAAGGAATGCTACATGCTAAGTTGACCTGCAACAAGGATTCAGCAATGGGTAGATTCTTGGTAAAAAGGATTCTCAATCAAAGTCTGGGATTGAATCCTAATCTAGGCATGTATGATTAAGTTTTGGAAGCATCATCTGAAGAACTTGACTTCTTTTCCTAAAAGTCAAGTTAGGGGGAGATTGTTGGGAACTGAAGATATGCTAAGTATGGTTAGTACTGCCAAGACAATTTTACTACTGCCAGTTCTTCATTACTACTGCTTATGCAAGGTTACTACTGCTAGACCAAATTACTACTGCTAGACAAGGTTAGTACTGCTAGACCAAATTACTACTGCAAGACATGGTTAGTACTGCTGAGCTGAGATACTACTGCTAGAAGACTGTGAAGGTTAATGCTGCTGAGCCAAATCATTGTTAATACTGCTGACTTGATAAGTTTGGTATGCGATACTTTTGGAGACAAAGAAGGAATTGATCAAGATATGTTTAACGAAGATTCAGAAGATCAAATTACTTTTGATAGTTATCTTGTAATTACTTTTGTATAAATAGTATTGATAGATAGCTATTAGAATACACAAGATAATAGAAGATACACGATACATCAAAGAGAGAACAGTTTTTACAAAGTTTGTTTAGCCATTCAGAGAGAATTAACCTCAAGATCATAGATCCTATTTCTAGAGAAGTAGAAGTCGTCTTGGTGAGATTTGTTCATCAAGATTGAGGTTTGGTGTAAAGCTTGTGAGTAAAACAGTTTGATATTTACAGTGTGTTGAATTCTATTGATTGTTCTTTAATTGATTTAGAGTTCTATTCCGCAAGATTCTCTAAATTCTGTTTCTAAGAAGTTTAATTCTTGTTAAGAATCGATCCTGACAAGTCATCTTGCAATTTATCTAGCATTTCTTTAAGTTGTAAGCTTTCATTTACTGCAGTAACTTAGCATTTAATTTCAGTAATTTATTTTCTGTTGTAGTTCGAAATACACAGTGCAGGGACGACTTCTCGTTCCCCACTGTGAGCAGTTAATGCAAATCACTTTCAGTTTTATTATGTGCAATTCTTCATCTTTTGTTTTCTTTACTTCGGAAATGTTAGGCTAAACATCCTTTGGGATGTAGGAAGGAGAAGTACCTGGATTTTATCAAAAATGCTTGAGTAGTCTTTATACTTAGAATATTTGTTGTTTTGGTCTTTCATTCTCGATATTTACCCAAGGATGCGAACAAGCCGATCACTTGCAAGGATCTAAAGTCTAGTTCTTAACTTAGAAATAAGTAGAACGCAGTGACACGAGCTTGAATGATGCTAGGGGATTCGAAAGAATTCTTTTGACACTTACGAAAGTGAGGTCGGCACAGTGAGCTAATCTCTGCCCACTGGAGTAGTAGGCAAGCTAATTTGTGTATTAAAAACACTTAGAGTATTTGTCTCTACACATTCCATCGAGGCCTGAAAAGGTCCATTTAGAGATTACCATTGACAAAACAACAAGTACTAAGAGTATGGGATTTTTATCTAACGGTGTGAGTATTTTGTAACCGGGCTTTTCTAGCGAAAATGTCCACCACGAATACGAGGATCACTCTAAGGACCGAGTATTTGAGATAAAATTTAGGGAAAATCCAACCTACATTCCTCCTTTTTAACATTTAGTAAATCGTTTCAAGTAGCTATTTTACCAAACCAAACCAAAGTATTATTTTCCTCTCTAGTTGAAACTTGTAAAAGGAGCTCATGAGAACCGTATTGTCTTGATTGTCCAGTCTCTGTGGATTCGATTCTGGTATTTTACCAACTATTACTTGCTGTGACGATCATAGTGGACAGTGTACACTTGCACTTTCCACTGTGGACAGTTTGCAACCCATTGCGATTAAAACACACATTTCGCACGTACCAGGTAGTCAGAAGCTAGTGTTTATGTCGTGTTCTAGTACTTTAGAATGTCAGCAAGATCCCTGAGGGGTAGACTGAGACCCCTTGTTGGGGAAGTTTCATGAGAAGTCATGGTGATGTGATGTACGTATACATCGTAGAGAAGAAATGTTGTATAGAGCATTACGAGTCGTCTAGAGGTAGCTCTTCGTGGATTCGGAGAGGAGGAATGCTTGAGTTGAGTAAGACTCCTGTTTCGGGAGAGTCCCAATTCTAGAAATCATGGGATAGATCAGTCAGGATGGTAAGGAAAGACAGTGTCAAAACCTTGAAGGTATTAATGGAGCCATGGGTTCTTGGTCGAGCTTTCCATTAGCAGGATAAATGAAATAAGATACCTATAGTGAAATGAAACCATGTAGAAGTGGAAGTGAGATAGTTGATCAAAAACGAAATAGTATGAAATGGTTGAGTAAGTGGACCGTTGAATGTATGTATAGCAAATCGTTGCAAGGCCGAGAGGGCGACCACTGGTCGAAAGTAGAGTGTCAATGATAAGTTGTGTGAGTAAAGCGATTGACCTTGATTGAGTGAGTAGTCTTCAAATGCAAGTAGAGTTTCATGCGTTGAGTTCGTATATGTGTACATGAGATTTTTCATAAGAAAAGTATAATTGTGTAAATATCAAATTTGATCGGATATAAGTCGGCGTGTGCAAGCGTATGTTTAAAGAAAAATACAAATCCATTTACATCGTACAATGAAGTCTTGAGGTTTACGATTTGCAAAATATTCCACTCTTTTCATGATAAGCCAAGAAAACGTTTGAATGCACAACTGTTATAACCAAAATGAGTATTGACATGTCGAAGTTATATAAATGAGTGTGAGGACCGACTAGTTTACTTCGTGTCGGTAAATTTTTCTTTCAAAATTTTGTTGTATGGGAAGATTTTCATCCAATATTTATTTCTGTCGTAACAACATATTTTTGGTTGAGTAAGATTAAGTTTTACGGAAAGATTGCATGCAAACGATCCTCAAGATCGTTGTGCAGGGCATTGGAGTTATGAGAATGTTGGGGTCGTGTGTACCCAAGTTGTTTTCAAGTGTTGTTTCTTTAAAATGATCAAAAGTGTGAAATGATTCATTTATCGCGTTGTCAGGCATGAAGGCTATGAACTCAATAGGTCATAGAGTATTACATTTTAAGTTAAGAAAGAACTCCTAGCTAGAGTGGAGAGGTGTTGGACAAATCAGGGGAGAATGGTTGTAGCTTTGGTAATTGCGTTCTAGACGAGAGGGGAGCAGTGGAAGAGTCGGAAGTGGACGTTAATGTCGGTTGCATGAGGGTCTGTACCCTCGTGCGGTGACTGGAAATACAGTTGCCGAGGGACGGTTGCGTTCAGGGGAAGGACTAGAAGTCATCAAGGTATTGGTATTAGCAACTCGTTATGAGTAGTGTGGAGAAGTAGGAATGAAATATCCTCGACGCCGAATAAGAGTTTTAAAGTGATCTTGTAATATTGACGTTTCACGAGTGAGTTTGAAATGAGGACGCGGGATGTGAATTTGATTATGATATGTTGGAAGGATTAGGTTCAGTAAGGGACCCTTGTTGAAGAATAGGTTAAGGAAGTATCAACAGGTCAACTATTGACGTTAAAGTCGCAGTTATGTAAGCTGTATGAGACCAAAGACTAGAATCAGAAGGTTGAAAGTTGAAGGACCGCTTTGTAGGGGTGTTAAGATAGTGAAAGGTTGTTGTTTTAGATAAGCGTTTTACTTACGAGATGGATGGTTCGTAAAGAATGAAGTATTTAGCACAAATGAAGTGAGGGTATAGATTATGTCGATCTGTGAGGAATGGTTTGGTATTGCAAAGAGCTAGCAAGAAACGAGTATGTTAGAATTAATCGGAAACTCGGGTGTTATGGTTCAACTAGAGCTGGGGAGAGACAATGTGGTGAGATAGACTCGGTTATTTATGCGTGAGGTCTTGAAGATAAGTTTGGGTTGTGTATGAATGGCCATGAGAGTTTTGGTCTGCAGTGTGATGTTATGTGTGAGGAATGTACAGTTATGTAGTGGAAATAATTGCCAAGTTAAATGTGCCAGCTAGCGTCGTAGTGATGTGATGTTAGAGAAAGAGGAAGCATCAGATAGAAGCCTTTTGGGGGTTTCGGATGAGGTGTTCGAGTGTTAACCAGGTTGTTGGAGCACGTAGGGTGTAAGTTGACGTAGTGATATGATTATGTTCGGAATAGCATCACGGAGTGGTGGTGGGTAGTTATCCAAAGGAGAAACCAAGTGTTTTTAGTTGTAAGAGTCGCTAAGTAAGCATATTTTGGGATCATTGGAAGTTTAAAGAAGATGATGGATATATTAGTCAAAATGTGGTGGAATAGATGTGAAATCCTTAAAGAATGTGAGTTGTTGCTTATGTGTGAATGAATTGTCTGAGAAAGTAAAAGTTGGAGTTTAAGGAATGTATAGTGACGTCGAACTCTGGTGTCAGTTCGAGGTGATTTAGTCGAAAGCCTTAAGTTAGAATTTTAGTGCAACCGTTTGGTTATGTATAGTAATGAGACAGCTTTTGCAGCTTGAGAATTGTCGGAAGAGAGGGGCGCATAATGTTGGTGGGCAGTGCTCCACGCGAACGTGGGGAGGTGAAGACAGTATGTTGGAATAAGTAAGTAAATCGGAAGTAGTAAGCTTGACAGCAATGTCGATAGGCGCATTGTTGTGTAGATTGTCCTTGGTAAGTGTGCGAACTTTTGGAAGGAGTATTGAGGAAGGAAATTGTGTATGATTTTGTGCAGGAAAGAAGCGGATAAGACAACTGAGTGAGTTAAGTTAGTGACTTGGTGAGAAACGTTCAAACGAACTGATCGTTCAATGTAATCTATTGAGAATGGTAGGGTGTGATCGTGATTACCCCTCCTAGTTGAGTGGGAGTAACCGAAGTTATGTTATATGACTGGACGCTTATGGCAAGCAGCGAGAAATTTATGAGCCTTCAGGATAAGTGCAATTCGGATAGGTGAGTACTCCAATAAGGAATTATAGAGGTTTCCTACTATTAGACACGTTAAGTGTGAAATGATGAAGTGGTGAGAACGTACGAATTAGTTGTCGAGTTGTAGCCGATGTGATTCGGGAAAGGAGTATGATCTGCAAAGACGCATGTCGGTTGGAAGAAGTAACCTAGAAATTTCAGGTATACCGAGGAGGGGACTCGTGGGGGTGAGCTTGTCGGAATATACAAGGTTGGCCTTGTGCCAAGTTGTCAGTGAGGGAGTTTTCCTGGTGGAAGATTCTCGTTGTTGTGGCGGGAATTCCCGCCAAGTTCTTTCTCTTAAGGAAGTATAAACGTATGAGAGACCTTATTTAGACGTGTTTAAAACCGTGAGTCCCGATGTGTGGACGGAGGCGAGCAAATGGAGGCGCGGTTGGCCTTGGTTTTATCAGGTAGTTTTAAGCGAGTATAGTGATCGAAGAGGGTACAAGTAAGTAGTGCAAGATGGCACGGTATATCAAGTGGTGTCTCGCCGAGGGAGGTTTCAAAGTATGGGGTGCGGTTATGTTTCCCATCTGAACGGTCTGAGGCAACCGAGTAGAACTGAGTGGTTGGATTGAAAACATAAGGCTTTGAGCCTTGAAGTTTGAGAGAGAGGTAAGGTGGACTAAGTCTGCGGATTCGTCGAAGCATGAAAGTTGAATAGATAGTGCGCGATCTTGAAGTACTCGATGTGAATTTGAGAAGAAATTCATAGGGTGATGCACGTCTCTTTGTGGAGAGCCGATATGAGAGGTGAGATGATGGCGACCTTGCAAGAGATGCAGGCGATAAGAAGTTGACCTTGTCATTAAGAAGCGAGTTAGAGCAGTAACATACAAGTTAGACTGGTCAGAAAAACTAAAGAGTGTTCATCCGACATTTCATGTCTCAGACTTAAAGAAGTGTTTGTCAGAGGTCGTTGTGGCTGTTCCTTTGAGGGGACATCAGTATAGATGAGAGGTTGACTTACGTAGGAGAACCGATTGAAATCGTGAGCAGTAAGGTTTGCAAAGCGAGAAGCATAGAAGTTTGACTAGTAAAAGTTCGGTGGAGATATCATAAGGGACGAGAGACAACGTGGGAAGTAGAATCAGATATGATGTCCAGATACCCACACCTTTTCGAAAACGGAATTCCGGGGACGAAATTCTTTTGAGGGGGAAGTGTTGTAACAACCCGGACCAAAATAGTAGGATTGTAAGCCTTTTTGTGTTGGTGCTTAACTTATGGAAGTTGAGGGGTCAATTTGCAATTATGTAAAGAAGTATACAAGGGCCCAAAACCCTAGGAGAATGTTCTTATTACTGATTTTGGAGTGGGTGTCGGCTGAAGTTGAGAAAGAAAGAATAGAAAAGGGTTTTTAAGGTTTTGAGCTTTTGGAGAAGAAAAATCATCAAATCTGGGATTTTAGGAGGAATCAGCAGCCAGGAATCGTTTCTCGCAATCAGGCAATCAGGTAACACACCCTCGTTCCTCTGATTAATCGTTAGTTAGTAAGCAAATGTTGATTTTGGAGTTTTTGTTGTTTAAAAGTAGAGTTTGATGCTTTAAGAGAGAAATCATGTCTTCTGGGGTGTTTTGATTGCTAAGAACTTAATAATTGTTGAGTTTAGTAATGTCGTTGCTATTGCTAAGCTTGGCTTCGAAAGAATCGATCTATAGTGTAGATTTCAGCCCAATAAGAGACCAGGTCGACGTCCGGGAACCTTCCTGGACGTCCGGGCACCTTGTTGGGGAGAAGGTCCCCGGACGAGGGAGTTGTCCGGATAGGATGGATTATCCGGGTAGGAGTTATGTCCGGTAAAGTATTGTGTCCGGTAAGTTCGGTACCCGGAAAGGGGTATCGGCCGGAGAATAGTAGTTACCCGGACAAGGGTGTTGTCCGGACTAGGTTGTCGTCCGGTTAGTATGGGTGTCCGGACTCTTTAGCGTCCGGAAAAGTAGGGTTGTCCGGAAAACCTGAGTTATCCGGATACTTTTGCTGAGTTGTTGTTTTATGCCCGTTTATTCAGGGAAGTCGATTTGGAAGTTTGGAACTGTTTAGAAACGAGAAGTAAGAGCCTCAGGTGAGTTTTCTAAACTAAAATGTGTGGCTTTTAAAGTGTTTTCAAAATGTGTTATGAATGTTGAGAATTGCCATGCTTTATTATTATGCTTTAATTGCATGAAAGTTGTTTAAAGTTTTATGTAGAACGTATGCATACATCAAGGAGACGTAAACTGGCAAAGACGGGAGAGTAGTCCCGCCAGCTCTCGTGCGGGAAGGGAGGTCCCTATATGCCAGGAACGAGGCTCCGCAAGGCAGCATGAGACTGACTCGTTGTCACCTTCGGGTGGCTTCAGGGTGTCAGATTACGAGGAGGCGGACTTTAGTCCGTATATGATTTTGACGTGTTGAGTATGAATGTTTAAAGCTGAAAAGATAAACTGTTTTTAAATGCTTTGATAACTGTTAGGAGGGACTCACTAGACCTCATGGTCTAACCCTCGCATTTTCAAATTTAAAACCCTTTTCAGGTAAGCAGGTTTCCAGGAGCTCGGGCAAATAGGCTGAGCTTAGCAAGAAGAGCCAAGAAGCTTAGTGACACTCTAGTTATTAGTTTTTCTCAGTTGTGTAGGTCGTCATTCAAACCTATTTGAATATTTGTAACGAAACTTTGAGACCGTGATTTTGGGATGTTATGAAATTGATGTTTTGCATGATTATTTTGGTTTGGTCTTTGTAGCATGATCATGAATTTTGCGTTGGATTCGATTGATGAATGATCAAAGATCATTTAGGAACTTAAACCAATCAATTTGATCGTGTTTGTTTGTTGAAGATGAACAGTACTTAACGGAGTCCGTTAAGATTCTGTTAGTTTTGTTACAATTTTGGTCCTTTTTCCGTTAGTTCAGGTAAATAGTTTTCTAATTTGTCAGATTCAGTCCTTGTAGTTTGTGTTTTGACTTCTGTCAAGTTTAGTCCCTAGAGTTGTTAAGTTTTAGAGTTTTTCATTTTTAGTCCTTTGAGTTTTACGTTCTAGAATTTGTTACTTTTAGTCCTTGTCTTTGTTATTTTTTAGTGTTTTACACTTTTAGTCCTTGTTTTTCATTTTAGTTTCGTAAGGTGTCGTTTTTAGTCCTTATTTTTCGTTATTTTTCATTTTTTGTCTATTTTATCAGTTTTTACCTACATTTATCCAGAACTGGTATATTTTTCTCATATTTTGCAGGTTTGTCGATTTAAAGTCCAGTTTTCCGCATTAATTTTTCGGAATTAATTTTGGGAGACAAATTTACAATTTGTTTTCAGATTTTATTTTTGAAAATTTTTCTGACTTTAATCGATTTTCTCTGATCGTTTAAGCGCACAAATTCTACTTCTCACGAAGTATCTGTTAACGATCTTGCATTTTAAATTTTCAGGTAACAATGTTAAAATATGAAAGTTGGTGGAGTGATGCTACGAAGATATCACATTTAGAACAAGAACTTGAAAAAGAAAAAACGAGTGGTAGTAGACTCCAGAGTAAAAATTTTGAAAAAGAGAAAACCCTCAAGGACTGTGCAATTTTATATCATGGTCAAACAAAGGAGATAGAGCAACTGAAAGAAGAGACCAGTACATTACAGAAAAACAATCAAGATCTCCAACAACAACTTTCTGACCATAAAACACAAGCTGATGAGAAGAAGTGTGATAGTGAATCTAAAGCCAGTCTGATGACTTCTTTAGAGGAAAAGAATGCCGAGCTGACAAAGAGAATATCTGAGTTTGAACAAGTAATGAGAAAGGAAAGAGAAGAATTTGAGAAAGAAAGAGATGAGATGAAGAAGAGAGAGGAAAAAGTAAAAGCCTTGGAAACTGAAAATGCTGAGTTAAAGCATGAGAACTCTGAGTTTGTTAAGAACATTTCCAGTTTACAAATGGAAATTGGAAAAGAAAGAACAATTTTTGAAAATGAAAAGGCAAGCTTTGGAAAGAAATTTTCTGAGTTTTCAAAGAAATGTTTTGAAGAAAAGAAATGTATTGAGCTTAGATGCATAAAACTTTCAAAACAAAATTCTGATTTTGAAATGGTTTTATTTCTTGAAAAAGAAAAGTTTGAGAAGGAAAGAGTGAATTTGGATGCTAAAAGAAAATCCTTTGAGACAAAGAATGCTGAGCTTTTGAATAATTTATTTGATTTGGAAAAAGTTTTGGAGAAAGAGAGAAAAAAGTTTGTTGAAAAGAGAGATATCTTTGAAAACGAAAAGAAGAGCTTTCAAAAGAAAAATATGGTAATTTTTAAAGAAATTGCTGATAAAGGAAGATATTTAGAAAAAGATTTTGATGAGGAGAGAAACATCTTTCAGGCTGAAATCTCAAAGCTAACAAGGAGATTGTCTGTTTTAGCAACGGAAGCTATGAAAGAGCAGACGATCAAATCTGATCTACAGAAGAAGTTTGATTTGATTTATCGAGAAAGGAATATTTTGTCCGACAAGGTTCAGAAACTGGAAGCAATTAACTTCAAAGTTGAATTATCTGAACAATTTAGTGCCAATACTATTGTTCAGTCGCTGTATGATGATTCAACTGATTCGGAATGTTCGTTCAAGACTGCTTCTGGTTCAGTTCATGAACATATTTCTTCGACAAAGTCTGTCAAATCAAGCAACCTTCAAAAGATCATATGCGTCCTTCTAATCTTTTCTATAACCATGCTGCTAAAAGTTCAGATACTCCAATCTTTAAGCATGTTAAGATGGTTTGGAAGGTAAAAGGATCTACTCCTGAAAGAAATGCACTAAAATCATCTGTTCCTCCACCTACGGTGAACAAGAAGCACGACGCTTATCAAGGTAAGTCTTTTGTGAAACATAATCCTGTTTATTCTGCAAATCATTTGATTAGGTTAGCTCAAAAACAAATTTGTTATTCTTATTGTGGAACTCATGATTTAGTCAAGAAAGAAAATGTTTACGAAAATATAGTATGTTTGGATTCTAAGTATGTTTAACTTTTCATCATCAAAATATGTAGATGTCAAAAAATGGATTTTTGTTCAAGAATGAAATCTGAGGGGGATAATGGCAGCTCCGTGCTGCTCTAGATAGACAACAATCTTCATCATTGCTAAGGTAAATATATAATCATGTTCATGTTTTTCAAACGCCTGATTAATATATAACATCTTGTGTTTTGAGTCTGGTTTGCTTGCTTAACTATGATGCAGTGCTGCTTGTGTATTATATCCAAAAGAAACCGCACAGAGTACAAAAGAAGCTACAAAACAAACGTACTTTCCGGGATGGAAGTTCAACCACAGGCGAGCTCATTATCATGCTCTATTGGATGAGTACAATTTCACGGCTGATTTGTTTAGTTTGGTAGACATAATATTGTTATGTTAATTTGTTTAATTTTTGTTGTTTTTAGTTAGTGATCCATTTATAAAATTGTACGAGTTTAATAGTTGTATAATATTTTTTTCTCGAATAAAATTTTGAAAATTTTATTTTGTTATTTAATATGTATTTTATATATGTGATACAATGTATAGAAAAATAAGTATAAAATTAAAATTTATAAAATAAAATATTAGTGACGGATCAATAATGGAAATCTGTCACGAAAAATGATTAGGTCCGTCGCAATTTGTCGCTTATCTGTCGCTAGCATCACCAATACCTTTTTGACCCATTGACTATCGACGATGGATATGAGCTTTAGTGACGGATTTTTTCCTCGCTGGTAATGTTTATTTTTGTAGTGTTTTTTACACAGTTGTAAGTTAAACTCGTGTAAAAAGTTGTTACCTTTTTACACGGTTTCTATTAGCAACTGTCTAAAAAAATGTGACATTTTTACACGGTTTTGCCAAGCAACCGTGTAAAAAGATCTATCTTTTTATACAGTTCTGTCTAACAACCGTATAAAATCGAGTCTTTTTTACACGGTTTTTGTCACCTTTTTACACGGTCTTGGAACCGTGTAAAAAAGAGACATTTTTACACGGTACCAAAATTGTATAAAAATGTCTCGCACTTTTTTACACGGTGGGCTTTTACACGGTTCCAAAACCGTGTAAAAAACCCTTTACAACCGTGTACTCTACTCCAACCTTTCAACCTCTCACCAACATGGGATATCTCAAATTCAACTACAATTCACCAATACTTCAATGCTCGACTCTCATGATGCCACCTCAATTCCTTTTGGTTCCTCTTTTAATATATATATTGATTTTTATAGTTAGAAAGAATAAACATATTTTGAAAAGACAATAACATGGAGCATATATAGAGGATATGATTGAGCATATAACCTAATTTCCGTCTGAAATTACTACTATCTGTATCTTTTGGGATATCCCATGAGACTAAACACTATTCCTTTACATCGTATGCGGCGAACTGGATTCCTTAAATACAAAAGATCAAAACCTTTTGGGAATTCCTCAGGGTACCTACATTAACCCTTCTCATTTGTCAACCCTTTGACCATATTTACAAATATAAACCCTTTTTAAAGATTGCATCTTTGTCCATTATTAAAACATAAATCCACATTTATTGGTCCCCCCAAGGCCTATATAAACTGTACCTCGATCATAGCCCAGAAAAGATATCAACAACATAACCCGAGATAAATTAGAAAATATTATATTTTAAGTTACAATGCCTGAGATTGAAGGTTCTCCGGGAACCTCCATGCATGGAGTCACCGGTCGAGAACCAGTGTTGGCCTTCTCTGTGGCGTCTCCCATGGTGGCCACCGATACCACCTTATAGTCAAAGAAATGTTCAAATCCCTTATTTGTGGAATTCATTGGATTCTAAAGATCCATTTCTTGAAAAAGAAATGAATAAAACGAGAGAATAAAATTTGGTTAAAGAAATTCAGAATTCCAATTTCATCAAATTTATCCAGATTAACTATGAACCAAACATCATCCTATTTTCCTTTCTCTCCTAAAGAATCTGAGAATAAGATTTTGTTTACTTTCCTCCATTTTTCCTCTTAAAATAAACTTGGAGAAGACAACAAAAGGGTGTTACGCTGATCAAGCAGGAAACTAAACGTTTGGGACAAATGATAACAACTTTAACTGAAACATACCAAAGAACTCGCCAAGGGTTTTTGAAGTACATTCAACTAGGATTATATTAATAATACTTTTGCAACTGATCACACTACAAAACAAATGACTTTTACCCACAAAAATTTACCCAGACAAATTTTCGTCGGTGATTACCCAGGGATCACCCAGAAAACATCAATGGTTCGGTAAAATCCGATGTTTTTCAAGAAAATACCCATGGATCACCCAGAGAATCTCTGGGTAATCTGTCACCAAAAATTTACCCACCAACTTTTGTGACGGTTTTATGACAAATCACCCTTTAGCGACAGATTTCCCAGGAAAAACGTTGTAGGTAAAAGTCTTTCGTTTCGTTTAGTAGTGTCAGTTTAATTAATATTTCATCAAATTTCTGTTAGTCCCATTTTAACAAGGCAACGATTCATATATTGATATAGATAGTAAAAAGAAGATAGATAATCAAAGTGGTGTATTATTCAAGATGAAAGCAACCTAGAGAGAGAATGGATCTCTCTCTAGAACACACACAAACACCTTGGAGGCTACATTGCAATAGACACACACTAAACCCTAATTACACACACTAAACATTATATACCCCTTGTTACATAGTTAAGCCCAAGCCCATTACACTATATCCAAGCCCATATTACTATTAATTACCCCTTTACAAAACTATCTTATAATTAGGACATTTTGTGTCCTAACAATCTCCCCCTATAGTTTTGTAAAGGAATCACCCGTCTCGAAAGATCTTCAGTTCTTCTCCCCCTTGATTTCTTTAGAAAACCGTAGTGATGCAATTCTTCAAATGTAGTCTAGGCTCCCCCTTGAAATATGGTCTTACTCTTTATATTTCAACCTTGACAAATCGGATTCAATGCCTCGACCGAGTGCACGAAAAACATCTTCATAAATGTGGAAACTCTAGCTCGTACTGATAAGCTCACAAGAAAGATAATGAGCGAGTTGTTGCGTGATTAACCAAATGCAAACTCAGTCTATAACACCAAATCCGTTGATAAGCCGCGAGTTGAATAGGAATTCAGCTTAAGAGCGTGATTCGGATTTGCTCGAAGGAGGAAACATAATGAAGCATACACTATAAGGTAGGGTTTAGAAGAACTCCACAAGTAACATTGTTCATCAACTGTAGAAAAATGCTCATCCCCAAAATACCAGAATATTATCTGAATACATCAGTTTAGAACCCGGATTTCAAAGACATAATGGCTTCTGAATACTTCAGTTCAGAACCCGCATTTCAAAGAGATAATGGTTTCTAAACACATCATTTTAGAACCCGGACTTCAAAGAGATTATGGCTTCTAAACACCTCAGTTTAGAACCCGAGCTTTCAATGTGTTTGACTTCTGATCATATCAGATCAGGACTCGTTCTTAATCTTTAAATAAATAAATAAAAATTAAAAAAAATAGCCTTTGACTGGTACATGTGCTGATTTTGTCAAATTAAGATCTTTGCAGATTTTGAGGGGGAGCTTATCCGATTCTTAAATCAGTCGATCATAATTTGAGGGGGAGATAATACTGATGACTGTAAGTATCTTCTGAACTTAATCTGAGATTGTTTGAAAGAAGAACGACTTTCAAGCATGAAAAACCTGTTCTTAAATGTTCAAACCACTTCTATAGTTCAAACATATTTTATAATTTTAGAAGTGTGATTTTAAATGTTTTTCATGTATATCTCGGGTTGTTATATCATTGTTTCTGACCGTATGTTTCCAAAGATTAATACTTGCGTATTGTCTTGTCTATACTTTCAAGTATTCATGCACACCGGTTCAGCTTCATATTGACTTTGTTATTACCACGTCTCAAAACGAAACAACTTTATCGATGGTAATACTCCCGTTTGAATTTCCAATTTTGTTGAGCATCATACATTCATTCAGCGTGAGAACTTAAGCGTTTCATTCAAAGGTTGTTTATATTTGTTCATGTAAACAAAATATTCAATTCTTTGATACCCTAAGCGTTAATGAATATCTTTCATATTTGATCTGATTGATACATTGTCAGATTCTCAAACAAGTCTTTCGAATTCATTTCATTCTTTTAATATTCTTGTTGTGAGAAATCTTCAACGTTCAAATGCTCAAATATTTCTTGATATTATTGAGGAGCATACAGTCTGATGACAATGTTATTCAAAAAAAAATTGAGATTTATTTTTGTTCGAGCTAAACTGTTGAACAACACACCTTTAGGACAAAATTTCATGGGAATCAGTGTGTGAGCTACATTGTACTTCTATGGATCCACGTTAACCAGTGTTTCCCACCCAAGAAGTTATCCTTGAGTGATTGAGGGGTGAGGGGTCAAAATCAAAGAGTGGGGGAGATAACTCATCCGGTTGAGTAATCTCATTGTGCTGAGGTAAAATGAAAAAGAGAGTTTGGTTAGAAGTGAGCAGATTAAAAACAGAAAGAGGGTGTGAGAACAGAGTTAAAAGAATACGAGAACTCTGCACCAGCCACTTTCTGAGCCGGGCAGCCACATTGCTGATTGGTTCACATTCTTTGGTGACCGTCATTGAAACAGGCAACTAGCCCATGCCAACTCTTGCATTAAACCCCACCAGCTACTCATTTCTTTCTCAACAAAGAAATGTTTCAATTTTCTTGGGGATGCAGCATATTATCTATCCAATCTTCTCTCGGAAGGTTTGGATATTGAAAAGAAGGAAGTTTGCCCCACCTTCGCTCTTCATTCATGCACATTGAGTCCGTGGAAAACTTGTTGTTGTCTCACCAGTTTACACAATTTGAGCATTTGTTGTTAGGACACAAAATGTCCTAATTATAAGATAGTTTTGTAAAGGGGTAATTAATAGTAATATGGGCTTGGATATAGTGTAATGGGCTTGGGCTTAATAGTGTAACAAGGGGGTATATAATGTTTAGTGTGTGTAATTAGGGTTTAGTGTGTGTCTATTGCAATGTAGCCTCCAAGGTGTTTGTGTGTGTTCTAGAGAGAGATCCATTCTCTCTCTAGGTTGCTTTCATCTTGAATAAAACATCTTTTCGATTATCTATCTTCTTGTTACCAATCTCTTCAATATATGAATCGTTGCATTGTTGAAATGGGACTAACAAGTGGTATCAGAGCCAAAATCGAAGAAATCAATCATCGATACGATCATTCTGCAACGATTTATCATCAACAGCCCAATCTTGGTATGAAACAGTCATTTTTCGGATTTTTTTGTTGCACACACTGTTTTGGGATTGAAAAACACATTTCTGTTGGTTTTTGGACAAAACTCGGAGTATTAAAGTTGTCCAGAATCCCAGTGCGCACCTACGTACCAATTTCAGCCCAAACAGATCAGTATTGAAGTTTCGACTTAAGAAAATTTAAATCTTCATCCAAATCGCAACCTTAAGTGTTCTTCATGTTCATCCATGTCGCAATGGTCATATATTCATGCATATCGCAATCCACTGCTCATGAACAGTACCAAATCGCAATGGTCTATTGCGACTTGGCCTCCAAATCGCAATCGTCTATTGCGACTTGCCCCAAATCGCAATCCACATCACGATGAACAGTACCAAATCGCAATGGTCTATTGCGACTTGGCCTCCAAATCGAAATTGTCTATTGCGACTTGCCCCAAATCGCAATCCACTACACGTTGAACAGTACCAAATCACAACCTTCAGTTGCGACTTGGGTGAACTTTTACCTATTGCGACTTCAGGTGCTGCGACTTCAGCTATTGCGACTTCAGTGCATTGCGACTTCAGTGCGTTGCGACTCTGGGGGCATTGTTCATGGTGTTTAGCATAAAGCGCGTGTGTTACGAGTTTGGGTGATCCCTTTTAAATATATATAAGCCAAAAGCTTATGAATTATTAAATCACACACTTTAAAAATGATAATAAACAAACCAAGACGCAAGTATACATCTCAATTTATTATCGTCTCAAACAAGTAATAATGGTACAAAAGTACCGGATATCGAACCCACAGGGAAGCGTGGAAAAAGTTTCTCTTTAAAAGTCCAGTTCGTAAAAGCGAGTTTCAGATGGCGAATTCGAAAGCAATATTTTTGTTTGGAGGTTTTGTTAACAATTAAACTAAAATCAATTATAAAAAGAAGCACAGGGTATAAAGATCCGTTGGGATGAAATTAATAATAATTAGATAAAAAGATGAGATGGCATTCCTTGGTTATCTCAAGAGTCCACTATTTCATGATACAATGTACCGGGTGTCAATTGGTCAATTGTGATCCACCATAAAATATAACCTTGATTTAAATAATTTCGGACAATCATGTCATACGATACACCTTTTTATTTTATTATCGGTCTCGGTCCCAACTTCACTTTATACCCCAAGCTAAGACAGTTAACCCATCATCGCTTTACGTGCACTAAAAACTACAACGACGGTTATGAAAACAAATAATGGAGATGGACAACCCATTACACAAAACTTGAAAATTGGAAATTACGTTTTTAAGAAAATTAATTATAAACTAAAGAGATGGAAAGTCTTGTTTTAAATGTGAAAATGAAACGGAAGGAACCCTTAAGTGAACCACCACCGGTTACGTTTGGAATAAATTTCAAACGTTAAGCTATGGATTTGGTTCCTTAAAAAGCCCAAAAAGTGATTTGATAGGATGAGATTAAAAACAATTGCTTAAAACGATTAATTAGGCAAAGCTTGAATTATAGTAAAAGGTTTATGTGACTTGAGAATAAGGTTTTAACAATAAAAACAACGACAACACTTGTAACCTTTATAATTTCCCTATTACTACAAATCGTGAACCAAACTAGTTGGGGATCCGAAGAGATTAATTCAGACTTCCGATTTATGGTAGTAATTTAGAACATAAAAAAGAATTAAGAGTTGGTGTTCGAAAATGACATAATACCGAAAATTAAGCTATTGAGAATTTTAAGGTGGAACTGCGAAAAACATAAATTAAACCGATGATTGCGAGAGTGAACTTAAAAACGATAACTTGACGTAAAAAAACTGTAAGACGATGATAACGAAAGTGCATAAAAAGGTGACCGTAAAATTAGCGAAAACACGAGATTAATAAAAACACACTTAATTAATACGAGAAATCAAACCCGAGCTTACAACGGAATCACTTGGGTGTGAGATGTGAACCAACCCAAAAGAGTTATGGATTTGGTTCACTTTGTTGTAAACATGCGATCCACATACAGTAACCAAATGGAGATACTAACCTTCTAATTCTATACTATTTATATGAGAGAAGAGAGAGATGATTGGTATTTCTACCAACCACCAATAATGCAACTACAACATAATAATATCTAAAATGAGATAAGGAACTGATGGTATATCTCTTCAACTACACAAAGCATACATATATATAGTAATTTTGAGAAGGCTTTTTGGGGCCCAAGCTGTGTTTACCATGGAGGCCCATGCATGAAAACCAAATTCAGCCCACAACAACTACCAAAATGAGTCCATACTTGTTTTAGCCAAAAGTCCAAAAATGTCTTCCAAAATTCGGCCCAAGTATGTAGATGCAGCTTGTAACTTTTCGGCCCAAGTGATGCAAAAACGTTGCCGTATCCAAAATATGAAGTCGTCCGCTTTCCTCCCGCTACGTGCAATCCATACGTAATTCCATATATATATCGACTTCAAAACGGCATTTGCAATCATCCTACAATTAAGACATTTTTAAATGAGCAATTGACTATAATTATATAAAAACATGTTATCTTGACGTTTTAAGGTCCAAAGCATTTATTTGCTAAATTAGACACTAACTTAACTAAAAAGACTCAATGGGGAATAAAACTTAGCTCAAAATTATAATAAAAGACTATAAATAGGGTTATAAAAATAACCCTATCACAACCCCAAACTTGAATCGTTGCTTGTCCTCAAGCAACTTTATTTTACGAAATTTTTTTGAGCTAAAAACATTGTTAACCCAAAGACGAGAATTGTTCCTTTCCATCAATACCATGAACACAACATGCATGCATACGGTTTACAAGAATTTTATAACAACTAGTTTACATGGTAAGCATTTATAGCCATTCATAAACCAATTTATCTCAAAATGCACAATAAATCACACCAAACCATAAGCTAGCCACACAACTCTCTATCTAATTGGAGTCAAGAAATGCACTTCAACAAAGGTATGCAATCGGCTTTTGTCAACTTTTTGTGATGCAATGTCTTTTACCACTTGCTCTTATTTTGACTTTTATGGCATTTTGCCATCTTCTCATTTTTGAGGAACGTGGACACATTGGTCTCTTAGTGTCTTTGACACTTGACTTTTATGCACGAAAAACAAATTTAGAGCTTTGCTCGTTTTTGCATGGATGTTTTCACATTTGTGCATTTTTTTTGAATTTTTGTGTATTTGTGGGTATGCAAAGAAATACCACAATTAATATGGCGTGAATGATATATCATGAACGAACGACCATATTTTCTCAACCCCAAACTTGAAGGGTTCAATGTCCTCATTGAACATTGAATTGGATCGATACCAAAAATGGTAAGAATGGGTGGCTTGAGTGTATAAGTGCACAAAAATTGATTCCAACAAAAATTGGTAAAAATAAAGAGTTTAACGGCTTGTTCTAGTGATGCATTTAAACTGCAAATGATAGACAAAAATGGATTATTGTGGCTATCATTCCACCAATTCAACTAGCAATTACTCACTTGTGAGCCGTGTGCATGTGTGCATGGCATGATCAACACTTACAACCTTTCTTTTGGAAACAAAAACAACCCCAGACACATATTATATAACTAGGAACATTAAATTAAAAGATGCCAGAAATTAAAAGATGATAGAACCTGGCCTACTCAAGATGAGTAGATGAAGCATCAGTATGTCCTCCTAATTGGATTGGAAATGGTAGGAGGTTTTTCAAGAGTCTTGCATTTTGCTGACTCCAAATGTGGTGTTTCTCTTTCCACTTATGCTTATATACTTCTTTCACCACTCGCTTTACTACTTGATCACGGCACAAGACATTGATTGCACAAATGGGCGAACGATTCATCACCTCACCAACAACATAACAAGATTTTATGAAGTTTTCCAAGTCCTTGGATTGATCATCACGTCCCCTTTTCAAAACAACTTGAAGGTTTTCTACAGAAATTTGTTGTAGGGATGTTACGGTGTTTACAACAATATTTTCCTTCTGCACAGATTTAAAGTAGGGGCTACTGACAATCTTGGCACTTTGTTGCACCTCTTCACTATTTTGAAGTGAAGAGGGGTTGCTCAAATGCTCAGGTGTTTCCTTGGAACTCTCTATCTCTTGAATCTTTTCCAAAGTATTAGCCTCACCTTTTTCCTTACCGATACACTCAGATTTTTCAATATCACTTGGTATAGGGATTTGGTTTTGCACTTTAAGTTCACTAATGATCTCTCCAGCACAAGTTGTTATGTTAATAACAACTCCTTGTATGTTCTGTAAGAAATCATTCATCAAAGTTTCAAGAGATTCAAAGTTTTCAACTTGTTCTAAAGGGCGTAGGTGGTAAAAGTGAGTTGTTAAAATCATCCCCTTGAAAATCGCCAGAAAAATCATCGTGTTCCTCCCAAGATTGGTCAAAAATATTTGAGCAAGTGTTACTCCAATCTTGATAGGGAGGTATTGGTGATGTGAAAGTGCCTTGATCTTGACCATTTAAAAATAAATTAGGATGATCCTCCCATGATTGAGTGTAACCATTAAAGTGTGAGGTATCCCAATTACTATCTTCCATGAAATAACGGGATTCGGGGTTCGAAAGGCAACTGTATGAGAAATGATTTCCGCCACAGTAGTCACAGAAAACAGTTTCATACGGCCCAAACGAATGTCCCAATGAATCCATATTCACAGAAAGATATACTCAATAATTTATTACTTGACATAAACTATTTTTTTGGTTTTTCAAAAAGGTGGTAGAAAAACTTGCTTTTAAAAACTTTACTTGAATAAAAGAAAAACTTCTAGCGTGCTTCCCCGGCAACGGCGCCAAAAACTTGTTACGAGTTTGGGTGATCCCTTTTAAATATATATAAGCCAAAAGCTTATGAATTATTAAATCACACACTTTAAAAATGATAATAAACAAACCAAGACGCAAGTATACATCTCAATTTATTATCGTCTCAAACAAGTAATAATGGTACAAAAGTACCGGATATCGAACCCACAGGGAAGCGTGGAAAAAGTTTCCCTTTAAAAGTCCAGTTCGTAAAAGCGAGTTTCAGATGGCGAATTCGAAAGCAATATTTTTGTTTGGAGGTTTTGTTAACAATTAAACTAAAATCAATTATAAAAAGAAGCACAGGGTATAAAGATCTGTTGGGATGAAATTAATAATAATTAGATAAAAAGATGAGATGGCATTCCTTGGTTATCTCAAGAGTCCACTATTTCATGATACAATGTACCGGGTGTCAATTGGTCAATTGTGATCCACCATAAAATATAACCTTGATTTAAATAATTTCGGACAATCATGTCATACGATACACCTTTTTATTTTATTATCGGTCTCGGTCCCAACTTCACTTTATACCCCAAGCTAAGACAGTTAACCCATCATCGCTTTACGTGCACTAAAAACTACAACGACGGTTATGAAAACAAATAATGGAGATGGACAACCCATTACACAAAACTTGAAAATTGGAAATTACGTTTTTAAGAAAATTAATTATAAACTAAAGAGATGGAAAGTCTTGTTTTAAATGTGAAAATGAAACGGAAGGAACCCTTAAGTGAACCACCACCGGTTACGTTTGGAATAAATTTCAAACGTTAAGCTATGGATTTGGTTCCTTAAAAAGCCCAAAAAGTGATTTGCTAGGATGAGATTAAAAACAATTGCTTAAAACGATTAATTAGGCAAAGCTTGAATTATAGTAAAAGGTTTATGTGACTTGAGAATAAGGTTTTAACAATAAAAACAACGACAACACTTGTAACCTTTATAATTTTCCTATTACTACAAATCGTGAACCAAACTAGTTGGGGATCCGAAGAGATTAATTCAGACTTCCGATTTATGGTAGTAATTTAGAACATAAAAAAGAATTAAGAATTGGTGTTCGAAAATGACATAATACCGAAAATTAAGCTATTGAGAATTTTAAGGTGGAACTGCGAAAAACATAAATTAAACCGATGATTGCGAGAGTGAACTTAAAAACGATAACTTGACGTAAAAAAACTGTAAGACGATGATAACGAAAGTGCATAAAAAGGTGACCGTAAAATTAGCGAAAACACGAGATTAATAAAAACACACTTAATTAATACGAGAAATCAAACCCGAGCTTACAACGGAATCACTTGGGTGTGAGATGTGAACCAACCCAAAAGAGTTATGGATTTGGTTCACTTTGTTGTAAACATGCGATCCACATACAGTAACCAAATGGAGATACTAACCTTCTAATTCTATACTATTTATATGAGAGAAGAGAGAGATGATTGGTATTTCTACCAACCACCAATAATGCAACTACAACATAATAATATCTAAAATGAGATAAGGAACTGATGGTATATCTCTTCAACTACACAAAGCATACATATATATAGTAATTTTGAGAAGGCTTTTTGGGGCCCAAGCTGTGTTTACCATGGAGGCCCATGCATGAAAACCAAATTCAGCCCACAACAACTACCAAAATGAGTCCATACTTGTTTTAGCCAAAAGTCCAAAAATGTCTTCCAAAATTCGGCCCAAGTATGTAGATGCAGCTTGTAACTTTTCGGCCCAAGTGATGCAAAAACGTTGCCGTATCCAAAATATGAAGTCGTCCGCTTTCCTCCCGCTACGTGCAATCCATACGTAATTCCGTATATATATCGACTTCAAAACGGCATTTGCAATCATCCTACAATTAAGACATTTTTAAATGAGCAATTGACTATAATTATATAAAAACATGTTATCTTGACGTTTTAAGGTCCAAAGCATTTATTTGCTAAATTAGACACTAACTTAACTAAAAAGACTCAATGGGGAATAAAACTTAGCTCAAAATTATAATAAAAGACTATAAATAGGGTTATAAAAATAACCCTATCACAACCCCAAACTTGAATCGTTGCTTGTCCTCAAGCAACTTTATTTTACGAAATTTTTTTGAGCTAAAAACATTGTTAACCCAAAGACGAGAATTGTTCCTTTCCATCAATACCATGAACACAACATGCATGCATACGGTTTACAAGAATTTTATAACAACTAGTTTACATGGTAAGCATTTATAGCCATTCATAAACCAATTTATCTCAAAATGCACAATAAATCACACCAAACCATAAGCTAGCCACACAACTCTCTATCTAATTGGAGTCAAGAAATGCACTTCAACAAAGGTATGCAATCGGCTTTTGTCAACTTTTTGTGATGCAATGTCTTTTACCACTTGCTTTTATTTTGACTTTTATGGCATTTTGCCATCTTCTCATTTTTGAGGAACGTGGACACATTGGTCTCTTAGTGTCTTTGACACTTGACTTTTATGCACGAAAAACAAATTTAGAGCTTTGCTCGTTTTTGCATGGATGTTTTCACATTTGTGCATTTTTTTTGAATTTTTGTGTATTTGTGGGTATGCAAAGAAATACCACAATTAATATGGCGTGAATGATATATCATGAACGAACGACCATATTTTCTCAACCCCAAACTTGAAGGGTTCAATGTCCTCATTGAACATTGAATTGGATCGATACCAAAAATGGTAAGAATGGGTGGCTTGAGTGTATAAGTGCACAAAAATTGATTCCAACAAAAATTGGTAAAAATAAAGAGTTTAACGGCTTGTTCTAGTGATGCATTTAAACTGCAAATGATAGACAAAAATGGATTATTGTGGCTATCATTCCACCAATTCAACTAGCAATTACTCACTTGTGAGCCGTGTGCATGTGTGCATGGCATGATCAACACTTACAACCTTTCTTTTGGAAACAAAAACAACCCCAGACACATATTATATAACTAGGAACATTAAATTAAAAGATGCCAGAAATTAAAAGATGATAGAACGTGGCCTACTCAAGATGAGTAGATGAAGCATCAGTATGTCCTCCTAATTGGATTGGAAATGGTAGGAGGTTTTTCAAGAGTCTTGCATTTTGCTGACTCCAAATGTGGTGTTTCTCTTTCCACTTATGCTTATATACTTCTTTCACCACTCGCTTTACTACTTGATCACGACACAAGACATTGATTGCACAAATGGGCGAACGATTCATCACCTCACCAACAACATAACAAGATTTTATGAAGTTTTCCAAGTCCTTGGATTGATCATCACGTCCCCTTTTCAAAACAACTTGAAGGTTTTCTACAGAAATTTGTTGTAGGGATGTTACGGTGTTTACAACAATATTTTCCTTCTGCACAGATTTAAAGTAGGGGCTACTGACAATCTTGGCACTTTGTTGCACCTCTTCACTATTTTGAAGTGAAGAGGGGTTGCTCAAATGCTCAGGTGTTTCCTTGGAACTCTCTATCTCTTGAATCTTTTCCAAAGTATTAGCCTCACCTTTTTCCTTACCGATACACTCAGATTTTTCAATATCACTTGGTATAGGGATTTGGTTTTGCACTTTAAGTTCACTAATGATCTCTCCAGCACAAGTTGTTATGTTAATAACAACTCCTTGTATGTTCTGTAAGAAATCATTCATCAAAGTTTCAAGAGATTCAAAGTTTTCAACTTGTTCTAAAGGGCGTAGGTGGTAAAAGTGAGTTGTTAAAATCATCCCCTTGAAAATCGCCAGAAAAATCATCGTGTTCCTCCCAAGATTGGTCAAAAATATTTGAGCAAGTGTTACTCCAATCTTGATAGGGAGGTATTGGTGATGTGAAAGTGCCTTGATCTTGACCATTTAAAAATAAATTAGGATGATCCTCCCATGATTGAGTGTAACCATTAAAGTGTGAGGTATCCCAATTACTATCTTCCATGAAATAACGGGATTCGGGGTTCGAAAGGCAACTGTATGAGAAATGATTTCCGCCACAGTAGTCACAGAAAACAGTTTCATACGGCCCAAACGAATGTCCCAATGAATCCATATTCACAGAAAGATATACTCAATAATTTATTACTTGACATAAACTATTTTTTTGGTTTTTCAAAAAGGTGGTAGAAAAACTTGCTTTTAAAAACTTTACTTGAATAAAAGAAAAACTTCTAGCGTGCTTCCCCGGCAACGGCGCCAAAAACTTGTTACGAGTTTGGGTGATCCCTTTTAAATATATATAAGCCAAAAGCTTATGAATTATTAAATCACACACTTTAAAAATGATAATAAACAAACCAAGACGCAAGTATACATCTCAATTTATTATCGTCTCAAACAAGTAATAATGGTACAAAAGTACCGGATATCGAACCCACAGGGAAGCGTGGAAAAAGTTTCCCTTTAAAAGTCCAGTTCGTAAAAGCGAGTTTCAGATGGCGAATTCGAAAGCAATATTTTTGTTTGGAGGTTTTGTTAACAATTAAACTAAAATCAATTATAAAAAGAAGCACAGGGTATAAAGATCCGTTGGGATGAAATTAATAATAATTAGATAAAAAGATGAGATGGCATTCCTTGGTTATCTCAAGAGTCCACTATTTCATGATACAATCTACCGGGTGTCAATTGGTCAATTGTGATCCACCATAAAATATAACATTGATTTAAATAATTTCGGACAATCATGTCATACGATACACCTTTTTATTTTATTATCGGTCTCGGTCCCAACTTCACTTTATACCCCAAGCTAAGACAGTTAACCCATCATCGCTTTACGTGCACTAAAAACTACAACGACGGTTATGAAAACAAATAATGGAGATGGACAACCCATTACACAAAACTTGAAAATTGGAAATTACGTTTTTAAGAAAATTAATTATAAACTAAAGAGATGGAAAGTCTTGTTTTAAATGTGAAAATGAAACGGAAGGAACCCTTAAGTGAACCACCACCGGTTACGTTTGGAATAAATTTCAAACGTTAAGCTATGGATTTGGTTCCTTAAAAAGCCCAAAAAGTGATTTGCTAGGATGAGATTAAAAACAATTGCTTAAAACGATTAATTAGGCAAAGCTTGAATTATAGTAAAAGGTTTATGTGACTTGAGAATAAGGTTTTAACAATAAAAACAACGACAACACTTGTAACCTTTATAATTTCCCTATTACTACAAATCGTGAACCAAACTAGTTGGGGATCCGAAGAGATTAATTCAGACTTCCGATTTATGGTAGTAATGTAGAACATAAAAAAGAATTAAGAGTTGGTGTTCGAAAATGACATAATACCGAAAATTAAGCTATTGAGAATTTTAAGGTGGAACTGCGAAAAACATAAATTAAACCGATGATTGCGAGAGTGAACTTAAAAACGATAACTTGACGTAAAAAAACTGTAAGACGATGATAACGAAAGTGCATAAAAAGGTGACCGTAAAATTAGCGAAAACACGAGATTAATAAAAACACACTTAATTAATACGAGAAATCAAACCCGAGCTTACAACGGAATCACTTGGGTGTGAGATGTGAACCAACCCAAAAGAGTTATGGATTTGGTTCACTTTGTTGTAAACATGCGATCCACATATATATAGTAATTTTGAGAAGGCTTTTTGGGGCCCAAGTTGTGTTTACCATGGAGGCCCATGCATGAAAACCAAATTCAGCCCACAACAACTACCAAAATGAGTCCATACTTGTTTTAGCCAAAAGTCCAAAAATGTCTTCCAAAATTCGGCCCAAGTATGTAGATGCAGCTTGTAACTTTTCGGCCCAAGTGATGCAAAAACGTTGCCGTATCCAAAATATGATGTCGTCCGCTTTCCTCCCGCTACGTGCAATCCATACGTAATTCCATATATATATCGACTTCAAAACGGCATTTGCAATCATTCTACAATTAAGACATTTTTAAATGAGCAATTGACTATAATTATATAAAAACATGTTATCTTGACGTTTTAAGGTCCAAAGCATTTATTTGCTAAATTAGACACTAACTTAACTAAAAAGACTCAATGGGGAATAAAACTTAGCTCAAAATTATAATAAAAGGCTATAAATAGGGTTATAAAAATAACCCTATCAGCGTGTGACATCATTCCCATATTTAGGCTGTCACATACATATTGCAACTGTCAATGCTTAAAGGAGCTCAAGTTTGCCAAGATTTTCAGAAGATGGGTGTTGGAATTCAGTCTTTGGTTGAATTGAATTAGACGTTTGAGCATTTGCAATCATTATTCTGGAGTTTTGTTGACGATGCTAGACCGTTGAGTGCTCTTCTGACCTGATCAATCAGAATTGTGAGTGCTTGCAATCGTTGTTCTGGTGCTTTGGTTGTGATTCAGACTCTTGAGTGCTTATAATCATCCAGCTATTTCTTGAAGATTGAAGTTCCGGATTTTCATCATTCAGTATTCTGATATTTTGGGGATGAGCATTTTTCTACAGTTGATGAACAATGTTACTTGTGGAGTTCTTCTAAACCCTACCTTATAGTGTATGCTTCATTATGTTTCCTCCTTCGAGCAAATCCGAATCACGCTCTTAAGTTGAATTCCTATTCAACTCGCGGCTTATCAACGGATTTGGTGTTATAGACTGAGTTTGCATTTGGTTAATCACGCAACAACTCGCTCGTTATCTTTCTTGTGAGCTTATCAGTACGAGCTAGAGTTTCCACATTTATGAAGATGTTTTTCGTGCACTCGGTCGAGGCATTGAATCCGATTTGTCAAGGTTGAAATATAAAGAGTAAGAGCATATTTCAAGGGGGAGCCTAGACTACATTTGAAGAATTGCATCACTACGGTTTTCTAAAGAAATCAAGGGGGAGAAGAACTGAAGATCTTTCGAGACGGGTGATTCCTTTACAAAACTATAGGGGGAGATTGTTAGGACACAAAATGTCCTAATTATAAGATAGTTTTGTAAAGGGGTAATTAATAGTAATATGGGCTTGGATATAGTGTAATGGGCTTGGGCTTAATAGTGTAACAAGGGGGTATATAATGTTTAGTGTGTGTAATTAGGGTTTAGTGTGTGTCTATTGCAATGTAGCCTCCAAGGTGTTTGTGTGTGTTCTAGAGAGAGATCCATTCTCTCTCTAGGTTTCTTTCATCTTGAATAAAACACCTTTTCGATTATCTATCTTCTTATTACCAATCTCTTCAATATATGAATCGTTGCATTGTTGAAATGGGACTAACAACATACATAAATGTGAAACCTTAATAATAAAACAAAATCTATTACTTGCAGGAGTTACATGCTCTCTTAATCTTATGCATGTTAACAAAAAGTTATAACATATATATTAATTGTAACACTACATATGACTTTACATGTGGAAATATGATACTTTATGATTCAACTAATTAACAAGCGTAGAAATCAAGAGCAGATGAGCTTCTTTGAGCCCAGTAAATCTAGCCACAACAAATCGACTCTATTACGACGACCGTCGTAGCTATAGATTTTGTAACTATACAGCAACGACATTTCGTCTCAGTAGGCCAAGAATAAAGATTTTTAACTTGAAATCAAGTATGAAGGAAAACCTGATTTTGTACCTACAGCGACCACTTCCAAGTCGTCGCTATAGACATTGTCGCTATAGACGTTATTTCTTGTAGTGGTCTGTGAACACCAGATCTTTTAGGGCAGTCAAAGAATGAAATAAAAACTTTGAAAATCAGGAGGCATCGAGTCGTGGAAGGTGCTAGACTGTTAGGAGTAATCAATCATATAAATGATTTTGTATATAAACAACAAAGAATTGGGTAGAAATTTGTATAAAACAAATCTTTTACAATCAAAATTCCAATACCAAAACGACAATAAACGTAAACCTTACTTGAATTCATATACCGTTCTTGAAATCACATCGATTGAGGCCTGCACGGAAGCAGTGTCCTAAGACAAAAATTCACCGGTGGTATTGGCGTTTGTCCCAAGGATACAACAATCGTATTCAAGTCTTATACTTGAATCTAGCAAATCATCTTATGTTTAAAGATGGAAGGAGATGAGAGAGAACCCAGAAATCAATGATTTTTCGAGTCAAAATCGTCTGATTTTGTATTTTCAACGAAGAGGAAAAGTGTGGTTTAAATAGTTTGCCATCGCTAACCGCCAAACTGTCAGGCGGGTCCGCGCGAGTGGCGGCGCTAGTGAACTCGCGACGGGAGTCGCGTCGAGCACTGTTCGTCAAATCATCCAGTGTCTCGCGCGCATGGTCTCGCGGCTCAAACCGCACCGTCTTCCGCGCCGGGCTCTGTTCCAGAGTCCCGCGCGACTATCCGCGCGCCCTTGGTCACGCCGTGATCCGCGCCAAGTGCTGTTAGCCTACACCACTTGATCCTCAATCGTTAACTCGAGACCCCATCGAGACCCCAAGAGCCCCAAGGCCCAAGACCCAATCTTTGACATTAAATATGTATATTTATGTCAAAGAGAGCTCACCAAGAACACCACACTCCATGCCCAAGCAATTAAATGATTCATTTAATGCTCTCTATTTTGGATTTATTAAGTGTTCTAACCTTTGCCTTGGCTCCTATATATATGGGACAAGGTTTCTCACATCTATACTAAGTTCCAACATAGACTGCTATCAATTTTAATATTTTATTTTTATAAATTATTTTCATTGTTTTAGCAATATTTTTATATGGAGATGAATAAAAGATTATAACTATGTTGTTAGTGCTTAATTATGATTGTACCAAGTAGAGGGACTTAATGTGTCATTATGTCAATCTTATCATAGGTATATATTGTTAGCTAATTTCCTCTTTAGGAAATTAGGTCATCTTACACACACTAGCCACACACACAAGAATTGCATTCCAATCTTATTGTGAGCTATTTGATCATTGAATGAATATAGAGATGACTTCCTTTATTGTTATTATGGATTGATTACTTGTTTTGGGATCACAATTGGTATCAGAGCCAGGTTATCACTGATTTGATTAGGATTGTTAGAGTTTTTGCAAAAGTTGAGAGTTCTTCATATTTTCATCTTTTTGGTTGATTTTAGCCATTAGAGTTCTTCTAATGGATTAGAATCGATCAAGGGTTGTTATTAGACTATTCCTGAGTGTTTTTATTCTGCAAAATCACTAGGTTAGTAGCTCAGATTATGCATTTTACCCATTTTCGGACTTTTATTTTCTACACTCTGTTTTGGATCGAAAAACCATTTTCCGTTGGTTTTTGGACAAAACTCGAAGCATTAAAGTTTCCCAGAATAGAGTCACGAACCTGTGTACCAAATTTCAGCCAAATCCGATTTGTTTTGAAGATTCAACTCAAGAACACCTTGAATCTTCATAACTATCGCAACCTTCAAAAGTTCATAACTATCGCAAGTGAACAGTACCATATCGCAAGAGTCACTTGCAACAAGATTCTTTTCGCAATCATCACAGTTTGAACAGTAAACTATCGCAACCTCCTGTTGCGATAAGACCTCTTTTTCCTTTGCGGCAAGTTTCCTTATTGCGACATACTTTCTTACTGCGACAAGATTTCTATTTGCGACAAGTTGTGTGTTGCGATATCCTTTGATTGCGACAAGGGTTGGGTTGCGACAAGTTGTGGTTTGTGACATCAGTGGGTTGAGTTAAAAAGATTTTGTAATCAGTATTTCCGAATCAGGTCAGAACGATATTAAAAGATCAATGACAAGTAATCTAAACATGACTGCCAGAGATATTTTGACCATAGGTTCAAAAGATAAACTGCCAGTTCTATTCCCTAAAGACTTTAAAATATGGAAAGACAGATTTCTTGACTATGTGAAACGAGAAGAGAATGGCGTTCTAATCCATGATTCCTTGATAAACGGGGTACAAGGAGAAGTTCGTGAAACAGACCCAGATGGCAACGTAAGACTTCTTGAACCAAGAGACTACGCCGGTCAACATTTTTTGAGACACAAAGTTGATAAAGCGGCTAGATCACTGGTTATGCAAGCCTTAACCAATAACATATATCAGAAGGTTGACAGTTTGAGTGAAACGAGGGAAGGAATGTTTGATGAGCTAATCAAGTTGTATCAAGGTTCAAAAGTGGAAACTCAAATGAGAGTCTCAAACGTCATCAACAAATATGAGAATTTCAAGCAAAAGGATGGTGAGAATCTAGACGATGCATATGATCGTTTCACAACCATCCTAAATGAACTCAGCAGATACAAGATATCAAAATCCATCATCGAGACTAATGTGAAGTTCTTGAGCGTGCTTCAGCCTGAATGAAAGAAATATGCTCATAGAATGAAACAGAATTCTAAGTTGGATTCTCTTCCGCTACAGCAGATGTTCGAAACTTTAAAGCAGGATGAGGATGATGATGATCTGAAAAAGAAGAAGTTGATAAAAAAAAAGGAGAAGAAGGATAAGAAGGAAAAGAAGACAGTTGTGTCTGAGAAGAAAGAAGAGGAGGACGAGTTTGAGAGTGAACCGATAGCGTTGATGTCAAGAAAGTATGCTGAAAAAGGAAAGAGCATTCAGAATGAGGATTATGTGATAGATGATGATTTAGAAGAGTCAGAAGGTTTGAAACAGGCAATGATGATTCTCTCAAGGGCCTTCCAGAGGAAGTTTGTGAAAACTCCAGGATCAAACAACCAACGCTACTCATCTGGTTCTAAAAACTTTGAGCACAAGAATCGGATTGAGTCAAAGAAACAATTTGATGATCAAAAGGAAGATGGTAGAAGGCCAGAGGTGAAGAAGTTTGGTGAAATAAAGGATGAAGAGCAAAAGTGCTATAATTGTGGTAAGTCCGGCCATTTCTCCAAAGAGTGCTGGAAACCGAAGGTAAAGGATTCCAACTACTACAAAAAGAAGGCGCTGTTGGCAGAGCAAAAGGAGTCTGGAATTGCACTGTTGGTGGAGGAAGAGTACTGGTTGGACCAAACTGATGATGAAAGAGAAGAGGAGATTGTTGCGATGGCAAAGATGTGCTTGATGAGCAAGGATGGTGAGGATTCAGAGGCTGATGCGGCGCCTGAGACAAATGAGGTAGATTCCTGCACCATTAATCACTTTGCTAATCAGTTTAAAGTCTTCCAATTAAAACAAGATGACTTAGATGAGAAACTCAAAAACGCGCATAAAATAATAGAATCTCAAAGAAAGGCAATAACTAACCATAACAAGTTAAATGATGAGTTGAATAAGGAACGAGTTGAGATCAAACAATCTCGAACTTATTTCCGAAAAAGAATGGATGAAATGGAAGAAAAAGTAAGAGTTTCTGAAAAAAGGAATATTGAGCTTGAACAATTATTGCAATCGTATAAAGATATTAACAACGAGTTGAACGAAAAGCAAGCGGTCTGGAAGAGAAGCTGTACAAACTTGGTCAATCTGAACAAACCATTTTTCTAAACACGCCTAAGAATTTCAGATATTACAACTCGAAATGAGGTGTGGGGCATGACAATCCTCATTATTTGGAAAATGCTTTGAAAAAGGCACCTTGTCTATACAAGTTTCAATGGCTTAAGCTTCTAACCATAGATCCCCAATACAGAATCAAATGGCTTAATGAGGAAGAACAAGGGGTTGAGGAAGAGATTAAAAGAAAGACAACTGTGACCATGCAACTTCCTTTTCATTATGATTCGGCCAATAGGAAGGCACTGCTTTGGAATGGAAAACAAACATTGCCTAATGACTATTTTCAAAGCTATGTTGTTGAGCCACCAAAGGAAACTGTATCAAAACCCGTTTTTGAAGGAAAAACATATTATCCTCCTTTGGTACTCGAACAGAAGTTTGTCGATCTTGAGTTGAATAATAAAAGCAAAATTGAGGAAATCAGAAATGATGACCAACTTGCTTTTGATATTGAAAAGGAAGTTATGTTAACTGTTTTGATAAATAGCAAAAGAGATAAGCCTGAAAGTGTTGTTTCTGAATCTTTCAAAACAAAAAGCCTTGAAGAAAATAAATCTCTTGAACTTAAATGCTTGAATCTTTCAAAACAACTCTCTGATTTTCAGAAAATGTTAGTTCTTGAAAAAGAACAAATAGAGAAAGAAAGAGAGAGATTTAAGTTCGAAAGAAAATCTCTTGAATCTGAAAGTGTTATATTTTCAAAGAAAATATCTGATTTATAAAACCTTTTGATCAATGAGAGAAAAGATTTTGAGAATAATAGAGAGTACTTTCAAAATGAAATCTCAAGACTCATGGGAAAATTGTCAACTTTATCCACTGAAGCTATGACAGAGTTGGTAAACAAACCTTCCTCTGATTCAGATGCTTCCTCATGCAAAGCCTTCATGGGCAATACTCTTTTCAGAAGTATGACTGTGGATGACTTTGATGATTTTGAACCTTTTGATCTGGAGAAACAATCTATTAATGAAAAATATTATGATATCTTCCACACTTCTTCTTCCGATGACATTAAGGTTTATTGTGTTATTGACATTCCTTGTGAAGGGAAGGGTAAGAAAGCACAACAAAAAGATGTTCAATTTGACTTTGGTGCTAAGCTTTCGGATCATTCTGTTTTTTTATCAAGAAAGAGGAACCTAAGAAGAATTTCTTCAAAGGGGAATCTTCTAAAACCGTTGAGAAAAAGAAGAAAAATAAGCGAAAATCTAAATCTTCTCAAGCTCAAAATTCTTACGCTTACGATTCTTATTTTGATGTCATTTCAGATCGTTATTTAAGAAACAACTCGCGGTTAGAGTGGAGAATAAAGGAGTCCACACATGATGTGGTCCAGAGAAAATCATCTAATGTCGCCTTTCGTTCCAAGAAAAACACTTTTGTTTCTACTGTTAGTAATCATGTTGTTTCCAACAAACAAAAACTTGTTATTCCTTACAAGATTTCTTCAATGCAACAACTGATTAATTTAGCACATGATCAAATTTGTTGTTCTTCATGTGGTGTAGATGATTTTATCTACAAGTCTGATTATTCTTCATGGTTTGGTTATAATTTATGTGGTTCCAATCGTTTTTACTCAAATAGATATTATAACCACAACAATTCAAAGAAAAAGGTTAACCCAAAATCAGTTAATTCTACTAACCCGAAAGGACCCAATTGGCAATGGGTACCTAAAACTGTTTAAATCCCATTTTGCAGCTCCGTCATGTGTGGTATTTGGATTCTGGTTGCTCAAAACACATGACAGGTAGAAAGGAGCTGTTGAGCAATTTTGTGGAAAAGGATGTAGGGAGAGTTAAATTTGGGAATGATCAGTACTCTCCAATCATGGGTTATAGAGATATTGTAACAGACAACGTCAGGATCACCAAAGTTAATTATGTTGAAGGCTTAGGGCATAACCTGTTTAGTATAGGTCAGTTTTGTGATAAAGACCTAGAAGTCCATTTCAAGAAGACCCAGTGTGCAGTTATGACCAATAAAGGAAATGAACTTCTAGTTGGTCCGCGAAAGTCAAATCTTTACACTATTGACCTATCAAAGCTTTAGCCGAAGAACGACGTTTGTCTGATGTCTAAGGCAACAATGGAAAAGAGTTGGTTATGGCATAGACGACTATCTCACCTAAACTTTCGTTACATTCAAAAGCTAACGTTGGGTGATTTAGTTATAGGTCTACCGGTTCTGCAGTTTGAGAAAGACAAATTCTGTACTGCTTGTGAGAAGGGGAAGATAAAGCGAGCTCCTCACCCACCAAAACCTGAGTCTAGCACAAAGAAAGCATTGGAAATCCTTCATATGGATCTCTGTGGTCCGATGAAGACTCAGAGCATCAGTGCCAAACGATACGTGTTAGTCATTGTCGATGATTATTCAAGATATACTTGGGTCAAGTTTCTTCGATCAAAATACGAAACACCTGACTTTATCATCTCGTTAATCAAACAACTTCAAGTGAATCGTCAATAAACAGTTCAGACTGTTAGGTCAGATAATGGGAGAGAGTTCAAGAACAAGACTCTTGATTATTTCTTTAAATCATTAGGAATATCTCATCAATATTCTGCGGCTAGAACACCTCAACAGAACGGAGTCGTTGAAAGGCGAAACCGCACACTTATTGAAGCCGCCAGAACAATGTTGTCCTATGCTGATCTACCTTTGTTTCTGTGGGCTGAAACTGTATCGACTGCATGCTATACACAAAACCGGTCAATTATCCATCGACGGTTTGGTAAAACTCCATATGAACTGATTAATAATAGAAAACCTTAAATACACTACTTTCGTGTTTTTGGATGCAGGTGTGTTGTGCTGAACGATAAGGACAACCTGAACAAATTCAGTCCTAAGGGAATTTAGGGCGTCTTTATTGGATACTCGCTCACGTCAAAAGCGTACAGAGTCTATCTCAAGTCTACCAGAACTGTGAAAGAAAGCATAAACGTCAGATTCGACGAAACCGAAGATATGGCTTCTGTGCAAAATAGTACAGAACCCGCAATATCTGGAGTACTAGCATCTGGACAAATCCGTCCACTGATGACTAGATCTTCAAACAAGGATCAAGCTTCCACTTCTAACTCTAACTCTAAACCTAATGATCTTGATTTATTGTTTGAACATTTTTATGATGATTATTTTGGTAATGATAAGCCTTCTTCATCTATCACTAACAGGAGCAATGTTGCTACACCACCAGCTCATGCTACAATGTCAGGTCGTTCACCGGTACTGACTACTCCTACAACTAGTGCAACAACTCCTGCATCGTCTTCAAGTAATACACATATGGCATCTCCACAAGCAAGACATCATGAATCTACGAATGGTGCTTCTTCGTCAGGTACAACTTCTAGCGCCAATGGTGAGGACTCTGCAAGTCAACATGAGTCATCTTCTGAAGCAATTCCGGAGGCAGTTCCTGTTGACTCTTCTGTCAATGAACCCGCCCCACAACCGGAACCTACCTTGACGATAGAGTTGAATTTTGATAAAGATCCCACCTTAGTGGATCCCAATGAAGATGTTTTATCTCTCCACCCACATTCTACAAAATGGACTAAGAGTCACCCCATTGAACAAGTCATTGGTGACGTATCCGCACCTGTAAAGACAAGATCTACAACGGCTAACGAAGTCCTTTACGCGCTCTTTCTAAGTCAAGTCGAGCCTACAACAGTTCGACAAGCCTTAGAAGATCCGGATTGGATCATTGCCATGCAAGATGAGCTGAACTCTTTTGAAGCATTGAACGTGTGGAGACTAGTTCCTAGACCCAAGGGTAAAACGATAATTGGTACCAAGTGGGTCCTGAAGAATAAGAAAGATAAAGACATGACTGTTGTGAGAAACAAAGCACGCCTTGTAGCAAAAGGGTACAGGCAACAAGAGGGAATCGACTACGATGAGACGTATGCACCAGTAGCTCGCATAGAGGCAATCCAGATGTTTCTTTCATATGTCGCTTTCAGAAAGTTCATTGTCTATCAAATAGACGTGAAGACTGCTTTCTTGAACGGTGTCTGAAAGAAGAAGTATATGTTTCTCAACCGGAGGGCTTTGTGGACAAAGATAAACCAGATCACGTCTACATTCTTGACAAAGCTCTCTACGGTCTCAAGCAAGCCCCTCGAGCCTGGTACGAAGTTTTATCTACCTTCCTACTTAGTGTTGGCTTTCGAAAAGGTAAAATTGACACAACTCTCTTCACTCTACAAGAAAATGGTGAGATCCTTCTGGTACAAATTTACGTTGATGATATTATTTTTGGTTCAACTGACCCTGGATTATGTACTTGATTTTCGGGCATTATGATGACTAGATTCCAGATGAGTATGATGGGAGAGATTAATTTCTTTCTCGGATTACAGGTCAAGCAATTCTCAACAGGTATCTTCATCAACCAATCAAAGTATGTGTTTGACATCTTGAAGAAATTTAAGATGGAAAACTGTACCTCAATTGGTACACCTATGGCGCTTGGATCTAAAATTGGTCCGGATCCAGATGGTGTAGATGTAGATGTTAAGAATTACAGAGGGATGATAGGCTCATTAATGTACCTTACTGCAAGTCGTCCAGATATAATGTTTTCGACTTGTTTATGTGCAAGATTTCAGGCACAACCAAAGGAATCACATTTTGGTGCTGTTAAACGGATCTTTCGAATATCTGAAGGGGACACTGTATCTTGGTCTGTGGTACCCAAAGGTAACGGGATTCGAACTCACTGCATATTCTGATGCGGATCATGGAGGTAGTATGCTAGACCGGAAGAGCACATCTGGTCATGTGCAGTTTTTGGGGGACAAACTGGTAAGTTGGTCTTCGAGGAAACAAAACTGTGTTTCAACATCAACTGCAGAGGCAGAATATGTTGCCGCTGCCAGTTGTTGTTCACAGGTTCTATGGATGAAGACTCAACTGATGGACTACGGCTTCAAGTACGAGAAGATTCCCATCTACTGTGACAGCAAGAGTGCAATTGCAATATCAGCTAACTCGGTCCAGCATACAAAGACCAAACACATCGACATCAGGTATCACTTTATTAAAGATCATGTCGAAAAAGATACGATTGAATTATACTTTGTCACAATTGAGTATCAACTTGCCGATCTCTTAACGAAAGCCTTGGATGAAAAACGATTTAATTTCTTAGTATCCAAGCTCAGCATGTTGAACATGAAAGTTTAATATTCTATATTGATCATATAAGGGATGGAAATATGTGTATTTCAATTTAGTTATTTCTATCTAGATTGATACATTCAAATTTTCATCACATTCTATTCTCAATATAAGATATTTTATTTTCATATCTTTGTTGTTTTTCATTGTCTATTCTTTTTGTCACTTTATATTTTTGTTATGATATCTGTGTCTGCATAAGGTGTGTTTCATAGTCTCAGGGGGGGTACAATATAAGATGTATGCACAAGTTTAGGCGGAGTGTGCATATCTGACAAAGCTTGTATGTGTTGATTTCAGTGCTTACTATTTGAAGACCACAAGGTATATTCTCTAATTTGTTTTAGACACAAACTCTTAAATGATGAAAATCAATTTTTCTAAACATACGTGCATTATTTAAGGGGGAGTGAAAATATTTCAAAAACCTTGCATGCTTAATCAATTGGAAGTTGGACATCTTCCAATGTGATAAAAAAATTTAAAATTTTATCTGAAAATGTACAAGTTTCACTGTTATCGCAAACTTCACTTGCGACAACACAGTGAACAGTGTTTTATCGCAACCTTCTGTTGCGATGAAACCAAGTGGAATTCTTATCGCAACCATGCATTGCGATAAGACCGTGGAAACAGTATCTTGTCGCAACCTTCTGTTGCGATAAGATTCAGAGGTTATCGCAACTTGTTCATTGCGACAACCTGGCACTGTGGCAGGTCAAAACTTTGGACCAATCTCATTGTGCCACGTGTCATTTAAAAAAATCGTATATATAGCAGAGAGGGTTTTTCCAACTTGTCTCATCTCAAAACCCTTCTTCTCTCTCTTCAAACTGCTACTGTGCGTTCGATTTTTAAAGACGATTCTGTGTTTTCTAATCCATGCATTTTGTTCAGATCATCATCGAGGTACATCCTTCAAAATCTTACTCGATTTTATCCATAAAATCGCATGCTACAGTCGTTTTTTAGGGTTTAGGGTTCGATATCTTTGTTTATCTGCGATAAATCATGTGTTTCTGTAGTTAGAAAGTCATAGGGTTTACTCACGATGTGATTGCGAGCCTAGTAGTATAGTTTTTAACAGCAAAATGTGCGAAAACGACAAATCTGGGTTGAACACTTAGGTTTTATTTCAGTGTTCATAGTTATCGCAACCAACCCATCTTCAAATCTTCATAACTATCACAATGGTCATTGTTCATCCTTATCGCAACCTTGAGTTGCGACATGATCTTATCGCAATCAATATGTTGCGATAACTTCTTGTCACACACTTCACGTTGCGATAACTCTTTGCTTGAGATAAGCTTCTGGTGTGGGTTGCGATAAGCCCAACACTTAGGATTTTTTTTTTAAAATAATTCAAGGCAAAATCAATTTTGGCACTGTACAAAACTGTTAAGTGGTTCAGATGGCTCAACATGATGGGAATTCTTCGGATGAAAACACCATCATCCGTTCGCATCGTTCATCCCACTCGTCCGTCAACGCTCGTGACCGGGATAAAGAGATTTACCGAGGGCAAATTTTCTGAGATTTGATGATAACAACCATCATCTAGATCTAGCGGTTCCCTTCGACTATCAGATAATCATAGAGATCATCCGCGGCCATCCTCTACGAACTGCGCTTACCAGAGTCGAGCTTGTACCGGCCATATACCTTCAACAATTCTGGGGTACAATTCAGTTCAATCCGACTCATCGTACACCACATTTCACGGCCAGAGTTTATCACTTTGACGCCCAAATCACTCTACGAGGACTCCGTCGTGCACTTAACCTTCCATATTCCGAGAACTTTGAGGATCCGGTTCCTGAAGAACAACTATTCGCCGATATCAGAAGTCTTGGATATCAACACCCTGACAACCAAGTTCTTACCGGTTCATCTCAGTTCAGACGCAACTGTCTTCCAAGAGTATGGTACACACTATGCTCTATATTTAACCGTTGTATGACTTCCAAACACACAGACTTAGACAAGACGAATCTACCTATCCTACAGATGTTCCATGCCTTTTCATTTAACCGAAACATCGACTACGCTATCCTGCTTTGGAATGAACTGATCGAGCTAGTCGAAGACAAGGCACGCCCAAAGAAGGGCCGTACTTTCGTGCCATACCAGAGATTCTTCCAGATTTTGATTCATCAGATTATGGAAGACAATCATGAGATTCCCCGACGTGCAGATGCTCCACGAGGCCCGAGCCAGTACATGCATTACATAAGGATGCCTAAGCACGTGGATTTTTCTCACATCGTCGTCATCCGAGAAGACGTACTTGCATATGATGACCAACAGTCCTGGGTAGTTAGGCAATATAGATTAGAAAATGCATTGGTGGTCCAGCCAGAGCCGGAGGGACCTACCCAAGATGCAAACCCACTAGGAGGTGAGGGTCAGAATGTCGAGGGGGTTCAAGAACACGGGGTTCTTGAACAAAAAGAGGTGAGGAGACCGAAAAGAAAGAGAGTCGGGAGAAGATTAAGGACTGTTGGCCATGCATCTTCTTCAAGACCAGTTCAACCACCACCTCGACCTCCTCCAGTTAAGATTTTTGATGACGATGTCTCCTGGAACTCAGTCGATGCCGCTGCTGCATCATCTTCTGATGATGATGTAGCTTCTTTGATACCCTTCGGAGTTGATGATGATGATGATGATGACTCCGACCATGGCCCCGAAGCTGACTTAATTCCAAGACATATGGGTCGGAGACCACGTGTTGAGAGTTCTGATGCTGATTCCACATGGAACATGGAACTCTTAGACACTGCTACTATCACCGACGGTCCGTCAAATCCAAACGAAGGAGTAGAAGTAGAAGTGGAAAATGTAGTTAGTGGTGAGGTAAGAGGGAGAAAAGAAATGAGTGCTAATGTGATAGAGTCGGACAAAGTTTTAACTACCGACTCTCCCCAAACCGATCCAAGCCAGGTAGCCACATCTTCTGCCAACGAGCGTTTGTCGCCGTTGCGCATTGAAACAGACATGGTGGACCTAGCCATGCATAGCACAGCCCCTCCAAGCCACTCATCGGTCTCTCAACAAGCCGGTGTTTCATCTTCCACAGGGGTTTTAGCACAAAGTCTATCGGCAACACAATCGGTGTTTGCTGGTATTGAATCAGGTAGGCTCCATCCCCGGCCACCGACCTTCCTTCAACGCACTTCGAGTCTAGGACCATTTGGACGAACATCATTTCCTAGGACACATATGATGGCACCACACCAAGTTGAGAGCTTACGTACTCCAACAGGAACACCCAGAGTGAGACCGTCGTTCGTCGGTAGTCCACGAGGACCGGGTGGAAGTCCTGTCACTGCTAACACTATGCCAGCGGTGAACACAAGCGGTACGGTTGCTACAACCGCTACTTTAACCGAGAACCTACATGGCTCGGGTGTTAGATCCATAAGATCCATGTTTCCTTCTTTGACTACTCAACAGGTGGCTCAGAACCTTGGTCCTTATCCGCACTACATCACATTGGAGGTTCTGCGAGCTTCACTTGCATCTATTGACACCACTTACAGGAAACACACTGACGAGCTGAAAAAGATTACTGGTGACCTTTCTGCTGAAGTTAAAAGAGCAGTAAAAGGCAAAGGCATTGCAGATTCATCATCAACACCTCCGAATCAACCATTTCGCGCTAAATCCGATCCATAAACACCACCACCAGTACCGTTACATCTAATCCCAGAAGACCAGCTCAAATCAGAGCTGTTAGCCCGACTCTTAGCCAAAGGCGATACTAACACGGCTAAAGAGGTCGACCTTGTTGGATTACTACGCCAACAATCCCAACCTCAAACCCGAACTCCAACCCAACCACCTTCTAGCATCGACTTCCAGCGTCTAACTGATTCAATGACAGATATGACGAACGCTATGATGAACGGATTCACCTCCATCACTAACAGGCTTAAGGCTGTCAAAGAGAAGTGTGGGATCCAAGATGAAGCCTCACAAAAGAGAAGACATGATGATCAGGACGATCCTGATCAACATGAGGGGGAGAAGAGAGCAGGGGTTGGTGAGTCTAGTGTAACATCCCACAACATATATAATCAAATAACCTTCATTCATGTAAATATTCCATCTTCTAGATACACCTTGTTTCACCTTGGGTCCCACAGTCTGACTAAATATAAACAAAACAAAAAAAGAAAAAAAAACAATACAAGCCTTTTTTTTTATAATTAAGTTACAAAATAACTAACGATGAAGTTATATGTACAAAACATCCAAAATTTCATAATGATCATCTCCACAAAAGCTATCCCTCCATTTATCTAACTACTTGATCTTTACTCGAATCACCACCTGGAAAACATGTTTTAAAACAAAATGAGGGTTAGACTAAACAGTCTAGTGAGGAAATCCCGGTTAGTTTTACTAAATCTTTTGTATAATCTTCACACGCATATCAAATACCATTCAAGAATTATATCACCCGTATCACCTTATCCCTCCACCATTGGCCAAATACATTGGTTGCGAGCCAATTAACACACCGGTCCTATGCCCGGCCACGTATTATATCCCAATATAATACTCACGTAATTCATGATATATAAATACATCATAATCACACACACGTATGACATATTCATACACTTTATCAACCATTTATTTAACCACATAAATGTATTCCAGTAAAATACTTTTGAAGTAAAACTCACCTTATGATAACTTGAAGTCACCCGTACTTGCACACAGTACTATTAGCAATACCACAAATGTCCACACCACACTAACGAGGAATAACCGATCCTGTAATACATTCACATTGGTAGAATATCACATATCTATATGCATACAAGACTTACTATGATGAATAGCAATCTTAGCAACTCACCAAAACACTCCTAAAATGTAACCAAGTCAAAACCGAACAACTTGAATTTGACACATAAGATGGTATTAAATTGTCTAATTATACATCCAAATACCCTTAACAATACCTCAGACAACTTACTAAACGATGCCTCGACTTTAAACTAAAACGGCCAAAAGTTAGAAATTTTTTGTAAAACCAAACAGAAGTCGGCGCCAACTGCTCGGCGCCGATCCATCGGCGCCACCCATCGGCGCGGAGCTCTGTTCCAAAAACCTGCACGAGTTTCTTCTCCAAAATCCAAGGTTTTCTCAAACCCAAACCTTCCCAAATCAGTTCTAAATTTCCCCAAATCAATATTTTGAGTACTATAGACCTTTTAGAACCAATACTAACATATAACAATAGCAAAACCAACAAATCCAAATCATTGATTTTACCAATTTCAAACCCAAAATCCCAAAATCCCAAAACTCCATTATCAACCAATTTTAGCAACCAACCCACTTCTAACTTTGAATTTATGAAGAACTCATAGAAACCTAATTGGAAATCAGAAGCTAATTTATGGAACATATAAAACCTTCTAGCTAGAATCAAACACAAAGAAGATAATTAACAAGAGACCACCAGATTTGAAAGGATTTACCTTAAGATTAACTCTCAATCACAAGTTTTCTTCTTGAATTCCCTTCCTCCTTCTTTCTCTTCTTGACCGAATTTTGCACACACACACACACACTCAAATTGATTTGCTAGAAACTGATTTCTTATCCTAATATACAATATGAGTCGGTTTGTGAAAAGGTTTGGTCATAAGTACCAATTCAACCCTCAACTCCTAACACTTGACCATCTAAACTTCTAAACTACCAATTAACAAATTAACTTATCTATTGACTCCTATCCTCAAGAAATAGTTAACATAAAACTTAAAATAATAAAAGAAAAATACCTGGTTATTACAACATCTCCCCCTTAAAAGAATTCCGTCCCGGAATTCATTTAAATGAACAGATGAGGGTATTTGTTTCGCATTTCCGACTCTAATTCCCATGTCGCATCTTGGCCTCTGTGATGTTTCCACTGTACTTTCACTTGTCTGATCTCTTTATTCCGCAACACTTTAACTTTGCGATCGACAATTGCTTCCGGTTCCTCAACATAGTTTAATCTTTCATCCACTTGTATCTCTGGTAAGGGAACAGCCTGATCTGGAGTAACCAGACATTTTCGGAAATTTGATACGTGGAACGCGTTATGAATTCTACCCAGTTCTGGCGGAAGATCCAATCTGTACGCTACCTCACCGATCCTTTCTGTTATTGCAAACGGTCCAATATACCTCGGGCTAAGCTTTCCATGCCTTCCAAATCGGATGACTCCTTTCCATGGCGAAACTTTCAGCATTACGAAATCCCCAACTTGAAATTCTAATGGTTTCCGGCGTCGATCTGCGTAGCTTTTCTGTCGGTCTTGAGCCATCTTCAATCTTTCCCGAATCTGAGTAACCTTATCCGATGTTGACTGAACTATATCCGGTCCTGCTAACTGTTTCTCTCCCACTTCACTCCAACATAGCGGCGTTCGACATCTTCTACCATACAATACTTCAAACGGTGCTGCTTGAATGCTGGAATGATAACTGTTGTTGTAGGCAAATTCAATCAACGGCAAATGCTTATCCCACGATCCTCCAAAATCCACAATACAAGCCCGGAGCATATCTTCTAACGTCTGAATTGTTCGTTCACTCTGACCGTCTGTCTGAGGGTGATATGCTGTACTCAACTTTATCTGTGTTCCCAACTCTCTTTGAAAGCTCCTCCAGAACCTCGAAGTGAAACGACTATCCCGATCAGAAATAATCGAGATTGGAACACCGTGTCGCGTTACTATTTCATCAATGTATAACTTAGCCAAACGGTCCATTGAATCGGTTTCCTTTATCGGTAGGAAGTGAGCAGACTTTGTCAACCTATCGACGATCACCCAAATAGAATCACACCCCTTTGAAGTCCTCGGTAACTTTGTAATGAAATCGGTAGTAATCTGTTCCCACTTCCACATCGGTATTTCTAACTTCTGTAATTGACCAAACGGCTTTTGATGTTCAATTTTTACCTTTTTACAAGTATTGCACTCTTCCACATACTTAGCAATGCTTCTTTTGATACCCGGCCACCAATAAAACTGTTTCAAATCTTTATACATCTTGTTCGTACCTGGGTGAATAGAGAAACGGGATTTATGAGCTTCTTGCAGTACACGGTCACGTAACCCACCCAGACGAGGTACCCAAATCCTGTTCTCCATACACAACAACCCACGATTATCCTTTACTAGCAATGCCAACAATCCCACTATCCGTTCCGCTTTCGAATGTTCTTCTTGACAAGCTTCGATTTGACACTTTTGCAATTCATCAAAGATATTCGGTAACAGTTCAGCCCTTAATGAAACAACTTTTATTGTTCCACTTCTTTGTTGCCGACTCAAAGCATCAGCTACTACATTAGCTTTTCCCGGATGATATAGAATTTCACAATCATAATCATTCACTAGTTCTAGCCATCTCCTTTGCCTCATGTTTAATTCCTTCTGATCGAAAAGATGTTGAAGACTCTTATGATCAGTATAAATTTGACACTTGGTACCATACAGATAATGCCTCCAAATCTTCAACGCGAAAACTACCGCAGCAAGCTCCATGTCATGTGTGGGATACTGTCTTTCATGATCTTTTAATTGGCGAGAAGCATAAGCAATGACCTTTCCCCGCTGCATAAGTACACAACCCAAACCCAACTTCGAAGCATCATTGTATACCACAAAATCTTCAGAACCCTCAGGCAATGCTAATATCGGTGCACTACATAATTTCTCTTTCAGTACTCGGAATGCTGCATCCTGTTCCGCTTCCCATTCAAACTTCAGATTCTTCCTAGTTAGCTTAGTCAGAGGAGTCGCGATACGAGAGAAGTCCTTGATGAACTTTCGGTAATAACCAGCTAAACCCAGAAAATTGCGTACCTCCGTTGCTGTCTTTGGCGGTTCCCACTTTTCAACTGCTTCCACTTTCATCGGATCAACCTGTATACCTTTCTCGGAAACGACATGCCCCAGAAACTGAACTTCTCGTAACCAAAACTCACATTTTGAAAACTTAGCATACAACTTTTCTTTCTTCAGCAACTCCAGAACCAAACGAAGGTGTTGAGCATGGTCTTCTTTGGATCGAGAATATATAAGAATATCATCAATAAATACAATAACGAATTTATCGAGATATGGCTTACATACTCGATTCATCAAATCCATGAAAACAGCTGGAGCGTTCGTCAACCCAAACGGCATTACCAAAAATTCATAGTGACCATACCTTGTTCTAAAAGCAGTCTTCAGAACATCTTCTTCTTTAACCTTCAGTTGATGATAGCCAGATCTGAGATCAATCTTGGAAAAATAACAAGCTCCCACCAATTGATCGAAGAGGTCATCTATTCTAGGTAGCGGGTACTTGTTCTTGATCGTACGTTTATTCAGTTCCCGGTAGTCAATACACATTCTCATCGAACCATCCTTCTTTTTCACAAACAGAACGGGTGCTCCCCATGGCGAAGAACTAGGTCTGATAAAGCCCTTATCGGATAACTCTTGCAACTGTGTCATCATCTCTTTCATTTCTGGAGGTGCTAAACGATACGGTGCACGAGCAATAGGAGTGGCTCCGGGAATCAAGTCAATGCCGAACTCTACTTGTCTAACAGGCGGAAGACTATTCAAGTCTTCGGGAAACACTTCAGGAAACTCACTCACAATTGGAATATCTTCCAACTTACTCTTCTCAGGTCTACTATCTATCACATAGGCTATATAACTCTGACAACCCTTGCTGACGCACTTACGGGCTTTTAACACAGATATAAGACTAGACTGATGGTTCTTACGATCACCGTAAATCACCACGGCCCTATTATCAGGTAACACAACATTGATAATCTTCTTATCACATACAATGTTAGCTTGGTTCTCGGCTAACCAGTCCATCCCGACTACCACATCAAATTCAATTAATGCTATAGGAAACAGTTGTATATGCACTTTACATCCTTCTATATCTATCACACCTTTCTCAAACACTTCCTTAACTGACACTTGTCTATCATTAGCAGTATCTACTAACATAGCATGATCTAAGACTTTAGGTTTTAAATGCACACAATCCGCAAAGGAAGGAGACACAAAAGATCGGTTTGCACCGGAATCAAATAACACCTTGGCACGTGTAGAATTTACGAAAAATGTACCTGTGACCACATCCGGAGTTTCCTCCGCCTCTTTAGCTGTCATCTGAAACGTACGACCCCTTGTTCGCGGTGGCTCTATCCTTGGAACTACTGGTCTAACAGTTGCCGGTTTCCCTGAAGTTCCACCGTGTTGTATTCTGCCCCGCGGACAATCCGATTGAAGATGATCCGGTGAGTTACATAGATAACAAAACCGCGCTAAGGGACAATATTTAACAATGTGCCCAGTTTTCCCACATTTAAAACATATCCGAGATTCCACTTGGCAATTTCCCTGATGAGAACGATTACATTTCGGACACGGTCTTCCCGTTGGTTGGAACGGCGGACGGTTATCGTTTCTTTGAAACCTGGACCTTTTCGGATCATACTGTGGTCCTTCCCATTTCCTCTTTCCCATACCCCTATCATTCACATCCCTTTTGTTGTCCCGCTCTATATTTTCGGCTTCATTAACTGCTGCTGAGAAGGTAGTAGGCCTTGTTGCAGATGTCAATCTTCTAACTTCTGAATTCAGTCCATAAACAAACCTATCCATCTTCATCCTTTCCGTTGCAACATAATATTCTGCAAATCTAGACTTTTCTATGAACCGAGCTGTGTAATCTCTTACAGTTAAGTTCCCTTGTTGCAAATTCATAAACTCTTCTTCTAACTGCTTTACTGCTGCTTGAGGACAAAATTGTCCTTTAAAAGCTGTTGCAAAATCATTCCAAGCAATAATAGTGCGTACATCTGGTCCCTTAGATTCAGTGAGAGCCTCCCACCTATACAATGCATCCGCCTTCAGCATCGCCGTTCCATATAAGACTTTATCTTCTTCCGCACATTTACTGGTTTTGAATACAGCTTCAATCTCTTTTATCCACCGCATAGCTTTCACTGGATCTCTTTCTCCCGCATAAGTTGGAGGTTTACAACTTAGAAACATTTTATAATCACACTTCCTTTGTACTGATGAGGCCGTAGGAGTAACTAACAATTCATCTTCTTGATTCGGATCAGGTATGCCAGTTCCAATGTGACGGCTTTGATTAAACATAGTTTGTATACTTGTTTGTAACCTCCCCATTTCCGTCATCAGATCATCCCTTGTAATAAATTCAGAACCGCCTGGTGGATTCCTACCCCCATTTCTGCCTCCACCTCTTTGTCCTCCTCTTCCTCCCCTTTGATATCTAGTGCCACTTGCCATTCTGTAGATTCAGACAAGGTTAATATACACATAAACACATACCCCATATAACAAGGTATTCTGGTTCAAACATGTACCTGTAAGATCATAATTACACTGGCCAAGTGTAACCCGAAATTACCTTACATGCTGTTCCATCAACCCTTTTTATACTTAGCATCCCCAGGTTCTAATATATTATGGACATCCTACTTCACATGCAGTTTAAGTCTAGGTATAGATATTAACACCTAAATCCCTTAAACTAGGGCTCTGATACCATCTGTAACATCCCACAACATATATAATCAAATAACCTTCATTCATGTAAATATTCCATCTTCTAGATACACCTTGTTTCACCTTGGGTCCCACAGTCTGACTAAATATAAACAAAACAAAAAAAGAAAAAAAAAACAATACAAGCCTTTTTTTTATAATTAAGTTACAAAATAACTAACGATGAAGTTATATGTACAAAACATCCAAAATTTCATAATGATCATCTCCACAAAAGCTATCCCTCCATTTATCTAACTACTTGATCTTTACTCGAATCACCACCTGGAAAACATGTTTTAAAACAAAATGAGGGTTAGACTAAACAGTCTAGTGAGGAAATCCCGGTTAGTTTTACTAAATCTTTTGTATAATCTTCACACGCATATCAAATACCATTCAAGAATTATATCACCCGTATCACCTTATCCCTCCACCATTGGCCAAATACATTGGTTGCGAGCCAATTAACACACCGGTCTTATGCCCGGCCACGTATTATATCCCAATATAATACTCACGTAATTTATGATATATAAATACATCATAATCACACACACGTATGACATATTCATACACTTTATCAACCATTTATTTAACCACATAAATGTATTCCAGTAAAATACTTTTGAAGTAAAACTCACCTTATGATAACTTGAAGTCACCCGTACTTGCACACAGTACTATTAGCAATACCACAAATGTCCACACCACACTAACGAGGAATAACCGATCCTGTAATACATTCACATTGGTAGAATATCACATATCTATATGCATACAAGACTTACTATGATGAATAGCAATCTTAGCAACTCACCAAAACACTCCTAAAATGTAACCAAGTCAAAACCGAACAACTTGAATTTGACACATAAGATGGTATTAAATTGTCTAATTATACATCCAAATACCCTTAACAATACCTCAGACAACTTACTAAACGATGCCTCGACTTTAAACTAAAACGGCCAAAAGTTAGAAATTTTTTGTAAAACCAAACAGAAGCCGGCGCCAACTGCTCGGCGCCGATCCATCGGCGCCACCCATCGGCGCGGAGCTCTGTTCCAAAAACCTGCACGAGTTTCTTCTCCAAAATCCAAGGTTTTCTCAAACCCAAACCTTCCCAAATCAGTTCTAAATTTCCCCAAATCAATATTTTGAGTACTATAGACCTTTTAGAACCAATACTAACATATAACAATAGCAAAACCAACAAATCCAAATCATTGATTTTACCAATTTCAAACCCAAAATCCCAAAATCCCAAAACTCCATTATCAACCAATTTTAGCAACCAACCCACTTCTAACTTTGAATTTATGAAGAACTCATAGAAACCTAATTGGAAATCAGAAGCTAATTTATGGAACATATAAAACCTTCTAGCTAGAATCAAACACAAAGAAGATAATTAACAAGAGACCACCAGATTTGAAAGGATTTACCTTAAGATTAACTCTCAATCACAAGTTTTCTTCTTGAATTCCCTTCCTCCTTCTTTCTCTTCTTGACCGAATTTTGCACACACACACACACTCAAATTGATTTGCTAGAAACTGATTTCTTATCCTAATATACAATATGAGTCGGTTTGTAAAAAGGTTTGGTCATAAGTACCAATTCAACCCTCAACTCCTAACACTTGACCATCTAAACTTCTAAACTACCAATTAACAAATTAACTTATCTATTGACGCCTATCCTCAAGAAATAGTTAACATAAAACTTAAAATAATAAAAGAAAAATACCTGGTTATTACATCTAGTGCTGCTGCTTCTACTGGTAATGTTAGGGAACCTGAAGCTGAGGGAAATACAACTGAAGGTGAAACTGCGACTGATGTGGTACATGTACAAGATACTGAAATGGTTCTAGCTGATGTCATAACTGGGGTTGAAAAGCCTTCGGCTGTTGACAATAGAACGTCGAATGAGCGGATGGCCGATGATATGCTTATTGAGATAATCTACATTGATTCAGAGGAAGAGCCAGAGCAGTTGAGCCACAAGATCAAAGAAGAAATGGTTGATGCTCTGGATAATGAGCTTGACACTACAGGGGATCAGGATATGGAAATTGAATCTGAAGATGATGCTCCTCCACTACTAGAAACTGCAGGTCCGAGTACAGGTACTTCAGCTCCACATGCACCGATAATTCCGGATGGTAAGATCAGAGATCCAGTACTTGAGGCAGAACTCTGAATCTATCAAGTACGTCATTGATGCTGAACCAAGGTACGTGGCCACGGGAGAAAGAGTGGCAATCCTGACTCCGTATCTAGAGACCCTAAGGAAAGAACTATATGTACGGGATGTTCAGAAAATTAACTTGTAGAAAGTATATGGGATTGAGGACTGGCCATCTGTAACATCCCAAAATTCACACATACAAGCTAGAAGTTACCTCTTTAGTTCATAACGCCAAAAACGGCTCAACATGGTCCCACTAACAAGATTTACAATACAGGGTTCGCGGAAATAACCCTAAATACAGCTGAGAAAATCTAACTAAACATTTTAAAGGAGATTCTTCTAATTCCTTCTAGCGCAAGCTCCGATCCACGTCTTGCCAAAACTCTAAACGTGCCCTCGACTACTGCTTACCTGAAAAAGGTTTTAGTTTTGAAAAGCGAGGGTTAGACCATGAGGTCTAGTGAGTTCCCTCCACACCAAGTCACACCAAAATATTTCAGTTTATAAAATCAGTTATGGAAGCATTGTATAAATCATAACTAGCACACAAAGTTGATATGCACACATTGACACATGCTACTGGCACGCGCTAAAGTCACACACACCGTGACAGCGCAATCGGGCACACACCGCCCATGTCACACACACCGTGACAGCGTAATCGGGCACACACTGCCCATGTCACACACACCGTGACAGCGTAATCGGGCACACACCACCCATGTCACACAAAAGCCAGAGCATGGTCACACACATTTAAATCACACATATAAACCACACTTATGAATCGCACATTCATACCCTGCCTTGAAATAAAAGCAGTTGAAAAGCACACTGTTACATAATAATCTTCAAGCACACTGTTTCTTCATTTGAAACACATACTGTCACACAATTAATCATCGCTTGAAACAGCAGCAGTTGTATAACACACCGTTAGATAAAATCCACACCACACACTTTTCATCGTTTTGCCATAAAAGTAATTGAAAAGCACACAGTTAAATAATAACCATGCCACACACTAAACCTTCAGTTTGTAATAAAAGTATTTGGAAACCCCACCATTAGACAATAATAGTCAACCACACACTTGTATAAAATTTAGGTTCAGAAAAACTCACCTGACGTCCTGCTTAATCCTCTTACTAAATGGATCCTCCCTTCAACTGCACCTATAAGGATACATACTACCACGATAAGCCACTTGATGGAATTACACACTCACACAGATTGCCCCTCGGTCTATCAGTCTGCACTACTATGTCATACCACACTTTCCGGACACTGTATCCGGATAGTCAAAACTATCCGGACAATCAGAGCTATCCGGACAACCTACCCGGACACCCAAGACCATTCGGACAACTATCCGGACAACCTACCCGGACACCCAAGACCATTCGGACAACTATCCGGACAACCTACCCGGACACATCTCTCATCCGGACACCACCAATCGTCCGGACACTACCCTGACATGAGGGTTTCCGGACGCTACGAGAAAAACCCAAAAACGCAGAAATTGCATAATCTCAAGTCCTAATTCCCTCAACACCTCCTGATTAGCAAAATGGGTCGATAGATACCCGTTTCCTAAACTACAACACCTCTTAAACAGATTTAATAAGGAAACACAAGAAATCCACAAAATCCAAGTTCTCTCCTCAAAACCCCAAAACATTTCACCCAAAACTAAGGAAGAGAAGGATTAATAGTTACCTGTAGATTCTACTGATCAATTCCAAGTTTCAGCTGCTACAACTTCTTTCTCCCTTCTCAATTGAAATTGCTCCTTTCTCCTGCACTCTCTCTTCCAGCCGCATACACACACACACACTTGACACAATTGCTAAAAATGAGAGAATTAGGGTTTTCCTCCTCCTTATATACTTTCCTCAATAAACACCAAACTTTCAATTCTTTACATTTGGACCACATAACTCTCTTAAATTTCGAATTTCATCCAAGATTCCCCAATTATTGACTAACAGAAAACTCGGTTATTACACCATCACTGAAGAAGATTGGGTTTCTGTACGTTATGAGAAATAGAGACAGAGAATCAAAAGGAGTCAGATCAGACAACATGATAATGAAGGTCCTGAAAGTTGAATCTCAAAAGCTGCTAAATGTCTTTTATCCTGAATTCACTGTCCTGAGATCTGATGGATCTGAATGTGTGTTCTCTGAGGCTGACTTCAAGAGTCTGAAACTGGATGATCTTCTAAGCCTTAACAACCTCCTAGCCACCCGTTCAGAGAAGAAGATTGAATACGACGCTGCTTACCAGAGTGTGAAGAAATTTATGAGAAATATTCTGAAGTTCTCATACCTTACGGATTTCCAGATGGCATTGGAATCTCATCAAGCTAATGTGAACATCAGAAGACCAAACAGACGCCTGCTTGATATTCAAGGTATCCCCGCCTATACTGTACTGAAAAAGCCTGAACTTGGGGTTGTTTACATTGATACTGACTCAAAGAAGAGATTCATGAGAGTTATTGAAATCAACAAGTTCTGTGAGGGTACTTTGAAGATGATTTTGGTTCATCTGGAAAGCAAGCTTCGTCTGGACGCAAGTGGAAAGGTGAAGCTCAATGATAAAGAAAAGGACCTGATCAACCAAGTGATTGAAGCCATCTTCTACCGGAAGGACTACCGACTTGCACTGCGAAGATTCGAGATCATCTTTGGCATTCGAAAGAAGTACGTGACCCCGGTGGATGTCTAAATCTTTTGCCTCTACATTGGTACAAAGGGGGAGATTGTTAGTGCTTAATTATGATTGTACCAAGTAGAGGGACTTAATGTGTCATTATGTCAATCTTATCATAGGTATATATTGTTAGATAATTTCCTCTTTAGGAAATTAGGTCATCTTACACACACTAGCCACACACACAAGAATTGCATTCCAATCTTATTGTGAGCTATTTGATCATTGAATGAATATAGAGATGGCTTCCTTTATTGTTATTATGGATTGATTACTTGTTCTGAGATCACATATGTAATATCCAGTAAATATAAGGCTAATTAAGCGAGTATCGAAAAGAAGGAAAAACCTGATGCTGCTAAAAAGTACTTTTATATTGCTTCTAATCAAACTATGGTTTTTTAATTAGTTTCTGTTTTATTTTATTGATTATTTATCAGTCATAAATTTTATTTATTTATTTATTTCAATTTTATAATTTAAAAGTTTTAAATAATAAATAATTTCCAACGGATAAATCGTCGGAAGGATAATTTTAATTACTTATTTAATTAAGTAATTTCTTGACGGAAAAAAAATCCGTGCGGATTTCCGACGACCATGATCCGCCGAAAATATGAAACTCATCAAAAAGTCTGATAGATAAGTCAATCATCGGCGCTTTTATACTGGCTGCCGAGCGAAAAGTCGGTATTCTGGAGGATTGTCCTGCGGATTTAGCCGCTGAAATTGGCCTGCCGTCTAATAGTGTACATAGAAAGTCTTTTTAGGCTTGTAAAAAGACTTTTTTCATATGTTTCGTAATTGCCTTTTCAATAAAAACACATATATTTTGAAGATTTCGATTTGAAATTAACTTCTAAATATAATAAAAAGAAATTCTTACACTTCATATTAACCAAATAGAGAAACCTTACATCCTCATGGTATACGATATGATTTAATCATTTAATTAACTATTGAAACTAAAGAAGAAGTTGGTATGCTCTTTGAAATTGGTATCCATGAGTGACGACACACATGATCATAACCTTTGGCTTCTTCCTATAGGCATTTAAAGTCAGATTTTTTAGTTATTAATTAATAAAGCTATTGTCTTATTAATTAGTATACTATAAATAAATTAAAAAAGAAAAAGTCTTTGTGTTTGCTAGCAAAGTTTATGTAAGAATTGACAAAAGGTTATGTCTTGCATTGAAAGATAAGAGAACAATTTATAATACAAAGAAGAGCAATCCAATCCTCTAAAGTTGGAAAGGATTCTCATTGACAACTCGCCTATCAAACATATCTCTTAATATTATCAAATTATCTCCTAAAACCATTTCTTACATATCGATGTATATCATGACATCCCCCCTCAAGTTGGAGCGTGTGGATTCAAGATGCCCAACTTGCTAAGAAGACGATCAAATTATTTTTTGCCTAATGCCTTTGTAAAAATATCCGCATATTGAGTCTTTGTATGAACATAGGAGGGGTCATTCGAACCGTCCGTTATGGCATCACGAACAAAATGACACTCAACCTCGATATGTTTTGTACGCTCGTTCTAAACTGGGTTTTGAGCAATGTGTACGAGTACGACTGACTCACTATCACAAAATAATGGAATGGCATTAGGATGATTAACTCCTAAACTCAACAGTAAACCTTTGAGCCACTTAGGCTCACAAGTGATGGCTGCCATTAAACGATATTCTGCCTCCGCAGATGATTGTGAAATCGTGTGTTTTTTCTCTGTCTTCCAAGATATCGAGGACTGACCAAGAAACACGAGCTATCCCGTTAGTGATCGACGAATGATGGGACACGAGGCCCAATCAGAATCGCACCACCCTTGTAGAGATAAATAAGTATCAACTCGTAGCAGAATACCATGACCCGGGGTTTCTGTTAGATACCTGACAACATGTAAAGTTGAATTATATCATGAAAATTTACGAAACTTGAAGTTGTAAAAGTTGTGTTGGCTTTAATATATTATATAAGATATAGGATTGTTCGATTACTCGAGTTAGGAGTGCGTTGCTTGCTTGATTAAACAATTTTGCAGAAGTAATGTACCTTTTCACTTGACAATGCACTTTAGGTTTGATTCTTGAACATAATTTTTTTAATAGTAACATCCATATAGTATAAGTAATTATATATATCTTTAGGTTCATGCCCGTTTAAAATTAATTTAATAGAGATTAATTTTGGATAGTTTTCGTTTGGATTGTGTTGAACCTTTTGTTTCTTTTAGGATGTGAATGAGTAGTAGTGAAGAACAAATGAAGAGACTCAAGGGTTGAAGTCTTTATTGTAGCTAATGAAGAGCCAAATTAATAGCTAAAGTCCTACTGTCAAGCCACTACTAACAACCAACTAAAAACTAGGACTAGCGAATAGAAAAATAAAAATAAAAATTATTCAACTAACACTACCTCAAAATTCCATTTAGGAAACAAAAAAAATGTTGCCTAATCGGAATTTATTTGTTGTCTAAGGCTTAGACAAAAAGCCCATGTTACCTAAACGGTTGGAATACAAAATTGCTTGAAGTCACGTTTCACACCCTCAAAAACCAAAATGTTAATGAATGAGTTCAAAAATATAACACGTATTTACATTAATAGATAGAAAACTTAATTGTTTTTAATAGCAATAACATGTTGTGATGATCATCAACACCTTATAATTCAATTAAAAATAAATAATTTGCAAATAATTATTTGTTTATAACGTGAGCGTTGACCTTGACTATGTGTGGATAGATATAGCGATTTGTATTGTTATTTCTGTTAATTGAAAAATTGCCACATGAATCATATAAGAATATTGTATTTTATATATAATTAAATCCTGTGGCATTGATTTAAATTGGGGCTATAAATTCCTTCATTTATCTCCCTATAAAAATATGGGTACTTTGGTAATTGGAAAATAAAACATTTTGTTTTTGAAAGAACTTTGGTGTTCATTCCTTGAGTTCAACAATTATAATTGTAATCATGTGCTTTGCATTTTGTTAGGGAAGTCATATACATCCGTGACCCTAGCGCGGTTGTTAGTAGTGATTGTTAAATAACACATCATATTTTTGTACTAATATCTAAATTTTCAAAAGGAAAAATAAAATATTTTTGCTCTTCATCCTTTCTATCAACAAATTTCTTGACCTCCAACCTCTTACCATCTTCATTATGATCATCAAATTGTTTCTTTGACTCAATCCTGTTAGAGTATTATTGTTAATATGTATAGTTCAGGGTCCTTTATGTAATTATGTGTAACTTTACCTTGTATAAATAGTCTCTTAGGGTTTCATTATTAGGTTAGACACTTTATTTGTAACACTCTCTCATTATATGAAAACCAGCCTATTCAGCCATCTCAAGTGTGTCTCTCAATCTATCAATCGACTCTCCAATTATAACATGGTATCAGAGCTGTAGGTAAGTATCCTCACTCACTCAGGTACAACACCTACCTTCCAGATCTGCATTTCATCCTTTTATTTTTCTGAGTTTATTTCTTTATTATGCTGCCCTCGTTTTTGCTCCGAAAAACTACCTTCTGTTGGTTTTTGGACCAAACACCAAGCATTAAAGTTGCTCAAAATATTGTCACGAACCTAAGTACCAATTTTCAGCCAATTCCGACCAGTTTTGAAATCTCGACTCAAGAACATCTTGAGTATCATAACAATCACAACCTTCAGACTCATCACTATCGCAACCCTCTGTCACGATCATCAGACTCATAACTATCGCAACCCTCTGTTGCGACAAGAGTCTCTATCGCAACCTTCACTTGCGAGACTTCCAGTTATCGCAACCTTCACTTGCGACACCTCCAGTTATCGCAACCATCATTTGCGACACTTTCAGTTATCGCAACCTTTACTTGCGACAATCTACATTATCACAACCTTCACTTGCGACATCAGTGTGTTGCGATCTCAGTTGCGACATCAGTGTGGTGCGATCTCAGTTAGCTGCAACAACCTACCACAACCTACCAGAACCTGCTTTATCTAAACTCCGATAAATTCCGGAACTCAACTTCAGCTCTCACTTTTCTGAAACTTTAATTCCAAAACACTCAGTTCCATCACTCACAACTCGGAAACTCCTCTTTTCGATTTCAATTCCGGAACACACAGTTTCGGTACCTCACAGTCTTCAGTTCCAGTACTCAATCAGTTTTTCTAATAAGTCAGATGGCTCTCAATAGCCAGTCTCAATACAGTGATTGCACGTTTTGTCACTCTACCTCTCATCTTCTTCTCAACTGCCTGTTTCGAAAATGTCGCTGGTGTGGGATCACACAGCCACCACACTATGGGTCTGACTGTCTAAAGCATCCACGGAATTCAGCTAAGCAAAAGCAACAGCGCACTCAGTCACTTGTTGGATCAATCACTCAAGACTCCTCTACACCGACAATTCAGGCACCACATAGCAACAACTCATCGCCTGACCTTATGGAATTCCTGCGCCGAAACCAAGAGCTTATAGAGGGACTCATGACAGGTTCTATGGGTTTGAATTCTCAGTGCAATATCTCAGCACCAGGTAATCCTTGGCTTTTTGATTCTGGTTGTTGTAACCACGTGACACCTAAGGCTGACGGGTTTATCTCTAAGCAAACCTCCAACATGTTCTCATCAGTCCGTACTACGGATAACACTCGCTTACCAGTATCTTTTAGTGGAACTGTGTCTACCACCAATATTCAATTACCTGATGTGCTCCACATTCCAAACTTATCTCTGAGTCTGATTTCTATCACTCAACTTAGGGAATCCGGCCTAATTGTTTTGTTTCATCCTTCTGGTTATGTTGTGCAGGATCCAAAGGCCAAGCAGATCCTTGGAGTAAGCCGTAAAGTTGGTCGGATGATTGAAGTAGCCTACCTCCGTCTCCCCTTACAATCCTCAAATCTTGTTGCTTCTGTTTCCAGTACCCCTTCCTTTGAATTATGGCATAAACGTCTAGGACATTTATCTCTAGCTAGGATAAAACTGTTAGCTAGTTCAGGATTGTTAGGCAACACCTCTTCTGAAAACGTTTCTTGCTTATCCGGTCAACTTGGCAAACACCATGCCTTACCTTTTCAACTAAATGAATTTAAATTTGCTTCCCCTTTTGACCTCATTCACTCTGATGTTTGGGGGCCAGCACCACATCCATCCCTCAAATGATTCCCTTAAAAACTAAGAATCTTAAATAATCCAAAATTCTCGTCTCTTATCGCAACCAACTAGCTGCGATAACCCCCTTGTCGCAATACACAGTACTTGTCGCAATCAACTACTGCGACACAGTATTCTATCGCAACCCACTGTTGCGATATCTCTACTTATCGCAATTAACTGTTGCGATACACTTCTTGTCGCAACCAACTGTTGCGATACCAATGAGCTTGTCGCAACCCAAGGTCGCGATACTCATAACGGTCGCAAACACCATAACTATCGCAACCCACTACTGCGACATTCATAACTGTCTCAGTAAACTAAGTTCATACTTAACCCAAAAATTTATAGTTTTTTGACCATGAATGTTTCTGTAATTTTGCAGAAATACTTATGACTATAAATAGAAACTATCCATAAACTCAGATTTCCCAAAACCTCCACAATTCATCAAAACCCATTTCTAAACCTTTTAGGAAACTAATAAACATAAAAGGAGAAATTTGTGTAGAACAGTTACCTTTGTTTTCTTCAATTGTTTCAGCAATTCCAACTGAAATTCATCAGCTTTCTTCTTCTTCTTCTTCTTATTCTTAGTATTCTCTCCTTTCTCTCTCTCTCTCTCTCTCTCTCTTGCCATAACAAACTCACACACACACGCACTTTAGGATTTTGCTAAAAGTCTCTAAATGAGACACCTCACAAAGGCTAAGGAGAGTGGGGCGGTGGAGGTGATTGGTTTAATCACTTTCACCAAACCAACCTCAAGCTTCTCCCATATGGCAAAACATACCCTTAAACTTCTATATTAAAATTAAAACTTACCCCTTAACTTCTAACTCCTTAAAACACTTAACTAAAACTTATAAAACTAATCCCAAACCCACCTTAAACTAAAATAATAAAATTAAATAAACCAATAACGTACCTGGTTATTACAATACTTCAACAAAAATGTTAGGGTTAAAATCTTTCAAGTAGGCGACTACGTCCTCCGACGAGTGTTCCAAAACACTCAGGAACTTAATGCCGGTAAACTTTCCACTAAATGGGAAGGTCCTTATCGCATCTCAGAAGTCGTGGGTAAAGGTGCCTATCGGCTCCAAACCCTCGACAATCAAGATATCCCATGTAGCTGGAATGCGATACATTTGAAAAAGTATTTCTTTTAAGTCTTTTTCCTATTCTCACACGGTTTTTTATCACGACGATTACTGACTTAAGCATCGGAGGGTCGTTGGTTAGCCAACGACCAAGCCTCTGACGTTGTTTTATCACAGATCGCATGAACTAAGATCATTAAGTCTACGACATGACTTTAATCTCGCAAGGTCGCATGGTATAAATATTCAGGACTACGGCGTGATCATTCTATCACAAGGGCATACGACTTAAGTTTCGTCGCACGATGTAATCATATGATTGTCCGGGTCTAGCGATCCCATGGTCTAAGCTCCTTAACTTAGAAAAAATTTTGTGTTCTGAATGAATTGATCACATGTGCTTATGTTTAAACGTACATCTTATGTTTTGGTTGTTTTGCAATGGATGCCTAAGTCGCACGATCCCCTGTTTGTTCTTAACAAGTTTCGTAACTAATATCGTATCTATTTGCATCAATCAAAATAGTACGTTCGACAAAAGATTCCATTCACGAAATATACAATTATATCTAAATAACTTGACCTCCAGCGGTCGAACAAAAAAGACAACTACGAAAATAAAATCTTTCTTAAATCGAGGTACTGTGAATCACAATGCATCATGAGGATGAGTCCGCAGTATTTTGAGAATGTGGCTCGTAAGATTAATGTTAAGGTTGGGGAGGAGCATCAGTCGTGTCTTTACCCAAGGCCTCGACCACTAAGCCTTCGTCCACCTCTTCCTCTTCGGCTTCCTTCTCGTCGTCAGAATCAAGATCTCTTGCAGACCCGACCTCTTGCAAGAAGTAGTCAAGCTCGACCGACGCCTGGGCCAGAGGGTTCTTTCCTGACAAGTGCTGCCTCATTATGGCAGCACGAGCAGTCAGTCGAGCCAGAGCAAAGGTGGATGTGGCCTCGTCTTTTAGATTTCCCACCTCCGTCTCCAAACTGACCACCTTGGCCTTGGAATCCTCAACTTCCCTCTCCCTCGCGACCAAGGACTCCCTCATCTTGCTCAGCTCCTCCCTTTGACTGTCGATCATGGACAAAGACTGTTTTAGACGACGGTTCGCATCCTCCTTCACATGACTGACAACCTCCAACTCCTTTTTGGCCTCGTCGAGTTGTTTTGACATGGCCTCCTCACGCTCTACAACGACGTTCGCCCTGGCCAACGCTGCGTTCCCCCTCTCATGGGCGCAAGACACCAGATCCTTGATCTTCTCTGTCTCCGCACGCAAGGCAAGAGAAGATTGGAGTGTCTGTACAACAGAAAGAAACATGTCAGTAAACATTTGACAGAAGCTAAGAAAACATCGAAACATAAAGTTTTGAAAGAAAAACTTACAAGGAACGCTAGACCGGCAACATGGGATCCCGTCTCCATGACTGGGAATCCCTCGAAACGCTCTCTGAAAGAAGGGAGCAAATATTTTCCCTGGTGAGGAAACAAATCCGTCCCGGACAGGACGTCATCGACCATAAAGTCCGAAGGCAACGTAAAGTTAACCTCCGTGACTTTAGCCCCTCCCGTCGCATGCTCCTTGCCATTGTCGGCCGACGAAGGGATCGACGTGGTAGTGGGGGACTTCGCCGTTTTTGCCGGTGGCGCAGAACTAACGGGTGTCGCAGCAATCTCAGGCGTCCTCGTCTTCATAGGCGACGCGACCTTCGCCTTCTCAGGCGTAACGACTCTCGATGAGTCGTCAACCTTTGAAGATGGTTTCCTTGGAACCGTCATCCTCGTCTTTGGTAAGACCCTCGACTCAGTGGTCGAGGTCTTCTGTCTCCTTTCACTGCCTTTACGGGCAAGCTCAAGTTGCGTCGCTCTCTTAGCAGAGATGGTTGGCACCTTTGTATGCGAATCTCCTGAAGACACATAAGAAGAAGCATTACAAGGTGAACGAAAGAGCAAAGGACCAAAATCGAACGGAAGGGAATAAGAAGGTACACTTACCGGTCATCTCTTCTTCTTCTCCTCTCGACTCTTCTTCTTTTTCCTATTCTTCCCCCTCGCCTTTCTCTCCCCAGTTCTCCCCTAAGAACACCAAGTCTTCGTCGTCCTCGTCCACTGATGGTCGCGTAAGAAAAGATCTCTCGACAATGCTGAACTCCAAGAACGCGTCAATTTTCGCTCGAGAGTTAGCGTAGGGCTTCACGTCTTCAAATTTTATATCTGCCAATACATACAAAGCAGGTTAGAAATCAGTCGAATAATATGAAAGACGTACGACAAGAAAACTATAAAATCTCACCCGACGTATTCCAGCCAGCCCTAATCCAGCCGCTCTCGGAGTCAAGGGTCGACTTACGCACAAAAGCATACCTAGTCTTCCACTTACGATCATTTACAGCGGTATTTAAGACTAAGGTTCGATCGCCCTTATACCTATAGAACAGTCTATAGCGATGACATTTGTCCTTCTTGACTTGGTAAGCCAAGAGGAGGCCGTGTACGTTCATCGGTGATTCCCATTTTTTCGTAAGGCGCTCAATCACCTGAATTACCCTCCAAAATTGGGGCATTAATTGGGCTGGAGCTAGGTCAAATTCAGTCATAAAATCCTTGGCCAAAGGCGAGTAAGGCCATTCAAAGCCTATCCTAAAGGGGTATTCGTAAATGACCACGAACCTATCAGGACATACATCAGGTCGATTCTGGCCTGCTCTAATCAATGTAATCCCCGCAGGGATTTTCGCTAGAACTCTAAGGTCGTCGAGATCCTTTTGATCTTGATTGGAACTTACAGGTTCCATCGACATTTCTAAAAACTTAAAAGTTTCTCAAAGTTTTAAGACAAAGACCAATAAAATCGTACCTTATATGGGCGCTCTAAACCTCGAAATCTATAACTTGACCGTCGTGTAGAAACACACGACCTCGACCAACTAACGTATGATTCTTCTGTTACGTTTTCCTCATTTAATGCAGCTCAAAAGGCATTCATGGCCAACGGACGAAAACCGACAGAGCAATTATGAGCATTAAACTACGGAGACCGTTGCGACCGTTATTAGAAGAATTCATGGAGACATTAAATGCATTCGAAGACTATAAATATGAAGACAAATTCATCATTGGCACATCATCGAATTCTGGAACTACACCCTGCGTACTCAAGAACACTCGAAACAAAGAACTCTCTCTCGAAGAATCGCTCTCGACGCACGACATTCGCATACGACACGCAGTTTTTACACACGACGCACATTGTTTTTACATTCAAAACACTTGTTACTTTACATTTAAAGTATTTCCTTGCATTTGTATTGTAATCTCTGTACGATCGACACCAGTAACAAAGGACATCGCCCATGTTTGGCGATCATAGTGCAGCGACGACTTCCACAGTCGTCCGCGGGTTTTTTCCTTGTTGAGGTTTTTCCCGCGTCACCAAAATCTGTCTCTTTTACATTTTTTGTCTTTAACGCACTGTTTTGTCGAACGATTCCTTTCTTTAGTTGTTAAGCTCCACAATCAACCTTAAGTTATCCTTCTGGACGATTTTTGGCATTAACAATACCCAAGAACTTTTGTGATACCACTTTAATACCTATTGTGATACATACTGCCATCCAATTCATCATCACATTCATTACTTTGGTAATACCCAAGAACTTCTGTGATACCAATGTGATACCCATTATTTTAATTTAATATTAAAATATATATTTAATATAATATAATAAAACATGCAAAATAAAATATCTATAAATCATCTTTACGTTTTTAAATTGAAATTTTTAAAACGTTTATTTATCAATATATTTAGTGTATTAATACGTTTTTAAATTGATTTTTTTAAAACGTTTACTTATCAAAATATCTATAGTTTACCAATTTACCCTTTATTTTATTTTAGTAAATAATAGAATGATTGGCTCATATTAGATCTCACGGTTATCACAAACTACACAGTTCTCATTTGATTAGGCCCCTATATATATATATATATATATATATATAGGGGTTAAATCATGTGAGAACCAAGAAAAGATTGAGAATCATGAGAACCGATCTAAGCCGTATTTTGATTTTGATCATATGGTTTTAATTAAAAGTTGTTTCATCACATGAAAAAGGGTATAATCGTCATTTTGATAACTGAAATTCACCATATGAAACACAAACTATTTCACCTAATGAAATAAAAACAAAAGTTTCATAAATATGATGTATCATATATATGTTATTTCACCACATGAAACCAAACACTATATGTTATTTCATCGCATGAAACAAGCACTATATGTTATTTCACCACATTAAACCAAACATAATTTCTTCTTTTTGTTATTTCACCCCATGAAACCAGAAATAAAAAAAACATTAAATTATGTTCCGTGTGTGAATGTTGTTTGAACAATGATCGTGAGGTGCAGATCGAGGCTGGGATTGAGAAATCGGGAAATCCACCGGATTTTGGTGTTGATTAAAAAAGGTATAGTTATTTCACCACATGAAACCAAACCTGCATTTCTTTTTGTTTGTTGTTTCACCCCATGAAACTAGAAACAAAAAACCCTTAATAATGTTATGTTTTCATCCTCTTCACATACCCCAGTAAATCCATGAAATCGATCCAAGGTATAGAATCTTGGATGTTAAACATGCCATTCAACAAGAACAACTCGTCCAATAGAATCATTTGAATGTAAGACTCGGGGGTTAAACCTTCCTGTGTACTCAAACACCTGACAAGAACAAAACAGTTCTCTATTACATAATGATTCAATGTTAAACTACTCTGAATTTCATATGCTAAAATTTTAAGTAGTAAAAGTCGAATAGAGAAATGAAAACAAGAAAATCAGAACCCCTAATTGTATTCCTTTTTAAGAATGGTAAAAATATATATAATAACAAAATAAAACCCTCCTGGTTCCTCTTTTGGTTGATTTATCTGGAATCAATCATTTACTACTATCAAGATGCTCCAGTCTAATAGGGAATCATAGAACAATAGCTCGACAGAAATATCTTGATGACATATGAACCTCAAAATCAGAATAATTCGCCATCAATCATATCCAAGTACAATTTTACTCCAAAATTAACCTACAAAGAATTGGGAGCAGATTTTGGCATTTCACAATAGTTGATGGAAACAACTGAGTGAATAGTTTCTTGATCCGATATTTATGGACCCACCACCTATTTGAAATCGAATCAACAATCGATTTCAGCAATGATTTCATCTCCTTGATTTGAAATCGAATCAGAAATCGAGACGTTTCAAGCTGAAGAGCTCCATGAGGTTGAGGTTGCTGATGATTTCAGTCCAGTAGCGAGTTGAGTTTGCCGACAACGAGGCGTTTCGCCCTGGTAGCGGTGTTGAACTCGCCGGAAACAATGGATGGTGAAATTGGAACATGGGTTTGAGAAGGTGGGTATGGTCCAGTTATGGAGGTTTCCGGTGAGGTCTTGAAAGGATTCAACAGATCATATTTTTATTCCCAAATTGCCCTTTCACTTTTAATTTCAATCCATAATAAATCATACACTTCTAATTTATTTCAAAATTGCCATCGACTTTAATGACCATAGATTAAAATCAATTAATGGTTTAGATTGGTTTTTACGGTTCTCAACCTATTTTTGGTTCTTATTTAATTATCGTCCTATATATATATATATATATATATATAAAAATAAAAGATATGTACTACTCAACTATAGCGTACTCCCAAGAACACATGAACAACATGTTTTCATATACATTTAAGTAGAAAAATAAATAAATATTAAAGTATCACCCGGCAGCTAAGCAGTCCAACTAGAAAGTCAACTAAGACAGAGCCGTTATGATCTCCTTCGAAAGGTCAGATCTAGGCCTAGCTGCGCCTCGCCTTTGTTACGTATTCATCATATGTCTATTCATCAAGGTTCTAAATGGCGTGAGGCGTAGCGTGGCGATGAGGTCAAGTCTCAAGGCTTAGGAGCCACGACGAGGCCATGGCGTTTATCAATGCGTGATTTATGGCGGCAAATCTCTATATCATATATATTATTATATATAAAAACATATGTTTTGTAATATTAATCGATGAGTCAATGACAATAAACAATTTAAATTAGGTTATATATAAAAAAAACTTGCAAATAAGAGATTAAAAACGTAAAGAAAAATCAATTATCGCGTTATATAAAAGACCGCACATTAGGTCATGGTGTGCCACAGACATAACGTGACGTGAGACACAAACCTTGAGCCACGACACACCATGGCGGCTGTCACGACGTGCCTTTTAAAACAGTGTTATTCATAGTCTAATAAACATGTAATTGCACTTATAGTTGCCGCAATATTGGAGAGTTTGTTTTTCCCACAAAGCCTCAAACATCAACTCTAGATCAAATTTTATACAGTCGTTTTCTTTTGGTATCATAAATAAAATAAAATCTTTTAATATTGTAACTATAAATAAATAAAATCTTTTAATTAATCAGAGCATTGGTGTACAAACTTTTATTTTAACTAAAACAAATGGACTTAAAACATACCAAAATATATACAAGAATTAAAACTTGTTAGATTGGCTTGTATATTATATATTTTAATATTAGTTAAAGAGAATTGAAATCAATAGAATTAAGTTTCAAATAACAAAATAGTACATATTCATCAATGCATGCAAGTATTATGGTTCTTTTGTTTCCGTCACTCTACTTCATTTATTATAACAAAAATAACTTTTGTTGTATGAATTTTGTTATGTTTTTACTCCTCCCCTATCTCTGTCTACCCCCTTCCCTTAACTAGAAAGGTAAAATTATTATTCGTTAATTAAGAAAGAAGAAAAGAACCAAATTAATATCGGAGTTATTAACCTAAATAGCCATGTCACACAACCATCTTCAATTTTTAACCACCCAATTTAATCTTTTTGGGAGAGGAGTAATTCGTGGTTCGAGGCTTGATCATTTAGGTATCGTTTGGTTTGCATAATGTTTTTGGATGTAATGAAATCTGTAAAAAGAATTTGACTTTGAAAGAATTGGAATGGAATGTTGTTAGGTTTGACCACATGTTTGGTTGACAAAATTAGAATGAAACCTGTTAAAAGAATTGGAATTTGTCTATTTGGCTCACATAATGTAGCTTTGGAATTGGAATGAATTTTTGGTAAATAACCAAAATACTCTTTTTGATGGTTTTTAATTTTTTTAAACAAAAAAATCTTACTAAAAATACTTTAATGTGTATAAGATATAATATACATAACCCAAATAAAATATATTGTCAGATGAACAAATTATATTTCGAAAAAATAAAATAGATTTCTAGAAAACAAAAAATGTATTGAATTATATAAATAAAATATAAATAAAAAATAAAACTAAAGTATTAAATTAATTAAAATAAGTTATGTTATATTTAAGTTAACGGTATATATATCTGGAATTATGAAAATACAACATTTTATTCCATCAAAATACCTCCTAGTTGCTAAGGAATGTTGAATTTCTTCATTTGTGAAATTTGATAGAATTCAGATATTCATTCCGTGAAAAAGAACGAACCAAACGAATCTGCGAACCAAACGCTACCTTAGGGTTTAGGGTTTTGATTTTTAATATTTATCTTTTTTAGATTTGAAGTTTTTATATTGGGTTTTGATTGGTTTTGTATAATTTTTTTGAAGAATTTTTCAAATTTATTGTTCTTCTTGATGTTCTTTACGTTTATAACAAATCTTCTTGATGTTCTTTACGTTTATAACAAATCTTCTTGATGTTCTTGTACAATAAAAGTTGATTAACAAAAGATGATGAAAAATGATCAAAATACTGTATATTAATAGGTTTCTAACGATTTAAAATACCAACTATTAAAATCAAAACAGAACCATGATAAATGTTTTTTTTATTTTATTTTTTTGGAAAGGGTGTCATAGGCTATGTCTAGACTAATTTCTTGACAAATTATGACTATAAGACATCAGTCCTGATTAAACCCCAGTGACCACAATTGTTGTGTATGTTCGAATTAGAACCCTGGACAGATGGAATATTCCACCACATCCCCAAGACCTTACCCAGTAAGCTACAATACTTATGGTCGATAAATGTATTTACTTTATTATAAGCAAACTCAAAATTAATATATCATAGGTGACTTACTCTGATAGAATCAAGTGGGGAATCAAGTGGGACACATAATGGATAAGGTGGCATTCCTGATTTCAACGATTTAGAATTTCATTTAAAAATAATAAATTAATTGCAACCCAATTTAATTTAGGGAAATTAATTAAAATACCCCAAGTTTGACCAAGTGTTACCAAAATATCACAAATCTCTCCCACTTTGCAAAAATACCCTTTTTTCCGCGATAGGAGCCCGCGATCGCGGGCCAGGGACCATTTCTGACACTTTTTTAAACTTAGTATAGGGGTTGAAAGTGTAAATTTCAATTCGAAATTGTGATTTTGATTTGGAATGTTACACTTTTAACCCCTATACTTATTTACTAAATTTACTTTATACCTTTTACTTTCATTATTTTAATTTTACATTTAACACATATAATCGTTTATGAACTAAAATACGTTAAAAAATACGTTTTAATTTTAACAAATTACACCATTATAATCGTCTCTTCGATACGTTCGAAATGAGTCCAATCTTGAATTTTTTTGATTTATATATTTTAATATATATCATATACACTACATAAAAAATATTTTATATTTAAAATTCATACCCTTATAGTTAATTATTTAATTTATGGTACTCTTAGGTAGCGTTTGGTACGCATACTAGATGGGACGGGACGGAACTGGACGAGACTGAACTGGATGGGACGGGACGGGACTAAACTGAAGGAGATAATTTTAATCTAAGTTACGTTGGAAATACATCGATTCTTTTGTGCATACTCTGTAACTGCAAATACTTCAGCTCCAAACACACATGAATCATCATTCGTCAAATACCCATTTTCACAATTCTTAAATGAGTCCAGTGATACCAACTTGTCAAAACCCCATTTCATATTCTTCTCGTGAAACCTTCTTCTATTGCCATTCACGATATCTATAAACACATTCAAATAATAATAATTTAAAACGATTTAATGAATTAGTTAATATATGATTATTATGTTAATGCGATAGGAGTGTAAAACAAAATTGAAAAAAAAATAAGAGATGTACCATAAATTAAATAATTAACTATAAGGGTATGAATTTTAAATATAAAAAATATTTTTTTATGTAGTGTATAACTGTATATGATATATATTAAAATATATAAATCCAAAAAAATTCAAGATTGGGCTCATTTCGAACGTATCGAAGAGACGATTATAATGGTGTAATTTGTTAAAATTAAAACGTATTTTTTAACGTATTTTAGTTAATAAACGATTATATGTGTTAAATGTAAAATTAAAATAATGAAAGTAAAATGTATAAAGTAAATTTAGTAAATAAGTATAGGGGTTGAAAGTGTAACATTCCAAATCAAATTCATCAAATTGGAAGAACGCGGGTGCTACAGTGGACTACGCGGGGGTGAACAGTGTCTACGCGGGTCAAATTTTCAAAAATGGTCCCTGAAATTTTTCAAAAATGGTCCCTTGCAATTGAAAAGTCACAAAAACAATCCCATCGCGGGATGAGCCCGCGATCGCGGGATTCCATTTTTCAAAAATGGTCCCTGGAAGTTTAAAAAAGTGTCAGAAATGGTCCCTGGCCCGCGATCGCGGGCTCCCATCGCGGAAAAAGGGGTATTTTTGCAAAGTGGGAGAGATTTGTGGTATTTTGATAACATTTGGTTTGACTTAGGGTATTTTAATTAATTTCCCTTTAATTTATAAATTAATTTCAATTATTGCCTCAATGATATATAATTAAGTATCTAACAACTGGACAGAATGTCGAGCATTGACTTCGATTTGTCATCCAATTCACTATCGATATTGCATTCTTTTTACATCGTTTATTCAAAATAAACTATTTTATAAAAAAATTAATTATGCTTATACGAATTTCATTATGTTCTTAAAAAGTTTCATATTAAAATTATTTATGGTCACCAAATTTAATTGATATTATTGATTTATGTATAAGGCTACTCTAATTAATGTGTTTTATGAGATTTTTTTTCTATATATGAAGAGAGAGAAAGAGGGGATCAAACGACGAAACAACAACAAGGTCAAAGTAAAAACATGGTCAAACAATAACGAAACATGGTCAATGCAAAGGTGAAAACATGAATCACATGTGATTTTAAACGCAATTTTATTATAAAATCATATCTAATTTGTTTGTTCTCATATTCTCTTATTTGGTTACTATCTTGCATAAACGTGTCCCTCTCTCTTGGGTTCACGTGAGACCAACCTGTTTTCGTGAGACCAAGAAATTAATACTAAACCTTCACAGTGATTCATTGTGAAGGTAAGAAAAACAACAAACCTTCACAGCAAAAACACTGTGAAAGTTTACCATCACAGTACCTTTCACAGTCTTTTGCTGTGAAGGTTTAGTGTTTATTTTTTGGTCACACGGTCTCACTGAAATAGTCTGGTCTCGCATGATCTCAAGTCTATATATATATATATATATTGATGGGGTGTGAAATTAAATTTGTTTAACGAGTTTGGGATATACATGAGCTTGCTCATCGGCACGATCATAACCAGCATAATTGATGATTGATAAGGAACTTTGATAAGTTATTTGTATTCATTGAGATGAAAAGGTCAAAACCTAAAAAAGTCAAACTCTTAAAATAGATATATCTCAAGAAGATGGGATAATCTCTCCATATTTGCATAAGTTGCTGAATAATGCTGATGTTAAATTGAATGGAGATCTAATTTTATGAAACTTCATTTTTCTATTTTGAGTTGATTACAAATTTCGTTTCTATGGTTTAGTGAAAATTTGGATTGAATCCCTCAAGTCAAATACTTACAGCAATGTTCATCGTGGTTTCAATTTTGATATTTTAATACTTTTTTTTAAATGAATTTTTGGTAATGACCAAAATACCCTTTTTATAATGCTCAAATTTTTTAAACAAAAAATCTTTAATAAATTAATCATTAAATATTTTTTTTAACTAAAAGTGCTTTAATAAATAATTTTAAATACTTTAATGTATAAAAAATATAATATACATAACCCAAATAAAATATATTATCGGATGAACAAAATTATATTTCAAAAAAATAAAATATATTTCGAGAAAAAAAACAATACCTTATGCAACTTGGATTGTTTTTAGATGAGAATACTAGCTATTTAAGAGAATATGAAAATGACCAAATCACATGTGATTTTACATTAACGGTTCAAAAAATATGTGCGGGCGACTTTGGCTACGTGAGAATAATTCAGGTAACAAGATTAACTCATAAGCTTCATTGAATGAGAGAAAATGTAGAAGATGATGAATGTAGAACAATTTCTCTCTTAGAGGCTAAATCTGTGAAAGGTTGATCAAAGTCTTCAAACAAAATCTTTATAATCTTCAAATCTTCGAATCATTGGTCTTTGCAGCTTTGGTTTTTTGGCAAATTCTTCAGTCTTTGAATTATGAACTAGATTTGAGGTTTAAACGGGCTTTGAGCTTTAAGACATTCTTGAATAATCTTTAAGCACGAACTGTCTTTGTATCTTCACATCTGAACAATAATAATCTCTGAACATTGAAGCATCTGGAGTTGAACTTGTTCTTCTTTGACATATATCTCTTTGACTCTTGGAGATTGAGATATTCGAATTATCTCCCTCTTTTCTTCTGTTTGATATTTCTCCCCCTTTTTGATGATTGTGAGCATCATGATCATCAAAATTCTTTTTCAAGTTCAGCATTCTCTTTGAGTACCAGAAACAATCTCCTCCATTTGATCTGTTCAACCGTCAATTCCAAAAATGTTTATCCGAATCTTTTCAAATTCAGATAATATAAAGTGGTAACCCTGAAACAACGGATGAATCAGTAAAAATGCATGTAAGTTGCACAAAGCCACTTAGTACAACAGATGTACTTTGGAAAGGAGCTTTTTGATGTTCACTCCTCCAGGGCTTCCATTCAATAATCGAAAAACACGAAGAAATTTCTATGAACGTTATGACAAGAAAACATATTCCTTGTGTGTACGTGCAAGTGTAGAAATGATTGAAGCAACTTATGCTTGATAATAGTTAGGCTCAAATTGTGTAAACTGTTGAGACAACAACAAGTTTTCCACGGACTCAATGTGCATGAATGAAGAGCGAAGGTGGGGCAAACTTCCTTCTTTTCAATATCCAACCTTCCGAGTGAAGATTAGATAGATAATATGCTGCATCCCTAAGAAAATGAAACATTTCTTTGTTGAGAAAGAAATGAGTAGATGGTGGGGTTTAATGCAAGAGTTGGCATGGGCTAGTTGTTTGTTTCAATGACGGTCACCAAAGAATGTGAACCAATCAACAATGTGGCTGCCCGGCTCAGAAAGTGGCTGGTGTAGAGTTCTCGTATTCTTTTAACTCTGTTCTCACACCCTCTTTCTGTTTTTAATCTGCTCACTTCTAACCAAACTCTCTTTTTCATTTTACCTCAGCACAATGAGATTACTCAACCGGATGAGTTATCTCCCCCACTCTTTGATTTTGACCCCTCACCCCTCAATCACTCAAGGATAACTTCTTGGGTAGGAAACACTGGTTAACGTGGATCCATAGAAGTTCTATTAAGCTCTCACACTGATTCCCATGAAATGTTGTCCTAAAAGATGTGTTGTTCAACAGTTTATCTTAGACAATTATAAATCTCAGCTTTTTGAAAACATTGTCGTCAAAATATATGCTCCTCAAAAATATTCATGAAATATTTGAGCATTTGAACGTTGAAGATTTCACACAACAAGAATATTGAATGAATGAAATGAATTTGAAAGGCTTGTTTGTGAATCTGACAATGTATCAATCAGATCAAAAAGGAAGGATAATCATATAAGGTTTAGGGTATCAAAGAATTGAATCTTTTATTTATATGAACACATATAAATAATCTTTGAATGAAGCGGTTATGTGAATATGATGTTCAACAAACTTTGAATACTAGCGGGAGTATTACCATCGAAAATTGTTTCATTTTGAGACATGGTAATAACGAAGTCAATAAGAAGCTGAACCGGTGTGTATGAGTACTTGAAAGTATAGACAAGATAATACGCAAGTATTAATCTTTGGAAACACACGGTCAGAAACAATGATATAACAACCCGAGATATACATGAAAAACATTTAAAAACACACTTCTAGAATTATAAAATCTGATTGAATTAGAGAAGTGGTTTGAACATTTAAGAACAGGTTTTCATGCTTGAAAGTTGTTCTTCTTTCAAACAATCTCAGATTGAGTTCAGAAGATACTTACAGTCATCAGTATTATCTCCCCCTCAAATTATGATCGACTGATTCAAGAATCGTATAAGCTCCCCCTCAAAATCTGCAAAGATCTTAATTTGACAAAGTTAGCACATGTAACAGTCAAAGTGTAAAAACAATTAAGTACGAGTTCTAAACTGATGTGTTTAGAAGTCAAAATCTCTTTGAAGTCCGGGTTCTAAACTGATGTATTTAGAAACCATAATCTCTTTGAAGTGCGGGTTCTGAACTGAAGTATTCAGAAACCATTATTTCTTTGAAAAGCGGGTTCTGAACTGAAGTATTCAGAAACCATTAACTCTCATTGAGGTGCGGGTTCTAAACTGATGTGTTTAGAAACCATAAACTCATTGAAATCCGGGTTCTAAACTGATGTGTTTAGAAACCATTAACATGTAGAAAGATATATCAATAAGCACAAACAATCAAAAGTTTAGAATCTCTCCCCCTAAAATTATGCAGATGGTTTCAGCACAGGTATTCTTCTTCAAATCTGCACAATTCTCTTCTGTTTCCCAGTCATGTGTTCGTATAGTTCTGACAATCAGCACCACACATGATAAACCTGCAAAACAGATTCAGTAGATTTTGGTACCCATTGCCAATTGGGTCCTGGCTTGTTATGTGCAGATCGATTTGAAGGAATATTGTAAGTACCATACCAGTACTGAACATCTTCTTTCTTAACAAAATCATTAGTTCCACAATAAGAACAGCAAATGTGCTTTTGTGCTAACCTAATCAAATGATTTGCAGAATAGATAAGATTAGGTTTAACAAAAGACTTACCTTTCAGAGCATTGTTCTTCTTGTTCACCGTAGGTGGAGGAACAGATGACTTTGGCACATCTCTTTTAGGTGAAGATCCTTTCACTTTCCAAACCATCTTAACAGGCTTAAAGATAGGAGTATTTGAACTTGAAGCAACATGGTTATAGAAAAGATTAGAAGAGCGCATCTGATCCTTTGAAGAAGTGCTTGATTTGACGGACTTTGCCGAAGAAAGATGTTCATGAATTGAACCAGAAGCAGTTGAATCATCATACGGCGATTGAACAATAGTATCGGCACTAGATTGTTCAGATAATTCAACGATGTTAATTTCTTCTAGTTTCTGAACCTTGTCGGACAGAACATTCCTTTCTCGAGAAATCAAATCAAACTTCTTTTGTAGATCAGATTTGATCTTCTGCTCTTTCATAGCTTCCGATGCTAAAGCAGACACTCTCCTCGTTAGCTTTGAGATTTCGGCCTGAAACACTTTTCTTTCATCTGAATAGACATCTTTCACACTTTTCGCTTGAAAATCTTTAATTTTCTTCTTTTCAGATTCTTTTATTTCGATGTCTAATTCTTTCTCCAAATTAGATATTTGCATTGAAAGCTCAACACTTTTTGATTCAAAAACTTTTCTTTCAGTGTCAAACTCAGACATCTTTTTCTCAAGCTTTTCCTTTTCTAAAAATAAAACTTTTTCAAAATCGGAGTTTTGATTTGAAAGTTTTATGCATCTAAGCTCAATAGCTTTCTTTTCATCAAAACACTTATTGGAAAACTCAGAAAATTTATTTCCAAAGCTTGCCCTTTCTTTTTCAAAAAAAGATATTTCTTTTTGAATATCTTCGTTTTCCTTTCTCATTACTTGTTCAAAATCAGATATTTTCTTTGTGAGCTCGACATTCTTTTCCTCTAAAGAAATCATCAGACTTGCTTTAGATTCACAATCACACTTCTTCACATCAGCTTGTGTTTTCAGATCAGAAAGTTGTTGTTGGAGATCTTGATTAGTTTTCTGTAATGTACAAATCTCTTCTTTTAGCTGCTCTATCTCCTTTGTTTGTTCAGATTGAACGGTATTGTAAAGTCTTGCTTCCAATCCTATAACTTCATTAAGGAGCTTGGTGTTTTTGTCTTTATAATCACGCAAACAATGTTCAAGTTCATTTTTCCTAGCTTCCGAATACGCTAGTTTTGTTTTGAATTCAGTCATTCTTTCATCATGATACATTAGAGCCCCATCAAATTCGTTCTTTTTCTTTTTCAAGTTATCAATGAGAATCTCTTGCTCTCGCAATATATCATTTTTATAAGCAATTGATTCTCTTGATTTCTTCAGTTGAGCAGTCAAATCATCTAACTTATCTTGTTGGACTTTTTGTATTTGAATACATTTCACAAGAGGGTCGGGAGTTGATATCATGTCCTTGAGAATAGCATTTTCCTCCTCTAGTGACATTGTTACCTGAAATTTTAAAAACGTCGGATCGTTAACAGATACTTCGTGAGAAGTAGAATTTGTGCGTTTGAACGATCAGAGAAAACACGATTAAAGTCAGAAAAAAAATTTGAAAATAAAATTTGAAAAACAAATTGTAAATTTGTCTTCAAAAGTTAATTTTGAAAAGTTAATGCGGAAAATTGGACTTTAAATCGATGAACCTGCAAAACACGAGAAAAATATATCAGTTACGATTAATTGCAGGTAAAAACTGATAAAAACGACGAAAAACGAAAAATAATGAAGAAAAAGGACTAAGACTGACAACTTACAAAACTAAAACGAAAAATAAAGACTAAAAGTGTAAAATACTATCACTAATAAAAGACAAGGACTAAAAATGACAAAAATCCTAAAGTTACGACTCAAAGGACCAAAAATGAAAAATCCTAAAAGAAAAATAAACTCTAAGGACTAAAAAAGTAAAAATCTAAAACTTAAAAATCTAGGGACTAAAACTGTAAAAAATCTAAAGTTAAAACTAGAGGGACTAAAATTGACTTAATACTGAAACCTAAACTATAGGGACTATAAATGACAAACACTGAAACTTAAAGTCCAAGGATGAAAATTGACAGATTTTAAAACTTACTAACTGGACTTAACGGACTGTTAAGGGAAGGACTAAAAATGAAAGAAACTTAACGGGAAAACTAACGAAAAAGTTAACAAAAATTGACTAACCTAAACTAACTGACTCTAACTAACTTAGGACTAAAAAGAAATAAAAATTAAACAAAATAAACGGACAAACTAACTGTTTCTAACGAAAACTAACGGAAAAAGGACCAAACATGTGAGAAACTTAACGGAGTACTAACGGAACTGTTCATCATCACCAACTTCAGATCTGGGTTTTGTTTTTACGTCGATTTCCTCACTTTCTTACGTCCAAAACAGATTCTTTTCGTTTATTTACGATTTTAGAACATCAAGAAACTATTTCCAACTTATAAATAGAGATTATTCAACGGTTCCGGCGAGAATGCGATTTTCCGGCGAACCACGTTTTTCCGGCGAAGATGTCGCAACTGAAGTTGCGACTTCAGCTGTTGCGATTTCGTTGCGATGTCGCAACAGTTGCGACTTCCCGGTGATTTTTGGGTTGCGATTTCACTTGAGTTGTGACTCCGATGAATTTGCCGGCGAAGAAAATGCAGAATCCGGCGAGATCTGAAATTTTCCGGCGACGATTTCGAACGGCTGTAACTTGCTTATTTCTCACTCTTTTTCGAATCTGATTGTTGCAGGATGATCAGAAACACAAAATGAAGTGATCTTAGATGGTTTAAAACAAGCAAATCACAGAAATCTAGATCAAATATCAATTTTAGTAACCACTTGGATGAACTAAAAAAAATGAAACCCAGATCTGAATATCTTTCTGTAAATTGCTGAAAACTGATCTTGGAAGATGTAATCTATTTGAGATTATCACATAAATTGATTTGTGAAATACAAATCAAACAAACTACTAACAAGAATAGAAATCCATCATCCACATTATGAAACCCTTCGAACAAACAGAAAAACTCACTGTTGAACTTTTTTGTTTTTCAAAAACTTGATTTATTGATTTAGTCTCAAAATTTTCAATTGGAAAGTGTTCAAAATCAACAACAAAACAGGTTTTAAGAAGAAACAGTAATCTGAAACACAAATTCAATCCAAAATTTCAATTAAAATCTCAAAAACTCGTCAATTTCTCAAAAATTGATAAAAATATATTGAATGATGCACAAATTCCTCTGCTATGCTCTAATACTAATTGAGAATAATTCAGGTAACAAGATTAACTCATAAGCTTCATTGAATGAGAGAAAATGTAGAAGATGATGAATGTAGAACAATTTCTCTCTTGGAGGCTACACACACACTATGGTGGCTAGATACACAAATGACCTCACCTCACAAACCCTAGCAATTGGGTTTATATACCCTTTGACCAAACCTAGCTATTTTGACTTTGACTAATAATGACTAATTACAATTAGTCATAAATCTTGAATACATTGTGTACTAACATTACGTGTTCAGGTCATAGGGCAAAGTTGTGCGAATCACATGTGATTTTACTCTAACATCACGTACAAAATCACATGTGATTCGACCGTTTTCTTATTCTCTCAAATATGTTTCTTCTCTCTCCCCCCCCAAGCCATTGTTTGGCAAAAAAAAACTAGCTTATAAGCTAACTTTTTTTTGATGTACATGTTTGGATGACCATAATAAGCGAGTTTTTTGAAACGCTATTTGGTTACTAACTATTATTATTAATAAATATTAATTTTTTTAAATTTAATTATAATTAATTAATAAATACTAATTAATATTAACTGAAAATTAATAAATTAAATTTTAATTATACATTGATATTAAATTTTAATCACTTAGAATTATTGTTAATCATATAAATTGTTTTTATTTATTTTTTAATAGAGTAAATTACATGAATCGTCCGTGATGTTTGGTCCCTTTTTGGATATGGTCCCTATTTCGAAAAAAATTACACGGATCGTCCCTGAGGTTAGACAAACCGCACGAAATTGGTCCCTCCCTCTAACAGAATTTGTTAACCCCGTTAAGTCAAGGGCTATTTTGGTCTTTTTACATTTATTTTTGTCTTTATTCTAAAAGAAAAGTAAAAAACAAATAATTAAATTAAAATTAACCCCCCACCCACCCTCCTTCTTCCTCCTCACGACCCCCCACCTCCACCCACCACCTCCGGTATTCGATTTCTCCGCTATTCTCGTCAAATCCGTCTCCACAAGGTTCGACAATATCGTGCTACACTTAATCGCTTCATCTCTCCGTTCACAAAACCACGTTTGCAGCGTGAAACGAATGAATTCCACAAAAGTTGTAATCGGAAAGGTTCTCGCCTCCTTCGTTTTCGTGTTGAAGCTTTCAGCGTAATTACTCGTCATGATATTATAACGATTCGCGGGAAAATAAGCACGAGACCATCGGTCAAACCCGATACCCTCCAGATACTCGGCTATTAAAGGATTCATTTCTTTTATTGCGTCAAAGTGCTTGTGAAACTCCGTTTTGCGAAACGCGTGTGCCGCTAAGAACATGGTTTGATGACAGTGCTCAGTTTTGAACTTATGTTTTACGTTCGTAATAATATGGTGGTAACACGCACCGTGGTAGGCGTTTGGAAAGACCATCTCGAGAGCATCAACGATGATGCTATTATTCCTATCGGAAACAAACACTAAATTCTCAACTTCCCCGATTACTTCCTTCAATTTTCTCATGAAATAACAATACGAGTTGTGATTCTCACTATCGACGATAGCATGAGCAAGAGGAAACAATTGGTTATTAGCATCCAATGCAACCGCACATAACATGTACCCGCCATATTTCGTCTTTAAAAACGTGCCATCCACGCATATCACGGGTCGACAAGCTTTAAACCCGATTCTCGATGCTCCAAGGGCAAAAAAGGAATAAAGAAAGTGGCCATCTTCGGTTACAAAGTCGGTAATCGTACCTGGATTCCGTTCTTGCAACATGTACAAATAAGCGGGTAATTTGGAATACGAATCGCCGACTGCACCCCTCACGTACATAAGCGCTTTTTCTCTACATCTCCACGCCTTTTCATAGCTCATATCGATTCCGTATTGTTTCTTCATATCTCCTCTAATATCGTTTGCCAAATAGCTAGTTCCTTCGTTGACGTATTTGTTCTTGATTAAGTGGCCAACGATCCATGGTGCTGCTTGGCGGTGGTCTTAGGTGGTGGCCGGAGGTGGTGGGTGGAGGTGGGGGGTCGTGAGGAAGAAGAAGGAGGGTGGGTGGGTGGGGGGGGGGGGGGTAGTGGGTGGGTGGGTGGGGGGGGGGGGTAGTGGGTGGGGGGTTAATTTTAATTTAATTATTTGTTTTTTACTTTTCTTTTAGAATAAAGACAAAAATAAATGTAAAAAGACCAAAATACCCCTTGACTTAACGAGGTTAACAGATTCTGTTAGAGGAAGGGACCAATTTTGTGCGGTTTGTCTAACCTCAGGGACGATCCGTGTAATTTTTTCGAAATAGGGACCATATCCAAAAAGGGACCAAACATCAGGGACGATTTATGTAATTTACTCTTTTTAATATCAATGAATATATTTTAATTATCAATTAGTATTATTTTTTAGGGAAATTAATTAAAATACCCTAAGTCAAACCAAGTGTTACCAAAATGCCCTAAATCTATCCCAGTTTGCCAAAATGCCCTTTTTCCGCGATGGGAGCCCGCGATCGCGGGCCAGGGACCATTTCTGACACTTTTTTAAACTTGCAGGGACCATTTTTGAAAAATTCAATCCCGCGATCGCGGGCTCATCCCGCGATGGTTTAATTTTGGTGACTTTTCAATTGCAAGGGATCATTTTTGAAAAATTCTAGGGACCATTTTTGAAAATTTGGCCCCAGTGTTCACCCCGTGTTTCGTCCAATTTAATGAATTTAAAATGAAATGTTACACTTTCAACCCCTATACTTATTTACTAAATTTACTTTATACCTTTTACTTTCATAATTTTAATTTTACATTTAACACATATAATCGTTTATTAACTAAAATACGTTAAAAAATACGTTTTAATTTTAACAAATTACACCATTATAATCGTCTCTTCGATACGTTCGAAATGAGCCCAATCTTGAATTTTTTTGGATTTATATATTTTAATATATATCATATACAGTTATACACTACATAAAAAATATTTTATATTTAAAATTCATACCCTTATAGTTAATTATTTATTTTATGGTACTCTTAGGTAGCGTTTGGTACGCATACTAGATGGGACGAGATGGAACTGGACGGGACTGAACTAGATGGGACGGGACGGGACTGAACTGAAGGAGATAATTTTAATCTAAGTTACGTTGGAAATACATCGATCCTTTTGTGCATACTCTGTAACTGCAAATACTTCAGCTCCAAACACACATGAATCATCATTCGCCAAATACCCATTTTCACAATTCTTAAATGAGTCCAGTGATACCAACTTGTCAAAACGCCATTTAATATTCTTCTCGTGAAACCTTCTCCTATTGCCATTCACGATATCTATAAACACATTCAAATAATAATAATTTAAAACGATTTAATGAATTAGTTAATATATGATTATTATGATAATGCGATAGGAGTGTAAAAAAAATAAAAAAAAAATAAGAGATGTACCATAAATTAAATAATTAACTATAAGGGTATGAATTTTAAATATAAAATATTTTTATGTAGTGTATATGATATATATTAAAATATATAAATCCAAAAAAATTCAAGATTGGCTCATTTCGAACGTATCGAAGAGACGATTATAATGGTGTAACTTGTTAAAATTAAAACGTATTTTTTTAACGTATTATAGTTAATAAACGATTAAATGTGTTAAATGTAAAATTTAAATTATGAAAGTAAAAGGTATAAAGTAAAGTAAGTAAATAAGTATAGGGGTTGAAAGTGTAAATTTCAATTCCAAATTGTGATTTTGATTTCATATTTACACTTTCAACCCCTATACTTATTTACTAACTTTACTTTATACCTTTTACTTTCATAATTTAATTTTACATTTAACACATATAATCGTTTATTAACTAAAATATGTTAAAAAATACGTTTTAATTTTAACAAATTACACCATTATAATCGTCTCTTCGATACGTTCGAAATGATCTCAATCTTGAATTTTTTTGGATTTATATATTTTAATATATACCATATACAGTTGTACTTTTAGGTAGCGTTTGATACGCATACTAGATGGGACGGGACGTAACTGGACGGGACTGAACTGGATGGGACGGGACGGGACTGAACTGGAGAAGATAATTTTAATATAAGTAACGTTGGAAAAAAGGGTATTTTAGTAATCTGATGTTTTAGCCCCATGTTGTTCCACCTATTTTGGTGGAACAAAAAATCTTATGTTTTGTCCCATTAAAACTTGTTTTTGTTCCATGTTGTCCCATCTGATTTTTGTCCCATGGCATACCAAACATGAAACTATTTTTTTTGTCCCGTCCCGTCCCATCCAGTCTGCGTACCAAACGCACCCTTATAGTTAAAATACGTTTTATTTATTTTATTATCGATCCTTTTGTGCATACTCTGTAACTGCAAATACTTCAGCTCCAAACACACATGAATTATCATTCGTCAAATACCCATTTTCACAATTCTTAAATGAGTCCAGTGATACCAACTTGTCAAAACCCCATTTCATATTCTTCTCGTAAAACCTTCTCCTATTGCCATTCACGATATCTATAAACACATTCAAATAATAATAATTTAAAACGATTTAATGAATTAGTTAATATATGATTATTATGTTAATGCGATAGGAGTGTAAAACAAAATTGAAAAAAAAAAATAAGAGATGTACCATAAATTAAATAATTAACTATAAGGGTATGAATTTTAAATATAAAATATTTTTTATGTAGTGTATAACTGTATATGATATATATTAAAATATATAAATCCAAAAAAATTCAAGATTGGGCTCATTTCGAACGTATCGAAGAGACGATTATAATGGTGTAATTTGTTAAAATTAAAACGTATTTTTTTAACGTATTTTAGTTAATAAACGATTATATGTGTTAAATGTAAAATTAAAATAATGAAAGTAAAAGGTATAAAGTAAATTTAGTAAATAAGTATAGGGGTTGAAAGTGTAACATTTCATTTTAAATTTATTAAATTGGACGAAACACGGGGTGAACAGTGGTCTACGCGGGCCAAATTTTCAAAAACGGTCCCTGGAATTTTTCAAAAATGATCCCTTGCAATTGAAAAGTCACCAAAATTAAACCATCGCGGGATTGAATTTTTCAAAAATGGTCCCTGCAAGTTTAAAAAAGTGTCAGAAATGGTCCCTGGCCCGCGATCGCGGGCTCCCATCGCGGAAAAAGGGACATTTTGGCAAACTGGGAGAGATTTAGGACATTTTGGTAACACTTGGTCAAACTTAGGGTATTTTAATTAATTTCCCTATTTTTTAATTATTATTTAACTATTTTTTCATATTGTGTGTAACGATTATAAAAAATCATAAGTTAATATTTTTTTTCTTTCTAAAACTTGTTTTAACAAATTCAAAATTTATAGTATATATGTAATAATAAATTTTAACTTTTTTTTAATTAACATATTATATTATTCAATTTTTCTTTATTACATTGGTTGTATTAATTAACATATTATATTGTTAAATTTGTTTTAATTACATAATTAAATTTGTAATTGATAATTATTTGAAGATGCCATTTTTGGTCATTTTACATGCTTATAAGCTACTTTTGCCAAACTTGACTTTTTCATCAGCTGGCTTATCAGCTACCAGCTAGCTTCTCAGCTAGTTTGCCAAACATAGCCAAAATCTCCAAATTTCTACTTAGAACCATAGTATTCTAGAAGATTAGATGTTAGAAATGGAACTAGGGGCTCAAAGTAAGGTATGTTCAAGGTTAAATTCTCTAACTCTTAATCTCTCCTCCCTCTCTTTAGAAAACCCTCATCTCATCTCCAAATATCCAAATTTCTCCTTTAAACCTTAGTGTTCTTGAAGAGTGGATGTTAGAAATGGAACCAGGGGCTCAAGATAAGGTATGTTCATTGTTAATTTTTGTGATTTCTTCAATTTTGGGTCAAATGGGTTAAACCCTAAGTTTATCTATGAATCATAGGTGGGAAGTTGATGATATGAAGGGGATGTCCTTCAAGATTTGTGCAGTTAAAAGAGACAGATTCACTCCTGTAAGTTTAAAATTTTGTATAAAATCAATAGTTTGTCCAAATGAAGTGTTCTTTATACAAGTTGTAAGATCTATGAGTGTATTACGACTTTGTTGTTTACACCAAAACCTAGTTATGACTCTAAGTGTCAAGAAAATATTTACTTCCCATACATGTGCTACAGCCACTCGAAATTGCGTTCCGTTTGTATAAATTCTGTAAAATAGAACATAAATCCAAATTATGTGAATCCAGTTGATATGAAACGCTAAAAGGTATATGTACAACTTTCATTTTGACAAGAAATTTGGTTCAACCTCTAAGCATGCTAAAAATGCTCAAACTTTAGGTATACAAAAGTTGTTGACTATTGTTTGGGTGTAAAGTTGGATTTTTGCAAATGTTGTTTAGGGATATAAGATTTGTGTTAAGTGTTTATTAACTGTCTTAGGGGTATTTTAATCATGTTTCAAGGCCTATAAGTTCTTTTTAAAATGTAAGGGCTTGTAGGAACTTGAAATTGATGAGAATTGTTACTGGAAATCATCTAAAATCATTTTACTAATAAATGTAGGTAACCCAGAAGAAGAGAACAGTTCATAAGCCTCAAATCTCGTGTGATCATTTCTAAAACACCTCCAAGGTATAAATATCTTATTTCTATGACTCGAGGGTAACCGGTTACATTCCGGAAATCCCATCCATGACTCCGCACCTTATGGTTTCGAGTAAATGTATAGGAAACATTTCTTTCGTTTCAAAGTTGAGTTTATGTTAACCATTTGAATACGTTTCATAATTCGAACGTATTGTTGAAAGAGTTTGACTTTTTGATTGTTGACTTCATATTTTATGAAAATTGCATGATTTAGAATGAATTGATTTTTGAAGATACGATCCATTTTCGGTCGATTTGAATATTTTGAACGAATCTGTTTTCGGTTGATTATATTATTATGAAGTGTGGTTTTATGATGTATTGAAGCATTGATTTTTAACGACACGAGTTTCCTTGATTTTGACTTAGACTCAACACTTGTGCCACGAGAATTGCTTTGTCTTTTGTGATGGCTATTAATGATCACGACGTTCTCGTAAAGGCTAAGACCAAGCCAAATAGGGACATATGATGCATCCAAGAGACAAATACCAGAAAATGTATGGTTACCGGATAGAGCCGAATATCATAACTAAATTGGTTACAAGATAGAACTGATTACCAGATAAAGCCGAATACCAGAACTAAATTGGTTACCGGGGAATGGGTGGTATTGTGCCCGACTTGTTGATTTAAACAAAATGATTTCTACATTCTTCATTCATGTTTAGAATGATTTCACTACGATTATTTTACGTTAATATTTATTTGAACTTATATTATGTTCACACCGTTATGCACATTATCCGTCTAATTAGCGATTTTGCTCACTCGATGTGTTTTATGTTTCCTCGACAGGTTTAGGTTCCACTCTAGGGACGGGTTGACAGATCGAGATATCAATGAGAGTAAAAAGGATTTAAGATCAACTTTTGTATATCGGATTGTATAATCTTTTGGAATAATTTCAGACGATAACATTTTGGGTTTGTATTATCTTTAATTTTCATTTTAAGTTAATTATTATTTTTGGGGAGCTCAATATAACTTTGAATTGCATGCGGTATTTTTGAGTTTTGATCCTATTACCAGATTGTACATCTTCCGTCTCAGGTTGCCCGAGGCACGAGTGTTACAGTATTGAAACACCATAAAATTCACAATAAATTTAAATTATTAGAGTTCACCACTATAATTCAAACTTTCATTTACATCGAAGAATTCACGACGAGTTTCGAACCTATACAAGTTTATCATAATCACCAGCTAGTCTAATCCCGATCAATACACAAATCCAAAAGCACCACTCTGGAACTTCTCGACACTCATCCCTGCTCATCCTTTCCCGAGCTATTACCTGGTAAGAAAAGTGTAGTTTGAACGATTAGGATTACGCCTAGTGAGAACATCCAGTTTTTCCCAAATCAACTCTTTATAAGCTTTAAAACCAAAGTCAAGCAAAGCATATAACCCAACCTGATTTGCCACCATTCTTACCGTACACATAACACCCGGGAATCTTACCCAATTACATGAGAATGACAAACACAAAGTAGGTCATAGTCTCATATTCCAGAGCGCCACTACGAATCCCACATATTTTAGATTATTGCTCATGTCAAGAAATTACAATTAACGCCATGCCTATTTCTTGAAGTGGAAGTAGGAATTACCATTAAGCGCCCGACCTATCCCTTACCTTCCAACAGTAATCGGGAATTACGATTAGCGCTCCGCCTATTCCACGATTTCACATGCTAATACGAGATGGGAATTACCATTAAGCGCCCGACATATTCCTCATATCAATCAACGGGAATTACCATTAAGAGCCCGACCTATTTCACGTTCATCACATCATAACACTAAATGAGAATTACCATTAGAGCCCACCCTATTCCGCATTTATCAAATCAACGGGAATTACGATTAGTGTCATGCCTATTCCACGTTCATCACATAATAACACTAAATGAGAATTACCATTAGAGCCCGACCTATTCCGCATTTATCAAATCAACGGGAATTACGATTAGTGCCACACCTATTCCACGTGATCACATAATACTAGTGCATATGGATCCATTATACTTACTAGCATACGTGCATAGTTACTCGAGCGCACAAAACATCCAAATAATCTATCATACCCTTATTCTCAAATGTCCCTCTTCGGCGACTTAGCACGGGGGTTCCGCTACCCGGTTAGCGGATAGGGTCAAGTGGCAACGCCCTTGCGGGATCTGGGGGCAGCGTGTAACACCCCGATTTTTGGAAGGTATCGGTCTTTTATGATAAATAAGAAAATTAGGATTTTGGATTGAATCCTAGATTTTATGGTCTTGTTGGATGGAGAATTCAAATACGAATCCAACGAGCCTTTCCGGAGCGAAAACGGAGCTAAACGAAGAAGTTATGACCAAAACAGTGATCGAGAAATAAATCGGGAAACCAGGGTCATGTGGATGTCCGCATGATGCATGTGGACGTCCGCATTGAGTGGAAGTCCGCGTGTGCTTTCGCGGAAGCAACAAAAAGTTGGTCGAGTGCACGTGGACGTCCGCATAGGACCCCACGCGGACGTCCTCATCGCGTCTGATGAGATATTTTGTGTTTTAAGCCCTTTTCCCTCTCTCTTCCCTCATTTTCATCTTCAACCTCAAAATCAGTTTCCTCTCTCCCTCTAAACCGATTTTCTCCCAACAAACCCTAAATCCTTCATCTTCTTCCCCAAATCAAACCCCTCACCATTGTTATGAACCTTAACCTTTCTAGAAACCTTTCACTTCATCTTCTCCATCAAGTTTCTAGGGTTTCATCCAACCCTTTTCACTCCACTTTGAAGGTTGGGAGTTTGTGGTTCATCTTGATGATTCTAGAGGTATTTTGGTTGGTGGATTCAAGCTATGGTTAAGGTAATATTCTCTTCTCTTCATTTATGGAAGTTAGGGTTTTGGTATAAGTGGGTATTTTGATGTAAATGGTTGGAGAATGACTCTACATGGTTAGATCTAATTATTGATGGTTGGAAACTTACGAATCTAGGTTTTTGGAGGTTTTGGCTTGAAGATGCAAGTTTCTTCAAAGGAGCTTACGCGGGAAAATCTAGATTTAGCCTAAATCTAGCAAAGTGAGTTCAAGTTGATTTGTGAAAACTTTGTACATGCCAAAAATGTTATTTTCCAAGTACTTGTGTGTTTTACGTGAAATTATCAACTGTTAAGTTATTTGATGGGTTTAACCCCTTTTAAAGTGTTTACCTTCACAAATGTTGTAAAACACTCATATTTGGGATTTTTGGATATTTTGATGTGTATAAATCATAAATATGTCCTTAAATGATTTATTACTAAAAATGGAGTTTATTCAATGGTTTAATCATGATAGGGTAATTGATTTTATAAACCATTTGGGAAATGCACAATTTGGTGTCATGAGTCATTTTGAGAATTATAAGGGTATGAGTCCATTTGGGGAAACCCTTTGTTTAACCCATGTCGAGTTTTGGGTTAATGATGATTTTGTGGTACTTGTTTACCTAAACGATGTTTAAATGCATTTTTATGTTATGATGACCGTTATTCATGGGTCTAATAAGTTTTGAGCATTTTGCTCGGTTTTGACTTTAAGGAAGTCTGGGGACATTTTGTCCAGTTTTGATGGCTCGATGTGGAGTCTTATTTATGGTTTGCATTTATTGCAACATATTGCATGTTATTGCACATTATTGATACTTACATGTTCGGGTGCGTTAGTCATTCAATTCCAGGATGGGCATATTATTATAGACTGTGTTGCATTGAATCCATAGGCACGTAAGTCAGTCTTTGTTGGATGGTCTACTGGGTGTCGCGGGATTTGACCGGGCCCCATGTTTTATGACCTTTACCTTTCAAGGGTACACTAGGAGGGCTGAGTCCGGTTGAGCTGTCAGGTTGATTGACGGGCGTTTTATTAACCTTTACCATGTCGGGGCAATGTCATGGTTGTATCCTCGCTTGTGTCGAGCCTTTGGTGGTATTCTTAGTAATATTCTGCTAAGGTCAGCTGTCTCTTTGGGTGTGTCTTGAAAGACATCGTATGGGACACTTGGGCTTTTATGCAGTGAAGTGTCGTACGATTAACATTGTTTGAGTGGCATACTTTTGTGTTCATCCACTCTCAATGGATACGGGTCTCCCCCGTCGTTGGCCAACCTTACTTGGGATTTTATAATGTCCACGTTTTATTATTGTTGGTCTTATACATTTGACTGCGATTGTATGACTTTAGTATTAGATTCCCCTCCATGTGTATTGAAGTTTAAATGAAGCAGGTCATTTCCATATTTTATGGTATTTGGACTTCATTACATTTTATGTTCGCGTGAGTATTTGTAACGTCCCAAAAATTACAAGGAATTTAAAATTTTTAAAGTAACATTTCATTAATAAAAACTCATTTAATAATTCAATCATCTCGTTTGCAAACTCATAATTAATATTCTTACGAACAATAAACAGCGGAATAAATGTCTAAAATTAAAATCATAAAAGTAATCAACTATTCCCACGCGCCAGTGTGTACTCGTCACGCCTTGGAGCCACTCGCACCTGGAACCACAATTTTATTGGGAAAGGGTAAGCACGAAGCTTAGTGAATTCAGACACCATAAATAACACAGTTACTTCCACACCACCTCTAAACAGCTAATTGCACATAAACAACATACAAGTCTACGAACAAATCATAAACATGCATACCTACACCATCCCACCCAAAGGCATAAGCTGGTCCACCCGACCACACAATAACCGTGCAAGCATTACCCGGCTCCCCCGGGTTCCTACGCCACCCGCGTATATAAACCTCGGCCCCGCCGAGTCACTACGCCACCCGCGTATATAAACCTCGGCCCCACCGAACTCCTACGCCACCCACGTAGTCATAACAATAAAGGTCCGACTAGACGCCCCACTATTTAGTCCCGCATCACAAACAATTAAAACTACCACACACGTACAAATCGTAATGTAAAAAGTAACCGACATTAGTTATAGTGAGAGAACTCACCTCGAACGCGCGCCTAGCTTAACAATACAATTCAAGCTTCATAATTACGGTCACTTCCCAGCACCTAAACGCATGTTAAAACGTGTCAATACGAGACCCGGACCCTACGACACGACACACGCTTAAACCGTCACTAAAACTATTTTCCGGTCTAACCAAACAGGTCTGTTCGGGATCTGTTCCGACCTCTCTAGGCCTGCTAAAACCAGATTATTTTTCCATAAATACAGAGTTCTATCTCTTACGGTTTCAGGGACATAGTATACGCGTTCTAACGATTTTTCTACAATTTTTTACGAATTTTCAAAGATTGGAACACAAAGCTGTCGGAAGTCCGACCTGCTGTGAAAACAGCAGTTTTTCGCCTAGCTAGAGGCCGAACCGGACTTTCGCTAAAACACGAAAAGTGTGCCCGGCACAGAATGTGAATCGTGGGCACCGGTTTCGCCTCAATCCGAGCTACGACGGATAAGTTACAGCTTACGCAAAACAGTGGCAGATACGACGTTTCACATAAAATGACGATTTTTGAAACGGTTAATGTTTTCGCGATTGGGGTTACGGTTTAGCTATTTACGGTTCAGGTTTAGGTTACTAGGGGCTGGACTCAACCGCGCACCACCCACTGCCACCTCCGGCAGTGGTGGTCGGCGGCGGCGGCGGCCACCGGCGGCGATGGCGGTTTGACATACAAACCGACGAGACAACGCTTACACCAATAAAACTATACAGTCGCTCACACACATATGCTCAGCCTATCGTCCCCGGCTACGCACCATTCCACCATCGCTCTGGTGGTGCACGGCGGCGGCGGCACCGCCGGCAGCCAAGGCTGGGCGGCGGTGGTGATTTTTGCGGTTCAGCGACGACAAAGAAAACGAAAGGGACGGAGAAGAAACCTTACCTCACGTTTAAAACGCAGCAGCAGTTCCACTACTCGACGACATCTCTCTTCCCGGTCGTCTCTCTCTCCCTCTTTCTCGCTCTTCTCTCTCTCTCTCGCCGGCGATGAATAGCGGCGCCGGCTATTTGAGATAGCTCCGGCGGCAGCAGGGGGGGAGGGGGTTCGGTGGTGGCAGCAAGGATGAGGGGAGGGCGCTAGGGTTTCGGGTGTTTGCTCGTGAGAGTGAAAACGAGAACAAAGGAAAAAAGGGGGGGTCGGTTCTTTAAACCGATCCCATGCAACTTCCAAATAAAAATGACACTTTTGGTCCCTTGACTTTCCACTACCTCACAAATTTGATTAAAGCCTTCCCATTGATATCACAATTGATCTTTCTCGTTAGGCCCGCTAACAAAGCTCGTTTTAAACAAAAAAAATAATAAACAATTAAATAAGCAAAAATAATCCATACCGGGACACGGGCTTTACAGTATTGGTTCGTATCATGTTTTTGATGAAGTATTATATTTAAATGGATTGTTCTTCCATGATTTATGGGTTGAGTATTTTGTCGTCAATCGTATTTGAAGGTTTTGCATAATATAGATTTATTCACGTTTTGAGTGAGTTGGATTGGAATTCATTTTGAAAACGCTTTATACCTTTTGGGAACTTTTCTCATAGGTTTTGGGTGCATTGGAAAATGAGTCGTTTATATCCTTTCGTAAACTCTTTTGGAAATCATAATCTATGTCGCAAACTTTCATTTAAAGGATTATTTAAATCATGCTATAAACTCTTGAACTCACTAGACGTTAGCCTAACCCTTTTTATTTGTCGGCATGTGCAACAGGTTCAGGTTGGGAATAGTTATAGTGACACTGTGAAAGGTCGTGTGCTAGTAAAGTGTTCGAGAGGTGAATAGCCTAAGTGAAGTTTTCCGCATTCGTCTTTGGGATTAGCAACTTGTATTTGGGTTAAGTAACACCCGATGTGAATTTAGTCTTTGTAATGAGACTTGAGTTATATATATTGTTTGAGGTTAATCATAGATTCTAATTTGAGGTATTTCATCTGTTGGATTATAATAAGAAATCCTATTATTTCGGATGTGTTATCGAAAATTTTATTTAGTTGTTCTTTCCCAATTCGATGGTGTTACACAGCGCCCCAGAAATTTTTTAGAAAAGTTTAACCAGATAACACATCCGAAAACTATATCCGGAAAGATCTCTTTTCCGGAACCCAAATCTGGAACTATCCGGAAAGCCAAATCCGAATTATTATCATAGATTCTAATTTGAGGTATTCAATTTCTTATACACATCAGTTCCACTAAATTACAATTTGACCCACAACTATCCAAATTGATGAAACTAACCCCAAGTTTCTCATTCTGTAAAATTTAGCTTGCAAACTTTGATCAATTACACTTTGATCCAATGTCATTAAATCGTACACATTGTTTAAAATAACATCCCTTAATATTTTAAACATTCTTCCAACATGTACAATAATCATGGAAATTTCGAGGTGTTACAAGTATAAAGCAGAACAACACTAATTAATTAAAATGCTAACACGATATGAATATGAGAACTATGTAAACTTAGTATATAGGAATTGCTTACTTTTTCATGTATGTATACTTTGAAGCCGATCTAATCTAGTGATGAGTATATCCACATATCCACAAAGTTCATGTAACATTAATAATAAACTTTATCGATCAAAATGCTTCATCCTCAAGTGTGATTCCTCCTCAAAATCTTCAATATTTGGTGTAAATCGATCCATGAGGTATTCTAAGCCTTCTACTAGATAAATTCATGCGAGACATGTATTTTGTAAAACAATTGGCAACAAATTAGAAAAATGACCACTAGTAAGACATTTGGCAGCAGTTCTTTTGTGAGTCGAAACATGTTCTTGTCTTGTGTTCATCGTTGTAGAGCATACAATCATCGGGATTCTCTCAATTGTTATTTGTCCATTTTAGTTTGCTCTTTTTCTTAATTATATTGATGTCATCTCAAGTTCTTACCTTTGAGTTGTATCTTTCTTCTATTATTTCTTCCCCTCTCTCCGATTATATATTGTTGGAAAGAGAATAAGAAAGAATAGGTTTATCATTAGGATTGTTCATTATTTCGGTAAAAAATTGATTACCAACAACTTCAACCAGTCGTACACTCGTTTCTAAGGACACTAACGTGAGCGGTCATTTTTTGACTCACTCTAACGGTTGAGATTAGTAAAAGGGTCAAGGATCAAAACTTGGACTTGTTTGTTGTATTGGGACAAATTAAATAGCTCCGCACGTTTGCCAATTAAGCTACACTCGATCTAGACTCTAGAGGCACAACCAAATAATCATCTAATTAATTAAGTTGATTTAATTGAAATTAGACAAAATTCATGAACATATATAAGGATGTACAATTTTCTTTTTCAAGTTGTAATTAAAAACCAATAAACCACAGCAAGGACTACTTTTTTTTTCTTCCTATTTGCCTCTCACTCAAATACACATATAATTATTTAATCTAAAAACAAAAAAACATCATAAAACTGCTGGAAATCAAACATGGTTGGGGGTATTATTATTAGGTGGTGTTGCCGCCGACGCCACCTTTCCTCCACGCTCCGACCGGCTGTTCTCGGCAAACCTCATACTTGCTTGGTGCATCCCTTTCTGCTTCTCCTCCTCCGTCCACTCCGCAACATAATAATTCTCTTCGCTCCCTTTAACAACATCTTGACTCGCCGGTAAAAACATGCTTCCCCATTGTGGGAAGTGAACAAAACTCACCGGAATAGTACAAATTACTATCATGATACCCATGTAAGACAATCCTTTCGCCGTCGAGAATGATGCACTCGCAAAGAATATCAACTGGGTTAGCCCTGATCCAAAGTTTCCGCCGGCACCCGTCATTCCTGAGATGATGCCAAGTGATCGCCGGGAAATGAAGGGAATGATGCCGAACGTGGCTCCACAGGCTGCCTGTGCTCCGATGGAGAACAGGATCATAAAGGTGATGGCTAATGGCAAGGAGTTTACTAGGCCGAGGAAGAGACAACAAACACCGCCGGCGGTTTGGAGGAGCCATAGGTTCCAGAGTCGACCTCGCATCCCCCATCGTTTCGCCATGTAATCCGATGTGAAACCTCCGAAGGGGCGAGCTAAGAGGTTTGCCATTCCGAAAGAAGCCGCAATGATTCCGGCTAGATGAAGCTTTAGATCAAATCTATACAATAAATAAATAAAAAACGTTATTTAATTGCGTAATCTATATCTATACCGTATTATAAAGCATTTGAGAAAAAATTCTTAGTATTATAAGTAATAATGCATCAGTACAATTTTATAAAACTGCATATTTGAATTCACAACTAACTGATAAAGATAATCAAATACAAAATAAAATTTTTATTTTAAATATAAAAAATCTAAAATATAATTAGGATAATCATTGAATTTTAACTGAATATTTTGATGTTTTTCATAATAAAAAGAAAATTATATTGTTAAACTTAAAATAATTACATCACTAGTAGACCAAAATGAAATTAAACTAATTTACAAAAAGTCATTATCGTGCACACAAGATCGTAGATAAAGACAATAAATAAAACAAAACATTAAAATCAAGATGTATTGTGAGTAGACTCCTGGTAAATATATAAGGCTGATTGTTACACATAATTTCTTATTATAAATAAATCCAGAAAACAAAAATATTCTGTTACTGAATTAGGTCGAAAAGTATCTAAACATGGATAGAAATATGGTTTATATATATTCAATTAAATATATGATATACCTGTCATAGAAGTATTCCGCAATCACGTTATCTATCGTTAACTCGACACCCATCGAGTAGCCATAGAGAAGCACAAAAATCCATGTCCGATAGTTTCTCACAGCATACCATAATATCTGTATAAAAATCCAAATTAGCATATAATATAATATATAGGCATCGAACATGAACCCTAATTAAGTAGCTAGCTAGGTATGAATTAATTGTTACCTTGCCGAATTTATCTCTAGCAACATCACCCTTCTTCTGAAGAGCACCAAGGTTACCATCAGGCAAATCTTGGCCAAGAGTCAACACCAATATCCCCATGATCACATTAAGCCACCCAGGTATAAAAAACGCTATCCTCCACGCCGTGAACGGTGTCGCCCCCGCCTTCTTAATAATCTCAAACAACACCGGCATCAGGAGCTGCGTTGCTCCGCCCCCCATGTTTCCCCACCCGGCCGCCGTCCCATTCACAAGCCCAATAATCTTGCTGTTAAACATGGTACTCATCCAATACTGGCACGACACAAACGTAGCCAAAGAAAACCCGATCATGAACCGCACAGCTATGTAGCCGCTAGCGTCGTCAACAAATGACATGCAGAACACTGTCGGTGCCGACAACATGATAAGGAAAGCACAGCCGTAACGAGGTCCCAACATGTCACATACAGCACCCATCACCAGCCTGGAGAAAATACTTCCGGAAACTGACGCAACCCCCGCGTTTCCGATGTCAGCTTTTGTGAGATTAAGGTTGTCCCGGATGATCGGAACCAGCGGAGCCGCTGCGAAGGTGGAGACAAAAGTGGTGAAGAAAGAAATCCAGGAGAGATGGAAGGTTCTCATGTGAGGGTTTGCAAATGAGAAAAGCTTAAAGACTTTGGCCTTGTGTTCGGAATCCACCGGGAGGTCGAATTTGGCGGTGGTATCGGTGGCGACCATGGGAGACGCCACAGAAAAGGCCAGCACTGGTTCCCGACCGGTGACTCCATGCATGGAGGTTCCCGGAGAACCTTCAATCTCAGGCATTGTAATTAACTTGAAGTGTTTTTCTAAATATTGGTATTTTTATGAGTGATATATTTTTGCAGTGACGACGAAGAGTTTATATAGGTGTTTGGACACACATCTATGAGTTGTATGCTAGTGTTTAATAATGCATGCAGATGTCATCTTTGTAAGGATATTGATTTCTAAATATGGTTAAACCGTTGACATCTGAAAGGGTTAATTATTGGTAATGGAGATTCCCGAAAGGTTAAGTTGTCGTTTCTATTATCCCAAAAGATACTAATTTGACTACAAACGTTTCTATTATCCCAAAAGATACTAATTTGACTATACATATATAAAAAGGGGACTTTAATCTTGATGTGCATGTGTGAGAAGAAATTCACTATATAGGGGTGTCATTAGCAATGTATAGGAGTGCCATTAGCCTTCCCCTATATGGATATAATACGTAGAGTAACCATCAAATAAAAAATAAAAATACGTTCAGTCTGATCTAAGCTATATAATTTTAAAATTAATTTAACATGTTAACGGTATAATTAATTTCACATACATAAATATGTGAAACCTTAATAATAAAACAAAATTCTATTACTTGCAGGAGTTGCATGCTCTCTTATGCATGTTAACAAAAACTTGTTACAACATATTAATTGTAACACTTGCATATGACTTTACATGTGGAAAAATGATACTTTTTGATTCAACTAATTAATTAACAAGCGTAGAAATCAGGAGCGGAGGAGCTTCTTCGAGCCCAGCAAATCTAGCCACAATAAATCGACTCTATTGCGACGACCGTCGTAGCTATAGATTTTGTAACTATACGTTCGTAGCTGTTGCTCCCAACAGCAACGACATTTCGTCGTAGTAGGCCAAAAATAAAGATTTTTAACTCTTCAAGTATGGAGGCACAACCTGATTTTGTACCTACAGCGACGACTTCCAAGACGTCTGTGAACACCAGATCTTTTAGGGCAGTCAAAGAATGAAAAAAAAGCTTTGAAAATCAGGAGGCATAGAGTCGTCGAAGGTGCTCTCAATTTTAATATTTTATTTTTATAAATTCTTTTCATTGTTTTAGCAATATTTTTATATGGAGATGAATAAAAGATTCAAAAAAAATATTCTAACTATGTACCAATATTCAGTAAATATAATAAGCGAGTATCAAAAAGAAGGAAAAAACTGATGCTAAAAAGTACTTTTATATTGCTTATTTAATGTCTTACCACTACTAAATGTGTCAAAAGTATCAGTCGGAAATTTTATTTATTTATTTATTTCAATTTTATAATTTAAAAGTTTTAAATAATAAATAATTTCCAACGGATAAATCGTCGGAAGGATAATTTTAATTACTTATTTAATTAAGTAATTTCTTGAGGGGAAAAAATCCCCGCGGATTTCCGGCGGCCATGATCCGCCGAAAATATGAAACCCATCAAAAAGTCCGATAGATAAGTCAATCATCGGCACTTTTATACTGGCCGCCGAGCGAAAAGTCGGTATTCCGGAGGATTGTCCTGCGGATTTGGCCGCCGAAATTGGCCTGCCGTCTAATAGTGTACATAGAAAGTCTTTTTAGGCCCATAAAAAGACTTTTTTCATATGTTTCGTAATTGCCTTTTCAATAAAAACACGTACATTTTGAAGATTTCGATATGAAATTAACTTCTAAATATAATAAAAAGAAATTCTTACACTTCATATTAACCAAATAGAGAAACCATACATCCTTAATTATGGTATACGATATGATTTAATCATTTAATTAACTATTGAAACTAAAGAAGAAGTTGGTATGCTCTTTGAAATTGGTATGATCCATGGGTGACGACACACATGATCATAACCTTTGGCTTCTTCCTATAGGCATTTAAACTCAGATTTTTTAGTTATTAATTAATAAAGCTATTGTCTTATTAGTATACTATAAATAAATTAAAAAAGAAAAAGTCTTTGTGTTTGCTAGCAAAGTTTATGTAAAAATTGACAAAAGCTTATGTCTTGCATTGAAAGATAAGAGAACAATTTATAATACAAAGAAGAGCAATCCAATCCTCTAAAGTAGGAAAGGATTCTCATTGACAACCTATCAAAATACCTCTTAATATTATCAAATTATCTCTTAAAATCATTCCTTACATATCGATGTATATCATGACACCCCCCTCAAGTTGGAGCGTGTGGATTCAAGATGCCCAACTTGCTAAGAAGATGATCAAATTATTTTTTGCCTAATGCCTTTGTAAAAATATCCGCATATTGAGTCTTTATATGAACATATAGGAGGGGTCAATCAAACCGTCCGTTATGGCATCACGAACGAAATGACACTCGACCTCGATATGCTTTGTACGCTCGTTGTAAACTGGGTTTTGAGCAATGTGTATGACCGACTCACTATCACAAAATAATGGAATGGCATTAGGATGATTAACTCCTAAACTCAACAGTAAACCTTTGAGCCATTTAGGCTCACAAGTGATGACTGCCATTGAACGATATTCAGCTTCCGCAGATGATCGTGAAACCGTGTGTTGTTTCTCTGTCTTCCAAGATATCGGGGACTGACCAAGAAACACGAGCTATCCCGTTAATGATCGACGAATGATGGGACATGAGGCCCAATCAGAATCGCACCACCCTTGTAGAGATAAATCAGTATCAGCTAGTAGCAGAATACCTTGACCCGGGGTTTCCGTTAGATACCTGACAACACGTAAAGTTGAATTATATCATGAAAATTTATGAAACTTGAAGTTGTAAAAGTTGTGTTGGCTTTAATATATTCTATAAGATATAGGATTGTTCGATTACTCGAGTTAGGAGTGCATTGCTTGCTTGATTAAACAATTTTGCAGAAGTAATGTACCTTTTCACTTCACAATGGATTTTATGTTTAATTCTTGAACATAATTTTTTTAATAGTAACATCCATATAGTGTAAGTAATTATATATATATATCTTTAGGTTCATTCCCGTTTAAAATTAATTTAATAGAGATTAATTTTGGATAGTTTTCGTTTGGACTGTGTAGAACCTTTTGTTTCATTTAGGATGTGAACGGGTAGTAGTGAAGAACAAATGAAGAGACTCAAGGGTTGAAGTCTTTATTGTAGCTAATGAAGAGCCAAAATACGAATGAACTCTCTGCTTCGTAGCAGATTAATACTAGTTAAAGTCCTACTGTCAAGCCACTACTAACAACCAACTAAAGACTAGGACTAGTGAATAGAAAAAAAATTAAAAAAATTAAAAAAAATTAAAAAAAAATTAATTTTTTTTAACTAACACTACTTCAAAATTCCACTTAGGAAACAAACAAAAAATGTTGCTTAATCGGGATTTATGTGTTGCCTAAGGCTATGTTTCTTTTGAAATATATATATAATAGAATATAATATTTCTCTTCTTAGGCAATACTTATTTGCTTATAAGTTGCCTTAGAAGTTTTATATAAAAAAAGTATTACTGCTCATTTTGTGTGCACCATGCTATAGTTTTATAGTTACACGCTTTCTACAAACAAATCTCATACACAAGCAAACAAACATGTTTTCCATACAAGTCCCATAAACGATTAAACACGTGTTTTCTACAAACTCCTCCCATAACTAGGGATGGCAATTTGGCCCGACCCGGTGGGGAACCCGGTCCACCCGACCCGATCGAGGGCGGGGATTCCCCGCCAAACCAGGGACGGGGAAACCCACTTTCAGAAAACCGAGGCCGGGGCCGGGATGACCATCCCCCAACCCGCCCCGGACCTGGTATCACTACACCAAATGTTTCTTTAGACAACATAGGCTAATTGCCTATGTTGCTTAAGATAAGCTTAGGCAACAAAGGCTAATATATGTTGCCTAAGTTTCCTCTTAGGCAACATATCGTTATATGTTGCCTAAGTGAGACCTTATGCAACATATGAATAATTATATGTTGCCTCAAGTATCTTAAGCAACATCTTCCATTATGTTGCCTTAGTTGTGTAATCTTAGGCAACATATTTTCCTATTTCTATGTTGCCTAAGGTAAAAAATTATAAATAAATATAGGTAGTTGAAAATCTAATAAGTTGTGTACGGATGATTGATACCTACTTTTACTTAGGCAACATATAATCTTTTGTATTTGTTGCGTAAGAGTTGGTTTAGGCAACATATATTCTTGTTTCTATGTTGCCTAAGGTCAAAATATAGATAAATATAGGTAGTTGAAAATGTAATAACTCGTGTACGGACGATTTAAGGTTGACGCAATTTGTGAATTATCTAGATTCTTTCAGATGTTGTGTGCTCGAGAGTTGAAGAAATCGAATGTGAATATGTGTATTTTTAAAAAATTGTATGTGTAATTTTATATGTGAACTTTTTAAAAATTATGTGTAATTTTTAAAAATTGTATAAGTCATAAAAGATCTTGTCGGGTTATAATGGACCTTAATAAACTTCAGTAGTTCTTAATAAGTTGTAGTGGGTATTAATGGTCTTATAGAGTTCAATACACACCACGTGCATAAATGCAATACATACATGCATACAAATAGACAAACAAACATACACACACATAATAAGTCACCCTTGTTATTTTTTGGGCCTTAATATGACATGGAGTGTCTTATTGAGCTATAATGTTTCTAAATAAGCTTTTGGTGATTCTTAATAGGCTATAGTGGGTCTTAGTGGTCTTATCGAATGCAATATACACGACAAACATATATGAGTACCGACCTGGATACAAACACGTAATAAGTAACCATTAGTGCTATTGGGCCTTGATAAGTCATAAACGGTATTGTTAAAATATATTTTTATCTACAAGAATAGTTAAAATATTGGATTTGATTCCAATTTTGTTCTTGAAAAATAGTTAAAATTCATATTTGATTGCGAGATAGAGTGTGGGGGTACAGTGGTTGTAGGAGGCTTGATTACCTTTGTTTTAAAGTTTCTGGAAGAAAGTTTGTTGGATATTAGCTAGATGATATTCTTTCTTGATGTTCATCTCTAATTATTATGGATGTTTGATTTTAGATTTTTTATTTTGCACACAATTATCTTTATTATAATCACTATGATTCTAAAGCATATATGTTCATCCTTTAGTTGTGGAAAAATTCAGACCCAACACAGGGATGTTAATGCTTTTAGTTCCAGTAGGCAAGATAAATGAAATGTTGACACATGCATGCAATTTGTCAAGCATACTTGCCTTTGTGTATATACATATTGCAATCATTGTTTCGTGCATGAAGGGGTGATATGATTTCTGTCTTAGGTTACACTGCTTCACATTTTCTACAGGATGATGATGGTGTTTATTGGCTTTCAAGAAGTTCAAAATGACTGAGTAACACTACTTGTATGTCACTTAAAATAGTGTGAAGCGGTTTCATATTGCTCAAACTTATTGAATTCCTTAAATTCATGCAGGATTGGTCCAAGACATACACTGCTACTTCCCTATATTGTCTTAGGTCTTGCTAAAAGAGGTAAGTAGTTAATCCAGGTACTGATCTATGTGTTGACATGCTTCGCAAGAACAACCTTGGTGTTGCGACTTTCATGATATCTCTTTGTATTATAGACTATCAACGTCCCTGCTATAGATTTTCATGCTTCAGAATTTCCAGTTTCAAATCAATGAAGTTGGGTAATTTTGATCTTTGCTTCATGTTAACAACCACAAATTGTATTTGAGTTTTCTTCTCTCATTTTATATCCTTTTCTTCATGCTGGAAAAACAAGTTGATCATGTCTACATCGAAGGAGAAAGTAGGCACTCCAGACGTCTTTTTATTTCTAAGGTTACCATCTGAATTTCTTTTTAAGCTTGTTGTGTTGGCTATCATCTTGTGTATGTGTAGCACTAGCACATCATCGAAGAATAAATGTTGAAGTGGAGCTTCCAAGAAGAAGACTTCTTCAATATAAATTCATGTTTTGGCGGTTCGAGCTCTGAGGATGAGAGGTCCGGCGAAAGGAACCTATATGCCGGTGTCTATGGTTAATGAGGATGATTTGCGGCGACAACTTGCCGAGCGTGACGAGGAGATTCACTTACTAAAAGAGGCACAAGATGAAGCAAAAAAGGAAGCCGCCGAACAAAAAAAGATGATATTATCTTTGATGCAAATTTGCGGTGTTGCTAGCGATGCAAACTCCAACTCAACAACCTCGACAAGCAAGGCTTTAGGTTAATTTTTTATTTTATGTTTTCGTACTTGTTGCCGACTTTTGGACTTGTTTAGGAAAAACATTATCGTTCAATTATAGAATTTATTAATTTTATTTGGTTATTGGAGTTGTTTGTCGATTGACACGAGTTTGTTTGTTTATGGGAGTTTGTAGAAAACATGCAAGTAAAAAATGCATCATGGTGCACAAAATGTGCAATATTTTTTTTATATAAAACATCTTAGGCAACATATGCAAATAGTATATGTTGTCTAAGTTGATATCTTAGGCAACATATGCAAATAGTATATGTTGTCTAAGTTGATATCTTAGGCAACATATGCATAAATCTAATGTTGTCTAAGTTGATATCTTAGGCAACATATGTTTTTCTCATAGGCAACATAACCAGTTGTGTGTTGCTTAAGGAGTCCGTTTAGGCAACATATGATGTTTGCTTATGTTGCCTAGGTTCTTATGCAACATTGAGAAGGCAACACTGCTTAGGCAACATAGGCATGTTGCCTAAGCCTTAGGCAACACATAAACCCATCTTAAGCAACATTTTTCATTTGTTGCCTAAGTGATATTTGGTGTAGTGTATATATATATAATTAAAAATGTTATTTATTTTATATATATTTATTAAATATACAATAAATTTTAAAAAAATTATTTTTTGAGTAAACTACGATTTTCGTCCCTATGGTTTGATGTTTATAACGATTTTCGTCCCTATGGTTTAGAAACTGCTTTTTTCGTCCCTGTAGTATGCATTTTCTTTCGTTTTTTGTCCCTCGGACTAATTCTGTTAAATTGCAACCATTAAATCAAGGGCATTTCTGTCTTTTCTTATTTTATTTAATTTTCTATTAAAAATTATCTTATATTGATTCAATAATTGTAATAATATATTACATTTAGTATTTAATATTATACTATATATGTATATATATATGTATATATATATATATATAGGGATGGGATCGAGAGAGAACAAGGAAAAATGAAAGAACCAAAGAACTCATCCAAGCCATTAGATTAAGATGATCCAATGGTTATGAATTAAAAGGTAGTTATAACCAATTTTTTTAATAAAAAAAGGTATTTACCCTCTGTTTTTAAATTCAAAATTGGCGAAGTATGACAGAAATTAAAGCGAAACAAATTACACCAAAAAATTCATCATTTTATTATCTTTAATTTGACATCCATTTTGATATATTTTTTCATCCGTTTTTTCATGGTTCTTCGGTTCTTTCTTTTTTCAAGGTTCTTCCTTGATCCTTTATATATATATATATATATATATATATATATATATATATATATATATATAGGGAAAGGTTCAATAGAGAAGTCCAAATATTTAGAGAAATAGAGAAGTGATCTTGGCCATTTATTCGGTCAAGATCGGCGGCTTTGATCGAGAAGCAGCGGATAATTACTCGCGTGGTCTGCACAAGATAGAGGGGTAGTTTCGTAAAAAAATATACGGCCTGAGTTCATATATGAATCTGTGTGATTCACATATGAACTATACGTTCATATATGAACCTTTGTAATTCACATATAAACTCTTTTTAACTAATTCATATATGAACCTTTGTGATTCATATATGAACCTTTGTGATTCATATATGAATCAGTTAATTTGTTCATATGAGAAGTAGTTAAAAAAAAATCATATATGAATCACAAAGATTCATATATGAACACAAAGGTTCATATATGAATTAGTTAAAAAAAATCATATATGAATCACAAAGGTTCATATATGAATCATAAGATTCATATATGAATTAGTTATAAAGAGTTCATATGTGAATTACAAAGGTTCATATATGAACGTATAGTTCATATGTGAATCACACAGATTCATATATGAACTCAGCCCGTGTTTTTTGTAAAAGTTACGAAATTGCCCTTCTATTTTTGGAACAGCCGCAACTTTTGACCAGTCAAAGCCGCAACTTTTGACCAATTATAACCGATCTTGACCGAATAAATGGCCAAGATCACTTCTCTATTTCTCTAAATATTTGGACTTCTCTATTGAACCTAAGGCTATATATATATATATATAATCCATCTCCAAGTCACAACCTCCAACACAGGTGGGTCTCCTCCACCAACCTGGCAACACTTATAACCTCCATCTTCAAGAATCAAGCTACCATGTCCCCATGAAATTAATGTCAAACCCGAAGGTGGGGGAAGGGTTATTACGGTGGTGCAGGTCGGTGAAGGGAGGAGATGAGGTTACGGTGGGGTCAAAATCAAACGATGCTCGGAGACGGCCGTCGATGACAGGGAAGATGGGTAACAAAGAAGACCGGTGACGGTGAGGTCCAATGGTGGTTGATGATACCAATCAACTAACCTCCAAGGGAGGTTGAAGGTTCCAAGCAGAATGGTTTTTTATTTTTAATTAAAATAAAATATTTGTTTTAAAAGACAAAAAGCCTTTTCAAAACCTTTAATTGTTTTTACTTCTTTCGGTTCTTATATCCCTCTAGTCCGTATAGTGTATCACTTGGCAAATATATCAAAGTTTTTATATAAAAACAAATGAAGAGCTTTGAAATTTCTGAAGTGTGAGGTTTAAACCAGCCAAACTTCAAAGAACTTCAAAACAACCCATAAACTTTTAAAAAGTTTGAAATAAAGCATTTAAGATCCGTTATTTGAGTAATTGCATATGGATGATGTGTGTGTGGTTACACCGGTGAAGTTGGTTGCGTCGATGAGACAAGGCAAGGGGAAGAAGATGGGTGCAGTTTGGACTTTGGAGGGTGACGGTGGGTTTGGGGAGATATAATATGATAATATGTATAATATAAAAATTATTTAATGAAAAATGCAGAAAAAAAAGAGAAAGACAATAATACCCTTTATTTAACTGACTTTTTTAGTAAAGTTACTCTAAGGGACAAAAAACATAAGAAATGTAAACCACCGGGACGAAAATAGCAATTTTTAAACCATAGGGACGAAAATCATTATAAACATCAAACCATAGGGATGAAAATCGTAGTTTACTCTTATTTTTTTGTGTGTAAATGTAATCAGATATTCATCTGAAGTCGTGACTCTCGTGAAGTGAACTAAATAGGAAAAGACATACAAAGACAAAGCCACAAGCCCACAAAGGAAACCCTAGCCTGCAGCCCTGCACGACTCCGGACTCACCGCTCACGTCGTCAGTCCTCACCTCCACCTCCGACCTCCGCCTCCACCGTCGCCGGCGACTCGACCTCCGCCTCCACCCACTCTCGCCTCCACCTCCGCTCACGTCGTCAGTCCTCACCTTCATCTAGTTTCTGATATGAGTTTATTAAAATGAAACTTTTCTAGCCTATTAATCTAGAAATTTAGGTTTTTCTGATCTGAGTTTTGTTTGATTTATGTTTAATTTGAATTGGTGATTTTTCTGCTGATTTTTGTGTTGATTGGTATTTTTCTTGTAATCTAATAAGTTAATCCAAGTTTGAATTGGTGATTTTTCAGAAATCCGGGTCATAACCGGGTCGGGGAACTGGGTAAAAAACGGGGAACGGATGACCGGGTCTTGACCGGGGTTGACCGTAAAATTGACCGGGGATGGGATTGCATTCCCCGCACCTGCCCGGGGCCGGGGGACGGTAAGTAAAACCGGGGTCGGGGCCGGGGATGGTGAACCCCGCCCCGTTGCCATGCCTATTGATAACCAAACAAAACTAATAAGTTCAATAATTGAAAGATAACCTTTTTTCCTAAATAAGTACAATAATTGAAAGACAACATCCTTTTTGGCAAATTCCAAAAATGTATATTTTCTCAAAATGTAATTTTACTCGAATCTTATTAAATTCATCCAACTTTTGTCCATATTTTCTGTCATATATGTATGTGAAAAATAAATACATACATAAAATAAGAGCTAAAAGTATATTTTTAGACACGTAGTAATCCAAATTTACGTGAGATAAACATGAAATAATTACAAAATTAGACAAAATGGGATAATAACCGAAGAATCTCTAAATATCTTTTGATGATGAAAACAACACTATAAAACAAATGAATTTACCCACAAAAGTTACACAGAAATTTTTGTCGGTGTTACCCACGGATTACCCAGAAAATACCAATGATTCAGTAGAATCTGATGTTTTTCGAGAAAATACTCATGGATCACCTAGAGAATATCTGGTAACCTGCCACTGATTTGCATTACCCACAAAAAAAATTACGCACCAACTTTTGTGACGAATCATCCTTTAACGACAGATTTTCCAGGGAAAAGTTCGTAAACAAAAGTCTTTCATGTAGTAGTGAACGCTTGTTGGAAGCCAAGAGTCGCAAAAATCGCTCCAATTTGTGTTCTAAGTTTACATGAAATTAAATAACTACAAAATTAGACAAAAAAGGATAATAATTATCTAAGAATCTCTAAATATCATTTGATGATGAAAATAACGTTTATTGAAAGACAAAATCGCTCGAAGTCACGTTTCACACCATCAAAAGCCAAAATGTTAATGAACGAGTTCAAAAATATAACACGTATTTACATTAATAGATATAAAACTTAATTGTTTTTAATAGCAATAACATGTTGTGATAATCATCCTGAAATTCAACACCTTATAATTCAATTAAAAATAAATAACTTGCAAATAATTATTTGCTTATAACGTGAGCGTTGACCTTGACTATGTTTGGATAGATATAGGGATTTGTATAGTTATTTCTGTTAATTAAAAAATTGCCACATGAATCATATAAGAATATTGTATTTTATATATAATTAAATCCTGTGGCATTGATTTAAATTGGGGCTATAAATTCCTTCATTTATCTCCCTATAAAATTATGGGTACTTTGGTAATTGGAAAATAAAACATTTTGTTTTTGAGTTGGCAAGATAGTTATCAAATTGGCATGATTAAAAAAAATGTATACTTATTAGAGAATGGATAAGGGATTGCCAAATAAGTAAGTTATTGAGTAAATGATATAGAGGAACTGGCAGCAAAGATCGAGTGTCAGGTCGAGCGACAAGGAGGAAGGCAGAAACGCAAAAACGGTGCCGACGCTAGTTTCGGTGCCAGCAAACTAGCACCAAACTAGCACCACCTTCTGTTTTGAAGGATGTATAAAGATAATGGTTGAAAGAGAATTCTTATTATATAAAAAGCGTACAACGAAGGGCTTATATAGCCACAGAATATACAGATCAATAACAAAGGTGGAGCTAATCAATGAACTATTCTAGGAAATATAACAACCTTGACTGGGTATTTACAACGTGATATTCATAGGATAATCTAATTAGGTGGAGATATCTTGTTAAGATGCTGTGGACCTAATACGCCCCCGCAAGATGGAGGATCCGTCGGAGACTCCTATCTTGGACCGAAGTTTTAAAAACAAGTTGCGCCCGAGTGGCTTGGTTAGTGCATCAGCGAGTTGATCAATAGAATTTATGTGTAGGACCCGCAGTGAGCCATCAGCCACTTTTTCACGAACAAAATGGTAATCGAGTGCCACATGTTTCATTCTGGAGTGGTAAACAGGATTAGCGCATAAATAGGTGGCACCAGTATTATCACAATATAAAGTAGGGGAGTGTGAACTAGCAATGCCCAGTTCATGTAACAGATGTTGAACCCACAATACTTCAGATGCTGCATTAGCTAGGGCCTTATATTCTGCATCTATAGATGAACGAGAAACAGATTTTTGGCGAGCCGAACGCCACGAGATAATGTTCGAGCCGAGGTAGAGAATATATGCGGTGGTAGAGCGACCACCATTTGAGACACCACCCCAATCTGAGTCTGAGAAAGCTTTAATATCCAAGGTAGAGGCTCGGTTTAGAAATAAGCCATGATGAATCGTTCCTTTGAGGTACCTGAGAACTCTCTTTAGCGCCTGCCAATGTGTTTGAGTGGGTAGGTGCATAAACTGGGATAGTTTATTCACAGCAAATGAAATATCCGGTCTCGTGAAGGCTAGATACTAAAGAGAGCCAACCAATCTCCGGTAAGGTGTAGGGTCTACGTGCGGTGACTCATCCATGGAGGAAAGAACAACTGAAGAACTCAAAGGGGTTGCTACCTCCTTGGCACCATCCATATGAAATTGGGTTAGAAGGTCTTGGATATGACGATGTTGGGAAAGGAAGAGTCCTACAGGAGTGGGAATGACTTCAATATCGAGGAAGTGGTGTAGAGGACCTAGATCTTTGATTGAGAACTTGTTGGCAAGGGTTTGAACAAAATGATCAAAGAACATGTCATTGTTTCCGGTGAGGACAATGTCGTCTACATAGACCATAAAAAAGCATGTGACATTGTGGTGATTGTAAATGAAAAGAGAGGCATCCGCTCGAGACTTAGTAAAACCAAAGGTGAGGAGAAAGTTGGACAATTCTATGTACCAAGCTCTAGGGGCCTGTTTTAAACCGTATATGGACTTGCGTAGTTTACACAGGTGACTAGGAAATTGAGGATGAGTAAATCCTGGTGGCTGAGTCATGTAAACTTCTTCATGGAGAGTGCCATGAAGGAATGCATTGTTTACATCGTGTTGTCGAAGTGGCCAATTTTTTGTAAGGGCAACAGATAAGACAAGCCGAATGGTAACGAGTTTAGCTACCGGACTGAAAGTTTCGAAGTAGTCCTTGCCATGTTGTTGAAGAAACCCTTTGGCAACTAAGCGAGCTTTGTACTTTGCAATAGTGTCGTCCGGATTTCGTTTTATTCGAAACACCCATTTACATCCGATTGGAGTTTGAGTTTGAGATGAACGGGGAACAAGCTCCCAAGTACCATTGTGCATGAGCGCATTAAACTCATGGTCCATGGCCTGACGCCATTTGGGGTCTTTTAAGGCTTGGTTGTGAGTGTTTGGTTCAACTGTTGGAGGGATAGGATGTAGGGTTGTGGAGTTGACAAAGGAAGAATTGTAATATTTTTGGTTAGGTTTACGAGGCCGTGAAGGAGGGAGGTCTGGAGTTGGATGGGGATCAGAATTATTTGGCGGAGGGGTAGGTTCTGTACTTAGGTCGGTTTCTGGGGAGTTGACAACAACGATGGTATGGGAGCTGGATTTTGGTTCAGGATTTTGGGCAGTAGGTGATTGCGGAGTGAGGGAAGAATGTGGTGTACTGGGAGGAACCGATGGTTGGATAGGATTAGGTGAGGCATTGGAAGGGGATGATGGAAGAGGTGTAATAGGTTGTGGAGAAGGACTGGAAGGAGGAGGTGGGGATGGGAAGTTGTGTGGTGAAGGGGATGGAGATAAAAAGGAGGCGACAGTTGGTAATTGTGAGGAGTGAAAAGATTTAGTGGAGGGAAAGGTTGAGTCAATGAATTGCACATGACGAGAGTGGTAGAGACGAAGGGTTCCGAGATCATAACATTTGTATGCAGACTTGGAAGTGGAGTAACCAAGAAAGATACAGGGTGACGAACGGGGTTGGAGTTTGAATGTGGTGTATGGTCTTAGCCAGGGATAGCAGAGACAACCAAAGGGCTTAAGTTTAGAGTAGTTAGGGACTTGGTTGAATAGGGCTTCATAAGGGCTTTTGTGGTTTAGTATGGTGGTGGGAAGTCGATTGATAAGATAAACGGCTGTTTGGAACGCATGAGACCAGTAATGGAGTGGTAGCTTGGCATGGTGAAGCAGAGACAGTCCAGTTTCAACGATGTGTCTATGATGCCATTCTGCAATGCCATTCTGTTCCGGGGTGTGAGGCGGCGTGGTGTAGTGAGATATGCCGTGAGTCTTAAGATATGTGCTTAAGCCTTGGTATTCACCCCCATTGTCAGTGAATAAGGAAGTAAGTGGTGTTTGGAGGAATTTTTCCACAAGTGTTTTGAATTGAGGGAAAAGTTGTGCGACATCTGACTTTCGTTTGATGGGGTAAAGCCAGACGTACTTCGTAGTGGAAGTTGTCTACTGTGGAAGTTGTCTACTGACATTCAACAAAAAGAACATAGTAGTGGAAGTTGTCTACTGATTTTTGAACTGGGCCCCATACATCAGAATACACAAGTTGCAAAGGTTTAGTAGTAACAAACGAGTTTGGGCCAAATGGCAATTTGTGACTTTTATTAATGGAACAAGACGCACAATGAACAGTAGAATCAAAAGTAATTTGAGAACTGAGACCCATCAATTGGACAATGTGTTTGAATACTTTAATAGACGGATGCCCTAACTTATGATGCCATTCTAATGGAGATATCTTGGTGAGATGGTTGATGTGGGTTTTGGATGGTGGGATAGCATGGTAGATATCTTCAATGTTCTCCCCCCGCATGAGACGCGCCCCCGTGCGTAGATCCTTCACAAAAAAATGGTGTGGAAAAAATTCCACATAAACATTGTTAGTCCGACATAGTTTTGCAACTGATATGAGATTCCGTTTTAAATTGGGAACACATAAGACATTTGACAAAATTAAGTCTTTCGAGGGTGTGCATAAGTGTGTAGAACCAATATGTGAAATTGGTAAACTTTTACCATCACCGAGAATTATCTCGTCCGGGCCACCGTAGTCTGAAACATGTTGGATATTGGCACTGTTAGAGGTGACATGGTTGGAGGCGCCATTGTCGAATAACCATTGCGGGAGGCTATTCGTCGTTGTAACATTGGCAACTGGAGGAGATGGTTGGGTGTTGGATATGGAGATGTTGTTGTCACGCAAGAGCCGAGAGAGTTTCCTGCATTCCACGGTGTTGTGCCCGGGGATGTTGCAGAATTGACAGAAGGCATTGACACGATTTGAACAATTTCCCCCAGATTGATTGCGATGGTCTCTGCGTGATATGTTGTTGTTTTGAGAGAAGCGAGAAGGGTGAGAACCTGGAGTGAACCCATTAGTGTTGGGACGATATGATGGTCGGCCCTGCTGTTTGGCGGTGTAGTTGACAGTACCGGAAACGAGTCTGAGGACGGGGAGGCTTCTTTGAGGGCTCTCTCAAAATCCAGTAGTTTGTCAAAAAGTTCTGGATATGAAAGAGGGGTTTCACGAATTTTGATGGCAGCGACAATTGAGCCATACTCTTCACCCAGTTGAGAGAGCACGTGAACCAGGATGTCTTCTTCAGATACAGGGCTTTGCGCAAGAGCTAGGTCATCTGCAATTGATCTTGTTAGGTCCATGATCTTCATACAATTCAAGTATTGTGTAACAAGATAATGAAGAACATTATTGAAAAAGAAATCTAACCTAGAGAGAACACAAAGTGATTAGAGATCTACATCTTGTATTAATGAATTCTCTTTTACAAACTACAAGTAAAGACCTATTTATAGTCTTCATCACTTGCTACAACAATTAAGCATAAGCCCTTTAACACAGCTATTGCTTTACAAAACTTTCTATTATAAAGGACAACTTCAGTGTCCTAACAGATCTCATGTATTGAAGGTACTCGGCAATGGTTCGATTACCTTTAGGGTTCTTGACCAGTTTTGATTTCAGAGAGATAATACGGGATCGTGATGCACTTGCAAAGCTTGAGTTCAGGCGAACCCAGGCATCATGCGCAGTAACAGCAGAGGAGATGAGTGGCTGAATCGGATCAGAGAGACTTACAAGGATGGCACTTATGATAACTTGATCTTGCCTGTACCATGGAAGGTACTCAGGATTCGACTTTGACCCATCCTTGTCAGCAATCGACTTCTTTGGTGGGTTTGATTCAGTGAGGAAGTGATCTAATTCAAGACCAATTAGGGTGGATTCAATTTGTTTTCTCCAAACAGGAAAATTGGTAGGTGTGAGTTTGATTGGAAAATGGGTAGAGGCAGTGATTTGAACAATTGTGGATTTAGAACCCATTGCTGATTGCAACTTTGGAGAAGGATGAATGATCGATTTTGCTGGTTAGAGCTTAATTACGCTCTGATACCATATAAAGATAATGGTTGAAAGAGAATTCTTATTATATAAAAAGCGTACAGCGAAGGGCTTATATAGCCACAAAATATACAGATCAATAACAAAGGTGGAGCTAATCAAGGAACTATTCTAGGAAAATATAACAGCCTTGACTGGGTATTTACAACGTGATATTCACAGGATAATCTAATTAGGTGGAGATATCTTGTTAAGATGCTGTGGACCTAATAGGATGGCGCCCATTATCCCGCTAGTTGAACAACGCATGGCTAGCGCCATATCTCCAGCCCACGTGACTATCCAATTAGTTTCCTATCCTTTTGATTTCCTATTTTCTTTCTTTAGTTTTCATTAGAATAAGGTTATTTCCTTCTTAATTAGATTAGATTAAGGTTAGGTTTAAGTTTTCTTAATTATCCTTTTATTAGTTTAGTATTTATCGCTTTCCGTTTTAGATTATAAATAGGGTATTAGGGTTTCATTGTTAATCAGTTTTATGAATTAATAAAGTTTGTTCTTTTTAGAGAGGATTCTCTAGTTCTTCGTGTTTTGTGATTCGTAATCACGTTTATCAAAGTGTTTAGACGTTTGCCGATCCTTCCGCAAAACCCACGCTGTGTCAAGTGGTATCAGAGCAGGATTCGCCTGTCTTTTCACCATCATGGCAGATCAACAACCCGCTACCAAAGCAGATTTGGTCGATATGAACGCGGCCCTTACCGCGGCAATCGCTGGTCTGACGGCGACTGTTAACCGACTTCAACCCAACGTCCTTCACGACAACCGCCGACGAAGAGACAGGTTTGAAGAACCGATTGTGAGGCCACACAATGTCAATCATAATCAGATCAACCCTTTTAATTCCGAATCCGAAAAGGAGGAGGAAGAAGAGGAGCCGATCAACAACCAGAGAGATGAGAATGACTATCGTATAAAAGCGGACATCCCGTTTTTCCACGGAACCATGGGAGTTGAAGAGTTCCTCGACTGGAAAATCGAGGTCGATCGATTTTTCGACATCATGGAGATTCCCGAGCATAAACAAATCAAGATGGTTGCTTTCCGTCTCAAAAGCACCGCTGCCGTGTGGTGGGACAAACTCGTGGTCCAACGTCAACGACAGCAAAGGGGTCCAATTCGATCATGGCGCCGAATGAAACAATTGATGGCTGAACGTTTTCTACCGGAAGATTACGAACAAATCCTCTATAGGATGTATCTCAACTGCAACCAAGGTCCGAGATCCGTAACCGACTACACAACCGAATTCCTTCGGTTAACGGATCGCAACGAGATAGGAGAATCCGAAGGACAAAAGGTAGCCCGGTACATCAGCGTCCTGAAAACCTCAATCCAAGACAAGATTGGTCTCCAAAACGTGTGGACCGTGACCGAAGCTTCGAGCTTAGCTCTAAAGGCCGAGTTAATGGAAAAATCTGCACGCACCTCCAACTTCCATCAACGATTTCAAGGACCCAACGAAAACTCAAACGCCATCGTCGATAAAGGGAAGAGCACCGCAACCCCTCAAGACACTAACCCGCCACACCAAGCTAATACCGGCAATCCTAGCGGTGGACCACAAGGAAAACCTACACCTACCACGGCACCCAACCCATATGCTAGGCCGATGAGCTCAAAGTGTTACCGATGTGGCCAGCCGGGACATCGATCTAATGAATGCACTAATCGAAGAACGACGACACTAATAGACGGAGAGGAAAGTAGCGAAGACAACTTATATGAGGGTGCAGAATTTGCCAAAGAAGAATCAGGAGAAAAGATCAATATCGTGCTCCAACGAGTTCTTTTCTCATCCAAAGAAGAGAGCCAAAGAAATAATCTTTTTCGATCACATTGCTCCGTTCACAAAAAGGTATGTAATCTCATCATTGACAACGGGAGTTGTGAGAACTTAGTATCACGAAAGTTAGTCGACCACCTCAACCTTCCCACTCAACCGCACGAGGCCCCATATTCTCTCGGGTGGGTCAAGAAAGGCCCGCAAGTTAGGGTCATGCAGACTTTTCGGGTGCCGATATCAATCGGAAAACACTACCAAGAGGAGGTTCTATGCGATGTTCTCGACATGAACGCATGTCATATCCTACTAGGCCGCCCTTGGCAATTTGATAATGACGTCACTTATAAGGGAAGAGACAACGTCATGGTATTCCGTTGGGGCGACCGAAAAATCGCCATGGCACCCGTTACTAGTTTTGAAAAGACCTACGACAAGAAAAGCGACAACTTTCTCATCATGACCAATAGCGAGAGAGAGATGGGAGAAGATGCCAAGAAAGTCGAAGTCTTTTGCTCTATTGTCGATAAAGGGCTAATAAGTGCAGAAAAGGTTGAGGCCGAAATTCCGAAAAGAGTGAACGAGGTACCCGAAAATTCCGAAAAGGTTGACCAGCGCATGGCTAGCGCCATATCTCCAGCCCACGTGACTATCCAATTAGTTTCCTATCCTTTTGATTTCCTATTTTCTTTCTTTAGTTTCCATTAGAATAAGGTTATTTCCTTCTTAATTAGATTAGATTAAGGTTGGGTTTAAGTTTTCTTAATTATCCTTTTATTAGTTTAGTATTTATCGCTTTCCGTTTTAGATTATAAATAGGGTATTAGGGTTTCATTGTTAATCAGTTTTATGAATTAATAAAGTTTGTTCTTTTTAGAGAGGATTCTCTAGTTCTTCGTGTTTTACGATTCGTAATCACGTTTATCAAAGGGTTTAGACGCTTGTCGATCCTTCCGCAAAACCCAAGCTGCGTCAGTAAAACATGGGGTTTGAAAGAACTTTGGTGTTCATTCCTTGAGTTCAACAATTATACTTGTAATCATGTGCTTTGCATTTTGTTAGGGAAGTCATATACATCCTATGACCCTATGTAACGACCCGGATTTCCATACATAGTTCAAATAGCATACATTGCATAACGTCGTTAAAACAAGAGATACATTTTTATAACAAATACGGTCCCCTAGTCTTTTACAAACATTCAGTACATCATTACAAACGTTTACATAGTAGATTACATCATTTCTAACAACATGCTATATCTACTAAACACATCATAGTCTTCAACTACATAGTCCTCCAAAAGCTATTCGCGGTTTAACCTTCTTATTTGCTCTTACTCGATCCACGACCTGGAATACATATTTTTAAAACAAAATGAGGGTTAGACCTTGAGGTCTAGTGAGAAAATCCCCGTTAGTTAAAAACCATTTGCACAACATCGTACACATAATTCACATAAGAATACCAATTAAGACTCATGCATCATGTATCCTTCCATCTCATTCTCTTGGCCATATTAATTGGTTGCGAGCCAATTAATCAATTTACACCACTGTACTAAATACAGCCAACACCACTGTCCCTCTGTACAGCCAACATACACCGGTCCTAATCCCGGCCAACTAGCACCCATGCAGTGTAATACTCATATAAACACAATATGCACATTATTACACTCATTCACATATATGTATTCCAGTTAGAAAACATTTTAAGTAAAAACTCACTTGTTTGCTTATCCAAAACTCCTTCCACAAAGAACTCAGCTTTCACCTTCGATTCACAGTATCTGAAACAAATAGATACATATATCTCTTTACCATATAAAACACATAAGTCTTACTAAAGCTAAGAACTCTAAAGAACTCAAATCCTCAAATGTTACCCCCAAACCCGAACTTAAGTCGAGTCCACAGTACATTTAATCCTCATCCATTCCCTATCCAATAACTAACAATACACAGGTTACTGGATACTCAAAAGCATCTAAACTCTCAAAATTGATCAAACAGCCAAATTATCCGGACAACACAAAACTATACGGACAATAGGGCTTTCCAGACAACATATTCAATCCGGACGTCATCCGAAAACCACAGTGATCCGGACTCCATCCGGTATCTAAAATCGTCCGGAAACTTAATGAAAATAGGAACTTACCGGATGCAAGAATCGTCCGGACACCTTTAGAATACTATCCGGACACTACCAACAAAATTACCCGGATACCTTCATATCATCCGGAAACTACTGACTGTTTATCCATTCCCCCCCCCCAGAAACCGACTGAATCACTACCAGATGTGTAATTGACTATTCTAATCCGATAGAAACCTTCTAATACCAATTACAAACATAAAATACAAAGAAACATACCTCAGATCCTCTTCCAAGTGCACCAATTTGAAGCCTTAACCTCCTTTTTCTTCTTTTGCTTATTTTCTCTCCAAAGCACACACACACTGATTTCTGGATATTTTTAGCTTTCTGAAATATTTGGATTACTAAAGGGATAATATCTATTCCTATTTACCATTTAGACCTTAAGCTATCCATTAATGACCAAACCACCCCTAAACTTATAAATTAACCCAAACTTACCCTAAACATCAATTATAGAGTTAAATAGATTTAACGGAACTAACATTTAACTAACGAACTTACGCGGGGTATTACACCCTAGCGCGGTTGTTAGTAGTGATTGTTAAATAACACATCATACTTTTGTACTAATATCTAAATTTTCAAAAGGTAAAATAGAATACCCTAGCCAAGACGGGCTTAAAACCCTTTTCAACTGGTGTCATCTTCATTAACTGCAAAATCAGTATTTGAGAGCGACTTCTTGACCATAGGTGCGATTTTCTCACCTTCAAACTCTCTCCTCATTAAATTTAAATCCAGGGCTTGGTGGGAGCTTTTAGTGAAGCACTAAAGGGCCTTTGGAGCCATTTGGGGTGAAGATTCAAGCAAAGTTCAATAATCAACCTCATCTCCTCCTTCGGGTTTTCAAGGGTTTAGTAAACTTCTAGGTTTTCTTTCTAAAACCTAAGTGGCGAGTTTGTAAATGTTTTGTAAAAACTTGATATATGTCTAAATGTTTTTATTCATTCTCATCTCATGTTTCATCTTGAATATGCTCTTTTTATTTGGTAAAATGTTCATACTATCATATTTGGATGTTAGTGAGTATTTTGATGAAAACTTTTTGTATTTGTGTCTTAAAACTAATGGGTTTATAGCTAAAGTATTTTAGAGAGGTTTTATGGAACTCATTGGTATTTTGATGCTTTTATGCAAATATACTTGTTATGGAATGTAGACCTAATGGTCCATATGTGACATTTTTTTTATGCCTTAACACTACTTGTTCATGGTCTTGTGCCTAATATGTAGTTTTACTACTTGAGAATGACATATAAGGGGTTATATGTCTATCTGACTTATTTAGAGGCCCTTGAACATTATGTAAAACTCATTTCATGTTGAATATAGTGGTTGGACCACAAGCTTACATTTATTGGTATTATATACAATTTGCTTGGAGTAATTGTGTATAATGGTATATATGGAAATTGTGGATGAACCGTCAAGTAGGCATTAAGAGGATTTAGTCTTGTGGTGTCACCTTAGAGGTATGTGCCTAGATCACCGCCATTTGGGGTTATGTCGTGGAGGTAGTCTTCAATGTGTCGGGCCTTGTAGTGTTACTCGTGGGAGTAGACACTAAGGTAAATCGACTTCCTTTCCAAAAAAAAGTAAATCGACTATTGCGGTGAAACTTGGTTGTTGCTATGGGCCTCCCCCGTTGATTTCAAACAATGAGCTATATAATAGTATAAATGAATTCTGATCATTACTTGTTGGTATATATTATTTGTTCAAACTCACTAGACTTTTTGGCTAATTACTTCTTTGGTGTAGACATGTATCTCAGGTTTTAGCGGCGTTGTCGCCAAGAAAAGCTAGACGGTCTAGAAATTAGTTTGGGGAATAAATTTTTGGGATGCCTATTTTAGAAGACAATATTTTGTGAATGGATGACACCAATCTGTAATTTTATTTACTTAGAGAAATTAGATTAATAGGTTGTTATCTTTTACCGTTAAATTAGAAACTTGTGATTAAACAGACGTATTTTGGTTTCCCCTTTTTGGGATAACTCATGTCTTGACATTTATATACCACTTTTCCGTTTTAAGAAAAATTTTATTTATCCCAATATTTTAGGTGTTACATACTTAGGCCTTGTTTGTTTTTTAGAATTTTCAGCTTTTAATTGACACTTTTGTCTGAATCGGCCAGACATTTAGCAATTAAGAGCGTTTTTTTCTTCATATGCTCTTATCTCTAAAGGATTCTAAATCAAAAAGTGATAACCTAACCTCTAAATGGCTTAGACATACGCCTCCATCTCTCGGTCAACTCCATCGTCTCATCAACTCCATCATGCTTCTTCCTTCGAATCGATCAAGTATTTTTTTCGTGGCCTCCCTCTCTTTACTCGAATCGATCTGGTACTGCTTTGTTTCTTGAGGATCCTGTTTCGATTCCACCCTCTCTTTAATCTGTATTGTTTTTCCTGTTTTGAATCGATCAACTACTGCTTTGTTTCTTGAGTACTTTGTTTCGATCCCACCTTTTCTTTACTCGATTTAACCTTCAAAAACACAAACTTGGATAACAACTTGTTGGTAACAAATTGTTTTTAGAGTAAATTACAAATTTGGTCCCTGTGGTTTGACCCCAATTACGATGGAGGTCCTTAAACCCTAAAAATCATGGCTAGGATCCTTGAGGTTCTATTTTCTTTACAATGGAGGTCCCTCGAGTTAACTTTCGTTAAAAAGCTCTGTTAAGTCAAGGGTATTTTTGTCATTTTATGATTATATTTAATATGCTTTTTATGGTACACCTTTGGATGCTTATATTACAACTCTTTAACCATATAAAAACACCTATCTACGACGCAGTCCCAACCACATCTCATATCAACTTTTCCTGCCAAAACCTCAATTGCGGTCATCTTCTTCGACCAAAACCCCAACTCCAGTCATCTTCTCCGGCTAAAACTCCATCTCTCCCACCACATACAAACTCAATCGACCACCGGTAAATTCAAATAACTCAACTATTGATTAAAGCTCTTGCATTTTTTTATATCAAACTCAATTCAAAATCAAAAACTGAAACTCAAAACAAAATCAAAACTCAGTCTCCAATCAGAATCAAAACTCAAACACAAATACAAACCCAACAACCACCATCATCGAGCCCTAACCACCCACCCACCACAACTACCTATCGAACAACCTACTACCCCACACCCAATTTTTTGAATTCTCATTGGAAAACAAACCCAAGGCCGATTTTATGAGTTCGATGGGTTTTACCAACAAACCCGAACTTATATGGCACTGTCGAGATGATGAAACCAAAAACCAAGATGGACACCACTTCTGCAACCCTGAAGAACACAGAGGGTTCACGTAAGGCAAAATCCCCCCAAAATACAAACCTGTGATTAAGATCAACATCAAAATTTGGTGGGAAAATACCCCCAAATCAAATCAAGATCGTCCATATGATTTCATATCAAGATTGTCCCTGAGATTCCATTAGTGAAGAAGATGGATGGGTGGGGAGAGGAGGTACCGGTTGCCGGAGAAGTTAAGAGTTCGCCAACAGTGGTAGGGGATTAAGGAAGGAGGAGCTCAGTGGGATGGGGAGGGAAGAAGGAGGTCACCGTTAGGGGGGTCTTGGCAACCGCTGGTAGGGTTTGGGATTAGGATTAGGATTAGAAGGGTTATTATATGTTTTGATTTAAATTTTAATAGAAAACAAAACAATATGTAAAAGACGGAAATACCCTTGAGTTAACAAAGCTATTTAACAGAAGTTAGAGCCAGGGACCTCCATCGTAATGAAAATGAAACCTCAAGGACCCTAGCCATGATTTTTAGGGTTTAGGGACCTCCATCGTAATTGAGGTCAAACCACAGGAGCCAAATTTGTAATTTACTCTTGTTTTTAACAAAAATAATAGTTTTTAACAAATCACATGGACTAAAAACTAAACTTACTTTAAATTTTATCCACTCAACATAGATAAGCAAACCTACCCAAAAGTCAACTTTTAAAATACTTATTTATAGGAAGAAGATAAACTCCCATGAAGGTAAATGACCTCATACAACTTAAATAAAAACATCAATTATTAAATTTAATATACTATATAAACTTATCGTCTTGTTTTATTAAAATAATTGTGTATTCGTGATAATACTAGTTTTATTTGTTTTAACTAAAAATATAGATTAAGGGGCATAATCACTTACCTGGGTAAGCGTTTACCGGTAAAATTCAACACTATTATTTATTTTTCGGGTAAGATTTTAATCCACCAAAATGGCATCGTATGCAACAATTTAGCCGGTAAGTGCTAACCGTGGTAAGAGCCGACACACTCACTTACCGGGTAAGACTCTCGGTCCTTGCTTTCGACTCTCGGTCCTTGCTTCCTCTCTTACCGGGTAAGATTTTTAGTCATTGTCGTATTTATCCGGTAAGCTAATATGACTTGGTAAGCACTTACCCGAATAAGCGTTTTGTAAACGGCACCTAAGATAGTTTTTTATTAATATTTTTTAACATGTATAACCTAATATGTATTAATATCAATTGATAGTCATTGTGTATTTACACTTGTTTTCCAGTTCATCTGATATAATTCAAATCTAAGTTCTTGAAAGTTATACTTTAAAGCACCAATCAAATGAAAATAGGTATATTATTTATTAATAATTATTTTCAGTTTTCTTTTAAGGTTTATGTTGTATGTAATAATCGTGATCTATAAATATCCTGTTAAGAAAAATATTGATGGAAATATAAGTTTAGGGGCCCTAATTGCAAATAAAATAAAAGGGGCCTATGTACAATATATGAAAGTAATAAAAGACCCTAAAACCATATTTTCATCTTATGTCGGTGAAAGTGGAGGTTGGAGACAGAGTAGAGAGATTTTGAAAGATCGATCAGAGTGCAATCGGAAAGAAGCAAGGAAGTGTTGAATTAGAGATAGATTCTGCATCAAATTCTTCAAGGTAACCTCCTATAATATCTCTTGTTCTTTGTTTTCTCTCGAAAGATTTAGCTATTTGGGTTTTGTAAGAAAATGGTTAAAAGTTTGTTGTTAATGGGTTTTGGTTGATGAGGTTGGGATTAAATGTTATGGAAATGATAAGGAAGGTTTAGACATGAAATTTCTTTAGTTAAAAGGCTTAAAATCGGATTGGTGAGGTTTCTGGGTATTTTGTTCGATAAAACCCCGTGTCTGGATAATCGCCCAACTATCAGGATAGTTTTATCATGAAAGTTATCCGGATAGTTTTATCAGGAAAGTTATCCGGATAGTTTTATTAGGAAAGTTATCAGGAAAGTATCCGGAAAGTAGGTAACCAGACTGTTATCCGAACTGTGATACCCGAGTGCACTTTCTGTTCTGGTTGACTTCATTCCCCGAGTGATTTGCAAAGTAAGCTTTTGAGGCTTGAGTAGGGGTTGAGAGAAATCGTCAAGGATTATTCAGGTGGCTTATCTTCCTCGTTATTTTTCGTAGGTGTTCCGGTTAGAGACCAGAGGCGTAGTAGTGAGGAGACCTAAGCAAAGACAACAAGTGAGTCTTTCTAACTGAAAATGTGTTGACTGATGAATTAATTGCCACACATGAGATGTTAAAACTGCATGTTTATTTTAATATGAAACTGCATGTTTTACTATGTTGAGAAAGTTGAGTTATCTTGTATGCATACATTTGGAAGTAGACATGTTATGGCTAAGTCGGGGGGTGTGTCCCGCCATAGCTCATACAGGGGGTGTGTCCCGTTTATGCCATGGGGGTGTGTCCCAGTTAAGGCAGTGTGAGCCAGACACGTTGTCACAGGTGTGCGTGACTTCAGTTTGCCAATTACATGTGTAGTTCTTGTTATTGAAAATTTAAATGTTTTAAAGTGGAGAAATGCTTATAAATGCTTATAAATTGTTTTAAATTTTGGTGTTGGTGCGAATGTTTCTTATTAGAGGGAACTTACTAGACCTTATGGTCTAACCCTCGTTTTTCAAAAATTAAACCATTTTCAGGGAAAAACTAAAAAATACAAAAAAAAAACTAATAAAAATATAAATAAGTCAGATATCGTTGTACTATCGTGGTACGCGACCTCCAATGTCGTGTACCAACCAAGTTTGCATACTTGATACGATACTACCAGCCGACTATAAATCGGTGTCAACTAAATTGGTATGGTTGATACACATATTGGTTGGTTCAATATGGTACAAAATTGTCACTCTTATAATTAGAGGTGGCCAAAAATTGGTTTCGGGCAGGGCCTAAATCGGTCCCGGTCCTAAATAGTGATATGGTAACTAGTACCTTCCCGACCCAAATACGAAGGCTCGGTTATGAGAACCGTTCCGGGTCCGGGTCGAGCCCAAATGGGTCTCACTTTATTATTTTTTATTTTTTATTCTTTTAACTTACAATTTTTTTTTGAAGAGCTTGGTCAAAATACACTAACAAATACGTTTTTATTATAATTGGGTCAATCAAATGCATTAAAAATTACTTACGTTTAAAAAATTATAATTGGGTCAATCAGATACACTAATAAATATATTTTTGTTTAAAAATATACTTAGATATAAATTTTATATAAAAAATTAGGCTGGTCTCGGGACAGGCCCATAACCGGTCTCGGGCCAGGTCATGCCTTGTTTTTGGATGAAAATCGTAACCGTTTAAAAACCGTCGAGCCATAATTGATCCCTACCGAACTGGTCCCGAGCCCTGTCTTTCGTCAATCCGAAGCCAAACTCATTTAGCCATCTCTACCAGAATCATCAATAATGAGCCGATTAATTTTTCCGTGTATAATTATTAACAATAGGCCCATAACTCTATTATCTACTTGGGCTTTACATTTATTTTAAAACTTGATTAAAATATGTTAACTTTGGCCTATTTGGGCTCCCAGCCCAATTTATTTTCACAGTATTGATTTATTAAAACCTTTTGAACCATTCAGAAGTTGCCCGCCCCGCTCCCCGATCAAAAAGAGCGTGCGGGACTTCGAAGGGGCATTCAAACTTGAATACGTGAGCAACGAACATTGTGAAAAGGTGTATTTAAATTTTATGTTGACCATAGATATATGAGACATTTTCTTAAGATTATTAACAATATTGGATGGTTTTGTATTTCATTTGAAACGTTTCTATTATTTTATTTTGATATGAATATCATTGTCTTTTTGTAACTGTAGTAAGTAATATTTTTGTTTAGCTAATCAATGCACAAACAAATTATCTTACCTACGGTTCTCGTCAACACTCAACGGCTCAAGACTCTGTAAGTAATTGGATAGCATCTCGTTGGTTTAAATTTTAAAGCACAAGATATGAATCTCGTGATACTAAAGGACCGTTTATCAAACGTTTATCTGATAAGCATTTAGTGGTAAGAATATGTCATCAATATCATTTACTTTATGGTGTAATATATTCGGCCATCAAAATGCATTGACGGTGAGCTTTTGTAACTCGGTAAACATTACCGGGTAAGAGTTATCATCCTTACTTACCGAGTAAGACTCTCGATCCTTGTCTTTCCTCTTACCAGATAAGATTCTCGATCAATCCATGCATGTTATATTCATATGTTAAATAATTGAACAAGTAACGTTTACCAAAGTAAATGATTTATAAATAGTCCCAAAGTCAAGCCATTGATAAATTTTTACTTGTTATTCAAAACTCATCCGTGTAAATAATAAAATATTAAGGTAAATAATTAATTATTTTGTTATTTTGAGCATATTTAATGGAGCTGTTTGTATTTTTGTTGTTGTCACCTTATATATAACTTATCAAATTAAGAACTCTTCCAAAAGTTCACAATGATATATATATATATATATATATATATATATATATATATATATAGAGGGAGGTTCAAGGGAAAACCTCAAATAAATGGAAAACTAAAAAACACTTTATTAACCGTTGGATTAGATGATCTGATGGATGTGATTAGACGGGCGGTTACAACAATATTAATTAAATTAAAAAACCTCACCTCCTTGTTTTTTATTCGAAAAAATACGAAAAATGAACAAAATTCGAAGCAAATAAATTGCACCAAATAAACGATCATATTTTATTCGTTAATTTGACATCCATATTGATATACTTTTTTCTCCGTATTTTTGTGGTTTTCTAGTTTTCCAGATATTTAAGGTTTTCCCCTGAACCTGACCCTATATATATATATATATATATATATATATATATATATATATATATATATATATATAGAGGGAGGTTCAAGGGAAAACCTCAAATAATTAGAAAACTAAAGAACACCCTTATTAACATAGGATTAGATAATCTAATGGCTATTATTAGAATGGCAAATTTGTAATTAAAAGAAAACTCAAGGTAAATTATATAATAAGTTATTTTAAGTTGGGGGTAAAATTGGCAAAAAACATTAAAGGGTCAGATACCAATTCTAAGAAAAACCCTACGTCTCCTAACTCAAGTCTCAAACCCACCTCTCACGTACTCAAACCATTCCCTCTCTCTCTCAGCCGCCGCCACCACTGCCGACTGCCACCACCGCCGACTGCCACCGCCGCCGACCGCCACCACCACCTCCGACCTACCCTCTCTTCTCTGTCGCCGCCACCACCACCACCTACCACCACCACCGCTGACCTACCCTCTCTTCTCTCTGCCGCCACCACCACCGTCGACTGCCACCACCTCCGATCTACCATCTCTCTCTCTGTCGCTGCCACCACCGTCGACCGCCACCACCTCCGACCTACCTCTCTTCTCTGTCGCTGCCACCACCGCCGACTGCCACCACCTCTGATCTACCCTCTCTTCTCTCTGCCGCCACCACCTCCGACCGCCACCACCAAGTAGTGTAGTTCGGACGCCACTCAACGTCGAGGCCGACGACGAGGCAGTGGAGAGTGGCGGAGTGGATGCGTTCGGTGCCAGCGATCCAGGCGTCGACGATGGTGGATGAGTTTGTGACGGTGGTGGAGATGGTGTGTTCTTCTTCCTCCTCGGAAACAACCATCCACAAGTGGATCTGGCTTCTCCACCTTCTTCTTCTTCCTTGGAAACAACTATGCACAAGTGCATGCTATGCACAAGTGCATATCTATGCATTTGTGCATATCGATTTCTTGTCTGGTTTTCTGATGAGTTATGGAATCGATTTCGATTTCATACGAGGAATTTGCTTTTTTGATCGATTTCGATTTTGTTTGTGTTCTGATTGACGAAGATGACAGATTTGGGTGTTGGATTTACTTTGGATGGAAGGAGTTGGAATCAGAGAGGGCTGGAACCGTGAAATTAGGTCAAGTAGTGTCAAATTCCTTTAATACCCTTTTCATTAATTTTAATTAGTTTAGGTGTTGATTATTAATGTCCTTCAGATTATGTTCAATCAATGACCATGAGGGTGTTCTTTAGTTTTTCGATTATTTGAGGTTTTCCCCTGAACCTGACCCTATATATATATATATAGTGTTAGGTTCATTTGAGAAGTCTAAATATTTTGAGAAATGGAGAAGTAAAAAAACACGGGGAGTGTTCATATATGACTGTTTATATATGAACGTTCATATATGAACGTTCATATGTGACTGTTATATGAACGTTTATATATGAACGTTGGAGTGTTCATATATGAATGTTCATATATGACTGTTTATATATGAACGTTCATATATGAACGTTCATATATGACTGTTTATATATGAACGTTCATATATGAACACTCCCGTGTTTTTTTACTTCTCTATTTCTCAAAATATTTAGACTTCTCAATTGAACCCTTCCCTATATATATATATATATATATATATATATATATATATAGGGATGGGATCGGGAGAGAACAAGGAAAAATGAAAGAACCGAAGAACTCATCCAAGCCATTAGATTAAGATGATCCAATGGTTATGAATTAAAAGGTAGTTATAACCAATTTTTTTAATAAAAAAAGGTATTTACCCTCTGTTTTTAAATTCAAAATTGGCGAAGTATGACAGAAATTAAAGCGAAACAAATTACACCAAAAAATTCATCATTTTATTATCTTTAATTTGACATCCATTTTGATATATTTTTTCATCCGTTTTTTCATGGTTCTTCGGTTCTTTCTTTTTTCAAGGTTCTCCCTTGATCCTTACCCTATATATATATATATAGAGAGAGAGAGAGAGAAAAAAAAAAGATTCAAACGAGAACGCTAACTATTTACGAGAACACGAGAACGGCCGCCCATGTACAAAATCACATGTGATTCACGTACAAAATCACATGTGATTTTACACTACCTGGATTTTGTACAAAATCACATGTGATTCACGTCCAGATTTACAGGTAGTGTAAAATCACATGTGATTTTGTACGTGAATCACATGTGATTTTGTATATGGGCGGCCGTTCTCGTGTTCTCGTAAATAGTTAGCGTTCTCGTTTGAACCCACATCTCTCTCTCTCTCTCTATATATATATATATATATAGAGGGAGGTTCATTTGTTAACCTCCCATTTTATATTAACTTTATTAACTTCATCTTATCCATTCATTTTCTTGTTAATGGTTGAGATTAAAACCATTCATTAATTATTTAAGAAATTAAGTCGTGTAGTTAATTCTACCATTGAACACCAATGAAGAGGGTAATTTTGGAATTTGACACAACCTACTTTTTTCCATTAATTAAGTCATGTAATTAATGTTTCTATAGTTGGACATATTGTTCCTATATTCAATCCAATATTCCTAATTGTTCAATTATATGTTCATATTTGTTCAACTATATATTCATATTTGTTCAGATATATGTTCATAATTGTTCAATTATATGCAAACAACAGATTGTTCATATATGAGCAACTATATGTTCATTCATGTTCGATTACTCCGAAATTACATGGTGTTAGTTACTAGTTAATTACTATTCCATTTAGAGCATGTAATATTGATGTCACATCATGTATGATGTGCAAATATTAAGGCTATGTATGAACAAGAATGAAATATAAGCCTAAGTGAACCTATATGAACAAGGATGAAATATAAGCCTAAGTGAACCTATATGAACAATATATATTTGTTATATTTGTTCATGTTCAAATGAACATCTACGTCTACTCTCTCTTCAACGTCGTTGAAAACACTTTGATCACTCATGTTCATGATGCAACAATAGGAATTCAAACACTAATTTGATAGAAAAGACTACAAAATATTTGAGAAATAAAAATATAGCTAGAATCAAAAAGATTTTGATTTTTGTAACTCCCTTAATAAATCAATGTAATAAAACAAAAACATGGAATTCCATCAACGCCCTTATTTAATGGTTATATATAAATTCGAAACCACCAACTAAAATGGATTCATATAGGTTGAATGAAGTTAACACAAAATAGGAGGTTAACAAATGAACTCAACCCTATATATATATATATATATATATATATATATATATATATTGGGAAATTAATTAAAATACCCTAAGTTGAACAACGACTTAGTGAAATGCCCAAATTATCTCCAATTTCACGAAAATAGCTAAAATTTTCGTGAAAGGGTCCGTGATCACGGACTCATTTGCGAATTAATTTTTGGTCCGTGAAAACATCCATCCATTCACGAAGATGGATTTTTGCTTCCTCAAAATCAATTGATTTTTGCTTCCTCAAACATCCGTGAAATGATTTGGAAATTGGAAACAAATTGTTCCAAATAATTTATGACAATATAATAATGACCACACTACAAGACATATTGGCTTTAATAAGAATTTTCTATTTTTATTTTTTAATTGCTATTTAATTTAATTAATTAGTTGTAATCTTATTATTTAATTGCTAATTACATTAATTAAGCAACTTAATTGGAATTTCACAATTATTTGTGATGGATTTGTGGCGGATACGATTTTCGTCACAAATCCGTCACATACATTTTCGAGAATATAAAATTTCTTTTTTTTTAAACTTCAGTGGCGGATTTTCGACAGATTAACACCTTTGTTGACTTTTCTTGATTCCGTCGGAACTAGGGATGAGCAAAACCCGACCGACCCGAAACCCGATGTACCCGAACTTAAGCCACCCGATTCACCCGAACCTGAACTTGTCCGAACCCGAAAGTATATATCGGGTATTTCGGTTCGGTTTGGGTTGGGTTTTCCCAAACCCGAACCCGACCGAAACCCGAACTTTTTAAAAAAATATTTTTTTATAAAATATAAATCGTGGGTCTGGTATGTTTTATACTGTCGGTGCTTTGGATGTTTGGGTTCGGCCCTTGGCATTATCGGTGTGAATGCATTACAGGCTTTGGTACTTGCATCATGTGATTTCATTCGTGGTGTGGCTTGCATAGTTGCCACTCATGATCTGATCCAGCTGTTACAGCAAAGTGATGTGATTCCATTTGGCTGTTAAGCTAATATGACATGAGGAGTCTGATTGGATGATATTCTATTGCCATAGCGATGATTGGTACCTTCTATCTCATTTAGACAATCCTTCCTTTCTCAAAGTTAATTTTGTGCAAAAGAAAGCAAGTAATGTTTTGGTTATTAAAAGTTGGCATGGCGTGGGTTTATCTTTTAATAGTTCAAAACTTCAAGACTCTTGTTAAAAATCTCTCCCATGAACTCAAACATACACATACTTATCTTTTAATAGTTCAAGGAAAACCATATGAAAGGGAAAGCTGGGCTAAAAAACACTAAAAAACTGGGCTGGAAAAACTGGCCTTGGAATCGGCCCAACCCGCACAACCCGACCGAGGAACCCAAACCCGAAATGGCCCGAAACCCGAAACCCGAGCTACACTTTGGACGGGTTTCGGGGCCTCCTCCTTCCACCTGAAACCTGACCGGGTTAGGGTTTTTTGGGCCCGACCCGACCCGACCGATGCACACCCCTAGTCGGAACTCCGTCAGAAATCTGTCGGAAAACTTTCCGACGGAAAATCCGTCGGGAACGTCCGTCGAAAAAGGTCATTTGTTTAGTAGTGTCTTTTGCTTCCTTTGCTTTATGGACCAAAATTCGAAATTTGATATGTGCTTCACAGACCAAAAATCCAATTCACATAGTAATCCGTGATCACAGTTGGTTTCACGGAGAAAATGGGTATTTTCGTGAAATTGGAGAGATTTTGTGCATTTCAGTGAGTTTGAGTTCAACTTGGGGCATTTTAATTAATTAATAATTATAAATTCAAGAAAATAAAATAAAAAACTAGGAAAATATCACTTCACACAAACGTCATGGTAAGAACCAAGGTTCTTGTTCTAGAGAAGATTGGGTTCTAATAAGAAAAATATCCACAATAATAGTTTTCAAAATCACTTCACTTTTTACTTGTAAGAATCTCGCATTAAAGATGCTCTTACAATATTTTTTATTTTGTGGATTCATCCTAACCAATTCTTCTTTCCCCAATAAAACCCTCTCATCTTCTAACGTATTCACAAACTTTGGATCCTCATTTTATTATGGTCAAGGAGGTTTCCTGCAATGATTCTAAATTATTCATGATCGTTTGAAGATAATCAATGTACATAAACTGACCTGAAAATCTACGATTACCAAAAACAATAAGATAGATAACTTGAACGGTACAGTGTTGTTGAAGGATATAAGAAAAAGTTATTGAAAAATCATAGGAGAAGATGATCATAGAAGTTGCCATATTATCAAAAATACTTAAGGTTTACCAGTTTTTACATATGGTATCTAATATAGATACCATGTAATGTAAGTGGGTAATTTTACTGTTTTTAAATCATGATTAATAGAAATAGATAACAAAATATTATTTGACTTACAAACTTAATAGAAATCTACATCACCTGGTGTAGATATGTGGTCTTTTAGACTACAACACAATGTACGTAATATTCTTCATACAAAATCAAACATATAGGAAATAAACAACGACTCCTCACTTCTTTGCTTGTGAGACGTACGTATAATACTAATCCATTTAAAATCCTCAACGAATCCTTGATTTGATAAACAATACATGAACACAACTTTATTACAATGAGCGATGGTCATTATCACTGAAAGATTTGATAAAAACGAATATCTTGCTACAACAAAGAATATTTTGTCGTCGCAATGGACCCTTTTACTTGTAGTGTAACAATTAGCATTTAGGTACCAAATATTTAACAATTAGCAATTAAGTCTCAACTAAGAAAACATAGTTCTAGATACCTAAAAAGATAATAAAAAAATTTAACAGTTATCCTTCCTAATTCTAATAATTAGAAATCAACTAATAAACCTTAGTCTTAAAAATTAATATGTAATAAAAAGTAATCAATGAATTTAGCTTTAGATCATTGGACTAATCTTTTTTTGGGCCCATGAAAGTATGGACTGGGCTATACTTTTGTGAGATCAAATTAACCCTATTTTTAGGAGTCCAAACAAGATGTATATTTTAACCTAAAAGCAAAGATCTGTTGAATTAAGGGCACACGGTGGCACGTGCCATCGTGGTATTTCTCCGACAAAGAGTAACATTTTTTGGTTTCGTGATAGGTGCAACCGTATCATTTTAGGAGGTGCTCCCGTATTCTTTTGAAAGTGCAAGCGTACCTCGTAATCAACCAAAAATACCGGAAAACTCTTGAAATCAACCAAAATTACCGAAAAAATCTCCCGAAATCAACCAAAAATACCGAAAAAGTCTCTCGAAATCGATTAAAAAAAACTTAAAAATCCCTAAAATCAAAACAAAAACTTTAAAAATCCCTTGAAATGTCGAAATTTGGCTAAAAACACATTGGTCGATATTGAACGTTGGTATAAAAGATATACATGTCGATAAAAACCGTATGAAAAAAATATGGTGCCACCGTATGAAAAAGTTTCTAGGTCCGTCCCTGCCTGTCAATGCATGAAATACAAATGTTTATCTACTCACATATCATTGGCATGGGCAGGTTCAGTTCATTAGATAAGGTGGGGGCAAGCCACCATTATATCTCTTCGTCGTAAGCTAAAAAAAATTATGCTCGCAAAAGGTGTTTGGGTGCAATCATATATATATTTTTTGAAACTATAATGATAATATAAGTTTGTTATGATAGGGTTAAGTTGGTTTGAATGACTTTTCTTCCATCATAAGCACGGGTTCGAATCTTGTTTTAAGCTGTTGATTTCAGGTTTATTATGTTTCTGGAGAAAATTGCAACAAAAGTCTCAAACATAAGACTTCACATACGAAAAGTAAGAAACTAACCAACAAATGAATGGTGATTTTTTTAAATATCCATAGCTTCGTTTATTTGTAGTCAAACGGTGACACAACTCGAAAAAATTCCGAAGGTCGCCTCCGATCACCAGGATGATGATTCATATCGTTTAATTTAATTCTCGTTGTGTATTGTGACAACAACACGCTATTAACACAGTTAACTTGGTCCTTGCTTCGTAGGTTTATATAAGCACCATGTGATTGTTGTGCACACTTAATAACGTTACAGACCTCAGATAAGTTATAAATTTATAGGAAAAAAGATAACATCCTGAATAAAGTAACTAATAAATTGAAAATAAAAATTAAAGAACTACAAAAAACACAATCATATATGTATTCGACAATGGACATGGTATTATTCTTACATACTCGTTTATGGGTTGTTATCTCTACATAGATTTATTTTATATTTCTTAATTATTTGTCTATGTATCAAGTTGTTTTATATTTTATTAATCGAACTTTTTTTTAAATATATATGACACCAAACATTAATTATAACCCCTTGTTTATTCTTTTTATGGGGAAAATACAACAATCACTTACTTATTAAGAAATTTTAACCCTCGAACTTTCGATTCCAACCTTGGTTTTAGCCCAAATGTACCTCGAATTTACAAAAAAACGTAAAACGCGAATATTGTAGATATGTGTGTTGGCTTTCTAGCTAGAACACCTTGAATCTCTTAAATCGGGGCTCCGGCATGTGAAATATGATTAAAACTCCATAGCCCTGCAAATCTGCCAGCATCCTCTCTTTTTTTCGTTCCGTCCTTCGATCATTGTTGCTCATTTCAGTTGACGTATTTAAGTCAAAACATTTAGGGATAAAATAGACATTTATACATATTCAGACGTTTTTCAGCTTACAAAAACAACCAGTCTTATTGATTCAGATTTCAGCACCACCTCTTAAAAATCAGAAGAGAGAATCAGACTTCATCACATCTTAAAAACCAAACGTCACTTTAATCTCACACTCACCCATGAATTGTGCTTATCACAGGAATTGATCTGGTCACTACAAAACGAATGACTTTTACCTACGAACTTTTCTTTGGGAAATCTGTTGCTAAAGAGTGATTCGTCACAAAACCGTCACAAAAGTTGGTGGGTAATGCAAATCAATGACAGATTACCAGGGTTTCTATAGTTGATCCATAGGTATTTTCTCTTAAAAAACATCCCATTGGTATTTTATGGGTGATCCTTGGATAATCACCGACGAAAATTTCACTGAGTGAATTTTGTGGATAAAAGTCATTTGTTTTGTCGGAGGTGCATCTCATTATTGTTCATCTTCATTTAGATTGATCCAAGGGTCAAAATCCCTTCCCACGCTTCTCACCATATGGGTTGGGTTCCTGTGAAAAAGGAAGAACTATTGAGAAGCGTAAGACGGGATCTACATCCTTGAATCGATCCTAATTAAAGATGAACAATAATGAAAAGAATCAATTCAATTCTCGTGAGAAGCACAATTCATGAATGGATGAATGTGAGATTAAAAGTGATCAAGTGTCAGATCCCTTCTTAGAGCATCTACAACCCAATCACTATAAAAAGAACACTAAAAATGGTAGGTCCCTTGAACAGTAAAAAAAATCCAACTCCATCCACACTAAAAAGACATTAAAACATCTTTAATATTATAATAATAATAATAAAATATTATCTAAAGTATTGGATTAAAGAGGAAAACACCCTCATTTTTATGTTATTAGTTCTGAGTTAAAGATAATATTATGCTTCTCACCTTAACTGTTTTATCCTCTCTCTCTCTCTATATATATATATATATATATATATATATCTATATCTATATATATATATCTATATATATACATATATATATATAACTTTATTTTAAATTAAAAAACTAAAAGTAAATATATGAAATGAGCACATCAAAGTGTACGGACAATGGAACCCACTTCTTAAAGTGAGGCTTGTGACTTGTTTCTGTCTTCCTACAATTTGTTGGAGAAACAGAGAATCTTCAGCCCAGATTTTCTTTTTTAGTTTTTCATTTCCAGATCAGATCACATTAATTGGTTTTCATTTTATTTCATAAAGGGTATTAATATTTGGACATTTTTGTATGTTAATTTATAGGGCTAAGACCAATATATCGACATTTTTTTAACGAAAACAACAATATTAGTTGTTAAATACAATAGGAAAAGTTCAAAAAAACCCAACGAGCTATCTAATTTCGCATGGTTAAGTCCTTAAACTATTTTTTTGAATGAAAAAACCATTAAACTTTCTCATTTTGAATGATTAAGTGTTAAAAGTTGTTATTAGAATTTGCAATCTTGACTTCTGAGTTTTTTCACTTTACTAACTTAAAGTGTTTTCTTGTTTTTGGGTATTGTTTGTAAACAAATAAAATAAAAGGGACTGTTTGGACAAGTAGCTGATTGTTGAAGACATAAGGGGCTGCGCCTCACGTTTTGAAGGTCTTAAAGGGTAGCGGAGTCATTATGCATACTACAAGGGCTGAAGCTGTAATATCTCAGGGACTGATTGTGGAAATGTGAGATTGAAGTATTTAATGTGGAGATCTCTTCTTTTTCCATAACACACACATTTTTACAATCTGAAAATTCTATATCTTAGCTCTCGTCTCTCACTCTCTAGTTAGGTTATACTTTGTAAGTTTCTTATGTAACTAGAGTTGATTTTGTTCTATGTTAATAATATGTTGTTAAATAAAGAGTTATATGTTTCTAGATGGTATCAGAGCTAAAGGCTCGATCCATTATCGGCATCCTCTCGATCTAACTGTGTGTATCTTGTTCTTTACTGGAGTTACAAAAGTAACTAGGATGGTTTTATCAGACACAGTTCATCGATGGTGATTTCCGTTATTGTTTAGATCTGATCAAATCCCGTTCTTACTGTGTGTATCTTGTTCTTTACCGGAGTTACAAAAGTAACTAGGGTGGTTTTATCAGACACAGTTCATCGATGGTGATTTCCGTTATTGTTTAGATCTGATCAGATCCCGTTCTTAAATCTGCTAAAATACTCTTCTTCTTCAAAGTATTTTTGTTGTATGTACGATGAAGATCTGGTGTTCTTGAGAAGATCTTGTATCAAAAATCAACAGATCTGGTATATTTGTATTTGTTTTGCGGTCGAGATCTTTTTTCTTCAGTGTGTTCTTCTTATATTTGTTTTGGTTTGCGGTCAAGATCTCCGTTCAAACGGTATGTTTTTCAACCAAAGATCTTACTGCAAAAGTCTGTGTTCTTTTGGAATTTTATAAATCTAAATGTCATAGATCTGAGTTCTTCTTCACAAATCTCAGATCTGTGTTCTTCCGTTTTCGAAAATCTGCTATTACATCTCTTACTCTTGTTTTGCTTTAGACGTAGCACAGATCTGAGATCTATTATATCTATTGATCTGTCTCGTCCACAAGTAATCTGCAGTGATAACATCTTTTCTTCTAGATCTGAGATCATCAATATCACAGATCTGTTAGGATCTTCTTTCATTTTTATCTGATGTAGCTCAACTTTGATCACCACTCAGATCCGAGATTCAATATATCTCTCGATCTGAGTTTCGTGAGATCTTGTTAAAATCAGTAAGTTCTCTTCAGATCTGTTAGTTGCAATCTTTTAGTTGTAATAGATTTGTTAGTTGCAATCTGTTAGTTGCAATCTTTTAGTTTAGTGCGTTCTTATTTGCAATCCTTTAGTTGCAACAGATCTGAAGTGCGTTCTTATTTGCAATCTTTTAGTTGTAATAGATCGGTAGTATCTGTAATCTTAATAGTATACGAAATCTGTTATAATATTGATCTTACTCTTCTTTGTTTCTTCTGTTCAGGTGAGATCTGTGGCCCATCTCAGGCCCCGTTCTTGTCTAATCAAGAATACTATCTGTTGTGATTTGTTTTCTTTTCTGTCCTTTTGCTTCCGCTATTTCTCCTCTCTGTATTTTTTTTTGAGAAACACATCTCAAAAGAATTTTGAGGTGTGGCTTGACCTAGCACCGTGAGTGTTTTAGGAATCCTGTTTTTCCGCCTCAAAACTCTTTTAAGTGTTGTTGATCCTTGTTTTTGTTTTGTACCATGCCTGGTGAAGAAGAAGCTGAGGTATTAAATAACAATGGTATCACTGGGGTATCTCAGATCGCCAAACTTGATTTTGGTGATCCCTTATATCTTCACCCCAGTGATACCACTGGGGCTTCTTTGCTTCATCTAAAGCTGAATGGGACAGACAATTACAAGGTCTGGTCATGTGCAATGATTCTTGCTCTTGAAACAAAAAACAAGCTAGGGTTTATAGATGGATCTTGTACTAGGTCTACCACTGATCCTGTTTTAGCCAAACAATGGGACAGGTGTAACTCAGTGGTTCTGTCCTGGATCTTAAGTTCAGTTACTGAGGAGCTATTTCTTGGACAGGTTTTCTCTAAAGTAGCTTCTCATGTCTGGCTTGAACTTAAGGAAACCTATGATAAGGTCGATGGTTCCGTTACCTTTAATCTACACAAGAAAATTAACTCCTTAACACAAAACGGATCATCGGTCTCCGATTACTATCATAGGTTGAACTCCCTTTGGAAACAATTTGATGCATTAGTCAAACTGCCTGCATGCACATGTAACGCTTCTCAAGATTTTACCAAACACAACCAGTTGTTAAAGCTTATGCAATTTCTAATGGGGTTAGATGATGTTTATCAACCAGTAAGGAGTACTATACTCACAACTGACCCTCTCCCTTCTGTTAAAACTGCCTTCTCTATCATATCAAGAGAAGAATCTCACAGAGGAAACTCTAACTCTAACACTTCAAATAAAACTCAAACTTCCGCCTTCTTTGGTAAGACTTCTGAAAATAAACGGAAACCTATAAGGCCACCTAATCCAAACCTGTTGTGTAAGCATTGTGGTATGATTGGACATACAATAGAAAGGTGTTACAAACTAATAGGTTTTTCTTCAAAGGATTTTCAAAGAAAACCAAATGTAAATGGTAACTTTAGACCTTCTTCTAATAATGTTGATGTCTCCAATACTCATAACACTGGTCAATCCTCTAGTACTCCTAGTTCTTCGCTGACTCAAGAACAAGTCTCTAAACTGTTGACTCTGCTTAGTTCCAGCTCCTCAAATGTGGCATCCGCCAATATGGCAGGTATGTCGCTTCCTTCCCTATCTATGCCAAATTGGATTATAGATTCAGGGGCTACTCAACACATGACCTCATCTATTGGTAGCCTTAGTAATGTAGTCGATGTGACAGATTTGAATCTTATTGTTAATCACCCCAATGGATCCAAAGCTAAAATAAATAAAATTGGAGATATGAAACTTACTAATGAATTGGGCTTATTTGATGTTTTAGTTGTGCCAGAATTTAATGTGGATCTGTTGTCTGTTCATAAGCTAGCTAGAGATAATAAAGTGTTTATTGGATTTGATGAACATAAATGCTACATTCAGGACTGTCAACGAACGAAGTTGATGGGGACGGGTAATGAGTCTGGTGGTCTTTATTTTCTCAATCCACCAGACAAAGGTAAGTCTTCGTGTTTTAATACTACAATTAACTGTCATGTCTCATATCAGTTATGGCATAGTAAATTAGGACACCCTGCTGATCCTGTTCTGAATGTTTTGAAAGAAAAGTTGAATATAAAGTTAGACTCTTCTACTCCTTCATGTGAAATCTGTCATCAAGCTAAGCAAACTCGAAAAAAGTTTGATTTAAGTGATCATAAAGCAAAGGAAATAGGAGAATTGATACATTTAGATGTTTGGGGTCCGTATAAAGTACCCAGTAAGGATGGTTTTAAATATTTTTTAACTATCGTTGATGATTTTTCAAGATCGGTTTGGGTCTATCTTTTAAAAGGAAAAGATGAAGTGTTTGACAATATAGTCAACTTTTCTAACCTCATTCAAACCCAGTTCAACAAAAACATTAAGACAGTTAGAAGTGATAATGGAACGGAATTTTTAAACCAAAGGGTTTCAGCATTTTTTATTTCTCGTGGCATTATACACCAAACCTCCTGTATTTACACTCCACAACAAAATGGTGTTGTGGAACGAAAACACAGGCATTTACTGAATGTATCAAGGGCTTTAATGTTTCAGGCTGGGATTCCTTTATACTTGTGGTCTGAGTGTGTTCTTACAGCAACTTACTTGATAAATAGAACTCCGTCTTCCATATTAAATGGTAAAAGTCCTTATGAAGTTATCTACGGATTTCCACCTGTTCTCACTCATTTAAGGAATTTTGGATGTCTATGCTTTGCAGTTAAACAAAACAACTTTGATAAGTTCAGCTCTAGGACTGAAAAATGTGTTTTATTTGGATATTCGAATTCAAAAAAGGGCTATAGGTTGTATAGCCTTGACACTAAGCATTTTTTGGTATCTAGAGATGTAACCTTTTATGAAACTGTTTTCCCTTTCAAAATGAGTGAAAATGTGGAATCGTGTGTTGAAAATCTGAATACTTTGAATTTTTTTGATAATGTTACAAGTTCTACTAATGATCTTTCTGAAAATTTGCCCAATGAGGAATATAGGGCTCGGTCTACAACTCAAAACAGTTGTCCTAATTCCTCTGGTAGTATAGGTAGTGTTGACAACCAGATAATTGGTAATGACACTACCTTGTCTGCTAGGAATCAAGGAACCTTAGAAACTGATAATGAGCATGATACTCAAGAGGTTGTAGACCCCCTCCTGAGGGTAATGATTCTCAAAATCTTCGTGTTGATTCTTCTCCTGCTCATTCTATAAGACAGTCTAGTAGAACTTCTCAATTTCCTCGAAAATTTGATGACTTTGTTATTGAAGGCAAGGTAAAATATGGTATTGAAAGAGTAGTTAACTACTCTCATCTAACAAAAGATAATTTTTGTTTTGTGTCAAATCTAAATAAATCCATTGAACCTAATAGTTACTTTGAGGCTTGTAAGGATCCTAATTGGGTACTTGCAATGAACAATGAAATGGAAGCTCTTAATAGGAATGGCACTTGGATTATTACAGACCTTCCACCAGGAAGAAAACCTATAGGGTGTAAATGGATTTATAAGATTAAGTACAAGTCTAGTGGGGAAATAGAGAGATACAAGGCTAGGCTAGTTGCTAAGGGCTATAGTCAAAGAGAAGGTCTTGATTATGAAGAAACCTTCTCTCCTGTAGTTAAAATGATAACTGTTAGATGTGTTATTGCGTTGTCTGTACAGTTTAATTGGCCTTTATATCAACTTGATGTGAACAATGCTTTCTTGTATGGTGACTTAACTGAAGAGGTTTATATGACTTTACCTGAAGGGTATTTTTCGAATGATGATGGTCAAGTTTGTAAATTAGTAAAATCCTTGTATGGATTAAAACAGGCTCCTCGTCAGTGGTATGAGAAGCTGTCAAATTGCTTATTTGAATATGGGTTTGATCAAAATAACAGCGATTATTCTTTGTTTATTCTTAAATCTGGGAAAATTTTTATTATTCTTCTTGTGTATGTAGATGATATTGTCATAACTGGAAATAGTAATAGTGAAATTCACAGGGTTAAAAAACATCTGCAAACAAATTTTATGATTAAAGACCTTGGAAATTTACAATTTTTCCTAGGAATAGAAATCTTAAAATCCAACGATGGGTTGTGTATGAGTCAAAGAAAATATTGTTTAGAACTATTGAATGATTTCGGTTATTTAGGGTGTAAGCCAGTCAATAGCCCAATGGACATGAATTTGATTGTAACCGAGTCGTCAGGTTCTTCTTCTGATCCTCCTTTAACTGATATTTCTGGGTTTCAACGGTTAATTGGAAGACTCATTTATCTTTTGGCTACAAGACCTGATATTGCTTTTGCAGTACATTGTCTTAGCCAATTTATGCATGTTCCTCGTCGTTCTCACTTGAATTTAGCTCTTAGAGTTTTACGGTATCTAAAGAAGGCTCCAGGTAAAGGTATTTCATTTACTGTATCTGATTGTTTCAAGTTATCTGCGTACGTGGATGTTGACTGGGGAAAGTGTTTATCCACTAGAAGGTCTGTAACAGGATATTGTATATTTCTGGGTAATTGTCTTATTTCTTGGAAAAGTAAAAAGCAAACTGCTGTATCTCGATCTTCAGCAGAATCTGAATATCGAGCTATGGCAGCTGCTACTTGTGAAATACTTTGGATTGTAGAAGTTTTATCAAGTCTTAATATCACAGATTTACTTCCTGTAAATCTTTTGTGTGATAACGATTCTGCAATTAAAATTGCAAACAATCCAGTTTTTCATGAAAAAACTAAACATATCGAGATTGATGTTCACCAAGTAAGAAATAAAATTGCTAGTGGATTGTTAAAAACTGTTAAGGTCGAGTCTTTGGAAAATACTGTTGATATTTTCACTAAATCTCTTTCTTCGTCTCAGCATGATTATTTGTGCAAGAAATTAAAAATGATAGACTTATTCCATTGTCAAGATTGAGGGCGGGTGTTAAAAGTTGTTATTAGAATTTGCAATCTTGACTTCTGAGTTTTTTCACTTTACTAACTTAAAGTGTTTTCTTGTTTTTGGGTATTGTTTGTAAACAAATAAAATAAAAGGGACTGTTTGGACAAGTAGCTGATTGTTGAAGACATAAGGGGCTGCGCCTCACGTTTTGAAGGTCTTAAAGGGTAGCGGAGTCATTATGCATACTACAAGGGCTGAAGCTGTAATATCTCAGGGACTGATTGTGGAAATGTGAGATTGAAGTATTTAATGTGGAGATCTCTTCTTTTTCCATAACACACACATTTTTACAATCTGAAAATTCTATATCTTAGCTCTCGTCTCTCACTCTCTAGTTAGGTTATACTTTGTAAGTTTCTTATGTAACTAGAGTTGATTTTGTTCTATGTTAATAATCTGTTGTTAAATAAAGAGTTATATGTTTCTAGATTAAGTCTCTAAACTATTTTTTGGATGAAAAAACCATTAAACTTTCTCGATTTGAATGATCAAGTTCTTGAACATTTTTCTTAAAAATATTAATCACTGAACTTTTAAAAATTTCCTATCACCGACTTAAAATGTTTTAAGTAAAAAAAACCTAAATCAAATTTACCGGTCCTAAACCTTACGTCATTCAGACCCCACACAAAAACCGAGGTCAACAGCTTGATAGATGATATGGAGAACAGAGAACGACTGGGAGTGGCGAGGGGGAGCGGTACCGTTGTTTGCGAGGAGTTTGAATGACGTACGGTTTAGAAACGGTAAAACCGATTTAGATTTTATTTCATGTTAAAAATTTCCTAGTCGGAAACGTGTAGTTTTTTTTGTTAAAATGATGCACATAACCAATTTTGAAAGTTAGATGATTTATTTATTAAAAAATGTTCAAAGACTTAATCAATCAAAATGAGAAAGTTTAATGGTTTTTTCATTTAAAGTGAGAAGTTTTAATAGTTTTTTCATCCAAAAAAATGGTTTAAGGACTTAATCATTCAAAATGAGAAAGTTTAATGGTTATTTTATTCAAAAAAAATAGTTTAGGGACTTAACCATTCAAAATGAGATAGTTCGCTGAGTTTTTTTAACTTTTTCCAATACAATAATACATAATTTTAAAAAAAATTATATGGATTTGAGTTATAAGATAAAAGTATACAAGTCTAGATTATAAACGGGTGTCACTATGGTCACCAAAAATCTTCTATCCACTAGTATCTCCAAGTATGATCTTCAAAACAATATTGCGCCCAAAAGTTGCCTCTACCGGAAAATGGCACATCACTCCACACTCGCCGCCCCGCCGACCTTAGAACGTGAATATACATGCCATTTTCAAGAAAAGTGTTAGGCTGATGCCTAGTGAGATCAAATAGTTTATTTTAAAATATTAAACATAATTTCCGGAAATATAAATTTGATGCAATTAAAAATATGTACACTTTCTCATTTTCAACAATTGCAACACATATCCATCTTGCGATGACGGGGGAGACCCGGTTACCATGTTAGTGACGGAACACAAAAGTAAGTCACATAACCATGTTCAAGAGCCCCACTAGGAATCAATGATCATTCCATTAATTTTAGATTTCACTCATTCAGAAGAAATTACAATTAATGGTCATCGGTTGTTGCCCGACTTTAAAGTCCACAACTACTACCCATCTAGACCCATGCTTATTTCGTGGTACATTATGGGAATCCAACAACCCAATGATTCAACATAACGAGACTCGTATGCCTATGAATCCCATAACAATAGTCTAGACTTGTCACCATTACATTTGTGACAACTAAAACCACACACATAGTTTCATAATACATTTCCATAAAATGATTTCCATACCAAATCAACTTTCATGCCTTTAACACCATAAAAGACCCATAAATGGTCCTTTCCATTTTTCAACACAAAATATCACTAAGAAAGGTTTTCCCCACATTTACTAAACCTTTAGAGCAATCTTTGTCCAACAACAATAACCATCTATTCCTAAGTCAAACCTACAATTTTAGAGAAAACACCAAATAAAATTAAAATGAGTTTCATCCAAACATTTAACCATGAATATGCAACTAAGATATATTTTACAACTTAAAAACATGGTTCTCAATATCATATCCCAAAATAAGGTTAAAACCCTAAAAATATCCAAACCCCATTTTAGGTCAAAAACTTGCAAATAATGAAATTACAAACAAGGAGATGATTAAAGGTTTAAAAGTGTAGTTTTGAAACGTATAAAGTTTAAAAGGTAATAATGAACTCATTACTTAGGTTTTTGCAGAAAAACCTAGGAAACCCAAGTATCTCTTGATGAGGAAGATGAAGAACTTGAGACCCTAGCTTTCTGATCCTAGTAGATGCAAACCAAACTTCAAAGAGTGGGAGAGATGGGGCCTTAAATGCTACTTAGATCGACTTTCATGAGGGTTTTCAAATGGAGAGAGTTTGGGGTGAAAATACCTATTCCGTTTAGTACTTCAGGTGCTTCTGTTGCGTATAATGTAAATCCAGTAGCGGATCAATTCCAACGAACCTTTCAAACTAGTACTTTTGTAATCTATGAATATAAATTATCGTAATCATAATTTATATTTGTATTTTCCTATTATAGTATTCGTATTTTATATGTAACTTGGTTGAGAATTTATAAATGAAGAGGGCTGAAAATCAAACTTTAAAACCCACTAGAGCCCGTGTGCTAATATGACATGCTAAAGTGATATTGTCACTTTAGCATGGCACTTTAGCTTGGAATGTACCGTGGCCAATTCCCCTTGTGCGATGTGGCATGCTAAAGTGACATTGTCATGTCACTGCATGACACTTTAGCATGGAATGTACCGTGACCAATTCACCTTGTGCGATTGTGACATGCTAAATTGACAGTGTCACTTTAGCACGGAATGTACCATGGCGAATTCACCTTGTGCAATTGTTACATGCTAAAGTGACACTGTCATGGAATGTACCGAGACCCGAAACTCAATTTTTCTCACATGAAACACCCTCGATTAACTTAGGGTCTAAAAGCAATGATTTCCTAACATAAATACATAACCTAGAAGCTATAGAAACGCACGAGGTGTCTTTTACATACAAAAAAATTCGGGTGTTACAATCCTCTCCAACTTGGAAACGATGTCGTCCTCGAAATCTCGCCTAAGCAAACAAATGGGGATATCTCCTCTTCATGTCCTTCTCGGCCTCCCAAGTGACGTGTATACCCCGATGGTGTTTCCATTGGACTTTAACCATGGTCACCTCTTTGTGGCGAAGTTTCTTCGTTTTACTTTCCAAGATGGCTTCCAGTTTCTCCACGCATCGGTTCCCGTTATCCATTCGAATCTTCGTCAAAGTGATGATACTCTCCTCTTCGGCCAAAGACTTCCGTAGGTAGCAAACGTGGAAGGTAGGATGGATCCCATCCATCTCTGGTGGTAAGTCGAATTACGTTTCATTTTAACTCAGTCGATACCTTTAAAAATCAATTATGAGGTTTGAGTATTTATCAAATCTTGAAATTTGGTGTTCTTTGCTTATCCCATATTGGTGATAATATGATACCAACTTGTAACACCCTCAAAATTGGAAAGAGCAACTAACAAAAAACTTCGATAAAATAACCAAATAAAGGATAAAATCCCTTCTACAATCCATCCTTGGAAATAGCTCGACTTTAAAACATAAATAACTTCAACATTCATTAACTTAAGTCATACACCAAGACTAAATAAGGTCGGGTGTTACTTAACCCAAATACCAAATTGTTATTCTCAATATGCGGAAGACTTCACCAAACTATTCACTTCTCGAGCACACAACTAGCTCTCATCTATTCACAGTGTCACTAGTACTATTCTCCAACCGGAACCTGTTGCACATGCCGACAAATAAAAATGTTAGGCTAACGCTTATGAGTTCAAGAGTTTTCATCATGATTAAATGATTCGTTAAACGAAAAGAATGCACTTAAATTATGATTTCCAAAAAGGATTTATATTACATGTGCAAACAACCCATTTTCCCAATGCACACAAATCCCGCGACGAAAGCCCCAATATAAAACATTTCTCAATAATGGACTTGAATCGAAAACTTACTTAAAATGTGAAAAAATATTAAATTTCCAAATAATATAAACGTGAATAAAACTCCATTATTCGAGACATCCAAACAAGGATGAGGCATAATACACCGCCCATAAATCATGGAAAACAATCCATATAAATATAATAGGTCACCGAAAACATGGATAAAAATAAATAACCAAAACAACACCTTTCGGTAACGGGGGAGACCCGGTTCCATCGAATGTGGTGGGTACACAAAGTTCAACCTAATCTAGGTCTTTAGTCAATCTTGGACATCAACCCAAACCGGATCTTTAGTCAATGGAGACATCAACTTAAACCGGGTCTTTAGTCTATTGAGACATCAATCCAAACCAGATCTTTAGTCTATTGTGACATCAACCCAAACTGGATCTTTAGTCAACTGAGGCATCAACCCAAACCGGATCTTTAGCCTAGTGAGACATTAACCCAAACCAGATCTTTAGTCCACGGAGACATCAACCCAAACCGGATCATTAGTCTATTGAGGCATCAACCCAAATCGGATCTTTAGCCTAGAACCACCAAGTTCAACCTTGTCCGGGTCTTTACCTTTGGATCTCACCATCCAAAACAAGCTTGTTTAATTTAGAAGTTAATACATGACTCCACCAACGCATTCAAATCATGTAATTCACAAATAAGATGTAATACATGCAAATCATAACCAAAGCTCTACATTGAGCCATCAAAATCGGACGAATGTCCCCAAGACCTGTAGATCCTAGTTTGATCAAGTAACAATGTATAAAAGACACGATTAATCTTATTGAATGATTATAAAGAGTTACAAAAGGTTTGAATGTAAAACACTCTCTATCTCTCTAAGCGTATGAAACTGATAATGGTCATTCTAACCTAATTTCTAAATAAAAGCACCCTTAAATACCTAGGGCTTAATGCTTCAAGTCCATGGCCCATTAACACACTAAATCCCATTTACCATTATAAGGATTTTACAAATAATTAAATCAAACTCTATATATCTTTATATAACTTTCTAATTAATAGGACATTTATGGTCCTAACAATATCCCCCTAAAGTTATATAAAAAAACGGTCTTGAAAACTTCAGGTCTTGATCTTCTCTTCCACTTCAATCTTTGAAACACTTTGGTGTTGCTTGTCTTCAAGTCTTTCCGAGCACCCCCTTGAATAAAGCTCTTATCTTCAGTTTCAACTTTGTAACCAAATTCAACGAACAATAACCTCGACTGAGTGCACGAAAGGAAGCTTTCAACTGTAGAAACTTAACACATCCGATAAGCCCACAAGAATGATAATGTGCGAGTTACGTGACAATCCACAATGCATCTTCAGTTTAAAAATCAAGAATCTGTCTTTGAACCGCAAGTTGAATTTTCTTTCAGCTTCAACTTTAAGAGCTTGTAGAACCAATATGCTCGAAGGAGGAAATAATGAATTGTAGCGAACACCACTTGATAAGGGATGAGAAGAATTGATCACTTGTAATCTTTTCTTGCACAAGTAAAACGATTACTCCCCCTCAACTTTTGCTAACTCCCCTTCAACTTGATAATCGGTGTCTTTGAATCTGTATCATTTCCCCTCCTCGTGATGAGTAGGAGCATCCGAAGCATCATGTAATTTCAAAGACAATACCGGTGAGTAGCAGAATATCAGATAAAACCGTTAAGTAACCAATGTGGGGTAAATATCTAACACAGAAACACAAAAGTAACTGTTATCACAACAATTAAAATAATTGAGTTGCCTATATTCAGAGTTAGCATCGAGGTATCTCTGATAGGACTTCCACTTATCACTGAAGTAAAATCTTAAAACATACTTCTCAAACTGTTCTGGCAATATCACGAAGATATGCAAATGGAATCACAAAGACTCGTGCTTGTGTGAAAGAATTAAATTATATATGTTTGGCTCAAAAGTTGATTTAACCTGGGATGCAAGTTAAAAATCAATAGACACGGTGATTTGAATATGAAGTTCGGAGACCGGAGCTGATGTCTTCCTTTTGCAATATCTAAGACCTCCGAGTGAGGAATAGATAGATTATGTGCTAATTCTCCGTGAATATATGAAACAAGCATCTGTTGTGAGATACTTGGGTGGCTAGGTGGGGTGACACGAGTTATCGACATTGGGTCCATGTCTGTTTCAATATTCATCTCCAAAGAACGCGAATGAATAGATTGTGTGGTTACCCGGATTACTGACTCGGTTTGGTAAGGACCAATATATTCTTTTAAGTCCCGTCACATCCTCACCATATTCTTTTCTCTCCAAACTCATCTATCAATCTTGACCCCTCACTGATGTCTATAAGTGGATGAGTTTCTTGGGTAGGTCCTTCCGGTTCTGGATAGACCACATAAACAATATAAACCTAACACTCCTTTCATTCATCAAATAAAATAGTTTAGTAAACATTGAAGTACGAGTTCTAAACTGAAGTGTTTAGAAGTCAATAAAATGAAGATCGAGTTCTGATCTGAGGTAATCAAAAGTCATAAAACTGAAGTCCGAGTTCTGATTTGAGGTAATCAGAAGTCATACAAAAATTTGAAGTGGAGGAGTTCAAGAAACACGATCAATCGCTAAACATAATGACTCAGTAAGCACAGTATGTAAAAAATAATGATCAGAAAGTTTAATTGTGAAGAACAAGTCACAACTAATGTGTCAGATAAGAATTGAATCATTAATAGAAATGATGAGCGACGAAAACAAATCGGAATTGAAACGAGTGTATTTCCACCGAAATAATTCAACGAATATGTGAGACATGGAAATAACTAAGTCAAGAAAATATTGGACGTGGCAATCATGGAATTTGAAATTGGAGAATAACAAACACAAGTAAGTTATTCAGAATGAATTACCACAGTCTTTGAATTCACTTAAAAAATCATTTATTGTGCAAACCTGGTACCCCCCCTCAAAAGTGGCATAACCTTTGAATGTTCGTCATGTGATGTGAATAATATGAATTAAGACACACATGGCATTCCTGCAAAAATAGATTAGAAAGATTTTGGTATCCATCCTTTGATGGATCCTTGACGATTAGATACCTTAACTTTAAAATGAGGACCGGAGATACTATAAGTACCATACCAACTATTTGCGTACCTTGGATTCACAAAGTCATTCTTCCCACAATTAGTACAACAGGTCTGTGCTCGCCTCAGACTGATCATATTCGCTGTAGAATAACATGAGTAAGTGAATCAGTCTTGGAAATAAACGACTTTGTATCAACTACATGATATTTATAAGACGTGTTTCCATTACTGTCTTCTGTAGTTGATTTCGTTTTCCAAATCATTTTGACTTTTCGAAACAGTAGATTATCTTTATTATCAACACGAGAATTATAGAAAAGATTGGAAGGTCGAATCTGATCTTTTGAAAACCCATTTGATTTGACAAAACTTTTTGAAGAACTCTTTGTAGAAATTGAACTTGAAGCATAAGAAGGTTGAACACTTTTGAACTTGCTTTCTTCAAGTTTCTTGACTTTAACGGATAAAGTATTTCATTCTTCTAGAATTAAATCAAATTTCTTTTGTAGATCAGATTTTACCATTTATTCCTTCAAAATCTCGGTTGCTAACCCGAATAATTTCTGTGTAAGCTTATGGATTTATGTTTCAAAAATCTCTTTTTCACTTTCAAAGTCTTTTTCAATATTGTTGCGTTTGTCAGATATTTCTTTGAGAACCGCAACGTTTTTCTTTTCAAGCTCTTTCTTCTCACTTTCAAAGGATTTTCTTTGATTCTCATCTCGCTCAATTATCAATACATTTTCAAAATCAGATATTTGTTTTGAAAGTTTGGCGTGTTTAAGCTCAGACATTTTTCGTTCCTCGAAAATCGTTTTGGAAAGATCAAGAATTTTTCTCTCAAAATTCTTCTTCTCATTTAAAAAATCAACTTTTTCTTTTTCGAAAGCATATTTTCTTTTCTTTAGCTCAAGATTTTCACTCTCAAATGCCTTTTCTTTCTCTTCTAGGGATCGAAACTTCTCTTCTTTGGCTTCGAATCCTGCAACTCTTCGTTCAAGTATAGATAATTTTTCAGAAGCTTCAGCACTTGTTGATTCACTTTTCTTCATATCATCGGAAATTTGTTGCTGGAGATCCAAATTGCTTTTCTCTAGATCAGAAATTTTTGCCTCTAAAGCTTTTTCGCTCTTCTGACAAGTTTCACAACTTTCCCAAAGAGCATTTTTTCTCTTGTCAAACTCTTAATTTGTTTATCGTTGTAGTTGATTTGCATCTTATAGCCATGAATGTAATTTTCTACTTTTCTATTTTTTCTGTTAGACTTACATACCGATTATAAAGATCTTGAATTCTTGACATTGTTACCTGGAAAGTTTAGGGTTTATGAAATAAGTCATATACGGCTCCTTTTCTTTCCTCGACACCTGCACTTCTCAAAAACTCACAAACAAAATTATTAAACCTTAATTGAAACGATTAAAGATTAAACATAAACAAGTTTTCGATAAATCCCAAGAACTAGATTCGATCAAGTTCATAGATTTTTATCAAATTTTCGAGAATACGACGAACACTCTAAAAACCAAGAGAATTTAACGCCATAAAGAAAACGAAGCAGATCTTAATAGAGAATAATAGAACGTGACTGACAAATTAAAATCTTACAAACCCGGTTGATTTTATTGCCCAGAAAAACTGAACTACGCCGAGCAGAAAACGAATGATTTTCTGACCTCAAACGCCGATCTCCACCGTTCAGAATGTAGAACAGAATGTCGTGAAGATATTGTCCAAAAATCGTGGCGATCCGACGGTTCAAACTCCGGGAATAGGCAAAACGGCACGGCTATGTTTTCCAGAAAACTGCATACGAATCTTTTTATTGCTTTCTCTCACTTTCGATTGATTTATTCTACTTCTTCAAATCACCGATTCGGCTCTGATACCACGTGTAGATCCCAGTTTGATCAAGTAACAATGTATAAAAGAAACGATTAATCTTATTGAATGATTATAGAGAGTTACAAAAGAATTGAATGTAAAACACTCTCTATCTCTCTAAGCGTATGAAACTGATAATGATCATTCTAACCTAATTTCTAAACAAAAGCACCATTAAATACCTAAGGCTTAATGCTTCAAGCTCATGGCCCATTAACACACTAAAGCTCATTTATCATTATAAGGCTTTTACAAATAATTAAATCAAACTCTATATATCTTTATATAACTTTATAATTAATAGGACATTTATGGTTCTAACAAGACCCAACAGAGTTAAAAATCAAGCCATAAGCTCAAAGATCACATGACAATTTGTTAAAAGTCAACATATGCAAATGAAATGTATTTAACCCATATTATGCAAATACATGCTCCAAAGGCATGACTAACTCAAAACCTCCTTCATTGACATTTTTCAAATGAAATTAAACCATTTATATACTCAAATACTTTATAACTCGATAACATATATCTTTCATAATGGGTTATAAAACCAAAAGCATCCATAGTGCATAAATGTCAAATGATATTCATTTATGAGATAGAGCACTCAAAATAAAGTGTCAAAAAACCCAACGATAGACATCTCATGAGATTTATAAGAATAAGACGTACTAATATACAAACTCATTAAAAGACCCACTCATACGTATTTTCAAAACATCCCATAACTTAAACTTTACATATTTCCAACAAACACTAAAAGTGCATTTTACCAAATTACCTCCATTTATTCAATAAATCATCAAAACACTTTCATTTATGATTTATTTATCAAATTACCCAAAATCCCAAATGTGGGTGTTTTACAAGATTTGTAAAGATCAACACTTCAAATAATCATTACCCACCAAATAACTCAACAATTGATAATTTCATGTAAAACATATAAACTCTTTAAAATAAACATTTTTTTAATGTACAACGTTTTCACAAATCAACTTGAACTCATCTTGCTAGATTTAGGCTAAATCTAGATTTTCCCAAACTGGAGCTCCTTTGAAGAAACTTGCATCTTCAATCAAAACTTTCAAAAACCTAGACCCACAAGTTTTTAACCATAAATATTCATATTCAAACACTTAAAACCATTTCCCCAATCATTTAACACCAAAATCACCATTAAACCAAAACCCTAATTACTTAGGTGAAGAAAAAAGGAGGTTACCTTAACCACAACTTGCATCCACCCACAAAACACTTCTAGGGCCACCAAAAAGAACTTTAGACTTCACTTCTTGAAGATAATGGGAGAGGGTTGGAGAAACTCTAGAAAATGAAGATGAGATGGTGAGCTCCAAACCCTTGCAACAAACCTCTAGCTTGATGATGAAGAGCCTCCTAAAAATCCAAGAGTTGATGCCTCAAAATGCTCCAAAAACCTTAAGAGAATCGAGAGGGTTCGTTTGGGAGAGAAAGGTGGAGAGGGAGTTGGGGATTTGGGGTTTTGCAGGGTTAGGTCGAGTGAGGGAGAGAGAGAGATCAGATCTGGATCTGCTTTATAAAAGGTACGATAGAGAGGAGGGAAAAGCTGAAAGTGAAAAAGGGTGAAAATTCGTCAGACACAAATGCGGACATCCGGATTGGACACCAAGCGGACGTCCGACCTCCTTCGACCCAAAAACCCCCGAAGTCCCTGTTGCTTCTGCGGAAACACACGGATGTCCGACCATACACAGACGTCCGACTAGGCTCTATGCGGACGTCTGTAAGCCCAAAAATCAAAGTATCGGAATTTTGGGGTGTTACAGAATGGAAGAATGATATGTGTATTTATTAGGAGGAAGGAAGACTTTTGTAGAAATTCATGGGTTAGCTTACTTTAGTTGACTCTATATATATATAATCATGTGAGCCATTTTAATACAACAATTTGATGTCCATTTAATTACATCTGTGAACCATTTTAATAAATATACATTACAAGACAAGATTTATAAGGTAAATTATAAACATAATTTCTACGTACACACACCATAGTTATAAAATAGTGTCAATGGTATTATGTCACAAATAATGTTTTAGTAATATACGTGGGAGTGACAATCCTCTAACAGTTAAAATTCACTATAAGTAGTCATTTTAAAAATAGTAGCCATTTTTCTCTAAACACTTGAAGCATAATGAGATGCATAATGATATTTGAGTCTTCATCAAATCTTGAAATGTGGTGTTTTGCTAGTCTCACATTGGTGAGAAGAGGATGAAAGGAATGATGACGTGTGTATTTATAAGGAGGCAAGGCCTTTATGGAAACTCATGACGTTGGCTTATCATGGACGACTCTCTATACTAATGGAATTGGCTTTTGGTTGACCATCTATACTTATGGGGTTGGTTGTTTTTGGCCGACCCTCTATATATACTCATGTGTTGGCCAATTTTGGTTTACAATCTCAACTTTTGGGTTGGTTCTTTTTCACTGTCCCTCTTATTGTATGATTCAAAATATATAGTACAACTATTTAGTGTTCACTTAATTGCCTCTTTGAACCATTTTAACAAAGTTACGTGCAAATCAAGGTTTATAAGCTAAACTAAAACCATAAATTATGCACACACACACCATAATAATAAAATAGTCTCAATGGTATTATGTCACAAATATAATTGTAGTGATATTTGTTACAAATAAAATTTGTAGTAATATATTTGGGAGTGACAATTAGGGGTGCTCACGGGTTGGGTTGATCGGGTTGAAGGCATTTCGACACATCAACCCAATGTTGGCGGTTTGAAAAAATTTCTACCCAACCCAACCCAACCCAAACAAATGTACAACCCAACCCAACCCGTTCAGGTTGATCGGGTTAGTCGGGTTGGTCGGGTTGTGTTTAAACAAAGTAAAATCAAAATTAAAAACATAAAAATTAAGGAAACATGTCTTTAAAATACAACCGATAATTCAGACAATATTTAGATACTACATATAAAAATGTCTAAACCAAATATGATCAAATAACTTGACGTCTTCAATTTGCATATTTCTTAAATCTTAAACATATCATCATCAACTGTTTTTCTCAATTTGCATATATATGTTAACATTTACTATATATATATATATATATATATATATATATATATATATATATATATATGTGTGTGTGTGTGTGTGTGTGTGTGTGTGTGTGAAGGAGTTATATAGAGATGGATAAGAGATTGAATATATATATATCGGGTTCATCGGGTTCTGTTGGGTTCAAATTATCGTACCCGATATCAACCTAATACATATGGTTTAAAGATTTTACAACTCGATTGGACATCGGGTTGCTTCGGGTTAGGTTATTTCACGTCGGGTTGGGTTGGGTTGATCGGGTTGATCGTGTTGGTCGGTTTTTTGAGCAACCCTAGTGACAATTCCCAAACGTTTAAAAACCCCAACCAGGAAAGATCAAACTAGCTAGGATCGAGGATTCACGCCTTCCCTTCCGTTTACACAATTTCTTTGTCGAAAGGGAGAAAACCTTTAGATTTAGCAAGTACTACTACTCCCATGTTTTTGCATAGTATAACCGATGATATGATGTTCTTTTCGCTCACTATAAGGTTAACAAGTCACATTTATGAAAAAAAATAGGTTTACACTTTGAAATTCTAATGTCAAAATGTAGTTGTTTATTTCAGTTCCTTTCAAAAAGTAGTAGTCATTTCCCCTAAACACTTGAAGCATTAGGAGATTTGAGTTATCATCGAATCGTGAAATGTGGTGTTTTGTTTATCGTAGATTGTTCATAATTGTGCACAATTGACTATTGAATCAATTCTGCATAAACTGTTAACAATGGTTATGAAAAATGTCCCTTATTAAAAAAATATCAAGTGTGAAATGAATCAACAAACTCAAACGTTGTTTGTTCAAATCTATTCCAACAAACATCAACACGAACAAAAATACTAACCGATACAGAATTTTTTATTGGGTTCGAATATTTCCGCCCTGCTCGTGCTGCCATTTTGCGTCACCCCTTCTTCATTGGGATTGAGCTGCGTTTCATCAAATATTTCCGCCGTTGTAGTTATCATTGACGAACAATTATATACATCGGCTCCTCCATCGACATCGTCCAACCTCCCGGAATTAATAGAATAGTTCAACAAAACGGGTTGAATGTGGTTTTGCATCAATAATCCATTTTCATACAAAGAATGTTGAACATGTATGAAAAATTAAAACACCTAGTTATTTTTTTGAAAAATTAATTAGAGCTACATCAAACAATCATCTAATGCAAATTTTGAAAAATTAATTAGAGCTAGAATCATAGATGAGATTTCTTTTGTAACACCTCATTAATATGTCTACAAAAAAATACCAATTCATGAAATACCAATTCTATCCTTGCACATATTGAATAGGTTCACATAGCCCCAATTCACACATAAGCATTTAGTTAATTGATCTTTTTAGTTGGTTCATCTCAATCGTATATTTCTAATATATATAAGTTCACAAGGTTCATACAAAAAATGTGGTTAACAAAATAATCAACCTCTATATATAAAAGGAACACAAACGGATGATGATCAAGATGACATAATGAGATATGAGTATTCCTCAAACTTTGAAATTTGGTAGAGTATTTGAAGTGATATTGCGAGATTTTAGTATTCTCAAATATTACTTTGTGATGTTGTTTAAGTCATCCCATGTTGATTAGGGAATGTTAGATTGTAGATGAAGATGGCTACAAGAAATAAGAATGGTTGATTTTGAGGATCAAAGTTTTAAATGGCTAAAAATGTCTTTTTAACAAACCTTAAATGGAGATTTTTCAAAACATAACATAACATAAATTATATATATATATAGAGAGAGAGAGAGGGGGGATAATAAATTGTAAACCATCGATTTCATAGGTTTTTTTGATGAAATTGTTTTATGGAATTGTTTATTTTGATGAAATTGTTTCATATCATTCATTTCTTGATGAAATTGTTTTATGAATTTTGTAGTTTCATAGGTGAAAAACGAAAATATATGAAACAGTTTCATAAGAATGAAAAAAACCTATGAAACTACAAATTTCATAAAAAAAATTCATCAAGAAATGAATGATATGAAACAATTTCATCAAAATTAACAATTCCAAAAAAAATCATCAAAAAACCAATGAAATCGACGGTTTACACTTGTAACACCCTCAAAATTGGAAGAACAACTAGATAAAAACTTCGATTTAAATAGACAAAAGGAGATGAAATTCTTACTACGAACCATCCTTGAAATCACCTCAGAATTTAAACGTCACAACTCCAACATTATTCATAATATAAGTCTTACAATAAGACCAAATAAAGACGGGTATTACTTGACACAAATATAAGTTGCTATTCCCATAATAAATGCGGAAGGCTTAACTAAGCACTTCGCTCCACGTGCACACTACTAGAACTCGTCTCTCCATAATGTCACTAGAACTGTTCCCAACCTGAACCTGTTGCACATGCCGACAAATAAAAAGGTTAGACTAACGCCTAGTGAGTTCAAGAGTTTATAACATGATTTATATAATTCGTTGAATGAAAGTTTGTGACATAAATCGTGATTTCCAAAAGAGTTTATGAAAGGATGTAATTGACTCATTTTCCAATGCACACAAAATTTATGAAAAAAGTTCCCAAAACGTATAAGGCGTTTTCCAAAATGAATTCCAACTCCAACTCACTCAAAACATGCTTGGACGTTAAATATCCCAAGAAATATAAACGTGGACAAAACTCCGATATTTAAAACATCCAAATAGGATGAGGCATAGAATTCTGCCAATAAACCATGAAGACATTTCATATAAATAAAGAGCGTCACCGAAAATATGGATAAAATATGGATACAACACCTTTCGGTGACGGGGGAGACCCGATTCCATCGAAAGTGACGGGCACATAAAGTTAGGCCACTTATGATGTTACTGGATTACACCTCAAGTCCCGGTCTTAGTTCCCATGCCATAAAGACATCACAACCTCAAACCTTTCCCATGTCTTTATTGTCTACTCCGTCGAGTTACACCTCAAGGACTTATGGGACCATATTGCCTATCCAGTCTAGACGAGTTACACCTCAAGGACTTCAATGTCCCTTATTGCCTACTCTCTAGTGGCCCCACGACCTAACGCATATAACCATGCGTCCCAATAGTCCACTCCTTGTGCACAAAGAGATAGACCATCTGTAACACCCTAAAAATCAGGGCAAATTTAAACCTGAATTAAAAGGGTTTACATAACTATTATCCATGACAAACATTCTTAACAAGTGAAAATAGTGACTAAAGTCAATTTACATCAACTTGTCGTCTCCATAAACTCTTCACTCATCCCATTACTTCACTGCTCATACCTGGTAAGAAAATATAATTTGAAACGATTAGGCTAACGCCTAGTGAGAACATTCAGTTTCAAAATAATACTTTTAAATCAATGTAAACAAGGTTTATCAAACTTGACTTACACTCGTTCTTACCATACTCGTACTCATCTCATAATAATAGAATCATACTCAATCCCCTGAGTATGACTATCATTCAAAAAGTCATAACACCATATTCAATAGCCTACTACGAATCATCACGGGTTCTAGTTTATCGATCAAGCCTAAAGGCTTACATTCAATCACCATACCTTCTCCTTGGAATAGAAGCAGAAATAGCACTTATATATTACCTATTTCTAATCCGTCGAAAACATAGGAATAACAACACTTACACTTCGTCTAATTCATGTTTCCACATCTCAAATACGAATAGCAACTATACTTTGCCTATTCTCTCATATATACATGAATAGCAATTCTACTTTGCATATTCAATTAATCAACATGAATAGCAATTCTATATTGCCTATTCATTCATTTCTAGTCAACGGGAATATGAATATGACTAACACTAAGTCAGTCATGATATCACATTCAAGAGCCCACTACGAATCTCCACGGATTCTAGATCAATGCTCATATCCAAGAAATCACAATTACACATGTCCATTTCTTGGAAAGGAAGTAGAGATTACAATTAAGCCATGCATATCTCTTTCCTTCCTTAGAAATCGGGAATTACGATTATTCCACGCCTATTCCACGATTTCTCATCACTGTGAAATAGGAATTACGATTAATCCACGCCTATTCCTTATTTCACCTAAAGAGCCCACTACAAATCCTCACAGATTCTAGATTAATGCTCATATCCAAGAAATCACAATTACACATGTCCATTTCTTGGAAAGGAAGTAGATATTACAATTACACATGCCAATCCCTATTCTTCCTTAGAAATCGGGAATTACGATTAGCGCCACGCCTATTCCATGTGATTACAAAATACTAGTGCCTATGGATCCATTACACTTATTCGTACTCGTGCAGGTTATTACTTAATTTAGATTCCTCATAGCATTCAGGATGAGCAAATCATATTTATACAACATAGATTCCTCATATCATTTAGTATGAGCAAATCTCCTTTTGTCTTGTTTAGCGCGGCCGATTTTATCTGAAACAACAGGGACAGCATGGTCAGTGACTTTTGAGGAAACATAAATCTTAGCAGTTGATTGACCGGTCTTTTGCCTCGGCTGTGATTGTTTTTAAGAAACAGGCTTCGTTTTAGAAATCTTAATCACAGCTGGGGTCTTTGTGTTAGAACAGTCACCCTTTAGAAAATTGACCGGTCGATTGACAACTGGTGACAAAAAATCAGTATGACTCGGAAGAGGTTTGTCGAAGGGGAACGACTCAAACTCTTCATCAGATTTGCCTTCGGAGTTCATATATTCTGAAAAATCAATATCCGGAATTACAGGACTTGGATCGGTCGAGGAAGGCGAGGAACACTTTGTGCTCGTGTGTTTCGGGGAATTTGGTGCGCAAGCTAGGAAAAATCCGAGTTTAAATTCCTTGAAACACTCTTATCTTGAGATTCTAGACCGTCTTGTGTTGAAAAGATTTTGCTAATGAAAGCTTTACACGAAGACGTGTCAGATGAGCTTGAGGAAAGTTCGGGTGACATCGGCTTTTCAGTTTGGAGTTGGTCAATCTGCTCTTGGAGTTGACCATTTCTCGTATGCTCCTTCATCGCATCTGTTGCCAAGGCAGCCAGTTTTGATGTGAGCATATTGATTTCACACCGAAGGATTTCCTGTCCTTCATCAGACACAATTTCGGTTTTGACCGATTTTAGATTCTCAAGTTCCTTGATTAGCGCTTGCTTTTCCTTTTGAAAATTCGACCTTTCTTTCTCGAGTGACTCCTTCAATTCAACTATCTTTGCTTCCAAGATGAGAGGGGGAACATAGAGCTTGAACTCATCCGTCTCAGTCTTAGTTTCGGTTGCTTGGACCTCATCCTTCTTGGAGGAATCCTTGGGCGTTACAACCTTATAGCAATCGAAGTAGTCATTCGAGAGGTACTTCTTTTGATTTTTCTCAGAGTAATAATTCAAAGGCTCATAACAAAAAGGAAGTTGCATTTTAGACGTGTGTGCGCGCTTGTATTCCTCAGTTTCCTCTTCCTTTTCAGGTTCAAGAGGACCAGTCCATTTTATAGCATATTCCGGATATATTTTCTCTATTCCAAAACAACCAAAATCATACAGTGTAGGTCTTTTGGATATACCTTTTTTCAAATAGTGTGGGTTATCATATCCAATTCCCCATTCCTTGTTAAAATACGTGAACTCCTTGGGTTTATTCATATGGATGGTCTGATCAGTTTGACCTCTTTTATGGAGTTTGGTTTCAAGATCAAGGATTTTAGCAACAAACTCCTTGTGCTGAATTTGAAGAGTAGAGCATTGGTAAACAATTTCTGCTTTCTCATTCACACACTGATCAAACTGTGACTGAAGTTCAGATAATTTGGCCCTTAAGTCCTTAGGTGCTATTGAAATATTTTTGCATTTTTCTTTTAAGTTAGCATTTTCGGACTTATATTTCTCAGTTATTCGTGTTTGAACATCTAGCTTTTCAGATAGTGACCTAATCTCAAGCAGTTGTTCATTAGAAGTGGCCTTATGGGAATCTATCCGTTCAGCAAGAGATTGCATTTGATTAAAGAAATCTTGAGTAGTAGAATCACATACCTGACTTGACTTTGCCTTTTCTTCATCAGCGAGAGAGTGATAGCCCATAAAAGCATCAGCACCATCAGACTCGTTTTCATCATCAGAACGACCCAACCGGTAGTCATCTTCAACAAGTAAAGCTTCTCCAACTTCCTTCTGTTCTATCAATGCAAGCTTCGCCTTGTAGTAGTGGGAATTCTTTACAACATGCCTACGACAATCTTTCGCAAAATGACCAAGCTTCCCGCAGTTATAACAAGTCACGGGTTCGTCTTTCTTCTTGCGGTCATCTTTCTCTGTCTTCTCTTTCTTGTCAGACTGGTCGGGCTCATCAGCTTTCTTCTTTCCTTCATATTTGTCCTTATAATCATGGCGCTTGTTGGAGGAGGTGGAGTAGCGCTGATTATTAGACGTCGGTTGCTTGTAGAACTTTTGTTGGAAGGACTTTGAGAGCAGGGCCATTGCTTTCTTGATGACAGCTATCTCAGAATCAGAATCACTGTCTTCTTTTTTCTCAGGTTCTGACTCAGATTCGCTTTGCTTTTGAGTACGTTTGGAGTGACGTCCAGAAGATTTGCCTCGTTTGGAAGACATGACAGCAAGCGGATCAGCTGGCGGCTTGGATACAGACTTCTTTTCATTCAGGATTTCCAACACCTCATCTTCGTCTTGAAGAAGCGTCTCATAGAGTTTGTGGATGCCAACATTTTCCATCAATCGGTTGTGCTTGACGTGAGATGCAAATACCTTCCATTCAGGCAACAGGTTGTTGAGAAACTTGAGCGCGTTTTCCGTGTTGGAGCGAGTGATATGGTTCTTGTTAAGCTCGTTGAGAAGGAGACAAAATCGTTCATAGGTCTGGGTGAGTGATTCGCCGACGCGCTGCTTAAACCCATCGAACTTGGTTATGGAGCTGTTGATCTTCAACTGATTCCCGACTTCGCTCCCGCGCATCATTTTCTCCACCTGATCCCACATGCCATTTGCTGTCTCTTTGTAGCTGTCGATGGCAGTGTAGATCGTGTTGGGTAGAGCCTGAACAAGATACCTCTTAGCATGCTTTCTCCCTCAAGCATGCCTCTTTCGTCGTCAGTCATGTCGGTGAGTGTCTTTTTAACGACACGAGGAGGGTCACCTGTTGCAGCTGGTGGAATGGTCTTCATGGGTGTAGGAATTGCCCCGTCTCTTAGAGCTCGCCAGATATACTCGAAGTTATCTTTTGACTCTATGAAGATTATAAATCTGTCCCGCCACTGGATGTACTCACCTTGGTAGAGGCAATGTGGTTTGGAATCGGTGTCGATAGCAAGAGCGTCGTGTGAAGACATCTTTAGTTGCACTGGAGTGATCGTCAGACTATTGGTTCGATTCAAAGTGATAACCTAACGCAAGGCACTACGAGTGATATCCTAACGCAGGTTCTACGATTGATTTGTACTAGAAACAAGTAAGAATTCAACAGAACTGAACTTACCGGATAGGAATCCGGATGTGATATCTGATCTGGAAGTGTCCGGATCAGATTGAGTGAAAAACAGATCAAATCACAGAAGTGTCCGGATAAGCAAGGGTTTTCGGATGAACTGTTGTTTCCGGATAACAATAGGTTACCGGATGACAATAGTTTCCGAATGAGAAATAGCAAACACAAAACTTACCGGATGAATTGGGTATCCGGAAAGACTCAATTTTACCTGAAACTTTGAGTTGTCCGGATAAAATAGGTTACCGAAAACTTTGAGTTGTCCGGATAAAATAGGTTACCGAAAACTTTGGGTTTCCAGAACAATTGTATTCGGAAAGCTTGAAAAAGAAGTACTTACCCGGAAAGATGTGTGCTGTCCTGAAAGATTGGCTGATTTGTCCGAAAACTACGGTTGTTATCCGGAAAGAGCGGTTGTGGTTTCAATAAATCGATGGAATGCGACTAGGGTTGATAGATAACTTCCTGAAACGTTAGAAACTTTCCAAAAAGAGCAAAATAACAGTACCCAAATCGATAGTCAAGCAAAATAGCACGATTTTGAATAAAAATTTCAATTCTTGATATGAACAGAACTCAAAAACCAAAATTTTGATTTTGCTTAAAAACCACTCAAACGATCGAATTAGAACGAGAAAAATTGCAGAATCGCTAAGAAAAATAATGCTAACAGAATGGTATAAACGAAACGAAGCAATTTAATCTGAATTAAAATATGAGATTTCAAAGCAAGAACACAACCGTATGATCAGAAAACTTACCAGAATTCAAAAAGAACACTTTGAATCGATTTGTCCGTCTGCTATGATACCAATTGTGAGTTCCAGATCCGTGCAACGAACAATAAGAAATCAATAGATGAATAACAATACAGTATGATTTCAACTGGTCATCCAATTTGCTTTCAATATGCAGAGTGTTTACTATATGATTAGGAAAGCTAAAATGACAACTAGCCTAAAACTAAGGCTAAACAAAACAATTTATATGTTGGGCCCGTGGTAACAAGCCCACGACCCGTTCACTAATAAGGCTCAAAATAAAGAATTAACATTTAGCCCTTGAACTTCTATTCAACCAAATATTGCCCTAACAAGAACACTCTGGTGGCCCTTCATCTGGACGGTATGCACTTGTGCATACAAGTAAATAGTTGACTTTTTGATTTTATACACAAGTACATTATGCATTTGTTCATATTGCACAAATGCATGTTACAAATAACATGTATGCACAAGTGCATACCACCCAGATGAACAAGTGCACAAGCGCCTTAGTTTTCCGTTTATTTGATTTTATGCACAAGTGCCTTAGTATTCCGTTTATTTGAGGTTTTCACTTAAACCTGACCCTATATATATATATATATAGAGGCGGGTTCAAACGAGGAGCGCATCAATTTAAGAGAACGTGAGGAGCACTTCCATGCTTCTGATCACATGTGATCAACAACTGCTAAAAAATCGGAACAAATCGAAAATTCGCGCAAGATGTGGCGCGAGGCGTGGCGCGAGGTGGCAAGTCGCGGATCATTAATGATTCACAACTGTTAATCATATGTGATTCATAACTGTCAATTGCTCCTCCAGATCAGTTGTGAATCACATGTGATCCACAACTGCCAATCACATGTGATTCATAACTGTCAATTGCTCCTCACGTTCTCACGTTTTGGTGCGCTCCTCGTTTGAACCTTCCTCTCTCTCTCTCTCTCTCTATATATATATATATATATTAATTTCATTTTTTATCATTCTTTGTTTATATGTATAGAAGAAATAACCAATCGTATTTGAAGTGGTATTGTGATATTTAAGTATTCTTAAATCTTGGATTGTAGAATTATTTTAATTAGTCGTCGCAAAATGAGGAGACAATGTTAGATTGAAAAATGAATGTTTATATAAGAAATAAAGAAGAAAAGTTTTATATAAATCTAAAAATTGGTGGCCCTGGTAATCCCATGCGGCTTCATGCAAGGATGATTTTTTTAATTAAAGATGTTAACACTATAAAACAAAATGATTTTTATCCATAAAATTTATTAAGAGAAATTTTCGTTGATGATTGTCCAAGGATCACCTAGAAAATATTAATGGTTCGTTATAATATGATATTTTTCGAGAAAATACTCATGAATCACCCAGAGAATACCGGGGAAATATGTCATTGCACTACTAAACAAACAGGCAAAACCGGCGGAATTTTCCGGCGGATTTCCGACGAATCTTAGAAAAGTCAAATTACGTTGACTTTCGCCGGAAATCCGCCGATAATATTTTTTTTAAAACATTTTTTCCGGCGGATTTTCGGCGGATTCAAAATTAGTACGTAGTTACTTAATTCTTAAATAAACAACGGCTTAATTAACCCCTTATTCCGACGGATTTTCGGCGGAATTTAATTAAATATTTTTATTAATTATAATCCGCCAGAAACGGGTTGTTTTTTTATTAAACGGTTTTGAAAATCTAAAAGAAAATTGATTTTTTTATGATCCGCCGGAAACGGATTGTATTTTTTATCAAACGGTTTTACAAATTTAAAAGAAAAATAAATTTTTTATGGTCTGTCGGAAACGGATTGTATAAATTTAAAAGAAATTTATTTTTTTATGATCCGTCAGAAATCCGCCAGAAAAGGTTGTATTTTTTTAAATGAAATTTAATTTTTTATGATCTGCCGGAAATCCTCCGGAAACGGGTTATATTTTTTTATAAAACGGTTTTACAAATTTAAAAGAAAAATAATTTTTTTATGATCCGCCGAAAAATTAAAAATTAACGGCGGATTTCCGACAGATTGCAGGCGGATTTCTTTTTTTTCTATATAAATTTAAATATATTTCGTGATAAATCAAACCGAAATTACTTTATTGTAGAATATATCGGCGGATTTTAATTTTGAAATTAAAATGCGTAGTATATACATTCGGTTCACATAACGGTTCACAAACACACATATATGTTTATGTTTGCGTCACATATGTGTGAGTTTACATGTATGTACACTCGGTTCACATGCATACATATATGTTTATGTTTATATGCACAGCGAGTAACATGTATACATATATGTTTATGTTCATATGTATAGCGACTCACATACCTATAACGGTTCACATATATACATGTTTGTATTCCGCACTAGGTAGCAAATCATATACATGACATACTTCATATACATATATAGACGTTGTTTTACATGTAGCGGTTCACATGCATATATGTTTGCATGTGTTCATATATATAGCGGGTCACATATATACATATACACATAATACATATATATTCACTTCATATATATGGTCACATATATGAAGGGGTTTATTGGGCTTTGATGTATCCAATTGTGCTTTGATGGATCCATTTATGTTTTAATGGATCTAACAGGGGTTTATTGGATCCAAATTGTCGTTAATGGATCCAACAGGGGTTTATTGGATCCAAATGACCATTAATGGATCCTATTGGGGTTTCATTGATCCACTAGGTGTGTAATCAACTCAATGAACTTTAATGGGTTATTTCAGGGTTTAATATATTCTTTTAAGCTTTAATGGATCGTATTGGGCTTTAATGGACCGTATTGGGCTATAATTGATCATTTTGCGCTTCAATGGACCGTTATGAGCTTTAACGGACCGTTATGGGCTTTAATAGACCGTATTGGGCTTTAATGGACCGTATTGGCCTTTAATTGATCATTTTGCGCTTCAATGGACCGTTATGGGCTTTAACAGACTGTTATGGGCTTTAATGAACCATATTGGGCTTTAATAGGTTATGTTCGACTTGAATTATCCTTTTTGGGATTTAATGAACCATATTGGCGGTTTGCGCCGGATATGTCCGCCGAAAATAATAAAATATATATATATATAAATGAATATATTTTCGGCGGATATTTCCGTCGAAAATATTAAAAAATATATATAAATAAATAAAAAAATAAATTTTTAAAAAATCAAACATTTGCGGCGGATATGTCCGCCGAAAATATATTTTTTCGTTTAATTAAAAAAGTAAATAAAAAAATCGACGAACTAATCCGCCGAAAATCAGTTCCTTAATTGTTTTGTTAATCAAAGTTTGTCTAATCGGGATATTTTTGTTCCGGCAGATTTTCGGCTGCCTAAATCCGCCGAACACGAAATCCGTCGAAAATCCGCCGAAAAATCTCCGTTGCGGCGCCCGGTTGTTCGGCAGTCGTATCCGCCGAAATATCCGCCAAAAATAGGATTTTCCGACGGATACGTCCGCCGAAAATGGTCCCCTGTTTTGTAGTGTTAATTTGCATTACTCACCAAAAATTTACCCACCAACTTTTGTAACGGTTTTGTGACAAATCACCTTTTAACGATAGATTTCTCAGAGAAAAGTTCGTAGGTAAAAGTCTTTCGTTTAATAGTGTAAATATCAATATATGCTAATTAACCACTTATGAAAATAAATTTGTTGTTTTTAATTATATCTCATTAATTCTTGGCCGATCTATTATAAATAGTTTTTTTTAATGTAAATACTTTATAAAGCATAGATCAGGCAACAGTTAAACGTAAGAGCATCCAAACGCGTCTTGCAAGTGGTCTTGTAAGATGACATAGTATGTCATGTGTCTTGCAAGACCTTGCAAGACTTACACAAAATTGCTAATATTGCAAGGTCTTTCAAGTATTATTATATATTAAAGAAAACATTTATTAATTTAATTAGTTATTATTATTATTAGTTATTATTAATATTAGTTATTATTAATATTAGTTATTATTAATATGTTTGTTTAAATATTAGTTATTATTAATATGTTTATTAAATTTAATTCATTTATTAGTTTATTTGAATATTATATTTTTAATATTTTTATAAAATTTCTTACCCACGCTTTAAGAAAACAAAAGTAAAATTTTAGTTATCTATATTTTATAATTAATTTATTAGTTATATTATAATTATTTATATTATTTATATTATTTATATTATAATTTATTAGTTTAGAAAGGAGTTCGGTCTTGCATGTGTGTGGAAGATGTTATTGCAAAGCTGATGTGACACTTGTGAAAGGAGTATGATCTTGCAGGTGTGCGGATGGTCTATGATTTACGTTCAGCAACATTAATAATAGTAAAGTAAGTATTAACTTTTAATTAAGAGAAATTAATTAAAATACCCAAAGTTTGACTTTGACTTACCAAAATACCCATAATTTCGACACTTTTACAAAAATACCCATTTTTTCCGCGATGGGTTCCGTGATCGCGGACCAGGGAAAATTTTGAAAATTAGTCTCCCGCGATCGCGAGAGCAGTCCCGCGGTGCACACTCAAAGTGTGATTTTTGATTTCATATTTACACTTTCAACCCCTATAATTATTACTTACTTTACTTTATACCTTTTACTTTCCTAATTACACCTTCATCATATTAACACATATAATCGTTTATTAACTAAAATACGTTAAAAATACGTTTTAATTTTAACAAGTTACACCATTGTAATCGTCTCTTCGATACATTCGAAATGAGCCTAATATTGAATATTTTTTGATTTAATTATTTTATTATATATCATATATACTACATAAAAATATTTTTAATATTTACAATTCATAACATTATAGTTAATTATTTAATTTATGGTACATCTCTTATTTTTTTCAATTTTGTTTTACACTTTTATCACATTAACATAATAATCTTATATTTTAACATAATTACGTTAAAATATGTTAAGAAGTTCGATATATATATACTAGTTATTTACCCGCTGCAATGCAGCGAGACGTATAATCCAAATAATTTGACGATTTAATCAATTATTAACTAAATTACGTTAAAAATGCTTTTTAATTTTAACAAATTACACCATTAATATCGTCTCGTCGATACATTCGAAATGAGCCCAATATTGAATATTTTTTGATTTAATTATATTATACTTATTTAGTTAGTTTACTTTATACCTATTAGTTTTTTGTTTTTCATTTAGTTAATATAAGATTATTATGTTAATGTGATAAGAGTGTAAAACAAAATTTAAAAAATAAGAGATGTACCATAAATTAAATAATGAACTATAATGTTATGAATTGTAAATATTTAAAATATTTTTATGTAGTATATATGATATATAATAAAACAATTAAATCAAAAAATATTCAATATTAGGCTCATTTCGAAGGTATTGAAGAGACGATTACAATGGTGTAATTTGTTAAAATTAAAAAGTATTTTTTTTAACGTATTTTAGTTAATAAACGATTATATGTGTTAATATGATGAAGGTGTAAAATTAAACTTAGAAAATTAAAAGGTATAAAGTAAAGTAAGTAAATAATTATAGGGGTTGAAAGTGTAAAAATGAAATAAAAATCACACTTTGAGTGTGCACCGCGGGACTCCTCTAGGGATCGCGGGAGACTAATTTTCAAAATTTTCCCTGGTCTGCGATCACGGACCCCATCGCGGAAAAAATGGGTATTTTTGTAAAAGTGTCGAAATTATGGGTATTTTGGTAAGTCAAAGTCAAACTTTGGGTATTTTAATTAATTTCCCTTTAATTAATGGTTGGCATTTATTTTAAAAGAAAGGTTATGTTTTTTTTGGAGAATCAATATATATATATATATATATATATATATATATATATATATATATATATTAAAGAAGAAACTAAGAGCATCTCCAATATGCTAAAATGGAAAAAAGTAGGATTTTAGTATTTTTGTTGCTCCAATAGCTATGCTATTCTTTATGCTAAAATAGAAAAAAGAGAAGAGAGATTGTAAAAATTTCTAAATTTGGAGAAATCTCTAAATAGATGGTTTCTCCCCAAAACTATTAATGAATATTGAATATTTTAATAATATAATAAAATAAATTGAATATTTTAATAAAATAATTAATATTAGAGTTGCTAAAATAGCATAGCTGTTGGAGTTGTGTTAGTCCCAGATTGATCAGGTAACAACGATTCAATGAGAAATAACACGAATGATTGATGATTTCAAGCTGTCATCTCTCTCGTATTCATTCAAAGTATTAATCGTTATAAGAATATTACAATCAAAGTAAAATAACGACTTCTAACAATAAGCTCTAGAGTGATAATGAATCGTCTCTCAATTGCTAACCTAATTCTAAGGTTAACACTAACCTTTTATACCTAGGCTTTAGACAACAAGGCCCAAGCCCATTAAACACAAAGCTAAGCCCAATTAACAATAATTAAGGCTTTTACAATTAATAATTTAATCTAATTAAGCACTATATAATTATTTATATATCTTTCTAATATGTAGGACATTTATGGTCCTAACAATCTCTCCCTAAAGATATATAAATAAAAATCGGTCTTGAAATCTTCAATTCTTGATCTTCTCTTCTTTTAGAATCTTTGAAATGCAATGATGTTGCTTGTATTCATGTCTTTTTACGCTCCCCTTTGAATAAAGCTCTTGGTCTTCAAATCTTCAACGAATCTGTCTTTGAACCGCGAGTTGAATTTGCTTTCAGCTTCAGCTTTAAGAACTTGTAGACCCAATATGCTCGATGAAGGAAAAACTGAATTGTTGTGAACACCACTTGATGAGGACTGAGAAGAATTGATGGATTTCGGAACAGACCAAATAACTGATAAGATCAATCAACAGTTACTCCCCCTCGGCTTTTGCATGGGGACTTCTTTACTCCCCATCGGCTTTTGCTAACTCCCCCTCAACTTGATAATCCGTGTCTTTGAATCCGTACCCTTTCTCCCCCTCATGATGAGTAGGAGCATCCGGAGCATCATGCACGTTCAAAGACAATAGTGACGAGTAGCAAAAAATCAGATCAAACAGTAAGTAACCAGAACGGGGTAAATATCTAACACAGAAACACAGAAGTAACTGTTATCACAACAATTTAAAAAATTGTGTGGCCTATGTTCAGAGTTGGCAAAGGTGAATCTCTGATAGGACTTCCAGTTATCACTGAAGCAAAATCTTAAAAGATTTACTTCTCAAACTGTTCCGGCAATATCACAAAGATATGCAATGGGAATCACAAAGACTCGTGCATGTGTGAAAGAAAATAGATTCTATCTGTTTGGCTCAAAATATTGATTTAACCTGGGACGCAAGTTAAAATCAATTGACACAGTGATTAGAATGTGAAGTTCGGAGACCGGAGCTGATGTCTTCCTTTTTCAATATCTAAGACCTCCGAGTGAGGAATAGATAGATTATGTGCTAAATCTCCGTGAATATATGAAACGAGCATCTTTTGTGAGATACTTGAGTGGCTAGGTGGGGTGACACAAGTTATCGACACTGGGTCTATGTATGTTTCAATATTCATCTCCAAAGAACGAGAATGAATAGATTGTGTGGTTACCCGGATAACTGACTCGGTTTGGTAAGGACCAATAATTCTTTTAAGTCCTGTCACATCCTCACCATATTCTTTTCTATCCAAACTCATCTATCAATCTAGACCCCTCACTGTAGTCTATAAGGGATCTGTTTCTTGGGTAGGTCCTTCCGGCTCTGGATAGACCATAGAAACGATGTAATTCCTAACACTCCTTTCATGCAACGAGTAGAACAGTTAAGTAAACAGTGAAGTACGAGTTCTAAACTGAGGTGTTTAGAAGTCAAAACATTTAAGAACGAGTCCTGATCTGAGATGATCAGAAGTCATAACATTTAAGAATGAGTTCTGAACTGAATTATTCAGAAGTCATGCTGAATTACCAGAATTTCAAGAAACAGATTCAAGCGCAAAACAGAATGACTCAGTAAGCACAGTATGTTCAAAAATCAATCAATGATTAGAAAGTTTGATTGTGAAGAACAAGTCACAATTATTATATCAGATAAGAATTGAATCATTAATATGAAATGATGAACGGTGAACACAAAGTGGAATTCAAAACGAGTGTATTTCCATCAAAAATTCGGCAAACATTTGAGACATGGAAATAACTAAGTCAAGAAAGCTTTGATCATGGCAATCATGGAAGGTAAACTTAGATAATAACAAACGCAAGTAAGTTATTCAGAATGAATTGCCATGGTTTTTGAATTCAGTTAGAGTTCACATACCTTGCATACGATAGTACTCCCCTCAAAATTGGCCTAACATTTGAATGATCGTCATGTGAAATGAATCTTCTAATTTAAATGCACATGACGTTCCTGCAAAACAGATTAGAGGGATTTTGGTATCCATCTTGGGATGGATCCTTGACGGTTAGATGCCCTATGAGGACCTGGGATACTATAAGTACCATACCAATACTTAGCATGGTCTTTATCCACAAACTCACTTGTTCCACAATAAGAACAACACAACTTTTGTGTAGATAAGCTGATCAGCTTATTAACAGAATAAACACGATCAGTTTTCACAAAAGGTTTAGCGTGAAAAGCTTTGTTGTTCTTGGCACTCTTAACAGAGACAACAGGCTTTGGAGTAGGAGAGGATCCTTTAACTCTCCAAACCATGTTTACTTTCTTGAAAGATGGATTATCTTTATTGTCAACACGAGAATTATAGAAAATATTGGAAGGTCGAATCTGATCTTTTGAAAAATCTTTTGATTTGACAAAATTCTTTGAAGCAGATTTAATCATTTGTTTCTTCAATGTCTCGGTTGCTAATCCAGATAATCTCTGTGTAAGTTTAGAAATCTCAGACTGAAACATCTTTCTCTCTCTTGAAAAATCATCTTTTAAACATTTTGATCTAAAACCTTCAACTTTCCCTTTCTCGGACTCTTTGATTAGAACGTCTAATTCTTTTTCCAAATCAGATATTTTCAAAGAAAGTTCTCCATTCCTTTTTGAAAAAGATTTGCGTTCAGTTTCAAACTTTTCTCTTTCTAAAATCAAAACTTTTTCAAAGTCGGAGATTTGTGTTGAAAGTTTTAAACACATAAGCTCAAGTCTCTTTTTCTCTTCAAGAGAGGTGGTTGAAAAACCAGATTGCTTTTGAATAAGCAAATGTCTTTCTTTTTCAAAAATTTCCTTTTCCTTTTCAAAAGCCTTTTCAAGAGAGGATAATTTACCTTTAAGTTCAAGGTTTTCACGGTTCAGGAGTTTACCTTTCTCTTCTTCTTCACCCAGCTTCTCAGAACTGTTCCAGATTTGAGATTTCAATTCCTTCAGTTCTTTGACGTACTTGCTGATCAAATCATCTGCTTGCTTGACATTCTTTTCATGTCGTCTTTCTTGCTCTTTATCAGTCTTTCTGATATCATCTCGTGATGATAAACCAGATAGCTTCCTTGTTAGAACTGTGTTTTCAGATTCTAGGATCTTTGCCTTTTCTTCAAGGGATCGAAGCTTCTCTTCTTTGGCTTCGAAATCTGCAACTCTTCGTTTAAGTACAGAAGCTTCAGCACTTGTTGATTCACTTTTCTTCAAGTCGACTTCTCTTTCAAGATCAGAGATTTGTTGCTGGAGATCCAAATTGCTTTTCTCTAGATCAGAAATTGTTGCCTCCAAAGCTTTTGTGTTCTTCTGATAAGTTTCACAACTTTCCCGAAGAGCATTTCTTTCTTTTATCAAGGTCTTTGTGTTATCAACGTAGTAGTCGATTGTCATCTGAGAGCAATGAGTGAGTTCTTCCAACCTTTTTATTTTATCCATTGGATGTTCAGGCGGAGGAGTATACAAATCTTGAATTCTTGACATTGTTACCTGAAAAAATGATCGTTAATCGGTGTTGTTTTTGAAGAACCAAAAATTTGCGGAAGAAAAAATCAAAAATTAAATCAGAAAAACAAATTTATAAAACAAATTTGCTTTAAAATTTTAAAATCTGATTATGGTTGGAACGAACGAAATCAAACTTCGAGACTGAAACTAATCAATAATTGCCAAACACAACTTACCAAAAACACAACTTACCGGATGAAGAGGAATTCCGGATGGAGATTGCACTTACCGGGTGATGGACAACTTACCGGGTGAGAAGTGCTTTCCGGATGTGATGAGAACTTACCGTACAAGATTGGTTCCCGGATAGTGCACAAAAATCAACTTACCGGATGAAATTAAAGTGAACTTACCGGATGTGAATGCTTACCGGATAAAAGGAATTGTGACTTATCGGGTGAAAATGGTTTACCGCACAAGATAGCACTTACCGGATGAGATTGATTTACCGGATGCGACCTTACCGGAAGAACACACTTACCGGGTAAAACTGATTTTCCGGAAAGATGGAGTTTCCGGTCGAAGATGGTTACCGGATGAGATGTAAACAAATACTTACCGGGTGGTTGATTGAGCTTACCAGGAAATCGAAAACTTACCGGATACTTGAGTCGCGTAGGAGAAGCTTACCGGATAAAATTAAACCAAACTAAACAAAATTAAGTCAAACAAAATCAAAGCACTTTAAGTCAACCAAAGTAACTTATTATTCATAATATATGTATGAGAGTTACGGATGAAACAATTAGCAAAAGAAATTGGTCAACCGTGAAAATACAAGGAATTTTGGTCAACAAGTGCGGCCGTTGGTGAGGTATCCGGAAAAGAAAAAAAAATTGTCCGGAAAATTTGGATTTCAACCGGAAAGTGATGTCATCCGGTAACCAATTGTTTGTCCGGTAACCTTAAAATTATTTATCCGGTGACCTTTTAAAATAAAACTATCCGGTAACCATTAAAAGTCTATCCGGTAATCTTGAGTTACCAGGTAACCTTGTGTTACCCGGAAAGTGACAGAAAAATAAACTTACCCGGAAACAACGGATGTGATTGCAATTCTGATCTGAAATCGATAGGGTTGCTTGATTTCACTCCTGTAGGGTTAGATTTTGACCAATAACACAAAAACAAACAGACCCAAATCGATTTCTAAGCAAAGTATATGTCCTCTTTATCAAAAATCACCACAAAAATTCAAGAACACAAAAAAAACACAAGAATTGATTTTAATCTTGAAAATTTAAAGCCTTTGAAAATCGATCTAGATGCAGAAAAACACTAGTAAACAATCGAGATCAAGCACACGAATTAATAAAACAATGAAAGAACTTTGCAAACCGATTGAAGAACGATTTTCTTCAAAAAATACTGCACTATTACGAAAATCTTTTGAATGCCTTCTGGACCTCAAACGATTAATCCAACCGGTCAGAATGTGAAACAAGATGTCCCGAAGCTACTGTACAAAACTCACGACGATCCGACGGTTCAATCTTCGGTAATAGGCGAAACGGCTCGCTGCGATTTTCCAGAAAATTTTCTGCGAATTTTCTTGCCTTTTCTCGCTTTCGTTCGATTTCTTTCGTATCTTCAAATCACCGATTCTGCTCTGATACCAATTGTTAGTCCCATATTGATCAGGTAACAACGATTCAATGAGAAATAACACGAATGATTGATGATTTCAAGCTGTCATCTCTCTCGTATTCATTCAAAGTATTAATCGTTATAAGAATATTACAATCAAAGTAAAATAACGACTTCTAACAATAAGCTCTAGAATGATAATGAATCGTCTCTCAATTGCTAACCTAATTCTAAGGTTAACACTAACCTTTTATACCTAGGCTTTAGACAACAAGGCCCAAGCCCATTAAACACAAAGCTAAGCCCAATTAACAATAATTAAGGCTTTTACAATTAATAATTTAATCTAATTAAGCCCAATTAACAATAATTATGGTCCTAACAAGTTGGATGCAAAAACTTTTAGAGATTTTGAACTTTTAGAAAAACTTTAGCATAGCTGTTGTAGATGCTCTAAATGTGTTGACGTGACCTCTTCTAAGCCCTTTAAATTTATTTTTCTTTTTTTCTCATGTCCTCTACTTGGGCTCTTTTTTTTTAAAGGTGTCCTAGGCTATGCCTAGACTAATTCCTTGACAAATTATGATTGTAAGACATCAGCCCTGATTAAACCTCAGTGGCCACAAGTTGTGTACGTCTGGATTCGAACCCTGAGCCGATGGGATATTCCACTACAATCCCCAAGGCCTTAACCAGTACGCCACAACCCTTGTGGTTATTTACTTGGGCTCTTTTCCTCTACTTTTCCATCAATATTCATTAAAAAACCACTCATCCGTTACAAAAAATCTCACCCATCCATCTTCTCCTCCAAATCCCTCAACCAAGCTTTTCATCTCCCATTCAATCAATGAATATATATATTACATAAGAAACCAAATGTGTTAATGTGGTCTCTTCTAACATCTTCAAACCCATTTTTTTCTCATGTTTCCTCTACTTTTCCACCAATATCCATTAAAAAGTCACTCACTCATTCATCTTCTCCTCCAAATCCCTCAACCAAACTTTCATCAAGTAAGTAATATAAATTTTAGGATTTTTTTTTCTTCTTCTTTAATTTACGTTAAGTTCTCGAGTTTTAGAAGGAAAGAAAAGAAGAGAAAGGGAAGAGAAAGAAAAGAAAGGAAAGGAAAGGAAAGGGGAGGAAATAAATATTTGTATTTGTGTTCTTGAGATTGAAGGAAAAGAAAGGAAGGAGAGGGAAATAAAATAAGTTTTCATGTTCTTGAGTAGGAGAGAAAGGAAAGGAAATATGTTACTTTTACTAATATACCCTCAATTATTTCATAATGAAATGTAATTAATGGGTATATGTGTAATTTTATAAATATTTTTAATTCTTTTTATTTCATTTCTTTCCATTCCTTCCGTTTCCTCTACATTTGGGAGGAAAGTTTTGGGAGGAAAATCAGCAATATTTTCCTTCCCCTTCCCTTCCTTTCCCTATTTAAAAAACTCGAGAACACACATTTTTTATTTTTTCCTCCTACTTTCCTCCCCTTTCTGTTCCTTTAAATATTTGGCAAAGTAAAACACATTTTATTTTCTACCTCTTTGTCGTTTGTGGCTGATATGCTCGAATTTTTTTGGGTCTCGCTGTGGAGAAGAGATTCTTTCATGTTTATCAATCGTCAGGTAAATATAATAAATTTAGGATTTGGTAATCTTCTTTTAGATATTTGTTAAAGAAAAACCACATTTTATTTTAACTTCAAACAATAATTTGGAAACTTGCTCATCAAAATATATTAATAGAATCACCAATTTTTGTTTATGCTTTCATTTTTTGTTAGAATTTTAGCTGTTTAAACTTTTATTATGGATTATTTATCTTTCAAACAGGCTTATTCACGCACACGGCCAAATTTCTACCTAAAATCAAATTTAAAACGTTGGTAAGTTATAGGAAAATAGTTCCTCCCATTTTAGCAAAAACGTTACTCTATTTATCCGACTCTGTCAAAAATTAATATTTTACCACTAGCTACACATGTATTCCAATGTTTTTCTTTTTTTGAGTTAATGTGTTTTCTTTGTCAAAACAAAATATTAGAATAAATTTACCAATTGATCATTTTTTTTGAAATAGTTTGGGATCAATACTAACATAAGTTAAGTTTTGAAATAGTTATATTTAGTTATATTCAATAAGGCTAATTATAATAAATTTGTGACATTTATATTGTTAGTTTGAACTATTGAAATTGCATATATTTTATAGTTGGTTGTAGTAAATACTATTGATTCACTTTCAATAACATTGATTTGTAATTCTTAATATATTTTAGGGAAATTAATTAAAATACCCTAAGTCCAACTTCGTGTTACCAAAATACCCCAAATCTCTCCCAGTTTACAAAAATACCCAAAAAATCCGCGATGGGCCCCGCGATCGCTGGCCCAGGCCCACGTGGCAAACTGTTTCGGTCAAAAGCCCTGCGAAGCCCCCCAACTTTGCCCGTGTTGGCAAGTTTAGCCCATGCCCGCGATAGGGCAAAAAAAATTTACTTTTTTGGTCCCTGTTTTTTGTGTCTTTGTTCAGTAAAAAAAAATACAAACTGTTCAAAATAAATTTTAGCAAAACCGAGCTGCGTGAGCACGAGATTTTGGAGCTGCATTCGTGTCCGCAGGTAGCGCTCGCACACAAGTTCGACGATTTTAGCTTACGAAATCGTCAATCGGCACCCCCCCTGCGCGCGGGTAGGTGTTGGAGTAAAACCATGCAAGGAGCTTGTCAACTCCTCACACTTCTTTCCTTATAAACCAAATAAAGTTCCTTCCTCCTTCCTATGTGGGACACCTTCCCACACCCAAATTGGTTTTTGCTAATTTCATGGTTTTTACTCAACTTTGAGTATCGATATCTCATTCACACATACTCCGTTTTCGACGCATTATATATCGTTTTAAAGCTCTCATATAGGAGAACATAAACCCACTAAGAGTTAATTATATATACCACATATATATATTTAAATGTGTCTAAAGTTCCCTAAAAACCATTAAATATAAGAACTTTAGACACATTTAAATATATGTGTATTTAATTAGCTTTCTTTATTCTTGGGATACAATTTAAAGTTCTTATATATATATATATATATATATATATATATATATATATATGTGTGTGTGTGTGTGTTTTCAATTAGCTATCAGCTAGATTATTGTACATATGCTTACGATTGGTGCCTGATACCGAAGCATTATGGATTCTAGAAGCTTGTAACTTGCTCTCAATTATATTTAAAATTATTTTAACCAAGGCCTCGATTTCCATAATGCGTCTCAATGAGAATCCCTGAGCACCCTTTATTACTGTTGAATCTCTTTTGGCTTTTGGCACAATGTCCCTTGGTGTAATGTTTTTCATATATGATACCTATCTCAGTTGTATTGAAGAAGATTTATGTATTTATGCTCCAAGTTGATTGCTGGAAGATTACACTGCATGGAGATAAGCTCACTTTCAGGAAAGTTGGCCAATGATTCCACAACTCAGGTAAGCTTCATATGAATACATCCACTACATCTTTAATTATTTTGTTGTGATAGTTGGTGTTATGTATTCACATGTGATATTTATGTATACTTCTAACCAACATAGTTATTAGATTATGTAGCTGATAAATTTTGTATTTTTTTAACGATGATAAAATCATATTTTGTTGTACAGGTGTCGGTGGAGTGGTCATTCGGTCCTAGGATCAAAAACATTTCTGAAACACCACCTCTAACAGAGCAGGTAATATCATTTCATTTAAATTGGTGGTTTGGAATTGGAAATTTAAATGTGTATCCCTAGAATAAAGAAAGCTAATTAAATACACATATATTTAAATGTGTCTAAAGTTCTTATATTTAATGGTTTTTAGAGAACTTTAGACACATTTAAATATATATATATATATATATATGTGGTATATATAATTAACTCTTAGTGGGTTTATGTTCTCCTATATGAGAGCTTTAAAACGATATATAATGCGTCGAAAACGGAGTATGTGTGAATGAGATATCGATACTCAAAGTTGAGTAAAAACCATGAAATTAGCAAAAACCAATTTGGGTGTGGGAAGGTGTCCCACATAGGAAGGAGGAAGGAACTTTATTTGGTTTATAAGGAAAGAAGTGTGAGGAGTTGACAAGCTCCTTGCATGGTTTTACTCCAACACCTACCCGCGCGCAGGGGGGGTGGTGCCGATTGACGATTTCGTAAGCTAAACTTGTGTGCGAGCGCGACCTGCGGACACGAATGTAGCTCCAAAATCTCGTGCTCACGCAGCTCGGTTTTGCTAAAATTTCTTTTGAACAGTTTGTATTTTTTTTACTAAACAAAGACACAAAAAACAGGGACCAAAAAAGTAAATTTTTTTTGCCCTATCGCGGGCAGGGGCTAAACTTGCCAACACGGGCAAAGTTGGGGGGCTTTGCGGGGCTTTTGACCGAAACAGTTTGCCACGTGGGCCTGGGCCCGCGATCGCGGGGCCCATCGCGGATTTTTTGGGTATTTTTGTAAACTGTGAGAGATTTGGGGTATTTTGGTAAGAGGTGGTCAAACTTGGGGTATTTTAATTAATTTCCCTATATTTTAAAGAGAATTTGTTTTATAATGTTTATAAATATGATTATTCTTCCGGTAATTGTTTATTATCTCATTTTAATTTATATTAATGTTTAATGAATTTTAGTTATGAATTTGTAACATTAATATTGTGCATTTATATTTTAAAATTAAATGACAATAAATAATACTCATTGATTAGTATTTAAACACATTTGTTTACATTGATTTATAACTATGAATTTGTATTAATGATGATTTAATATTTGTTTATGTTATTATAGACATCATTAGTGTTTAATAAAAGATTATTGCATATACTAATTTATATTAATAATCAATTAATATGTTATTATATTATTCATACACATTCTAACTATTTCTATACCTAATAAGTTTTTGTTTACACATTTTTCTATACATGAAATTTATTGGACTAAAAACTATCTTTAGATAGTGAATGTTGGTTGTGAATATTAGATTTTGTGAAACTATTTCAATCAAGTATATGTATATGGTCGTTAATTATAAGTTTTTTTGTACAACCTATCTAAAATATGTTAATAATTAAGTTGCAAAATAAACTTTATAAGCTAAAATGCAATATTAGAAAGAAAAAAAACTAACTTTGTATACATCCATCATAACGATGATTAACATTGCACATATGCTTGCAACTAACCATTTTTGTACAATTTTTAACTTTGATGTCAAAACATTATTTTGCCACCAAAAAATAAGAAAATGTATGAATTCTCTTTATCACAAGAAACAATATCAATGAAAATAATTTACATCTAAACAGACCGACCTAATAAATCCATTATCTTATATTACATCTAATTAGTCATTGATTATCAAATTGCGTTTTATCTTAACTTAGTAATGATTTTCTAACAATAAGTTTTCCTTACCGTGCAATACAAATATATAAATGAAGATTGTAAGGTATTAACATGACATAATCAAAATTTAGTATGCTCAAATGATGAATTGTAGTTGAGTTACGTTTTCCCATATTGATGAGAAAAAAGAAATATTAAAAATTGTAGTTGTGTATTTGAAGGAACGGATGACTTGAAATATCAATATAAATATATAAAGGGATGCTATAAGGTATCAAAATGAGATCTACAAATGAGAATTTAGCGATCTCAATTCATTAAGGGAAATATAAATCTACAAATGAAGGTCGTAAGGTATTAACATGACAAATGAGAATTTGGTATTCTCGAAATGTGGTTGAAATTGGTTATCTCACATTGACGAGAAAGAGAAATATTGGAAAATATAGTTGAGTATGTAAAAGGACGGGGTGATGGCTTGAAAATCAATATTAATATAAATATATAAAAAATCCTACGAAACTTTTGTTGTTGGGTTAATCAAACACTTCACGCGTTTCTAGCGATTCACATGACAATATCAAATGATACGAATGTTGGAAATAGGTAACTAGGTATATGAAAGGAGGGGCAATGCCTTAAAAATTAGAATATGTGGTTGGTTAAAAATTCGACATTTTCCATCCAATTTTTAGATTAAATGGTAATTTTGAAGTTATGTGATAAAAATATTTTATTAAAAACTAACACCTTTCACTTTTAATTTGATTAACCGTAAAATGTTCATTATAATTGAATCAATACAATCATCAATATAGATATAGATATAATAATAATCAATATAAGACAAGTGTTGACCGAGGCATTGACATTACACGATAAGATCTTAATATTATCTCAATAGTGAATTATAGTTGAGTTAAATATTGGAAGAGACATTTGAATATATGAAAGAATGGGATATGAATATTGGAAATGTATTAACAAATGTACAATGAGAATTTAGTCTTCTCAAGTTTAAGTTGAAGTCAAAGGGATATTGATGTATCATCGTAATTTTTGTATATCTTAATTTACATGTATTTTGATCATTGTGGAACGTACGATGTCGAATACTAGTATATATTAGTGTCTATGTCTTAACTCCACAGTCCCACCATTTGTGTGAGTGCCCTACCCCTAATCTCTCTCCTCTCCTTCCCTTTTCTTGATATGAAGATCTAAATTCATCTTCCTCACCAAACTCAGATCTCCCGCCGGCCGGCTGTCTTTCAACTTCTATCTCTTTAATTAATTTCTTGTCGATCTCACCTTATAAGATTATCTTACTTCTATATATATATATATATATATATATATATATATATATATATATATATATATATATATGTTTATGCTCTTCTGATCTTTGATTGTTTTACTTCGTTGATTTGGGTTTCAATATAAGCTATTTATAAACATATTTCTTTTTTCTTATTGATCGGCCGGAATCAGGGACGGACCTTGAAATTTTTTCATACGATGGCACCATATTTTTTCATACGGTTTTTATCAAAATGTTTTTCTTTTTTTTATCAACGTTCAATATCGTCCGATGTGTTTTTAGGCAAATTCCGACGTTTCGAGATATTTTTAACGTTTTTTGCTTGATTTCGGGGGATTTTTAAGTTCTTTTTATCAATTTCGAGAGATTTTTTCGGTATTTTTTGTTGATTTCATGAGATTTTTTCGGTTTTTTTGGTTGAATAAGTATAAGATTTGGGTCTTTTTTCAGTTTAAGTGCACCTCTTGTAGTTTCCAAAATAATACGGTAGTACCTCCTATATCGATACGGTGGCACCTTCACGAAAACGAAAATTTTTACCCTTCGCCGGAGAATTAATACGGTGGCACGTGCCACCACGTGCCCACCTACAGGTCCGTCCTTGGCCGGAATCTGAAGACATGGGTGCGTTTTTGCTATAGATTATGGTGGCGTTTGTTCTTTAAAAGGTCTGAAGTCTTATTTCACATCTGATTAATAAGAGGTTTCAAACGTATTTCACACTTTCACACTTGAGCCCCTGTAATCTGAAAGAAAACAAACAGGCTGAACATAAAAACGTCTGACTGATTCAGACTTTCAGAGGTATTAAGAGATTTAAAAAAATACAGCCCTGTGTATCTCCCTGGCACCGGAAATGAAAAGTCCGATGAAACACTCATATCAGATTCCGACCAATAACAAGACCTGTACGTAAGCGGAAAAGAGAAATAGGGTTTTGTTGTTATTATATATTATCTTGTTATTGTATTTAGCTTAAAGATTTTGAAAAAGAGTTACTACAGTATATCTTTTGGTTTTATTTGGTACCCCTCACTTTCGAATTTAGGATTTGGCCAATCTTAACGTGCCACGTCACACCTTCCCTCGTGGCCTTAATTATTGAGAGTAATAACCCCCATAAAAATTCTGCAAATTTAGATTTTTCAGCCTTTCCTTTTCATCTGAAAAGCTCTCAAATCAAACCCGATCATCTTCTTCTTCTTCTTCAAAGGTGCCAATCGATCACAGCCGTTGTTTTCCGGCGTGGCATCATCAAGATTCACGTACAAAATGCAAAAGCTTTTTGATGATGAGAATCTTGATGATGCTGCATCGGCAATAAAACGGCTACAAGTAGCAGATCAAAGGTAACTGAGTTGTACACTGTGTATTGTTGATGGTATAAATTGGTAGCTGAGTGACTCATTAAATATTATGTCGGGTTTCCAACTCTACAAAACTGGTTATCAGGTGGGTATTTTGTTCTTGTTTTCTGTGTGTGTTTCTCTTTAATTAGTAAAGATTGTAGCTTTCATTGTGGCATAAAATTAATTTATACTTTTAGCAATCTTTTTCTTTTTTTCCTTCAAAAAAGAGTCAGAAATTTGTGGTCTTGAATCTGCTGATGCATGTCTTGGCTTTCTTTGTTGTACTTGGACTATTTTTGCAGATCTATGGTTGGTTTGGTTGTCCTTGTTATGTGATAACAAGGACGATAATTAAAGCTTATGATTAAAAGATGCGCGCGTGAGTCTCGAAATTGGAATCGATCAAAGCTGAGTTTGTTTAGTCTCTTATTACTATTAATTAAGCTAAACTGTGGTTCTTATACCTAAAATCGAGTTCATTTGGTAGGTTAATTACATGGGAGTCTCTCTTTTCAGGTTCTGAGCTACAGTTTTCTTGGTAATTCTTGTTGAAACTAGCAATCGCATATACATATATATATATATATATAGGGGCGGGTTCAAACGAGAAGTTAAACCTTATGCGAGAAAGCGAGAAGTAGTGTGATATCATATATGATACGCAAGCTTAATCATATATGATTACATTGGCAATACATAGGTGTTTAAACACACCCACATGCCGTGTAATCATAAATGATATCACACTTCTTGCCTTCTCGCATAATGTTTAACTTCTCGCATGATCCTTCCTCTGTAACATGAAACAATTGCATATAATTAGGGTTAATTATTTCATTCTCATCTGATTTTTAGCCAATATCAAAGATCATATCGAATGGGGTAACAAATTAAGATTTACATCATGTATGCTACCTCTGTGCAACCTGAATGACGCATGTAAGCATTGGTGTGGTTTCACTACTTTTAAGTAGAATTAGAGAGTGTTGAAATTAGTGAACATAGATTATGAAAAATTACATTTATGTGTTATGCGATACGATATTAACTTATTTAGTTACTCCATTTCAACTCATATTTTGTGCATTGTTTAATGAAATACCAAGTCCCTGATAAGGAGCTATATATATAATGGATCACAGAAGTTTTATCCTCTTTGCGAATTAATACTTTGATCAATCGTCTATTTAGTAACTCATCATATCTTTGCTTAAACCACATAAAGAAGGAATTCATGGTGAAGTCAAATTTAGTACACAACTTGTGGCCACTGAGGTTTAATCAGTGTTGATGCCTTATAGTCATAATTTGCCAAGAGATTGGTCTAGGAGAAGCCTAAGACACCCTCCAAAAAAAAATTGTAATCAAATTATAACTATTTAGTTAAACTGTCTGGCATTCATGACTTGTTTCAACTCTATATATATGTTTAATGATAGATGAACTCAACAATTCAAGGGATGGATCATATGATCTCATGACCAATTCAAGTTCGATATACATAAATACACACACACACACATGTGTGTTCGTGTGTGTACTGTCTTTGTGATAAAACTCTTGTTGTTTATGTTCTGATTTTTGTGTAGGCTAGCTTGATGAAACAAATATGAAACTGACTATGTCTTGCAGATGATATGTACATGTGTAAGGGGCTAGCTGTTAACCAAATGTTTACCCAGGTAAGTGCTTACCGGTAAAATTCAACACTATCACTTATTTACCGGGCAAGATTTTAATCCACCAAAATGGTTTCGTATGCAACAATTATTTCGGTAAGCGCTAACCATGGTAAGAGTCATCGCCCTCACTTACCAGGTAAGACTTTCGGTAGATTTCTGGTCCTTGCCATTTTCGTCGGTAAGGTAATATGACTTAGTAAACGCTTACCCAGGTAAGCGTTTGGTAAATAACCTCTAAGTCCGTTTACAACTACAACTGAAGCGAGGTGCGCATATGAAGATGACAGAAAATCAACAGAACGTCCCCTTTCTCTAGGTTGTATATATATATATATATATATGTTTCAAAAAATATATATATATATAGAGAGAGAGAGACTTGAGATCATGTGAGACCATGCTATTTCCGTGAGACCACAAAATTAACACTAAACCTTCACAACAAAAGACTGTGAAGGTACTGTGATGGTAAACCTTCACAGTGTTTTTGCTGTGAAGGTTCGCTGTTTTTCTTTCCTTCACAATGAATCACTGTGAAGGTTTAGTGTTAATTTTGTGGTCTGACGGTCTCACGAAAACAGATTGGTCTCACGTGAACCCAACCCTATATATATATATATATGCACGTTGTAGGTATATATATATACACACACAATCTTCAATTGGCTGTGAAATGATGAGAAAGTTTCTGCGTAGATGAATCATGCTCTTGTCCTGTGTGATGTACCTAACATACAAGCACCGATGATCATGTTTTTCTAGTTCTATATATGTTGCATATGAGGTTAATTTGATTCAAGCAGGTACCAAGTGATCAGCATACATTCCAAATACTTTGCAACAACCGTGCTTATATATATATACACACACACACAACCCACACAAATTAATTGTTTGAGTAGTATATATAAGTATAAGTGTTCATTTATTTGTTTCCTTAAAAGAAGTTTGATTAGTTTTGCTGAAATCTATCCGACCATCAAACAATATTATTGATCGAAACTTACAAATTCCAATGAAAATAACACACTCGATGAAATGAATATGCAATCGTTAACGCCTTGAATCATGTTGTTCAAAGATGTTTTTCTAATACTATATATGAAAAACCATATATCTTGAACTTAATTTGGCATATAGATGGAAATATTTGACAGCAAACGCGCAGCTGTTGGTGACTTTAAATGTGGATCATGAATTAAGATGTCACATTGCTTACTGCCCGTTGTTGGGTTGGGTTTGCTTTTAACATATGTGTGTGTGTGTGTGTGTGTGGTACATGGTCCTGTTAGTACTTCTAGTATACAGCTGACATTATTAATCTGAGTCACACTGGAAAATACATACATACATGTACTCATCATCATCAAATTTACCACATCTCCAATCCTATACTACCCAAAGGGGGTACTTGTATCCACAAAAACTTTCTTCAAACGTAATTCCATTTTAATATTCATAAAATTTTATATGAAGGTCCACTGAATTTTTTATGTGAAGGTTTGGTGTTTTAATTGCTATGTAAATTTGGTGATATCAACTCATACAACAGCTCTAAAGTTTTTCTTTTTTGTAGAACAGCAAGATTTTATTCACCCAAGAGCTAGCGAGAAGCTAGAAAACAAGAGAGAACAAGAAACGTCAAACTAAATCTACAGGATTACATCACCATTTTTTCCAAGTAATGGCTTCTCCTTTCTAAATCTATTTTTAACCCATAGAAAAGAGGTCGAAATCACCTCGGACACGATAATACTGGAGGAGGACCCCTTCTTGTTGAAGATGAGTGAGTTTCGATGTTGCCATAGGGACTAAAAATAAGCAACAATGACAGCTCCCAAAATTGAAACCTTGATTGTTCTTGTGTTAATGTCCCCAACTGCATCTAGAAGATCGGGAATAGAACCAAGCATAAAGGAAAACTTTTTGCACCAGGAAGTTATCAGTGCTCTGGATTCTTTACTAGTTGAGCAGTTGATAAATAAATGATCTTCCGATTCTGGTGCTTAATGCCAGAGTGGACACATATCAGAATTGATCTCGATACCTCTTCTGATCAAGTTTAATTTAGTCGTTAATCTGCCCAATCCAGTCCTCCACAACAATAAGTTGACTTTGCCCGACACTAAGAGTGCGTTTGGTAGACTGGACAGGACAGGACAGGATAGGACAGACTAGAACAAGAATCATTGTCCCACGTTTGGCATGACTTTTATGTGGAAGAGACAAGAACAAAGTGGAACAAGTCTGTTCCACCCCCACCCCCCATGGAACAAGGTGGAACAGACTTGTGTTTTACCAATATAATCTCAAAATAAAATCTAATTCTTTTCTAAAACATCAATTAAGTCTTTTATTTTATATTTTATTCATTCTTTAAATTTTATTTATTGTATTTTATGTTATTTAAACTTTCACTTTACTTTCCTCGGATATTGTTTTTATATGGTTTCTATGTTTTGATTAATTTATATAAATTATTAAATATTTACTAATAGTAAAAATTTATTATATAAATTTTGGTCAATATTATTTGTCCAGTTCTGTCCAGTTCAGTCTTACCAAACGTTGAACACATGTTCTATCATGTTCTGTCGTGTCCTGTCCCTTTCCTATTCTGTCCCGTCTGCATACCAAACGCACCCATAGGGGTAACTTGTCTAGTTCTATCTTATCCAGTCCTAGTCCTAGTCCTACCAAGCACGAGACAGGCACTTGTCCTGTCCTACCCTCTTGTCTGTCCTATCCAGTCATGTCTGCGTACCAAACGCTACCTAAGGGATTCCAACTCGTGTTATGTCCGAGAGTGGTCAAGGAAGAGAAGCCGAACGCGATCCTAAGCAAGGAGACCGAGAATTTGCCGTCTTTTTCCAGCTTCCAGCCCCAAGACCTGTTGTGCACATTTTAAGAAAATAGATCAAGTAACGATATTGTGTACAAAAGAAAAGAGCTCTAAAGTAGTCTCACATATGTCACGACTTCAACTCCACACACACAGACATGTGCGTGCACACGCGCACACACACACACACACACACACACACATATATATATATATATATATATATATATATATTACAAACTTGAGATCGTGTGAGAATAAGAGTTATGAGTTATGATAAGAACGCGGGAACAAAACATTCATCAACTTTCAATTACACTCAACTACGTTCGTTGACGTACGTATTTTTTACACAATAACCGGAACTTTAACAAATGCATGCATGTGAAGTGAGTGAAATGAAGATAAAAGCGAAAGTTAAGGTTGATGAAGGTAGTTGAATGTTCGTATTTTTGGTCAACAATCAATTGAAGGTCCAAGATTTTTTTAGCCTTTATATCCAAAATCGATTTACTCTAATGGTTTAGAAGTATTTTCACTACTAACTCCTATTTTCACTGGAGCCAACCCTATTTATAGAGAGCATGTTTCAAATACTAATCCAATAATTTTTACAAACCCAATATTTTGTACAAAACCATGCAAACCAATCTAAATCATGTAATGAATTTGATTTTAAGCTATGATAGGTAACTAGAAGAGAGACAAGCAACGATTCATATATTGTAGATATGTAACTAGAAGATAGAATAGACAAAGTGGTGTATTATTACTGAATAACACCTAGAGAGAGAATGGATCTCTCTCTAGTTTACACACACAAACACCTTGGCCTACATTGTGAATCACACTTGCTAACCCTAATTACACACACTTATCTATAAATACCCCTTGTTACATAGTTAAGCCCAAGCCCTTATAACATAACCTAAGCCCATATTACTATTAATACCCATTTGTTGGGTCACTTAAGATTTGAAGATGACCTCAGTCTCTCATCTTTACACAGTTCATACTTAGAATAATTTTAGGTTCTTTACAAGCAGGTTAATTGTATAAAAATGTTCGGTGAAGTCGAAGATCAACCGAAGAAACAAAGTAGAAGTATATCTTCAAGGCGGATTGAAGATAGATTTCTCAACCAAAGATTAAGCTGCTACTTGGGACGTCCTAAGGTTTCAGGCCAGTACAAGGTCCTAAGGTTTTAGGCCAGTACACTTGAAGAGCAAGGAAAATCTCGAAGACTTGATCTCCAGGAAATGATGGGCAGGATATGTTGAAGTCATGATCGGTAGGATATCCTTGAAGACATCCTAGGCCAGTACAAGGTCCTAAGGTTTCAGGCCAGTACAAGGTCCTAAGGTTTCAGGCCAGTACACTTGAAGAGCAAGGAAAATCTTGAAGACTTGATCTCTAGGATATGATCGGCAGGATATGTTGAAGTCATGATCGGCAGGATATCCTTGAAGACATCCTAGGCCAACAGTTTACAACAGGTATATTCTGCTCTATCTGCAAAATATTTGAGATATCTTGCAATGACAGAGACATAATCCAAGGATCAGAAAAAGAGGTCTTTGGATTTGTTATCTCTTTCAAGAAAGTTCAGATTCAACAAGAGGTCAACGCTTCAAGACAAAACATGCAAAGACAAAAGTACATCCCAGTACTTTTCAGAAGAAGCCTTCCATCCTGCCATCCAAGTGCTGCTTGACAAGTGTCCATGCATTTAATGCATGAGCACTATATAAGGAGATCATCTTCAACCTTGCAACTCAACCAGTTTTAAAACTCTCTCAAGACTTTCAAGTACTGGCATTACTCCCTCTCAGAAGTTCATTTGTGTTCTAAGTGTTTTACAACTGTTCTTATTCTCTGTGTGGCTTTGTGTTAGATTGTTTAAACTGATTTTATATCTGTTTTGTTCCGCAACAATCTTTAAGTTTTCTATGTGTAATTCTTGATTTTAAATCAATAAAGAATTAGTTAAGTGAAAAATTTTGTGTATTGTATTCAACCCCCCCTTCTACAATACTTGTTTACCATTGCTAATCCATAGCTGGGACCAACAAGTGGTATCAGAGCAGGTCAGTTTAATCTAATAAACTTGATCTGATCTGCAATGTGTTGGGAACTGAAGATATGCTAAGTATAGTTAGTACTGCTAAGTCTTCATTACTACTGCCAGTTCTTCGTTACTACTGCTGGGCAAGGTTACTGCTGCTAGATGAAGTTAATGCTGCTAGATGAAGTTAGTGCTGCTAGACCAAATTACTACTGCTAGACATGGTTAGTACTGCTGAGCTGAGTTACTACTGCTTGAAGACTGTGAAGATTAATACTGCTGAAGGTTGTTAATGCTGCTGAGCCAAATCATCATTAATACTGCTGAGTTGATAAGTTTGGTATGCGATACTTTTGGAGACAAAGAAGGAATTGATCAAGATATGTTTAACGAAGATTCAGAAGATCAATTTACTTTTTATGGTTATCTTGTAATTACTTTTGTATAAATAGTATTGATAGATAGCTATTAGAATATACGGAAAAAAAAGAAGATAGATAATATACAGAATTCGATATTCAAGAGTGAATTAACCTCAAGATCATAGATCCTATTTCTAGAGAAGTAGAAATCGTCTTGTTGAGCCTGTTCAACAAGATTGAGGTTTTGGTGTAAAACTTGTGAGTAATAACTGTTTGATATATATACAGTTTATTGAATTTCTATTGATTGTTCTTTAATTGATTTAGAGTTCTATTCCGCAAGATTCTCTAAATTCTGTTTCTAAGAAGTTTAATTCTTGTTAAGAATCGATCCTGACAAGTGGTATCAGAGCATTGGTATCTTAGAAATTATGGACAACTCAATGGATTCTCACAGTACTCTTGTTTCAAAGGTTCCCATGCTCAAACCCAATAAATTGGACATGTGGAAACTGAGAATCAAGCAGTACATTCTTCTTACTAATTATGCAATATGGGACATCATAGAAAATGGCCCATGTAATGAAGGAAATATTGGAGAAGATGGTGAAGGCTTTGACCAGTCCAAGGTTGAGTGTTATGGAGGATCACATCAACAGGCTCCAAATGGAAACCAAAACAGAAGCTCCTCTCAAACCCATGTTTCTCAACAAGGAATGGGATTTGATTGGAGTGATCAAGCTGAGGAAGCCTGTCAGAATCAAGCTCTTATGGCTGAAGTATCTGATATTCCCACTGAGGTACAATCTAAACTCTGTTCTCAAGCTTGCATTGATGCTGTCAAAAGATATAGGGATCACAATCAGGGTATGTGTGATGACCTTAAGAGGCTAGAGAAAGATGTGAAAGATTATGTTAGGATTGTAGAAAGGTTTGAGGAACAGATTAGAGCTTTTCAAGCTAATGAACTTCAACACCACTATGATACTAACTATTGGAAGTGGGAGAAGAATGAGTATGAGATTAAGCTGAAAGTGTCTGGGGAGGAGAATGAGAAATTAAAAGAAGAGCTAGAGAAGGTTAAACTTAATGTTGAAAAGTTTACCTGTGCTTCTAAAACCATGGATACCATCATTAAGGCTCAAATCCATGACAAGATGAAAGTAGGGATAGGGTACAATGCCACACCTCCACCCTACAATAACAACTACATACCTCCCAAGTCTGATTTGTTAGAGACCAAGGATAGAAAGGAACCTGAATTAAAGATTAATATAGATCCCTGTGAAAAAGAAATAGTTGCTGAGGATGAGACTGACAAAGTAGACTCTGATGAGGAATGTGAGAGTCCATGTGTCAAGAACACTGAGATCAAAAGGAATGAAGAGAAAAAGGGAGTCCATTACAAACAGACCACAGTTGTGGCTCCCAATACCTGTAAACATTGTTCTTGTAAGAAATCTCAAGAGCTCAAGCCCCAAAAACATGATAATCAGAGGGGAAATCAAAGGAACTGGAATAACCAGTGGGCTATGAGACAAGGAGTTGACCTGAACAGAATCAACAGGCCAAAACCTTGCTTCATCTGTGGTAAGCTAAATCACTTAGCCAAACACTGTTATTTCAATCCAGTTAACCAAAGGTTTAATGCTCAAAGATATTTTCAAAAACCTGCTGGTTACAGAAAGAGTGGGGGATATAAAAAGTCTGTGAGGAAAGTTGTGGCAAAGAAACAAGTTAAAACCATAAGCCACATGAAAAAGGCAGAAACAGAAAGTGTTAGAGTATGGATGCCTAAAGGTACCAATGATAATACTGCCAACTCAGTTAGTACTACTAACAATGTTAGTACTGCAGGAAGCAATAATGTTACTAGCAGTGTTAGTACTGCTAACACAGTTAGTACTTCTTCAACAATTAATACTGCTTCTAGTGTTAGTACTGCGAAGTTAGTTAATACTGTTGAAAAGGCTAGTACTTCTGGAAGCAATGTTAGTGCTGCCAAAGTTAGCACTTCTACATCAGTTAGTACTGCTTCTAGACCTATCATCAAAACAAAGTACTCAAGCACTGATGTTCCTCACTTTGACAAGCTCATCAAAACAGAATGTAAGTATTTTGATGATCAAGGGAGACCCAAGACCACTATGGCTTGGGTCCCTAACAAAAACTAATTGATTTATCAGATGTGCAGGGCAGCCAAACAGCTTAAGGGGAGAAGCATTTGGCATGTTGACAGTGGTTGCTCTAGGCACATGACAGGTAACATGGCCTGCCTTCAATATTCCAAATGAATTGATGGAGGGCATGTTACTCTTGAAAATAATTCTGCAGAAGGTAAGAGAAGTGGTAAAAGTGATGTGTAAGATGACATTTGAGGATTTGACAAGTGATGCACAGTGCAGAGTTTCTACTGCCTGTGTTCTAGTAGTTAATACTGCTTGGTAGTTAATACTGCTCAGTAGTTAATACTGCTCAGTAGTTAATACTGCTAGTGCAGTTATTACTGCTAGTGTAGTTAATACTGCTTGGTCGTTAATACTGCTAGGTAGTTAATACTGCTTGTTCAGTTAATACTGCTCAGTAGTTAATACTGCTAGTGCTCAGTTAATACTGCTCAGTAGTTAATACTGCTAGTGTTCAGTTAATACTGCTCAGTAGTTAATACTGCTAGTGCTCAGTTAATACTGCTCAGTAGTTAATACTGCTAGTGCAGTTAATACTGCTAGGTAGTTAATACTGCTTGGTAGTTAATGCTGCTTGGTAGTTAATGCTGCTTGGTAGTTAATACTGCTCGGTAGTTAATACTGCGAGGTAGTTAATACTGCTTCTGATAATCTAGGGCATATAAATACCCCTGTTTGCCCGCCCAAGTTCATAACGACTCTTCGCATTTACCTCTTCTCTCTCGTTCTAACCTAGTCTCCCAGAATCTCTGTGCTTTTCTTTCAAGAATCCTCAGGAATCATGGAGTTTGTGGATGAGCACAATGAAATAGCCATGCTTCAGAAGCCGAAACAAGCTGCGGGATTCCACGATATAGTCGATTTTCTCAAATCCTCGCACATCTCCTATGCCCTAACGGTGAGCCCAACAATCTATATCGAACATCAGACACAATTTTGGGAGAATGCCACTGTTAGTGTCGAAGAAGGGCAGAAAACCATTCGAACAAGGGTCTGTGATAAACCCTTGAAAGTCACTGAAGAGGTTATTCGCATCTCTCTTCAGTTGAATGATGCTTCAGGTATATCTTCTGTTCCTAATGAAGAACTCTTTTCTACTTTACAAAGAATGGGGTATGAAGGTCCCATTGGTGTTTTTAAATTCTACAAGTCAAAATTTTTCAACCAGTGGAGATTCCTTGTTCATACCCTGATGCACTGTATTTCCAAGAAAACTACTGGATGGAGTGAGTTCAGCAGTCCCATTGCATATGCCTTGGTCTGCTTATCCACTGCCAGAAAGTACAATTTTTCAGCAATGATCTTCAATGATCTTGTATCAAACTTGGAATCCAAAAAGACCTTTTTCATGTATCCAAGGTTTGTGCAAGAAGTTCTTAACAAGGAATTGATGGACTTACCTCAGTTTACTGAGGTATATGTACCCAAATCCCCTAAAGGGAAGGTTTTTTCAAATATGAAAAGACTTCCTAGGGACTCGGAAGGAGTTGACACACCATTGTTCTCTACAATGATGGTTGTGTCCCACCCCTCTGAAGGTATGGCATCAGGATCAAGGCCCTCATTAGATCAACCCACTGATGACCAATCCCAACCTTCCATCTCAAAAGACATCCCACAGTCCATTCTTGAACAGCCCACTCCCACAATCACCAAAAGGTTTCAAAGAAGAAAGGTGCACAAGGCTCCTTCCCTTGTTGTACCTACTCAAAGCCCTACGCCTTTAAGCCCTCAATTGGAGCATTCTCCAATTGAGAATATCAACAGGGAAACCACAGGGGTGTCTCCCAACCTCAAGAAGGTGGTCTCTAAGGAGAAGGATGACCATATGGGTGCTAAGGCTGCCACTACTTCTGCTAGCACAGAGAAGGACAGTGGTAACATAAATAAGACCTTCCCCATGGCAACTCTAAATGAGAAATCATTAGGAGGACCCAGGTGCCAAGAAACCAAGGGGGCAGGTAGTGCTTCTGCTAGGCAGAAGGCTTCTGCTGAAACTTCCAAGGATCCTTTAAAGAAGGTAAATACTTCTAAACAAGGTGAGGATAGATATAACTATGAGGAATTGATGGAAACCTTAGGGAATATCAACTTGGATGTCATGGCACAAAAGAAAGAGATTGAGCAACTTAAGACTGTGGTCACCTACCAACAGTCTCAAATTGAGAAGCTCAAAAAGATGGTCACCAAGTTGCTGAACAAAAAGAAAAAGGCAAGGTTTGTGCTAAGAAGGAGAACCTCAACTGATGATGCTCCCAAAAAGGGGGAGTCAGAGTCAGAAGCAGAACTGAAACTGAAGGGTCCACAAATTGAGGGGGAGACTGCTCACATAGAGACTGAGATGGAAATGGACTATGCACAGTTTAAGGGGGAGTCCAGTGAGACAGAAAAGGGGGAAGAGTGTGTTAAAGAAACCAAAGCAGCAGAAACCACAGCAGCAGAAACCACAGCAGCAGAAACTGTTAATGCTGCTGAGTTTGAACAAGCAGCAGAAACAGTTAATGCTGCTGAAGGCCAAACAGTCAAAGCAGCAGAAACTGAGCAGGAAGCAGTAACTACATCTCAAGCTGAAATAGATGAAGAAATTTACTGGATTGTAAAGAACTGTATTGAAGCAGCATCACTACATGTACTAAGAGAAGCAGTAACAGCCATAGCAGCAGAAATGGTTATTGCTGCTGAAAAACTTAAAGCAGCTGAACCAACTCCTGAGGCTGTCAAAACTCTTAAAAGAACCAAGATGATGTCCAAGAAAAGACCAAGAACCCAGCCCATAACTTCAAAGAAGAAAAATGAAAAGAAGCCAAGGGTGGAGTCATCTGCAGAAGAGGCCCAGGAGGAAACAGTGAAATCTGATGGAAAAGTTGCTGAAGAAGAAGTGGCAACTCCATCAGGGCAATCAGGCAATGTGCAATCACAAACGGATGCCCAATGTGACTTGTACATTACTAGTGTTGACTCTAACCCAATTCCACTTCAGGCTGAACCAATATCATCTAAGGCTCCTGAAATCATCTTTTGGGACACTTTGAAAGATGGTAGAAAGGAGTTCATTAGGATAAAAAGAGCTGATGGAAAATTTGAAGTATTTTCTACTTGGGGAAAAATTGTCAGAACTTGCTCAAGATCAGACTTAGAAGAGATGTTCAAAGTTGGGATGAAGATATATGGAAACATGCTGACTGAGCCAGGGATGTCAATTTCTAAAATGGTACTTGAATTCTTGTGCCAAATGTTCAAACCTGAAGCAGTTCAGCATAGGTTAAACACACAGTTTCAAGTCATTACCAACTGGATGCTCTATGAAAACTGTGGAGTATATGTCATCTCCCTTGACTCTGCAACTCAAGAATACTATCTTGTAGATGAAATATACAATCACAGCATGAAGAGGCTGCAAGGAATGTTACACACTAAGCTGACCTGCAACAAGGATTCAGCAATGGGTAGATTCTTGGTAAAGAGGATTCTCAATCAGAGTCTAGGCCTAAGTCCTAATCTGTGTGTACATGATGACTAAGTTTTGGAAGCATCATCTGAAGAACTTGACTTCTTTTCCTAAAAGTCAAGTTAGGGGGAGATTGTTGGGAACTGAAGATATGCTAAGTATAGTTAGTACTGCTAAGTCTTCATTACTACTGCCAGTTCTTCGTTACTACTGCTGGGCAAGGTTACTGCTGCTAGATGAAGTTAATGCTGCTAGATGAAGTTAGTGCTGCTAGACCAAATTACTACTGCTAGACATGGTTAGTACTGCTGAGCTGAGTTACTACTGCTTGAAGACTGTGAAGATTAATACTGCTGAAGGTTGTTAATGCTGCTGAGCCAAATCATCATTAATACTGCTGAGTTGATAAGTTTGGTATGCGATACTTTTGGAGACAAAGAAGGAATTGATCAAGATATGTTTAACGAAGATTCAGAAGATCAATTTACTTTTTATGGTTATCTTGTAATTACTTTTGTATAAATAGTATTGATAGATAGCTATTAGAAGATACGGAAAAAAAAGAAGATAGATAATATACAGAATTCGATATTCAAGAGTGAATTAACCTCAAGATCATAGATCCTATTTCTAGAGAAGTAGAAATCGTCTTGTTGAGCCTGTTCAACAAGATTGAGGTTTTGGTGTAAAACTTGTGAGTAATAACTGTTTGATATATATACAGTTTATTGAATTTCTATTGATTGTTCTTTAATTGATTTAGAGTTCTATTCCGCAAGATTCTCTAAATTCTGTTTCTAAGAAGTTTAATTCTTGTTAAGAATCGATCCTGACACAATGGCTTCATCTTCTACCTTGAACAATGTTTCTTCTCAAAACTCTACTGCTAATGCTGGATCATACGACAATGGCTCCATAGCCAAACCACCAAAGTTTAACCCCAATAACTTCTCTTTGTGGAAAAGTCGTATGATGCTCTTTCTAGAAGGAGTTGACAGCAGATATCCTACTATACTCCATGAAGGACCTATTGTCCCAAGAGTTTGGGATCGTTATAATGCCAAAAATAAAGATGAGGATGGTGACGATTCTTCTTCTGATGAGGAAGAACGAACACCAGCTACTGGGAGATACATTGTAAAGGACCCCAGTAAGTACACTGATGAAGACAAGCGTCTTGTAGCTCTTGACACTAAAGTCAGAGCCATCATTGCCCTCTCTTTACCCGATGAAGTTTATCACTCTCTTGTAAACTTTTCTACTGCTAAAGAAATGTGGTCTACTCTGTGTGTTCTTTATGAAGGAACTTCTGAAGTGAAAAAGAGCAGAAAAATCGCTCTTGTTAGAAAATATGAACTGTTTGCTCATGAAAAAGGAGAATCGCTTTCTGACTACTATAACCGTTTTAACAGCCTGCTTAATGATCTTAAGCTGTTGGGTCGCATTTATGACAATGAGGAAGTCTTATGCAAATTTATGGATTGTCTTCCTGAGTTCTGGGAAAACATCTGCACGTGCATTAAGACAACCAAGGATCTTGATCATATGCCTCTCACAGCTCTTTATGGTACTCTCTTTAACTTTGAGCAAACCAAGCTCCAAAGGAAGTCTGTCATTAAAGATATCAAAAGCTCTTCCCTAGCTCTTGTGAGTGACTCTTCCAAAAGATCTGTGTGCATTCCTAGAATTACATATCCCTCTGATTCTGACCATGATAGTCAGGAAGATACCAATGATCATTCGGAGGCATATCTTAGTGATGCTGATGATGAAGGTGAGGAAACCCCCGTTGACCAACTGATAGATGGCATAGCCATGCTGGCAGGTTACTCTAAACCTAGATCCCGTTTCTCTTCTAGTAAATCTAAATTTTCTAGAAAATCTTCTCAAAATTTCCCCAAGCACTCTTCAACTGATAAATCAAATGAGGAATGCTTTAAATGTGGGAAGAAAGGTCACTTTGCCTCTGAATGCAGAAGCAAGCTTTCTGAAAAATCAAAGAACTCTTTATCCAGTCGTCCCTTTTCAAAATCTAACAGATCCAGACTCGATTCAAATCACTCCTCTTCTCAAAGATCTGGCCAACCTGGTTCCTCTGTGAACTCTGACCGTGCTGAAAAGTACAAGGCTAAATACAAAAGAGAAAAGGAGAGAAATGAACTTCTTTCCAAAAAGGGAACGGGTCTGCTGGCTGAGTATCATGACTTGGTAGATGAACCCACATCTGACAGTGATAAGGACATGGCCAATATTTGTTTCATGGCAAAGATTGATGACATCAATGACTGTGAGGAAACTCCTTCCACTCTTGCTCTAGTCTCGACAGGATGCTCTTCCTCATCCACTCAGGTACATCCCTTTCACTCTCTTACTGATGCTGAAAAGATTGAAGCATTTGACTCTTTAACTGTTGACTTCCATGATGCTAAAGATGCTAAGAAAAAGGCAAATGCTCAGATAAAATCTCTTTCCTCTCAACTTCAAATCTGTCTTTCTCAACTAAAACATTTTGACAAAATCAAAGCTGAGCTTGAAGATCTGAAAACCATAAACTTCACACTTGCTAAGGAGAAAAATAAGTTGTTCAAAAGACTTAAAGAGGAACAAGAAACTGTGAAAAAATGGACTAACTCTTCTAAAAATTTAGAAAAGATTTTTAAAGACCAAATGAACTGTGGTGACAAATCTGGTCTTGGCTTTGGCAAAATGGACATTGACTCTTCCTCAACTGTTCATGCTTCTACTTCCCTTGTGCCTCCTCCACTCAATGAGTCCTCTGAACTCCACTCAAGTGATACTCATTCAATGAACTCTGTTGATCCTTCTGAAGCCTTAAAGCTTGGGATGTTCATAAAAGCTAAAGGTGATGCCTCAACTTCTGAAGTTGAAGAAGCCCAAGGCTCTAATGACCCTCCTCAACCTGTTCATGAGCTGATGAAATCCCTACACATAGATGAAGCCTCTTCCTCTGAACCTAAGCCTTCAAAGATCCTAAAGAGAGAACCTCAACCTCTTCAAAACAGATTTTCCACTTCTGACAAAGGAAAATCAGTCGTCGAGTTCCATCCCAAAAGAAAAACTCCAAAGAAATATTCTGGTAACTCTTCCATCTTTCCCATTCCTCGATCCGTGCTTTTGAAAAAGTCAGATTCCAAAGAATCCTGTCACTCACCAACCCTCATACCTTACAAAGGAATCCTAGGAACCACACCTCTTGGCTCATCCTCTTCGGCCAAGATCATAAAAATCAATGCGAAAGGTCAAAACAAGGACGATGGTAATAATGTTAAAAAGGTTTTTATCTATAGAAAATGCTATAACTGTGGTAACACTTTTCATATGGCTAAAGATTGTCCTCTTGAGAGAATGGACAGGAACTCATCTAAAGATCTCTCTGTTTCTTCTTCTCACCCAAAAGGACCCATATCCAAATGGGTACCAAAGAACTAATTTTTCTGTGAATGCAGGTTTATGGACATCAACAGATATGGTATCTGGATAGTGGATGTTCACGTCATATGACTGGAAACATATCTCTTCTTGTTAACTTCGTGTCGGCTAAAGGTCCATCTGTTATCTTTGGCGATAATTCTCGTGGCAGCACTAAAGGCTACGGAACTCTCTCCAATGGTTCTGTCACCTTTAATAAAGTAGCGTACGTTGAAGGCTTGATGCACAACCTCTTGAGCATAAGCCAGCTGTGTGATCTCGGTTATAAAGTAATCTTTGAACTATCCATTTGCACGGTGGTTGACAAAGACATGAAAGCTGTACTTTCCGGGTACCGAAAAGAAAATGTCTATGTTATAGACATGGGACAGAGTTCATCTTCTGAAACAAACATCTGCTTTGTCTCTGAAAACTCTGCTAAAATCAGTTGGCTCTGGCACAAGCGTCTCTCTCACCTCAACTTCAAAACCTTGAACTCTCTCTCCTCTAAAGAGCTCGTATCTGGAATGCCAAAGCTGACCTTTGTGAAAGAAAAGCTGTGTGCTGCTTGTGAGAAGGGAAAACTCACAAAATCTTCATTCAAGTCCAAGCAATGCTTCTCCATTTCTCAACCTCTTCAGATGCTGCACATGGATCTGTGTGGACCAGTCAGCACTCCAAGCCTTGGTGGAAGAAGGTACATTCTTGTTATTATTGATGAATTCACACGCTACACTTGGGTATTTTTTCTCAGGTACAAAAGTGATGCTTCTGAAGAAATCATAAAGTTCATCAAAAGATCTGAAGTGATGAATGGGCAGCTGGTGAGATCTGTGAGAAGTGACAACGGCACTGAATTCAAAAACAGTGTGTTGGATGACTTCTTCAATGAAAAGGGCATATCTCAGAATTTTTCGGCTGTTCGGACTCCACAACAAAATGGTGTGGTAGAGAGAAAGAACAGGACGCTGTGTGAAGCTGCCAGATCCATGCTGAGTGAATCTCACCTGCCGACCTACTTTTGGGCTGAAGCAATTAATACTGCATGCTTTACCCAGAATAGGTCCATCATTGTAAAAAGGCATAATAAGACTTCCTATGAAGTCTTTTATGGTAGAAAACCAAACATCAGTTTTCTTCATGTCTTTGGGTGTGTCTGCTACATTTTGAATGACAGAGAAAACTTGGGCAAGTTTGATCCTAAAGCAGATGAAGGCATCTTCATGGGTTACTCTCTCACCTCCAAAGCATACAGGGTCTACAACCTTCGGAGAAAATGTATTGATGAATCAATACATGTCAAGTTTGATGACCTCAAGGTATCATCTCTCTCCTCAGATGATGATGAATTAAATAGTTGGATCACCTCTTGCATTGGTGATGCTTCTCCTTCTCCACCTAACCCAACTATTCCCATACCTTCTCCTCAAAATCCCACCTCTCAAGATAATAATCCTTCCTCATCCTCACACCCTTCTTCAAACCAAGAAGAAAATCCTCTGCCGATCCAAACTTCCCTAAACCAAAATTCTCTTCAAAACACCACTCTCTCTCATCCCTCAAATATCCCTTCTTCATCAAATCCACCACATACTTCTTCCTTCACTCCTCCTCAAGATCTACCCTCCACCTCTCATCCACAACCTTCTTATCCTCCAGCTTTGCCTCCCGCTATAAAATGGACCAAGGATCATCCAATTGATCAAATAATTGGTGATCAACAAGCTGGTGTTCAAACCAGAAGAGGAGTCGGCAACATCTGTCTCTATGTGAACTTCTTGTCCCTTATAGAGCCAAAGAAGGTTGAAGAAGCTCTAGCTGATCCATGTTGGATCACTGCCATGCAAGAAGAACTCTCTCAATTTGAAAGGAACAAGGTCTGGAGATTGGTTCCTCGTCCTTCCAGAAACACAATTATCGGAACCAAGTGGATCTTCAGAAACAAGATGGATGAAGAAGGCACTGTCATCAGAAATAAAGCCAGACTGGTTGCTCAAGGGTACAGGCAAGAAGAAGGAATTGACTATGATGAAACATTTGCTCCAGTTGCTAGACTTGAAGCAATCAGAATCTTCCTTGCTCATGCTGCATACAAGAACTTTAGAGTCTTCCAGATGGATGTCAAGAGTGCCTTCCTAAATGGAGAGCTTGCTGAAGAAGTCTATGTGAAACAACCTCCTGGATTTGAAGATCCCTCTCATCCTGACTATGTGTATAGATTGGATAAGGCTCTCTATGGCCTTAAACAAGCCCCTCGTGCCTGGTATGACACTCTAGCTGACTTTCTTCTGAAGAACAACTATACTCGAGGTAAGGTTGACAACACTCTTTTCATCAAGCAAAAATCAGGTAATCTTATTCTTGTTCAAGTTTATGTGGATGACATCATTTTTGGTGCCACCAATGAATCACTGTGTGATGAGTTTGCCTCTCTCATGATGAGCCAATATGAGATGAGCATGATGGGGGAGCTAACATTTTTCTTAGGTCTCCAAGTAAAACAATCTTCTGAAGGTATCTTTATAAACCAAAGCAAATACATTCGTGATCTTTTGAAAAAGTTTCAATTTGATACCTGCTCTCCCATGAAAACTCCTATGGCACCACCTCTAAAACTTGATGCTGATACAAATGGAGAATCTGTTGATATAACCAAGTTTAGAGGTATGATTGGGTCACTTCTTTATCTTACTGCTAGTAGACCTGATATTATGTTTGCTACTTGTCTGTGTGCGCGTTACCAAGCCAATCCTAAGAAATCTCATATGGATGCGGTTAAACGCATCTTTCGGTATCTGAAAGGTACCATGAATCTGGGTCTTTGGTATCCCAAAGACTCAGGTTTTGATCTAATGGGTTATTCAGATTCTGACTTTGCAGGATCAAAGATGGATAGAAAGAGCACTACTGGAAGCTGCCAACTCCTTGGTGGTAAACTTGTTAGTTGGTCTAGCAAGAAGCAGCACTCAGTCTCCACCTCCACGGCTGAAGCTGAATATGTTGCGGCTGGTAGCTGTTGTGCTCAAATACTGTGGATGAAGAATCAACTGAGGGACTACAATCAAATCTATTCTCAAGTCCCAATCCTGTGTGACAACTCCAGTGCAATTGCCATTGCAAACAATCCTGTGCTTCACTCCAGATCCAAGCACATTGATATTCGGTATCACTTCATAAGAGATCACATCTCTAAAGGTGATATTGAACTGCATTTCATCCCCACCGATCTTCAACTGGCGGATCTCTTCACAAAGCCTCTTGAAGAACCTCGGTTCAAGTTTCTCTTAGGAGAACTTGGTATGTTAAATTTAGATATATAGTTTGGTTAAAAAAAAATAAAAAAAAAATAAAAAAAAATAAAAAAAAAATAAATAAATAAAAAAAAAAAATCAATATATATATACATATATATAATAATTTTTTTCAGACATTTCAAGTACTGATATTTTATCAGTTACAAGAAAAGCCCATTTTTTTTCCCTTCTTTTCTATTTTTACCAATCCCAATACAACCCTTACCTTTTACCCCATACACTAAACACTTACCTTTTTTTTACCACTCTCAATCCAAGTCAACTCCAATCCTAACCATCCATCTTTTTACCTATCCACTTCTACTTTTGATCCACACCCTCAACCTACCCTCAAACCTTACCCTCTACAAACACAACCTATTTTTTCTACCTTCACCTTACCATCTCTTTTCTCCTATAAACTTACCTAAAATCCATATCCTACATCTCACCTCCAACTATCCTAACCATCTACCTAAGACAAACCTTACAAAAATCCTTCCATCTCCAACCACCGACGCCCCCTGACCACCACCGACGTCGGCAGCTGCCGCCGACATCAAGCAACCCAAACACCCTCTTTGTCGGCTGTCTCCCCACCGACGACACCATCGGCTGTTTCCCAACCGCCGACCACGCCGCTGCCCCAGCAGCCCCTTGCCGGACCTCACCACCGCCGACACCGACTGCTGCTGCCGCCGATCTGCTGCCACCGAACTGCCGCCGACGCTGTCACACCACCACACCACCGACCTGCCGCCGACGCTGCCACACCACCACACCACCGACCCCACCCCCTCCCGCCGACGGTCTCCCACCCCCTCCCACCGATCTCGCCGACCACACCCCCCTCCTCCCTCGTCGGCTGCCGAGCTCAACCCCCACCGACCCCCACCCCACCGATCCTAACTCCACCGCTCCCTCTCCCCTCTCTCAGCTTCACTTTCGGCCAAAGACCCCCACCCCACCTACCCCCTTACCCACCGATACCCCCTACCCCCTCTACCCCTTACCCAAAAAAAAAAAAAAAAAACCCCCCAACCGAAAAAAAAAATAACAAAAACCCTTCCCATATCCCTTTTTTTTCGGACTCATTCTCATCTCTCTCTTACTTTTACTATTCCCCATTTATCTCATCCTACCTCAACCCTAAACCTATCATCTCCTATCACACTCCACCTCCTACATCTTATTATCCATCATATATTTTCTTCCATCTTCTTCTTCTTACCCATCTTTACCCACTATAAATACCCCTTCTCCTCTCATTCTTTTTCACACATCTCCATCTTCTTCTTTTTTCTCTCCATTTCTCAAAATGACATCCTCTTCTTCTCCTCCAAAATTCACTCATGCAGACTTAGTCTTCAACTCTTGCAATCATCTTGCAAGATTTGCTAATGACCCCAACCATCCAGAACACAATCCAGTCTCCTTTTTTCTACAACAGTCTCCTCTCCAATATGCCTTCACCAAAAGCCTCAAAATGAGCAAAGTGCTTCTGGGAAACTTCTGGGTTTCTTGCTTCTATGATGAAGCCACTGCACATATCAAGGCCTCCATCCTTTCTGATACTGAACCTGATCTCAGCTTTGGGGTTGAAGACATTAGGTCTGCTCTACATCTTCCAACTTTTCCTTCTTATGAAAAGTTTCCTCTTGGCAAAGATGCTGCATCTCTTTTGGACATTGAACATGGTGAGGTGGTCAATGCAATCCAGTACGCATCCAAAGACGGTGATAAAGGGCCTGGCACTCTCATGCGCAAAAACATGGGTCCGGTATGGAACTTCTTCTTTACTCATATCCTTCTATGCCTTAGTCGTAAAACAAGCGGTTATGACCAAGTTCCATCCTATGTCACCAAGCTTGCCCATGCTCTTATGTTTCAAAGACGGATCGATTTCGCCAAATATTTCTTTGATGAAATAGTTAGTGTGATAGACAGTTCCAAGAGGCCGCATGTTGCATATCCCAGGTTTCTTTCTCTCATCATTTCTCAAAAGCTGGCTGCTGCTCTTAAAGCTGATCAAAAGTCAGCTACTCCCAAGTTTGTGTATGACTACTCTCCATCAACTGTCACCAAACAAATTCTGCAACGCGACCAGGATGGAATCACCATTCTTCTAGGTATGTCTTCCTTCATTAACACTCCCAATCTACAATGGGGAGATGCCCGGGACCCTCGTCCTGTTATGGCTTCCTCCCCTGTAGTGGACCCGTCTCCCCCTTCCCGAGTGAAACCGCCAAGCAAATCAAAAAAATCTAAAGCTTCCGGTAGCTCCGCACTCGCTTCTATGACTATGCCACCAAAATCACCTTTGGTGGCTACCCAAGTCAACAACCCTTCCAAGAAGCGGAGTCACTCCTCATCCCCCCTTAAGTCTCATCCAAAGAGGCATAAGGATCCTTTGAGGGCCATAACCACCCATCCAGCAACAGATTCTCAACAATCTGAAGCTGTTGAAATTGTCCCAACCAGGCCCAGGGAATCTGCTAACCTCTTAGCTAGCTCCTCCGTCTCCTCCCAACAGGTTTCGGTTGAATATTTGGAGACCCACAATGCTCCTTCTTCTACCAATTTATTGGTGGTTGAAGATGACTTGGGTCTCTCTCCAGCCCAAGGTACTGTTTTCTCACTGCACGGCCTATCATCCGATCGCTCTGCGATCGATGTTTCTGCACGACCCCCTACGGGTCCTACATGTTTACTTGACTTTCTTGTTGAAAAGTCTCCAGGTGATCCTCCTTCTCACTCAGCAACTGCCACCGAAGAAGTTAAGTTGTCTTCTTCCAAAGATAACTCAATTGAGCATTCAAGCTCTAATGTTGCTGGTTCATCCACCACTCTACCACTTTCTGGGGATCCTGCAGACGATCCTATCCTTAATATGCTGGTGATGTCATCCTCTCCTTCATCTTCAAGGTCTTTGTCTCCTCGTCTTCCTCCACTTATTGGAGCCTCAACCACCAGATATGTAGCACGCCAACTTGACTCCATCCAGGATTCCATCTCAAGCTTACAATCTCAGGTTCAGTCTCTCCTAGCCTCAAATGCCAGTCTCACTATATCCATGACTGCCATGCAAGCTGCCTCAAATGCTCGTGACCAAGATGTTCATAGGCTCCAATCTGAACTTCAAAGCCAAAAGGACATCAACTCTCAGCTTCTCAGTTCTCTTACATCTCTTCATCACAAGATGGATGCTCTTCCTGAAGATCAGGCTCGCACACTCACCACCTTTGCTGGATGGGTGAAACGTTATTACGTGTCTGTCGCTGAGGGGGAGAAAAGCTCAGACAAATTTACCAGCGACCGACCGGGTTCCTCTGTAACACCTGATCCTTCTGACCCATCCAAATCGGCACAACCAGATCCACCAACTCAGGGGGAGCAAACCATTGAAAATGCAGGTACACCAGTTGAGGGGGAGAAATATGAGTTCTCCAACAAGTTTGCATGGTGCAAGAAAAAGTTACTTGGAAGGACCAGTATCTCTAAAATTGTTAAAGCCAAACTAGCTACTCACAAAGAATCACATGATGTCTATGTGATACTTACTCGGGCTGACAACTCCATCACACCGGTAAGATTTCATGACCTTGATTCTTATGGTATGTTAGAATGGTACGAAATCGTTGAATGTCTTAAAGATTCAAAAAGTCCGAACCTAGTTGATGCAAAGATATATATCAGCGGACTTCTTGACAATCTAAAGAAGATAAGGAAAGAATTCCACCAAACCATCTTTCAAGATCTTGCTGCTATAGGAATTCTTCCTGATATCAAGAACCTGAACCTAACGCCTCCCTCAGTCCCCACAAGAAAATCTCCTTCTGTGTTATACAGACCGTATTGGGGCATTTTCTTCAACAATGCCCAAGGCACACAACAATTCTTCAGATATGAGGAGATATCTATGGCTGACTCTATCTTCCTTGAAGCCATCCTTATCATTACCCCTGACACAACTGCAATCCCTCCACTACAACATGCCATCCTAGCTGAACTACAGAAAAGGATGAATTGATCATCTTTATATGCTTTTGATATGTACTTGTAAACTTAAGATTATTGCTCTTTCAAGTTTTTAATACAAGTACATTTTTGTTAATAGCTTGTACAGTTATACTTTACCATTTCTTCTTACTTGTAAATGTCAGATACAAAAAAAAAAAAAAAAAAAATCCAAAAAGAACAAAAAAAAAATGGACTATGTGAAAAGAACCCAAAAGAGTAAACAAGGGTCAAAAATGAATTATTCAGTGTTTACTTCTCAGATTCTAAGTATGGATGTCATCCTCAAATAGGGGGAGATTGTTGGGTCACTTAAGATTTGAAGATGACCTCAGTCTCTCATCTTTACACAGTTCATACTTAGAATAATTTTAGGTTCTTTACAAGCAGGTTAATTGTATAAAAATGTTCGGTGAAGTCGAAGATCAACCGAAGAAACAAAGTAGAAGTATATCTTCAAGGCGGATTGAAGATAGATTTCTCAACCAAAGATTAAACTGCTACTTGGGACGTCCTAAGGTTTCAGGCCAGTACAAGGTCCTAAGGTTTTAGGCCAGTACACTTGAAGAGCAAGGAAAATCTCGAAGACTTGATCTCCAGGAAATGATGGGCAGGATATGTTGAAGTCATGATCGGTAGGATATCCTTGAAGACATCCTAGGCCAGTACAAGGTCCTAAGGTTTCAGGCCAGTACAAGGTCCTAAGGTTTCAGGCCAGTACACTTGAAGAGCAAGGAAAATCTTGAAGACTTGATCTCTAGGATATGATCGGCAGGATATGTTGAAGTCATGATCGGCAGGATATCCTTGAAGACATCCTAGGCCAACAGTTTACAACAGGTATATTCTGCTCTATCTGCAAAATATTTGAGATATCTTGCAATGACAGAGACATAATCCAAGGATCAGAAAAAGAGGTCTTTGGATTTGTTATCTCTTTCAAGAAAGTTCAGATTCAACAAGAGGTCAACGCTTCAAGACAAAACATGCAAAGACAAAAGTACATCCCAGTACTTTTCAGAAGAAGCCTTCCATCCTGCCATCCAAGTGCTGCTTGACAAGTGTCCATGCATTTAATGCATGAGCACTATATAAGGAGATCATCTTCAACCTTGCAACTCAACCAGTTTTAAAACTCTCTCAAGACTTTCAAGTACTGGCATTACTCCCTCTCAGAAGTTCATTTGTGTTCTAAGTGTTTTACAACTGTTCTTATTCTCTGTGTGGCTTTGTGTTAGATTGTTTAAACTGATTTTATATCTGTTTTGTTCCGCAACAATCTTTAAGTTTTCTATGTGTAATTCTTGATTTTAAATCAATAAAGAATTAGTTAAGTGAAAAATTTTGTGTATTGTATTCAACCCCCCCTTCTACAATACTTGTTTACCATTGCTAATCCATAGCTGGGACCAACACCATTTACAAAACTATCTTTTTTTAAAGGGAAACCCAGGCAATATATTAAGGAAAAAACAAGGAACAAACAAGGTTAAGGCAACAGCCCCACCAAAACCGAAAACAAGACCCAACAACAACCAGCCATACTAAACAACCAAGACAAACCAAAAACCCCCACAAGAAAAGCCACACACGAGGGGAGACCCCCAAGGCACCACACAGCCCAAACCAAACACCAACACATAAGAGAACAAAACATTACAAATCAATGGGACTCAAACGCACTCTATTCTTCCACGCTAACCGATTCAGAACAACTTCACGAATCGTCTTTAAAAGATGTTTCACCGTCCGTTTCTTCTTATAAAAAAATCTTTTGTTGCGTTCCTGCCAAATGTAATAGACGGAAGCTGCAATAGCCAGCTTCTGCATGGTATGCGTCGGAACGCACGACCCGTTGGAGATACCCAACACAATAGTGTCCCAGTCGTCACCAAAATTCCTCATCCCAGCATCCTCCTTTATGACTTGCCACACACGACTCGAAAAGCTACACTGAAAAAACAGGTGTGAATGAGAGTCACATTGTACCTCACATAACGGACAGACCAACTCTGGCGGATCATGGATCCAAATAATAATTCGGTCCTGAGTTGGAAGTCGTCCCCAAAACGCAAGCCACACACAAAACGCATGTCTCGGGATGAACCCCGGAAACCAAACCGAGGGACACCACCTAATAACATGGCTATGGACATCGAGAGAGCGCCAAGCTTCTTTAATCAAGAAGGGGATAGCGTCACCCTGCACATTTATCCACACGATCGTATCACAAACGCCAACCCGAGGAACCGATTTAGAAGACGAAGCTAAAGCAGGCCACCGAGAGGTCCACGAGAAAGGACAAGAACTTCCAGCAGCCTCTAACACATCCGCAGCTGTGGAATCAACGTGAAAGCCTTCTGCATGGATCATACGGTAAGAAATGTGTTTAGCAATATAACCCAAAGGGAGCAACGAGTCCTCCCAAGCATTTGTATGTCGCCCATCCCCGATGGAATTCATAAAGAATCAACGAACCTGGGGCCTCAAATCCAGCAGCTTTCTGAGAATCCACGACCAAGAATTCCGTTTTCGCATCCTCCAAAAGTTAGTCGTCCCAAATCTGTTGGTAGTCACCCATCGAATCCATAACGAATCACGCTTACGGAGGAAGTCCCAAATATGCTTTGATAATAAAGCCATATTCCAAACAGCAAGCTTTCGGATTCCAAGTCCACCGCAATACAAAGGCTTACATATGTCATTCTAAGCAATACGACATCGGCCACGAGAGGTCTCACCTTGAGTCCATAGGAAATTTCGAAACATAGCTTCAAGGTCATGAATAACTCTCGACGGTAGTTGGTAAACAGATAACCAATAAAGTTGCATGGAAGTTAGGACAGATTTAATAAGTTGCAACCTACCCCCAAACGAAAGGTGTTTCGATTTCCAATTATGAATACGGTTGCGAACATTATTAACAAGGCACGCAAAATCAGCTATCTTTAAGCGAACTGGCGAAAGCGGGACACCCAAGTACCTTATGGGAAAAGAACCAGCACGGAACGGAAGGCAAGATAAGATAGCATTACGCTCATTCTCCTCCACATTACCAAAGAAAGCTTCACTTTTCTCCAAGCTTGGAGAAAGGTCGGATTTTTGCTGAAAAAGGAATAAAGCTTTCTTAAGAATTTCCACCGACGCCACATCCCCCTTTGTGAAAACAAAAAGGTCATCAGCAAAGCACAAGTGTGTGATTTGCATCTCCGCACAAGCAAAATGAAAACTGAATTCCTGAGCTTCAGCAATACATTGTTTAAAAATCATAGAAAACCCCTCTATAATCAACGTAAACAGGTAAGGCGAGATAGGATCACCTTGCCTTATACCCCTTTCACCTTTAAAGAAACCTTCAGTATCTCCATTCAAAGCAATAGAGTAAGAGGCCGTTGTTACCATCTCTTCAATCCACCGGATCATGACTGGGTGAAAACCAAAACCCCGAAGCATCCCGATCAAATACCGCCAATCAACAGTGTCGTATGCTTTCTTAATATCGATTTTGAACGCGCACCGAGGTTCACCCACATGAGTGTGGTACCCCGAGACCAACTCGTGAGCCATCATGATATTATCAGAGATTCTTCGTCCCGGGATAAACGCCGATTGGCTAGGACTGATCAAGAACTCAAGCGAGGGCTTCATTCTATCAGAAATAATCTTACTAATGCACTTATATAGAACATTGCAACACGCAATAGGCCGAAACTCACTCACTTTCGTGGCACTAGCAGACTTCGGAATAAGGCACAAATTTGTGTGGTTAAGCTCATTTGGGAAAGTTCCCAAGTAGAAAAAATTATGGATTGCCACCAAAACATCCGCACCCACCACACTCCACGCAGCTTTAAAAAATTTCGCAGAAAATCCATCTGATCCAGGGGCTTTATCATTGCCAATATGGAACAGCGCATCCTTTATCTCTAAATCCGAAATGAGTCTAATCATTTCCAATGATTCAAGAAGGGATAACGACCTAGAGAAAAGAGAAGGATCCATACTAGGGACAACTACATCATCCTTTGTACCCATAAAACCTTTGAAGTAGTCAATAAAGGCACCAGCCACCTCTTCCCCATGCACAACAGTACCATCAACTTTCATAACCGAATGAAGGTAATTAGAATTTCGACGTTCCTTAACCACCTTATGAAAAAATCTGGTGTTGCCATCCCCTTCGTTAAGCCACCTGATTTTTGCCCTTTGTCGAGCTGCCGATTCTACATCTATCCTAGCTTGTTGATAAGCTAGAAGAAGGTGGGCAAGGTCCTCACGATAAGCCATGTTGTGTGGTTCCAAGTCACAAGCTTCTTGGATCACATCCAATTCAACTTAAAAAACTCTTACAAAACTATCTTATAATTAGGATATTTTGTGTCCTAACACACATGTTTTGTTTGTGTGTTTGAATATGCGTGTATTTCTATGTGAAACGATGTTTTTTTTTTCAACACATTAAATAGTCCTGAAAGTCTCGTATATAAAACAACATTGTATAGACACTAAATGTTTCACGTGTTATTTCATATATCAAAAACACATAAAAATTGGTTTGTAAGAATTGGGTTTGTAAAAGACCTTGACTTTGACTTGAGGTCATAGACTAAGTCACTCGCACATCTTTGCGTTGACGATTGTGTTTCGTATTTGCATATGATTTATCTATTCTCATGTTTTCTTATTTTAATCATGCTTTTGTTAGAATCTCTCTCATTATGTGTGTGTGTATATATATGTAACAATATACGTACTAAAGTTATGAGTTCAATTATTGTTACTTGTATAGTCGTGTACTCGTATTGTTACATTTTACTTTTTGATGATTATTTTCGCTATTACTTGCAGTACTCACATTATTTGAATTTCTATAAATTATTAAGAAAGTACAATTTTTTTATTTATTTAACTTTCATGTAAATTATTTCAGAGGACTGTACCGTATGCAATTTGAATTATAATTTTTTTTATGTAAAGTGGATTCCTATTCATTGATAAAAGTTGTAGTTGAATTACGTTTTGTCCACTTTAACATTAAATAATTAATAAATAATAATCTCAATATCATCCTAAATTTTAGGGAAATTAATTAAAATACCTAAAGTTTGACTTTAACTTGCAAAAATACTCAAAATCTCGTTGGTTTTACAAAAATACCTATTTCTTTTGCTATGGGATCCGCGATCGCGGACCCAACAGCTTTCCTGCGATTTGGAGACCCAAGTCCCGCGATTTGGAGGGGTAGTCCGCGATACACACTCAATTTGATATAAATTGATTTGAAATTTACATTTTATACTCTTATAATTATTTACTTAGTTTACTTTATATCTTTTAGTTTTTTATTTTTCATTTTACACTTTTATTATATTAACACATATAATCGTATATTAACTAAAATACGTTAAAAAAATACGTTTTAATTGATTTCGAAGGTATCAAAGAGACGATTACAATGGTGTAACTTGTTAAAATTAAAACATATTTTTTTAACGTATTTTAGTTAATATACGATTATATGTGTTAATATAATAAAAGTGTACAAATCATGTCTAGCTCAGTTGGTCTACCTAAGGACGGTAACATCCTGGGGGGGGGGGGCTGTGGATGGTATCCCAGTCTACCCGGGTTCGATTCCAAAGAGAGGCAATTGAGGGCATGAGGAGTACCCAGTCCTTGGGTGGTCCAGTCTTTGACTGGGCTTACCCCCCCAGCCTGTGGTTGGGCCTTAGGTCCAGCGTAAGCTGGGTCGGGACAGCGGCGGATTAGTGAACTGCCCTCGGATGTCCGATACCGTCGGGGAGACGTGCGTGTGTGTGTGCGTTGTGTTCGTGGTAGTTGATCGAAAGGGTCGATGCCGCTATGCCTTCCAAAAAAAATATAATAAAAGTGTAAAATGAAAAATAGAAAACTAAAAGATATAAAGTAAACTAAGTAAATAATTATAGGGGTATAAAATGTAAATTTCAAATCAATTTATATCAAATTGAGTGTTCATCGTGGACTACCTCCAAATCGCGGGACTTGGGTCTCCAAATCGCATACAAGCTGTTGGGTCCGCGATCGCGGATCTTATCGTGGAAAAAATGGGTATTTTTGCAAAACCAACGAGATTTTGGGTATTTTTGCTAATCAAAGTCAAACTTTGGGTATTTTAATTAATTTCTCTAAATTTTATTAACTTCTTAAATAATTGACTGAACAGGTGGAAATATTATCTTTAATATTTTATGATTAATGGATATTAAAAAAAGGGAATTTAATTAAAATACCCAAAGTTTGACTTTGATTTACCAAAATACCCATTTCTCTCCCGAATTTGCCGAAATACCCATTATTTTCGCGATTTATCCCGTTTGGGTACATGGCAGAGATTGCGGCGCTTATGGAAGAAGCCCTGTAGGACATAAACACCAACCCTTGCGGGTCTCAGATAGCTTGTCTCAACATGGACAGAAACCAAGTTCACTCGTCCCCGGTTTCGGACTTGCCTACTCTGAAAGCTACTGGAACGATGGAGTTATCCCCGTCCATGGCAACCGCCAGGAACATCATACCCAAGTAAGGGCCCTTTAAATGGGCAACGTCTATTACCACGACACGACGCAGATTTGCCAGAAATGTGCGGATCTGCAAAAACGTAGGTGGTTTCCATTTGTAAATGTTATAGTTTATAATGTGTAAACATATGACGTGTTAAAATACGTACCGCGGGTCCAAAGGCAACGAAGCACATCTCAAACCGTCCATGTGAATCGGTCCTTAGCTGGGTGACAGTACATGGATTCTGCAGCTGCAAATTATATAAATATGATGGGAGTCGTTCATACGACTCCTTGAACGTGCCTCTCACCAATAGCAGTGCCCTGCATCGCGCACGCCAAGCTTGGTGGTAACCAATCGTGACGCCGAACTGCTGGTGTACATCGTCCATGATGTCCTTTGGACGCAATGACCTGCTAGCATCAAGAAATTTGTTTTTCAGTATCGCACCCAAAGTCCTTTTGGTGGCTTGTTTGTGGTTGGGATTCAGTTGCGTCCTCGTACAAGTGTGTACGTCGTCCAACTTTCTAATAAGTAACGCCCCTCCTTTCTCTCTCGCGGGCCTCGCGTACATCCTCCAATTACAGTTTTCTCTCGCACATTCAACTACTTATCTGCCTTTGTCGGATCTCGGCGTGTGACTTTCGAAACCCTCTTCCATGAACTTAAGTCCGACCTGACTTGCCAAGTGATCCTTCGAATCAAATACTTGACCTACTTCTAACCTTAAACTGTGATTATAAGGTGCAGGTTCGTAGGTTTGTGTATGGGTATTCTGGTCTGGAAGAATAGGGGGCATATCAAAATAGTCATTTAACTGACTAAATGATTTATTACTAGGGGTATATTCTTCGTGATCATCACTATCGGTATCTGATCTGTCTATATCAGCATTACCCGTTTTAAAAACATAGGTTTCGTCATCAGCAACTCCAGCACATCGTCCTTCTTGTGGTTGTTGTTGCGTCTCCGGAACATAATCAGGAATACAGTCGTCATCAGCGTCGTCATCACCTTCGTCGTCACCGTCGTCGTCACCGTCGTCATCACCGTCGTCGTCACCTTCATCATCGTCTTCGTTGCACACCGAGGATTCAACATACACATAAAGTAATGGAGGTCTTTCTGATTCGGCTGCAAAGTGCATAAAACCAGAGATATCTCCATCGTTGCATAACTCCACAAATGACCCATCACCATTCTTGAACGCTTACTTGCAAACAACAGAAGGGTCGATTTCACATTTTTGCATGGCGTATGCAACAAACTTCTGATAAGAAAAGTTTACTGGCAATTTTACACCATGCTTAGATTTATAAACAAAATTCCACTCATTGTTTTCTTTCACCCATTCACCATCGTAACAGAAATATAGCCTAGCTTTTGCAACAGATGAACTCATTTTTTCAATGGTATCTCAAAAACAAAATACTGAAGAAAGAAAGCAAGAAAACAAGAAATAAGGATGGAATGGGTGTGAGTTATGGATTGCATTCTACTGATATTTATGGATGAAATCTCATTGAGGAAGATGAATTGCAACCACATATTGGTTTTTCAAGTACAATCATTCAACATTGATGAAACATGCCAGTGAATTTGAACCACCATTTCGTCTTCAAAGTACAATAATTGTGGAAAAAAACAGTAAAAAGCATGCAAAGATTCGTGCAAAAAGGACCAAAAATGAAATTTTTTTTGTCCCATCGCGGGATCAGTCACGGGGAGGGACCAAACATGTAACCGCGGGCATAGTTGGGGGTGCCGCGGGACTTTTTGGCCATAATAGCGGGCCACGTGGCCCTATCCCGCGATCGCGGGATAAATCGCGGAAATAATGGGTATTTCGGCAAATTCGGGAGATAAATGGGTATTTTGGTAAGTCAAAGTCAAACTTTAGGTATTTTAATTAAAATCCCTAAAACAAAATAGAGAAATTAATTAAAATGCCACAAGTTTGAAGTGGACTTACCAAAATACCCCCAAAAATAAAAAGTTTACCAAAATGCCATTTTTTTCCTGCGTTATGGAGCCCGTGATCGCGGTCAGGGACCAATTGTGAAATTTTTTGCAAGATATAGTTACACTTTCAGTCCCTGACCCCGCGATCGAGGCCCGCGATGGCCCGCGGTGGGGACTGAAAGTGTAAATAATCTTGCAAAATTTTTCACTTTCAGTCCCTGCCCGCTATAGAGGGCTCTCACCGTGGAAATTTATGGCATTTTGGTAAACTTTTTATTTTTTGGGGTATTTTGGCATTTTAATTAATTTCCCAAAAAAAATATAGATTTTCTGGATAATTCTGTAACATGGCAAAAATTAATTACGCCTTTTGAAGTTGCCATAAAAATTCAAGAAATAGAAGCACATTGGTTTCTTTGGAGCTTTTGTAAAGTAGAAATTACATTACAATAAAATTAAGTTTAAAAAATATTATTAATTTTTAAATATTTTAATAGAATGTTTTATAAGATTTTAATTTATATGATTAAAAGGACAAAATGTCTTATTTAAATGTATTATAACAAGTTTACATGAGCGTCTTAATAACAAGCTTTTTAAGATAACTTTAATTATAAAATTATAAAACGTCGTATTAGCTATTTTGTAAAGCACTTTTGAAAAAGTGTCATATAGACCCCTATTTTTATAAGACAATATGTCAAATAGTGTCCTATAAATTAACTAATACAACGTTTTTTTTTACAAAAAATGTTCTATAAAAACTGAATACTACGACGCCAAAAATGTTTTATAAACTTATTGTAATAACCCAGACAAAAAATAAAGCATGCAAAACATAATCACTGAAACAATCCCAAAGATGGGTCCCAAAATTCTTACATAAGTCTCAAAATTCAGGTTGGCGGAATAAACCTATTACACAACTGAGAATTTGCTAGAACTAAAAGATAATGGTGTCACTGGTTCTACTGCTTCTATCTTCTAACTGCTCTATTCACCTGCTAGAGCCTTTCGCTACCTGCTTTCCTGAAAAGGGTTTTAATATGAAAAGAGCGAGGGTTAGACCATGAGGTCTAGTGAGTCCCTCCTGACAGTTCTCAAAATCATTTAAAAACTTTTCATAACTTTCAAATTAATACAAGACTTTCAATAATAAACTTTCACATAGCTGAACATCAAAATCTTTCACGGATAAATCTGCTCCCGTAAATGGCACCCTGAAGCCACCCGAGGGTGACAACGAGTCAGTATCACGCTGCCTTACTAGGACTTACTCCCATGGCATAAACGGAACCTCCCCCCGACGTGAGTACTGGCGGAACCTCCCCCCGACTTAGCCAATTTACGTCTACACAATGTATGCATACATCTCATATAAAACTTTAAACATCTTTCATGCAATTAAAGCATAATAAATAAAGCATGGCAATTCTCAACATTCAAAACACATTTTGAAAACACTTTAAAAGCCACACATTTTAGTTTAGAAAACTCACCTGGTACGCTTGTTTGCTCTTCCCTACTCTGCTCTTTACTTCCAAATTGTCTACCTGAACGAATGGACAGATTTATAAGCTGACTAGAACTATCCGGACACTTCTCACTTGTCACCCTACTCTTTTCCGGGCATCACTACTTTTCCGGACAACCACACTTTTCCGGATAACCACGCTTTTCCGGATAACCACGCTTTTCCGGACACACAGAGGTTACCGGACAACTTATAGTCTCCGGACGATTAACCTATCCGGATGGCACACTTATCCAGACGACTAAACTTATCCGGACAACACAATATCCGGACACCTTCTACAACCCGACCAAGAACTATCCGGACACTCACCCGGACACCTTCATACTTGAAGGTTTCCGGACGAGCGCTGGACGAGTTTAATGGTTGGAAATCCTAATACAAGCCTCTTAAACCCCAAGATAAGCCAATAAACTATCACTAAATGATCTGTAATCGATTTCCCATCAGTTTCACTATCAAAACGCATTTAACGAAGATTAAAACTCCCTAAAGGCCTCAAATGACTTAGAAAAGCTAAAACCCACCAAAACTCAGAAATCAACAGATTAAACTTGAAAGGAGTTATGGATTAGAGATTACTTGCAGATCACGAATTCCAATCCTTCCCTTCCTTCTGAAATTGAACTTGATGATTCCTTTCTTCCAAAAGCACACAAAGCCCTTAAGAACCCTACTCTCCTTTCCCTCCTCAAAATCAGCCGTCAACAACAATTTCAGTATTAGAATGTTCCTTCTAGGGTTTTGTGCCTTTAAATACTCTATCCCAAACTTACCAAATAGCCCCCTCTACTTTTGCTCTTATTATATTTTCCTTACAAGTGCCAAAACTAAACCGATTCGGTCACGGTCGTTACAACACTCCCCCCTCAAAAGAATTCCGTCCCCGGAATTCCATTTTCAAACAGGTGAGGGTATCTGATCCTCATATCAGATTCCACTTCCCACGTCGCTTCCCTTCCTTTGTGATACCTCCACTGAACTTTAACTAAACGAACTTCCTTGTTTCTCGTCTTTCGCACTTTACTGTCTACGATCTCGATTGACTCTTCCTCGAACATCAACTTCTCGTCAATACTGACGTCTTCCAACGGAATAGCCACATCGGTCTCGGCCAAGCACTTCTTCAAGTTTGACACATGAAAGGTCGGGTGAATCCTCTTCAACTCTTCCGGTAATTCAAGCTTGTATGCTACCGCGCCAACACGCTCGATGATAACAAAAGGTCCAACATACCTCGGCGTTAGCTTTCCTTTCTTTCCAAAACGTACCACTCCTTTCCAAGGCGAGACTTTCAGCATGACCTTGTCACCCACTTGGAATTCGATAGGCTTTCTTCTTCTATTCGCATACTTCCTATGCCGGTCCTGTGCGATTCTCATCCTTTCGCGGATCACTTCAATCTTATCCGCCGTTAGTTGCACAATTTCCGGTCCGGCCAACTGCCTTTCTCCTACTTCATTCCAGCACAACGGTGTACGGCACTTTCGTCCATACAAGGCTTCAAACGGTGCCGCCTGAATGCTTGCGTGGTAACTATTATTGTAGGAGAACTCTATCAACGGTAAGTGCACTTCCCACGATCCCTTAAAGTCGATAACGCACGCTCGAAGCATATCCTCTAACGTTTGAATGGTTCTCTCGCTCTGACCATCCGTTTGAGGATGATAGGCCGTGCTCAACTTCAATTGCGACCCCAACTCCCGTTGCAAACTTCTCCAAAAGGCTGACGTGAACCGACTATCACGGTCAGACACTATGGATTGCGGCACTCCGTGCCTAGACACTATCTCGTTAATGTATAAACGGGCTAACTTCTCCAAAGAATCCGACTCTTTAATAGGTAAGAAATGCGCGGATTTGGTGAGTATATCTACAATCACCCAAATTGCATCATTACCCTTCGGGGTCCTCGGTAACTTTGTGACGAAATCCATGGTGATATTATCCCACTTCCACACTGGTATCACTGTGGACTGGAGTTCCCCTTGCGGTCGCTGATGTTCTGCCTTAACCTTCAAACATGTCACACACCGCTCTACAAAATGAGCAATATCCTTCTTCATTCCCGGACACCAGTAAGATTGTCTCAAGTCTCGATACATCTTATTCGTTCCCGGGTGTATGGAATACCGCGACTGGTGTGCTTCTTCTAAGAGGCTTGCTCTCAGATTGCCCAGTTTAGGAATCCACACTCGGTCTTTCATGCACCTCAGCCCACCATTGCTGACTTCGAGCAATGATGCAACTCCGACTATTCTTTCGCTCTTTAAGTTCTCCTCTAACAGTGCTTCTTCTTGAAACCTCTTAGCTTCTTCAAGGAGATTCGAGGTTGCATCGACTCTGAAAGCCACGACCTTGATCTGTCCTCCCCGTTCCTTCCGACTCAGCGCGTCGGCCACTACATTAGCCTTTCCTGGGTGATACAAAATTTCGCAGTCATAGTCGTTCAACAGCTCCATCCATCTCCTCTGTCTCATATTCAACTCCTTTTGATCAAACATGTGTCTCAGACTTTTGTGATCGGTGTAAATCTGACACTTTACTCCATATAAGTAATGTCGCCAGATTTTCAGCGCGAACACCACTCCCGCTAACTCCATGTCATGAGTGGGGTAGTTCTTCACGTGCTCCTTCAACTGCCGAGAAGCGTAAGCAATTACCTTCCCGTTCTGCATTAACACGCACCCTAACCTAAGCTTAGAAGCGTCGCTGTATATCACAAAACCCTCTGATCCGCTAGGCAACGACAAGACCGGAGCACTGCTTAAGCTTTCTTTCAGCTTCTCGAACGCCGATTCTTGTGCTTCAGCCCACACGAATTTAGCGTTCTTCCTTGTCAACGAGGTCAGCGGTGAAGCTATCCGAGAGAAATCTTGGATAAATTTCCGGTAATAACCCACTAGACCGAGGAAGCTTCTCACCTCCGATGGGGTTCTTGGCGTTTCCCAGTCTTTAATGGCTTCAATCTTAGCAGGATCTACCTTGATGCCGTCCGCCGACACTACATGACCCAAAAACTGAACTTCCATTAACCAAAACTCGCACTTTGAGAATTTCGCATATAACTTCTCACGCTTAAGCAATTCCAGTGCTGCCCGGAGGTGCCTCTCGTGGTCCTCTCGGGTACGAGAATAGATTAAGAAATCGTCAATGAAGACGATCACACACTTATCCAGCAACGAGCTACACACCCGATTCATCAAGTCCATGAACACCGCGGGCGCATTAGTCAACCCAAAGGGCATGACTAAGAACTCGTAATGTCCATATCTTGTACGGAAAGCCGTCTTCGGCACATCTTCCTCCTTCACCTTCAACTGATGGTAACCCGACCTCAAGTCTATCTTTGAGAAGTAACTCGCACCTTGGAGCTGGTCGAAAAGGTCATCGATCCTCGGGAGCGGGTACTTGTTCTTCACGGTTACCTTATTAAGTTCACGGTAATCTATGCACATTCGCATAGATCCGTCCTTCTTCTTAACGAAAAGTACTGGTGCTCCCCAGGGCGATGAGCTCGGACGAATAAAGCCTTTGTCGAGTAACTCCCGCAACTGGTTCATCATTTCCTTCATCTCCGCTGGTGTTAAGCGGTAGGGCGCACGGGCAATCGGTGCCGCTCTAGGCAACAGTTCTATTCTGAACTCCACTTGACGATCCGGAGGCAGACTCGTCAAGTCATCCGGAAATACTTCCGGGTACTCACTCACTACTGGCACCTCCCCCACACCCTTCTTTTCCTTCTTAGCATCTAGCACAAAAGCTAAATATCCCAGACATCCCTTTCCCAAACACCGCTTAGCTTTCAATAATGAAATCAAACATGACTTCCTATCCCGGCGATCTCCGTAAATTATCACTTCTTTCTTATCGGGCAAGACAATACGGATCATCTTCTTATTACAAACTATATTAGCGTCATTCTCCGCTAACCAGTCCATTCCTAGGACTACATCAAATTCCCCCATTCCCATAGGATACAACCGTAATGGAAATAGATGACCATCCACGTCTATGCTACAACCCTCATAGACCTCCTTCACCCAGACTCGACTATCATCTGCTATCTCTACTTCAAACCCAAAATTCAACCTCTTGGGTTTCACTTGCAATTTTTGAATAAACTTGGGCGACACAAACGAACGGTTGGCCCCCGAATCAAACAATACTTTAGCGAGAAACGAGTCTATAGGAAAGGTACCTGTTACCACATCAGGCGTGTTCACCGCCTCCTCAGCAGACATGTGGAAAGCCCTCGCCCTCGCGCGAGCCGGCTCCACCTTCCTCTCCTCATTCTTTCCTCCGCTAACACCGCTTCCACTCCCTGCATAACCTTTCTTCCATTGCGGGCAATCCCACTTGACATGGTCTGGGGACCCACACTGAAAACATGACCTGGAACTGCGACAATCCCGAGCCATATGTCCTGATTTTCCACACTTGTAACAGCCGTCTTTGTCAGCCAAACACTCCCCCTTGTGCATTCAGTTGCACTTGCTACAAGGCTTCTCCCCTACTCGGGGCCCCACCCGCAGCTCGGGTCTAGGCGCACCTGTCCTTTTTCCGTCTCTGGTTGGTCCTTCCCACTTTCGCTTGTCTCCAACCCTCTCGGTTAACTGTCTAGCTTTCTCCTTCTCAGTAAGTTCCGCGGTATCCACCGCTGCCTGGAAGGTAGACGGGTCCTTCACTTGTACCAACTCTCTAATGCTGCCTTTCAGCCCGTAAATGTACCTCTCGATCCGTCTTTCTTCAGTAGGCACGTACAACTCAGCAAACCTGGCCTTCTCGATAAACCTTGACGTGTACTCCTAAACTGACATGGACCCTTGCTCCAAACCCAGAAACTCTTCCTCCAATTTCTTAACTGCTGCCTGTTGGTCCCGAAAGGCCTATACAAGTTTGTAGAAGGGGGGGGGGGTTGAATACAAACACACAGATTTTACTTTTCTAAATTGTTTATTGATAAATCATTAACAATTTACAGCTTGTTGCGGAAACAAGATTAAGGATAAACCTAAATCTAAACAAGTTGGAACACTAAGGTTTCTTGCACTAAGAAAGATAAGGAGATTACTAATAAAATCCTATCTTGAGAGAGATTTGAACTTGTCCAGAGTTAGCAAGTTACTTCAAATGAAGTGAGTTCATCTCTTTATATACTGCATGCATTTAATGCAAGTCAGTACATACTTTACACGTGTCATCAGCTGGTTGGTTGCATGTCATTGACCTTGGTTGACAACCTTAGTAGCCGTAAGGATGAATAGTGTAGTATCAGAGTGGTTGTACGATTTCAGATATTCGGAGGTTCTTTTCTGACATTTCGTACGGAGGCGTGCAAGGGTGGTTAAGACAAAAGTACTTTGTACGGAGGACTTCATGATCAGCTTTCGTTGATTCATCGATTATCATTTACTATTCAGCAGACGATAAAGTTCAACGATAGCTAAAGTCTTGTACTTGATACTTCACGTTGAGTGGACAAATCTGAGTCTTCGCTGATCCGCATCAGTTCATTAGGAGACTTGTCGCTGGTTCTTGAGCTTGATCTTCGACTTCAGCGTAGAACCTTTGTTGACGTGAAACTTGTCTTCAGGGATCATAAGTAAACAACTAACTTATCAGCGATCATCATAATGACTGAACAGACTCAGAGCATTTATGGTGAACAGTGTTCGCTGAATGTTTAATCTAAAAAGCGAGAGTTCCTATCAGCGGTACTGGAAGATCTTAGTACTTATCAGCGATAGTGAAACTCTGATACATATTGTTTACTTACAATTTTCACTAAGTATAAGAGAGGGTCATTATCAAATCACTGAGGGTTTGGATCAACAATCTCCCCCTATTTGATTATGACATAGCAACAAAGAAAATTGATATTTAATGAAAACATAAGGATAAAAAGAACTCATAAAATATTTGTCCCTTTTACTGTTTTCTGGGATCTTTTCAGTACTGATGGAGTAAAGTACATTCGCTGAAATCTTTCTTTAAAATATTGAATCAGGTTACAATGAAGAACAGAAAGATTACAAGTACAAGCGAAATAATTTACAAGTACAGAAGGATAACTGATACAATAGAGAAAAAGGAGATTATATCAGTTTTCAAAAGGTTCTTCCTTAATGAGAAGTTCATCAAGGGTCGTCTTTTCAGTGGGGATCATCCAGTCAGGGACATTTACTCCTTGATTCTTTAACTTCAGAGCAGCTTCAAAAATCAAGGGTTTCAGGTGTCTAGCTTTTATGTCGCGTCTGACTTCACACCAGTATACGAGATCTCTGAGTTGTTCGATGGGAGAGATTTGGAGCTCAGAGACACGTTGAAAGTGATGATTTCCATCATAGTCTAAGAAGAATATACCATATGGATCACTTACCATTGTGCCAGGGATGAAGGTTTCTCCAGGTGGTAGGGAGGTGTCAAGCATTGAAAGATCAGCATCAGGGCCAAGAACTTCAGCACGAGAGAAACCAATACCTGTTTCATTTCGAATGATTGGACCTGAATCAGAAACTTTCTTCTTCTTAGCAGAGGCTTTCTTCGGTTGAGGAAGAGTATGAGGGATATCTACAGCAGATGAAAGCAAGTCGATCTGTTTGTTTAAGATCATCTCAACATGGCTTTTGAATTTTGAGCGTGATCCCTGAATGGCTAATTTTGTTTCTAACCATTCAGAGAGACCAAACTTTTCTAATGAAGCAGCATAGAAGGTTTGCTTGGTTTTGTCATCTCTGTAGATATCCACTTCAACAACAGGAACATCAACGAACATTTTTCCTCTGATGTTGGCTTTGATTATCTTGGATGGTCTTGATCGATAGGTCAGCATTTGATTAGCCCATTCCAAGGTTGTATCAGAGACCTTTGTCTTTTCTCTAACGATTTCTTGAGCATCATCCCAGAGCTGACGTTGAACATCAATGGGAACTCTTTTCAGCTTGGGGTCTTTGATTGATCGTTGAGTAAGCTTGATGGCGTATTATCTGTCTCTCTCTTCAGCTTCCTTTCTTTCAGCGATGAGGCGTTCAGCTCTGAGGTGTTCCTTGTATTCAGCTTTTGAAATTCTGAACTTAGGAGGAACTGAAGGCAGTTGATCACGCCTTAGAATGATTCGCTGATCCTCGAATCGCTTTATTATTTCTTCTCTTTTCTTCTGATCCTCTTCATTCAGCTTTTGAGGAGCTGAGGAAGGTCTGTTTCTGTGCGAGAGGGGTTGTTCTTCTGGTTCATCAGTCTCAGAGATCAAATCCAAGACTGGGATTATGTCTTCAGCGGCAGCTGGAATTATTGGTAAAGTCGCAGTTTTAGAGCCTTCAGCGATATCCTCAAACAGGGGAGAGGACTAGCTGAAACGCAGCGATCTTACAAATAAGAACTGGGTAGAAGAACTTGGGTAGAAAAGATAGAAAAAGATTGTGGATGTGTAGAGAGGTTGTTGAGTAGAGAACTGATTGTATATTGAGATGTTCAGGGAAGAAATATAAGTAAAGTTTAGTGTACCTGACAAACCGGCTTTTCAAGCAAGATCGCCAGATTTTCAAATTCAGCGAGGCCTTTGCCTTTGCTTTTCTCAGCGCCAGAGGCTGAGGGCTTTGTCTTTGTCTTCTCCCCTGAAGGTTCTTTTATTGAGATTCCCTTAAGAGCTTTGATCCTTGGGGCAGGTTTGACGATAAAGAAATCATCGTCATCTTCATCATCATCATCATCATCATCATCCTTTCTTGGAGAGAAGGATGGTTCATCTTCAGGGATGTCGATGTCTTCATCTTCTTCTGCTTCGGATTCCTCAGCATCTTCTTCAAGTTGCTCCCCCTCAGATACAGAGGCGAGCTTCTCGGTTCCCTCAGGGTTTTCATCTCCCTGAGGTCCAGCGGTTAGATCTTCATTCCTCTCTCCCCTGATAGATTCATCATGGGAAAGGTCTTCAGCGCTTTTGTTTAGATCTTCAGCGCTCTTCTCCCTGGAATGTTCAGCGCTCTTCTCCCTGGAATGTTCAGCGCTCTTCTCCCCCTCTTTCTCATGATGATTTGGGGAGGAATGGGTAGACTCAGCGTTGGTGTTATCTCTGTCTTCTGGGCCAGAGATTTTCACACAACCTTCAAGCTTTGCTATTCTGTCTTCTAGGCCAGAAATAGCAGGCGTGATTTTCTTCAGCTCTGTGCGATCCGCCGCTGTGAAAGATTCCAAAATAGGGGCAGGAGCAGGAGCTGGATTATTTGCCTTGATGACCAGCGTCTCGATCATCGTCTTCATAGAACTAACGTCGGTCTTTACAGAGCCTAAGTCAGTCTTGACCGCTGACATATCACCCTCAAGTTTTCCAACCGATGTCTTCAGCGTTGTTACTTCGCTGGACACGGTCGAAACTGAGCTTTTGAGGCTGGTGTAGTCAGTGTAGATGTCAGAGAGCACTTTGGCAAAATCGGCGAGAGTCTTATCAAGTCCCTTGATGTCTTCAGTGGAAGCTTTCTTCTCCACCACCGTCGTCAGCATTGTCAAATTTTCTCCAGCGTTTGTTACAGCTGTAGAATTGTTGGAGAGTGTGGTGGTGAGACTGGTCAGCTTTGTTTCCACAGACTTCAGAGACTCGTTGATGTCTCCCAAATTAGGACCTGTAACACATAAGTACTTGTGAACAAAGGAAAGCTCAGAAGTTTCAGGTTTAGTTACAGTGTATATGGGTTGATTTGTACCTGCAGGAGGATTGGCGAAATCTTCAAAGTTGTGGACTCCTGAATAATGTTCCATATCCTCTTCGAAAGTTCGGTGAGGAATGGTGATCTCTGCAGGTCCTTTCTTCATCATTTGTTGAGAAGCATCATCGGTGGCTTCTGGAATGATGGCATCTCCAGTGTTAGCTGGAGGAGTGTCCAAAGAAGTGGAGGGAGGAGCGAAGGATAAGATTGGGATTCGGGTACTGAGTTCAGCGTTGGAATCGCAGACAATCACTTCATCAGTCTTTTGAGAGACTGAGGGAGGTTGGGTAGTTTCCAAGTTTCTAACCTCAGCGTTTAGAGACGCTGAAGTCTGGATTGGAGGGATGGCTTGCACGGGTGTGGCAGAGCGTACCACGGAACTTTCCTTCAGCTCGTCAGAATGAGCTGGGGAGTCTTCATCATGGAATTGCTGGGGTTGCTCCTTGGTTTTCTTGATCCTTTTGGAATCAAGTTGGGTGTGAGAGGGTTTCCTTTTCTTAGAAGGAGAGGATTTTGTGGCCGGGGTATCAGCGATGGGTATTGTCGCTGAAGGAGCCACAGAAAGCGGAGAATTTAGAAGAGTGAGAAGAGTAGAGAGACGTACCTCATTGGCGACAGGCTTGAAGTCGAGAACTTTAGGGCCAATCTGAGAAAGTTTCAGATCACCCTCTTCAGGATAGCTGTCCTTTAGGCCATATTGAAAGATGGCGCTGATGAATCGTGGGTAAGGAACCCATGCTGGTCTGTCAGCGGCAGAATCGACACGTTGAATCAGGTCATCATAAATAATGGAGGCCCAGTCAATGTTTAGACCTTTCAGCAGTGCGTATCCCATGGACTGCTGAGGTTGGGCGGCTTGATCAGAAGAGCCGGACTTCGCTGTCATGCAGCTGATCAGGTGTGCGAAGATGAAGTTCATCTCGCTGGGCATCTTGGATTTCTTTATCAGCGTCAGTTTCTTCTCAGGCTTTTTGTCCCTTCCAATATCCCAGATATAACCCATTGCGTCAAGGAAAGCAATGATTTCTTCTTTGTCAGCGTGCCTCTTGTGGTCAGGGAATGGAACGAAGGGTTTTTCTTTGGTAGCATTTGGGAAGTTCAGGGCTTTTCGGATTATGGCAGGGGTTATCTTGATGGTGCCATACTCAGTATCGCTGAGTATGCAGTCAATGGTTTTGGATGCATCTTTGGCAGAGGGTAGCTCAGTGTCTGACAGAGTACCAGAACTGGGATAAGAGCCGCTGACTGGCAGGAGGTGTTATGGTCAGGGCTGTGTAGATGGGGCTGTTCTTCAGAAAACTCACAGCATCGTCCAGATGTGATACTTGCTTCCGAGGAGGAAACTCGAGAAGAGCTGAGAGATTGTTGGCCTTGGTCCAATCTAGTTGATCCAGCTCGAACTTAACCTGAGGGGCTTTGACGATGTCCACTTCCTCAGAGTCAGTGGAGATGGACTCAGCGGTGACATTGATTTTTGAAGATGCCATTTCTCTGTATTATCAGTTCAACCAAAGATGTTAACAAATAAGAATTGTCTTAGTATGGAAAGAATTTCCATTAAGATTTTTCGAATGCTGTCCATTTCATTCAGACATAAATGTCTTAATGAAGATTAGGGTTTTTCATGATTTTTGAAATGAAATGTAAAACCCAAAAAGTCTTGTATTCCAGTTTCTGAAAGAAAAATGGATACGAATGAAGAACAAGTTTAAGATTTAGATTTCAAACTTGAAGAACAACCATGAAATGGTTGTGTTCATAAAACCATGAAAGAAATGATTTTATTTTACAAAGTTCTTTTGTTTGATCTTGTTAAAACAAAGAGAAGATCGAAAACAAGTTATACGCATTTTGATAATAGATAAGAACATATTAACCTTGATGTTTTGATGAGGAAGATGATGAACAGTTCTTGAGGTTTTTGAGAGCACAAATGCAACATAGGATTCTTTTCTTGCGGAGAAAGATTGTTCGCGTAAAAGACAAATATAAACCAAGAGTTGTTTATATAGGGAGTTTTAGAGAGAGAAAACCTTGAGCGGGAAAAGGTTTTCATCATGACACGGATACGTGTTTGCATTTGATTGGAAGTTTGAACGAAACGTGCAAACGTGTGTCAGAAATAAATCGTGCCTGGTGTTATCCATTGCAATGACGTCACAACTGTCCTTTCACATTCTTTTAGGATGTCTCTGAGGTTTTTAAAGCTCAGGGACTCTTTTGAAAAACATGAAGCACTGAATAGAAAACATCAGTGAAGGTTTAAAGAACTTTCAAAATATCGCTGTTAAGGAAGAGATATTCAGCGATACAATTTATTTTGAAATCTTGCATTTACATGCGATTGTCAGAGAGAGAAAACATACCTGGATATCAGTTTAACCAAGTTTATTCAGAGAGAAGATGATGAAATGGATTATACAAGTTTATTTTATCCCGAAGGCTATACAAGATTGTATAAACGTATCGCTGATCAAATGTGAACCGCTGAAGATTTTACCCTTCAAAGTTCAGCATTCCAAGCTCGCTGATGAGAAAGTTGAATCTTGTCTCATCAAGAGGTTTGGTAAATAAATCAGCTAACTGATAATCAGTTGGGATAAAATGAAGTTCTATATCACCATTCATCACATGATCTCTGATAAAATGATATCTGATTTCTATGTGTTTTGTCTTTGAGTGTAGCACTGGATTGTTTGCTATAGCGATGGCACTTATGCTGTCGCAATAGATTGGAATTTTGGAGAGCTGAAGATCATAGTCTAGTAGCTGATTTCTCATCCACAAGACCTGAGAACAACAGCTTCCAGCGGCTACATATTCAGCTTCAGCTGTGGAAGTGGACACTGAGTTTTGCTTCTTACTTGTCCAACTTACCAGCTTTCCACCCAGGAGCTGACATCCTCCTGTGGTGCTTTTCCTATCCATTTTACAACCTGCAAAATCACTGTCTGAATAGGCGGTTAGATCGAATCCTGAGTCTTTAGGATACCAAAGACCTAGATTCGTCGTACCCTTAAGATATCGAAAGATTCGCTTTACAGCTTTCATATGGGATATCTTAGGTTCAGCTTGATATCGTGCGCACATACATGTTGCAAACATAATATCGGGTCGGCTAGCTGTAAGATACAATAGTGAGCCGATCATCCCACGGTACAGCGTGACATTGACAGGAACACCCTTTGTGTCCTTATCAAGAGTCAGCGGTGGTGCCATAGGGGTTTTCATAGCTGAACTTTCAGTTAAGTCGAATTTCTTCAGCATATCTTTAACATATTTTCCCTGATTTATAAAGGTTCCTTTTTCAGTTTGCTTAATCTGAAGACCAAGGAAATATGTTAGTTCACCCATCATGCTCATTTTATACTCATCTTTCATTCTATCAGCGAAACGAGTACAAAGCTCAGGGTTAGTAGAACCAAATATAATGTCATCAACATATATTTGAACTAAAATGATATGACCTTTCACTTTTCTAAAAAATAAAGTTTTGTCAATCTTTCCTCTCTCAAAATTTTCAATATGGATATAAGTAGATAGAGTATCATACCATGCACGAGGAGCTTGCTTTAAGCCATAAAGTGCCTTGTCCAGTTTATAAACGTAACCTGGACGCTTAGGATCTGAGAATCCTGGAGGTTGTTCCACATACACTTCTTCATTCAGCTTTCCATTTAGAAACGCTGACTTAACATCCATCTGATGTACAGTGAAGTTTTTGTGTACAACATATGCTAAGAAAAAACGAATAGATTCGAGTCTTGCTACTGGAGCAAAGGTTTCGTCATAATCTATGCCTTCCTCTTGTCTGTATCCCTGAGCAACAAGACGAGCTTTGTTGCGAGTTACAGTACCATGTTCGTCCAACTTGTTTCGATAGACCCATTTAGTGCCTATCACCGTTTTGTCAGTTGGTCTACGAACGAGTTTCCAAACTTTGTTTCTTTCGAATTCAGTCAGCTCTTTTTGCATAGCGCTGACCCAGTTTGGATCTCTGAGGGCATCATCTATTTTCTTTGGTTCAGTTAGAGAAATAAAGTTAACAAATAAACAAATATTACCTGCACTTCTACGAGTCTGAATACCAGCGTTGGGATCACCAAGAATTTGATCGATTGGGTGATTTACAGTCCATCGCTGAGCCGGAGCATACGTCGCTGACTCAGTCTGAACTGGAGAAACTGAAGATGTGGCTTCAGCTACTTCTGGATTATCAGCTAAGAGAGGAATGTTTGCATTTGTCACTTCATTCACTGATTGCTGAGAAATAGACGGAATTTCTGAGACATTTGGATCAACTGCAGGTATAGTGTTTATAGGAACAGCTGAGACCCATGATGTTTCAGCTTCACTATTCTGCATATTTGGAATGATAGTGGGACTATCATGTTCTACTGGATGAGCATGAGGAGTGGGAATATCTTCTGAATCACCAAGATGAGAAAACATCCATTGATTCAGTTCTTCTGTATCAGCGTTCGGTTTAGAGTTCGCTGAACGGGATTCGTCAAACGTGACGTGAATAGTTTCTTCTACAGTTTGTCTTCTACGGTTGAAGACTCTGAAGGCTTTGGAGACTGAGGAGTATCCAAGAAAGATTCCATCATCAGCCTTAGGATCAAACTTTCCAAGGGCATCTCTGTTGTTCAATATGAAACACTGACATCCAAAGATGTGAAGAAAGCTGATTGAAGGCTTTCTCCCATGAAAAAGTTCATAGGCTGTCTTTTTGAATCTTTTAACTATCAGCGACCTGTTTTGCGTAAAACAAGCAGTGTTGACAGCTTCTGCCCAAAACTGAGTAGGCAGGTGAGAATCGCTGAGCATTGAACGTGCAGCTTCAATAATTGTTCTATTTCTTCTTTCAGCGACTCCATTCTGTTGCGGTGTTCTCACTGACGAAAAGTTGTGAGAAATACCCTTACTCTCAAGGAAGGAATCAAGAGAACTGTTTTTGAATTCAGTTCCATGATCACTCCTTATTGAGCGAACAGTCATATTGTTCAGAGTTTCCATCTTCCGAACAAAGGTGATGAGTTCTTCAGGGGTGTCACTCTTAGAACGGAGAAACATTACCCATGTGTAACGAGAGAATTCATCAACTATGACCAGCGTATATTTCTTTCCAGCGATGGATTGTTTGTTAACGGGGCCAAACAAATCCATATGGAGTAGTTGTAGAGGAGATGACACTGAGGAGACTTGCTTTGACTTGAAGCTTGCCTTGGTCTGCTTCCCTTTTTCACACGCTGAACATAAAGACTCTTTGGCGTATGAATGCTGAGGTAGACCAGTGACTAACTCTTTGGAGGAAAGAGTATTCAGTGTCTTGAAATTTAGATGTGAGAGCCTTTTGTGCCATAGCCAGTTGACATCAGAAGATGCCTTTGAGAAGAAACAGGAGTTCTCAGTGGTTGTTGAGTCCATGTTTATTACATAAACATTTTCCAAACGATAACCGCTGAGAGCTATCTTCTCCTTTTTGTCAGAGACAAAGCAGGATTCCTTAGTGAAAATCACTTTGTTATCCATGTCGCAAAGCTGACTGATGCTCAGAAGATTATGCTTCAGTCCTTCAACATATGTGACTCTTCTGAAGGAGGTTGTACAATTTGACAGTACACCATACCCTCGGGTATGTCCTTTTCCATTTCCACCAAATGTCACAGAGGGACCCTTCTCTTCCTTGTATTCAGCGAGCATGCTTTTCTTTCCAGTCATGTGTATAGAGCATCCGCTATCGAGATACCAGATACCCTTCTTAACCTGCAATACAAAGGAAGATTAGTTTTTCTTAGGTACCCACTTAACCATGTATACACGTTTGTCAGTGGAAGTAGTTGGAATGGAAGGTTCAGCGGTCTTCGCAGCATTTGAAGATTCAGCTTTGTCTTTCTTCACTTTGGTTAATTTCTTAACCTCAGTGGTAGGAGTCACCTTGACCTGATTTGCACCAGGGTTGGTCTTCTTTGCCTTGGGGGCAATCTTCACCTTAGCTATCTTTTCAGCTTTGGTGGCTGTGTGGCACTTACTAGCAATATGATCGATAAGTCCACAGTGATAACATTTCCTATAACTAAAAGTAGTTCTAGGACCACTTGTATGCTGAGCTTTTAATTTTGAATTAGAAGTGCCAACACCAAGTAAACTATTGGCTTTAGAAATGGGACGAACATTCAGTTCTTCAGATTATTTACCAAGGATATCCACTCTGAGTCTAGGAGTAGATCGCTGAATAGATCCAAAGATCAGCTTTCTAGATCCAGAGGGGTAGGTCACTGAGGCTTTAGAAGCATTCAGCTTTGGTACTAAGGTACCCTTCTGAGGATTTTGATAAATAACAATTCCTTTACCTTTGTCTTTAGAGACAGAGGTAGGTTTTGAATAAACCATTTTCTCCTTACCTTTTGAGGAGGTAGGAGTTTCCTCAGGGATTGGTGTAATGGACGAGGAGCACTGAGATGATGAAGTGTCAGCGACTGAGGATACGAACGTTCCAAATTTAAGCATTGAACGTTCAGTGGTTGGTTTTGGAGTATCATATTTATAACCCAGACCACGTTTATCACTCAGAGGAATCTGAGCCTTAATTATCTCAGTGATCTTTGTTGAAGAATTACACCATCCTTCAACAGTAGCTTGTTCAGCTTTTAATGCAGCGATAGCTTCTGCTCGTTCGATTTTGACTAGCTGATTTAAATAGACTTGATCTTTAAAATCATTTTCAATTTTAGAAAGCTTTTCTATTTGAAGGTGACAGTTTTTAAGCTTTTCAGCGAGATCAAGATTTTGGTTTTCAACCACAGCTTTGCCGTTCATGGCTTCGTATAAACTTCTAGTCAATAGATCGATTTTACGGAGACTATCAGCTTCATCAATATTTGCAATATTGGTAAAGAAAGAAGGTGATACCTGAATGGCAGATGTTGAAGTGGAGGGAATGTCTGAACTTTCTTCCTCTTCTTCAATCTTGGCCATGAGACATTGATTTGCTTCATCATCTTCAGAATCAGATGATGAGGCTTCTTCATCAGAAGCAGCCCAATCATAGTCAGCCATCAGGCCTTTTCCTTTCTTCTTAAAGCTTTTCAGCTTTGCATACTTCTCCTTCAGCTTTGAGTATTTGTCATCTTTATTCCTTGGAACAAAGGATTTCTTTGTGAAAGCTGAAGGTCTCATGATTTTCTTTGACCTGCACTCATTAGCGAAATGACCTGTCTTTTCGCAGTTGAAACAAGTAGCAGTAGCCTTATCAACAAAAGCTGATGATTTAGGCTTGTCAGTTATGGAAAGAGTTTTGTTCTTTCTAAACATTTTCTTCTTGGCGAATCTCCTGAACTTTTTAGTTAGGAGAGCCAAGGATTCATCATCATCTGAAAAATCAGAATCTGATGACCTTTCAGAGTTACTCTCTAACTCAGTGATAGTGACCGAGGGTCGCTGAGTAGAAGGTTCCTCTGAGATTAAAGCAACAGGGGTGCTTTTGGAATCTTTTACAAGATTCTTCTTAAGATGGCTAGATTGCTCATGATTCAGCAATGTGCCATATAAGGTAGCAAGGGTCATTGATCTTAGATCCTTTGACAGCTTGAGACACATGGAATAATTGTCCCAGCTTTCAGGTAAACATTCTAGAAACTTTGTCAGTACTTCAAAGTTAGAATATTCCTTACCAACAGTTTTCAGATCTATAATTAAACAATTAAAACGTTGATGAACTTCAGAGAGAGTTTCATTCTTACCAGAAATGAAGCTTTCGTATTGTCTTACCAGGTTGATCTTTCTTGAGTCCTGGACTTCAGACGTTCCTTCATACTGAACACATATTGTGTCCCACATGGCTTTTGATGACTTCAGGTTCATGACGGAATGGTAGACTTCGTCAGGAAGGGCCATGGATAGTATGGATCCGGCTTTTGTATCTATAGCCACTTTCTTCTTATCTTCGTCGGTCCACTGATGGATTTCTTTAGGAATCAGCCTTTCTGGAATAGCAGCTCTAGTTGCAGTGGCTGGAACTAAAGGATCAATTGTTACAGGGATGTGTGGGCCGTTCTCAAGATAGTAAGGTATAGTAGGGTCTACACCTTCTAAGAAGAGTGTCATCCTATTTTTCCACAAGTTGAAGTTGTCTCTAGAAAATCTAGGGGGTTTTGCAAGAGAACCATTGTCTATATAATTTGTGTTTGTGTGGGAGGCCATTTTCAGATAATAGCAAGGAAGAGAAATATCTTAGATTAGATCTTGTTTATGAGTTTAAACAAATCCGCTCTGATACCACTTGTTGGTCCCGAAAGGCCTATACAAGTTTGTAGAAGGGGGGGGGGGGGGTTGAATACAAACACACAGATTTTACTTTTCTAAATTGTTTATTGATAAATCATTAACAATTTACAGCTTGTTGCGGAAACAAGATTAAGGATAAACCTAAATCTAAACAAGTTGGAACACTAAGGTTTCTTGCACTAAGAAAGATAAGGAGATTACTAATAAAATCCTATCTTGAGAGAGATTTGAACTTGTCCAGAGTTAGCAAGTTACTTCAAATGAAATGAGTTCATCTCTTTATATACTGCATGCATTTAATGCAAGTCAGTACATACTTTACACGTGTCATCAGCTGGTTGGTTGCATGTCATTGACCTTGGTTGACAACCTTAGTAGCCGTAAGGATGAATAGTGTAGTATCAGAGTGGTTGTACGATTTCAGATATTCGGAGGTTCTTTTCTGACATTTCGTACGGAGGCGTGCAAGGGTGGTTAAGACAAAAGTACTTTGTACGGAGGACTTCATGATCAGCTTTCGTTGATTCAACGATTATCATTTACTATTCAGCAGATGATAAAGTTCAGCGATAGCTAAAGTCTTGTACTTGATACTTCACGTTGAGTGGACAAATCTGAGTCTTCGCTGATCCGCATCAGTTCATTAGGAGACTTGTCGCTGGTTCTTGAGCTTGATCTTCGACTTCAGCGTAGAACCTTTGTTGACGTGAAACTTGTCTTCAGGGATCATAAGTAAACAACTAACTTATCAGCGATCATCATAATGACTGAACAGACTCAGAGCATTTATGGTGAACAGTGTTTGCTGAATGTTTAATCTAAAAAGCGAGAGTTCCTATCAGCGGTACTGGAAGATCTTAGTACTTATCAGCGATAGTGAAACTCTGATACATATTGTTTACTTACAATTTTCACTAAGTATAAGAGAGGGTCATTATCAAATCACTGAGGGTTTGGATCAACACTGCCAAAGAGCAAAACTGTGCTTTGAATCTTCTAACAAACGTTTCCCACGACATGCCCTTAGCTACCTCTGATCCCCTTCCTCCAGTCTCAACATCCCACCAGAAGATCGCTTCAGATTTCAACATCGATCTTGCAAACAACACCTTATCCTCCTCAGCGCACTTACTAGTATCAAATGCTAACTCCATCTCGCGAACCCACTTCACAGCCAGAACGGGGTTGCGTTCTCCGTTGAACGTTGGAGGTTTGCACGACACGAAAGTTTTAAACGAACACCCTTTCACTGCTTTCGGTTCAGAGACAACAATTGGAGTTGTCATCGAGTTGTTGCCGATCTCAGTCCGGGGTTCACTACCTTCCTCAGTCTTCCTTTCAGTACCACTTTTACTTGGTTCACCAGATGTAGTCTTATTCTGATTATCCAACACCGCTTTCAAGGTCTTTTGCAGTTTATCCATTTCCGCTGTGAACTTATCCTCCGTCACGAAAGCCGGTGCAGTCTCAGGTTTACCCCATTTCTTAGTCTTTGTTTTCTTCACCGGTGCTGAACTTTCTTGTTCGGACAACTCCCGAACCTCAGGCTCTTCTACACTCTTTGCCTTGCGCCTAACCGGCGCCTTCTTTTTCTTACCCTTGCCCTTGGTGGTTGCCGCCCCCACCTCAGTAACGGCCTTCCTCGGCATCGCCCCTCTGGGTCTCCCACGACCTCTACCTCGCCCACGAGGGGCCGCCACTCTTGGTTGATTCACTGGTTCGCCCTCAGCAATTCCCTCAACTCTCATTGTCCCCTCGCGCAGTGTAGTACTCTTTGTTTGCGCTTCTTCCACTAGCGGAATTGACCTACTCCTCAAAGCTCTTGCAGACATTCTGGTACAACAACAAAAGACTCATTTAATACTAAAAGCTCGTTTAGTGCTACAGCAACGGAATAATAAGGAAATTCAAGCACGCACACGTACCTGTAAGTTCACAATTACACTGGCCATGTGTAACTCCAAACTTACATTACATGACCGTCCTCGGTACCCTATTAGCTCCAAATTCTAAGACAGTGCCCTCCTAACGCATTCCTGATTCTCAGTTGTGATTTCTACTCCCCCAAGTTTAAGTCTAGGCCCATCCGGTCACCTCAATCCCTTAAACTATGGCTCTGATACCAATTGTAACAACCCAGACAAAAAATAAAGCATGCAAAACATAATCACTGAAACAATCCCAAAGATGGGTCCCAAAATTCTTACATAAGTCTCAAAATTCAGGTTGGCGGAATCAACCTATTACACAACTGAGAATTTGCTAGAACTAAAAGATAATGGTGTCACTGGTTCTACTGCTTCTATCTTCTAACTGCTATGTTCACCTGCTAGAGCCTTTCGCTACCTGCTTTCCTGAAAAGGGTTTTAATATGAAAAGAGCGAGGGTTAGACCATGAGGTCTAGTGAGTCCCTCCTGACAGTTCTCAAAATCATTTAAAAACTTTTCATAACTTTCAAATTAATACAAGACTTTCAATAATAAACTTTCACATAGCTGAACATCAAAATCTTTCACGGATAAATCTGCTCCCGTAAATGGCACCCTGAAGCCACCCGAGGGTGACAACGAGTCAGTATCACGCTGCCTTACTAGGACTTACTCCCATGGCATAAACGGAACCTCCCCCCGACGTGAGTACTGGCGGAACCTCCCCCCGACTTAGCCAATTTACGTCTACACAATGTATGCATACATATCATATAAAACTTTAAACATCTTTCATGCAATTAAAGCATAATAAATAAAGCATGGCAATTCTCAACATTCAAAACACATTTTGAAAACACTTTAAAAGCCACACATTTTAGTTTAGAAAACTCACCTGGTACGCTTGTTTGCTCTTCCCTACTCTGCTCTTTACTTCCAAATTGTCTACCTGAACGAATGGACAGATTTATAAGCTGACTAGAACTATCCGGACACTTCTCACTTGTCACCCTACTCTTTTCCGGACATCACTACTTTTCCGGACAACCACGCTTTTCCGGATAACCACGCTTTTCCGGACACACAGAGGTTACCGGACAACTTATAGTCTCCGGACGATTAACCTATCCGGATGGCACACTTATCCGGACGACTAAACTTATCCGGACAACACAATATCCGGACACCTTCTACAACCCGACCAAGAACTATCCGGACACTCACCCGGACACCTTCATACTTGAAGGTTTCCGGACGAGCGCTGGACGAGTTTAATGGTTGGAAATCCTAATACAAGCCTCTTAAACCCCAAGAGAAGCCAATAAACTATCACTAAATGATCTGTAATCGATTTCCCATCAGTTTCACTATCAAAACGCATTTAACGAAGATTAAAACTCCCTGAAGGCCTCAAATGACTTAGAAAAGCTAAAACCCACCAAAACTCAGAAATCAACAGATTAAACTTGAAAGGAGTTATGGATTAGAGATTACCTTAGAGATTACTTGCAGATCACGAATTCCAATCCTTCCCTTCCTTCTGAAATTGAACTTGATGATTCCTTTCTTCCAAAAGCACACAAAGCCCTTAAGAACCCTACTCTCCTTTCTCTCCTCAAAATCAGCCGTCAACAACAATTTCAGTATTAGAATGTTCCTTCTAGGGTTTTGTGCCTTTAAATACTCTATCCCAAACTTACCAAATAGCCCCCTCTACTTTTGCTCTTATTATACTTTCCTTACAAGTGCCAAAACTAAACCGATTCGGTCACGGTCGTTACACTTATTACAACGCCTATCGTATATAACAATTTGTTTTTTTAGTTCTATAAAACAGTCTATTATGACACTAAATTAAACTTTTAACGTCATATAACCCATTTTTGTTATAGTGTTAGGTTATAAGCAAACTAGTTGATTAATTACTTTGTGACTGATAAATTAATTACAACTTACTAATAAAATAATTAAGAAAATATAAAATTACCAAAAAGTACATAATAAACAAATATTAGTCATGTATAATGGTGATGAAGAATAATAATATATAGGGTTAATTAATGGTGGGATTATGGTTAATAATAATAAAGATTAGTTTAGGAATATATAATCAGGTGATAGACGACATGTTCACATGCCACCCTTCAACCAAAGACTTTAATTGCCTGTGTTTAATTTAATTAATTAAGTTCCGGATTAAGCGGAATATTATATGAGTGTTCCCACATGAACAAAAGATTCCTTTTATCAAATACCAGGTGAATTGAAGTTATATTTAGGTGATTTTTGTGAGAAAAAGTAATTTGTTTTGTAGTCACTTTTTTTAACCTTTTTTATAGTATATATTTTTACTGATGTTACTGCTTGTTATCATTAATTATTGTCTGTTAACAGTGGTGGGTCCATAAATTTAAATGGTTGTGGGTTTTCGTTTTCGGCTTAGGCCATCCGTAGCCCAGCGGGATGGAGGGCGGGATGGAGCGGGGTGGGCTGCGGGATCGGCGGGAAGGGATGGGATGCGGGATCCCCATCCCGTTTCATCCCGAAGAAAATGTGAGGAGGAGAGGTGGGTCCCAGGTGAGAAATGAGAGGGAGTGGGTTAGGGAATGGGGTACGGGTGTTTAGGGATTGAGTGAGGGATGAGAGAAAAGCTGATGTGGCGCTGATGTGGAGTGGAATATTTGAAAGATTCCCTCCATGGGGTACTGATGGCCTTAAAAGGTTCGGCTACCGAATAAATATAACTTATCCGGTTTGGTTTTCAGTTATTTTTTATTGAATAAAGATAACTTAACGAGTAGAAGGTTTTCGAGTTCGGCTCGAAAAAATTATACTAGGCTTGAATAACTTTTTCATGTAGGGCTCGGGCTCTAATATCTTTTAATTTACCAAGCTCGAGGTCGATGTTCGTTTACGGGCCCGTACTCACGATCGATTAACTCGTTTATTGGCTTGAGATTTACTGCTTTTATATTTTATATTTCGAACTAGTCGAGTTGAGCATTGGTTTTATGAAATTCGACTTATTAAGTTAAATGAGTTCTATTTTATGTTCGAGATCGACTCAAGCTAGATAACTAATAAGATCAAGCTCAAGATAAACGAGTTCACACTCGAGTAGTTGGTTAGAAGCTTGACTCGTATACATTACCCCTACCTACGTGTGCTACAAATAGATCAATTAAAAACTAGAATCAGAATATTACCTTCTTCTTCTTAATGGAGAGTGGAGACCCAATAAGAAAATTTACTAAAAAATAATTTTTACAACATTTTTTTAAAACATTTTGTATATGAGGGTGATATTTTATATATAGAAAAGACATTTTAAAATTTTTCTGATAGACTGCATTATACATGTTAGAGTCTCACACCAGCTACACTTAGATCAGTTTTCCTCTATATATGTAATATGTTGTAATCTAGATCCATTCTCTTCTCAAAAACTCTGTTGGAAAGTAAATTTGGACGTTCCATATATGCTCTAATGGTATCAGTGTCGGGGTACTTTAGGGACATGATATTTTGGGGACCCCTCTCAATACTTTGGAACAATCTACGTCCGTCTAGCTAGCCTCTCTTGGAGCGGGCATGTTAGAGTCTTGCATCGGTTATACTTGGACTATATGTTTCTCTTCTCTATATGTTATTATCTACATTCTTGCCTCAATGACTCTTTTAAAAAGTACATCTAAAGGCTCAATATATTTTTACAATTCTTCGTATGACATTTTGTGGTTTCGGTTGGTATATATCTCATTTAAAATAACAATGACCATGTACGCAATTAATTTATCAGTTATGTTTATATAAAAAGAATATTTATTTATGTGGTTAAAAATGTATTATTATTTTAACCGAAATTAGAAATTCTGGCAATAACAAAGTACCTAGAGAGTGAAGGATCAATTGAAGTGGTCCATTTTTGTACCTTGTGGTCCTTTTATGTTTGCTTTCCTCCTCTTTTTCTCCATCTTTTTTCTCATTTTATGTGATAATTATATTTGCCTTTTTCCATATAAATAAAGAATAACTTCATGTGGTATGTCGGATTTTTTTTGTTTATCGACGGTTTAGAGTTTAGGGTTTAGATTTATAAATGGTTTATTATAAATGTGTTGTTAGTATATGTTTTTTGTTACGAAATCAGTTTTTGGTGATAATGTAATCATTTGTCCATTGTGTTTAGAGATGGTCGAATGGGTCAGGCCTGACCGGTCCGGGACCGGTGGAGGACAGACACCGACTTGGGATCGGTGGCGGATTCAGAAACTTTTATAGTTGGGGGCACACTTAAGGATGTCGAAAAAAATTTCAAAACTGAATAATTCATCTAGACCAAAACGGTTTAGGATTTACGTTTTCAGCTTAAACGGTTTGGTTATCGAATAAAGATAAATTATTCGGTTCGATTTTCAGTTGATTTTTTACCAGTTAAAGATACTTGACGAGTAGTAGGTTTTTCGAGCTCGGCTCGAAAATGTTATAATAGGCTGGATCTCGAATATTTTTTGATCTAACAAACTCAAGCTCAATGTTCGTTCACAGGCTCACACTCACGACCGATTAACTCATTTATTGGCTTAAGATTTATAACTTTTATACTGTGTATTTCGAACGAGCCGAGTCAAGCATTGGTTTTATGAAGTTCGACTCGTTAATAAGATCGAGCTCGAGATAAACGAGTTCGAACTCGAGTAGTTGGTTAGAAGCTTGACTCATATACACCCCTATCACGTGTGTGCTGCAAATGGACCGATTAAAAATTAGGATCAGGATATCAAGTTGCGGATCCTTGTTTTCTCCTTGTTGGGGGCCCAATAATTTTTTTTACTAAAATAACAATTTTTTATAGCCTTTTTAAAAAAAATGTTGGGTTTGTTGGGTGTAACACCCTAAAAATCAGGGCTAATTTAAACTTCAATTGAAATCAGTTATGACAAAATACCATCCAAACTTTTATATAAGAAGAGAATTAACTATGAGGTTTCATAATTACAACATGGAATTCTCCCAATAACTTATTAATTTAATCATGTCCACTACAATTAGATTAACTAAGTTATCTAAACAATCCATCAAAAACCTCCATGCTTTAGCTAACTCCTCCGCTTATCTCTTAAGTTGGATACATCAAAAGCTCTCGGCCCACATCCCATTTACTTCCCTGAGTCTGTACCTGGTAAGAAAATTTAATTTGAAAGATTAGGCTTACGCCTAGTGAGAACATCCAATTTTAAATTAAAGACGTTAACAGTTTGTAAATATCTAATACATATAAACAAACCTGTTCTCCACCATTCTTACCATACATATGCTCACCTCAACGACATGATCATGCCCGATCCCATGAATATGACTAACATTCAGTAAGTCATATTATCAAAATCAAGAGCCTACTACGAATCCTTATAGATTCTAGACTATTGCTCTTATCCAAGAAATTACAAATTGCTTTATGCCTATTTCTTGAGCCGGAAGTAGAGATTACAAGTTACTTTATGCCTACCTCTGATCTTCCCCTAAAAATCAGGAATTACAATTTACTTTATGCCTATTCCTCGTAACAATACATAACCGTGCCTATGGATCCATTACACATGCTGCACACTTTCTTAGTATCAAACTAAAGCATCCTTCAAACCTAACACATTATTATGCGATAATAATTATGTTCAAGCTACTAGAATTATATTTCAATTCTTCCATCTTACCCTGTTCAGAAGTTAAGTAAAGCTCAAGTTATCGGGTACTTAAAATGATCGGACCCAAGAGTTTCCGGACACCCCCAAACAATCCGGATAACATAACTTCCCGGATACCCACACTTACCGGACATAATAATCCCATCCGGATACTTACTTGAAACATAAACAGTCCGGACAACAAAACTTTCCGGAAAAAACATAACTTTCCGGACAACATCCGAAAACCAAGATAATCCGGATACCATCCGGTATCTAATTCATCCGGAAACTACAAAATAAATAAAACTTATCGGATAGCTTTGTCTTGTCCGGAAACCTTCAAACAGAGGTTTTCGGATACTTTTCTTTTATCCGGAAACTATGACCTGCAGCCTATTTTTACATTCCAAATCCATATCTGTTCTATTCAGCTTGTTTCGACACTTTCATTCAGTCCCAATACAGTTTATACACATGTCTTAATGTTTAATTTAACAGAAAACAAGGATTTAGATCAAAATAGAGAATGAACTCACCTTTAAAGAAGATAAACCCACTTTTGCACAGATTAATACTCCAATCTGCTGTCAATGATTCTGAAACCTAAACAACAAATAGGTTTGTTCATAACTAAGCATTTACAACAAGTTTTGTCTGAATCCATGGTGAATTTCTTACCAAATTTGAAGACCAAAGCTTGGTTTTTCCTCTTCCCTTCTTTCTTTCTTCTTTCTCTCTATTCTCTTTCTCTGATTTCTCTAAACCGACCCAGCAAAAAGGAAATGAGATATTTCTCAAGTCTCATCCCCTTATCCATACACACTATCACTAAATGACCAAACACACCTTTAAGTTTCCAATTATACACAATAACAGCAAACTTTGGTTACTTAACTTTTAACCCCATTGATTTATATACTTGTAAAGATAGCACAAACTTAAAGATCCTGTTACAAAACAACTTCAATTATATTAAAACATAATATAACGAAATTTCGAGATGTTACATTGGGGGCCTAGGCTTAGGCCGGTAGGCCCCTTACCAAGAGGTCGTGGATCCGCCCATGCTCGGGACCGACTTGGGATCAGTTTGGGTCCGTCAGTTCTTAACCGGTTACGATTTTCTTCCAAAAACAAGGATCAGCCCGATTTTTTTTAATTATTTTTAAATGTATTTGTAAGTATATTTTTAAATAAAAGCGTATTTGTTAGTGTATTTGGTTGACCTATAACAAAACGTATTTTTTAGTGTATTTGATTGACCCAATTATAACAAAAACGTATTTGTTAATGTATTTGATTGAACCATTTATAATAAACACGTAATTGTTAGTGTAGTTGATTGACCAAATTCTTCAAAATACAATATTTTTTATAAGTTAAAAATCAATTTTAAAAAATAAACAAATAAAGTGGGACCGTTCTCATAATTGGTCCTTATAAAGCTTAACCGGGTCTTCGTATATGGATCGGGACCGAGGCCAGGATCGGTTACAAAATCACTATTTGGAACCAAGACGGATTTGGGCCCGACCCGACCCGGGACCGATTTAAAAAAATAAACAAATGAACGAACCATCTCCATTGGGTTATTGAGATCGGTAAATAAAGTGAAGAAGCCACATCCCGCAATGTCTTACCTGATCACTGCAAAAAAAAATGGGCTTAGCGATAACATAATTGTCGCAAAAAAAAATCAAAAGTTGTTATTGGTCTATAGCGACGACACAATTTATGTCGTCGTTGTTTTCGTCTAAATAGGTGGCTGTTGCGACAATATCATGTCATTTTGTCGCCGTTGTATCTACGACAACATGTCATTGCAATAGAGCAGAGAACGTATTTTTAAAAATAAAGGCTTACAAGTTGTCAGAGAACTGTTTGTTAAATCAAAGTAAAATATATAACGATGTTGTGACCTCATATTAGGTTCAATTTTAATTTAATTTGTTATATCTTTAATTGATTTAAAAATAAATAAAAACATAGAAATTTAACCAATATTTATATTTAAGTTAATAATTTCATACTGCATAATACAAAATATATAAATAGAATCGAGATTAAGTTGGTGATAAGTGTACTAAGGAATAAGATTGAAAAGTTGTCTAGACATATTTCTAATCGTCATGTAAGTTTGTTTAATCGTCTACATCGAAGTCTTGATCGTGCCTAATATAATCTACTGTCATTTATGAAGACTTAAATTGGCGTGCTTGATAATCCTCTGTACCACATCAACAGGCACCATTCCGATCCAGGTGGTGACATCGATGACCGGGAACGATCCAGCGAAGACAAAATGAGTATAACCCCTCAACTTGCATCTGTAGACCCACCCAGATTCAAATTCTAATCAGTATAATCAACACAGATTCAATCAAGGTCTTAGAGAGATAAAGTGTATGTGTAGAGCGAGAAACTAGAGAGAAATCAACAATATATATGTCATACCTATTTGATCAGCTCAATACAAAATACAGAGAGAAAACCTATTTAAATGAAGTCAAATACAACCCTTTGACTTTTACAGAAACTTTGATAAACTAACAGTTTTAATCCTTACACCTTGAATACAATCTATTCTAGCCCAACAACATCGCCCTTGGTTGTGACTGTGACAACTTGTTCTACAAAACATCGAATTAATCATGGGTACCGGAATCACAATAATTAGTATTAATTAATTAGTTATATGATCCATCTGAGTAATATTCAGCCATTCAAAAGTCGGCCTACGGTGCATGTTGATATGCATTATTTATTTAATGCATAAAGTGTCTTTTTCTTATCTTTTGAGTTGGATTATTTTATTTTATTTTATCCCAACATTTGAGTCCTTTTTATTTACTTATTTTCACCCTTTGTTTCATGGAGCTAAGTTTGTGATTTACCTGTCTTTTACTTAAATAGGAAGGTTAAATGTGAATTTAATTATGGTGCAACCTCTATCCATTGCTACAGCATTGAAGATTTGCATATTGGAATGAAGAGAGATGATGGAGATGACTTTTGAGAGCCTACTTATTCATCCAACCATCTTACAACATAATGCAACTCAAATGCTTTGTCTATTTTTCAGCATTTAGTTAACTTGTAGTAGTGTCCATATAGGGATGGGTGTGCCATCATGCTTGTACCTTTTGAATAGTATAGTTAGTATTTCAGATGACGAATCAATTGAATGGTCAAATTTACAAACTAATCAATAATACTTTCAAGAAACCCGTTAGGGAAACTTTAATAACTTTATTTATCAAAACTCAGCCTCCAAAATAACTTAAACAAACTAAACTATTTATAGGAAACTAGAATAATCTAATTGGAGCAAACTAGGAAACTATTATGATAATCCTAATTGGAGCCAAACTAGAAAACTATTATGATAATTCTAATCAAAGCAAAACTATGACAAATAAATAAAACTTATCTATTAAGGAAATCATTTAGATAATTATTAATTTAAACCAATGATCATAATCGTCGCTTGTAGCCTTTGGATAATCTTAAATTGTTGCAAGTTTCCCTGCATCATCCTCCCCTGCTTCAAGAAGACTCGACCTCGAGTCTGTTTTATCTTCAGAAATATCTTTAGAAGACGTCGTTTCCACTTCGAAAAGTGTACATTTTTGTCCAAAACAACGTTCTTGAATTTTCCCCCGGGCATGCGACTTCTACTTGTCTTCAAAGCCTTTTGATGTTCCACATAAGCCATAAAATCGCCTTCTTGTCGTAGTGCATGTGGGTTATCCTTCTCATTGATCTTCCCATGGCCAATATCTCGAGCTACAAGTTTATATGACTTAGGATGGTCTACCGTTACTGTCGGTTCATCGAGCACGTTCTTACGGCTACAAGAGTCGATAATAAAATGACAAACTTTACTTTGAACGGTGGCCACAGAGTCGTTATCTTGCGCCAAGGGGCTCAAAAAGGTTTGTTGCCAAATCAGTAAGGGACGTACATCGTCCTCAACATATTCGGCAACATCATATTGTGGTAGTCCTATGTCATCGACGTCATAATCGTTGACATCATTAATCTGCCAATCGAAAAGTTCATCTGCTTGGGGACGCCCATGGAATTCAAGTAACTCTACCTTGAACCCGACGTTCCGCAAAGGATAATCACAGTTGTCGAATACATCATTGCCTCGATCGGCGTTTCTATGATTAACGAAACCGTGAAGTTCGAATTCTCTCACCCGTTGTAGTAGGCAATCAATCTCTGCACCGCGTGGCTCACGGTTGTTGGCTACATCATTGCCTCGTTCGGCGTCTCTATGATTAGCATAACAACGAGTTCTTCCACGACTGCAAGGAATCTGGTCGACCATCGCACCATAAGCTCTGATACCAAATGATGACAGATCGAATTAAATGACCGAACTTACGAACGAATCAATAATACTCCCAAGAAACCCGTAAGGGAGACTTTTAAGTTTTAATAACTTTATTTATCAAAACTCAGCCTCCAAAATAACTTAAACAAACTAAACTATTTATAGGAAACTAGAATAATCTAATAGGAGCAAACTAGGAAACTATTATTATAATCCAAATTGGAGCCAAACTAGGAAGCTATTATGATAATTCTAATCAAAGCAACTAGGAAGCTATTATGATAATTCTAATCAAAGCAAAACCATGACAAATAAATAAAACTTATCTATTAAGTAAATCATTTAGATAATTATTAATTTAAACCAATGATCATAATCGTCGCTTGTAGCCTTTGGATAATCTTAAATTGTTGCAAGTTTCTCTGCATCAATTTCCTTTATGTATTTACAAGTTACCTTCCCTCTTAGTTAGTATAAATAGGAGGGTTGTGTTTCTTGTTTGTTAGAGACTTTTGGATCAGTTCACACAACTGATTGGAACACTCTCATCTTTAATTTTATGCAACTTTAATTTATGTTCTTCATCTTGTTCATGTTCATGTTCTTATTCTTAATTATGAGTTGCTGCAGCATTGTTTTAGCATTGCTGCACTAACTTATTGTCTTTTAATTCTTGCACTTTAATTTCTTGTCATTTATATTTCTGTCTTTAATTTCTGTCTTTAATTTCTGTAATTTATATTTCTTGTCATTTAAATTCAAGTATAAGTAGCTAGTTTAATAGCTTGGGTGTGAGATAAAAGGGTGAGGTTTTAAACATAAAGAAAGGTGGACATCGTTTCCCAATAATGATGTTCACCATTTCATGTTAAGTTTTATAAAAGTTCAAGTTACCTCATGACGTTTTGATCACTTTGAAAGTGTTAAAGTGTCATGGCCTCAGAGATGAGCCATTGATATGCACGTCAATCCGAATGACAAAGGAAGTAGGCTTGAGAGAGCTACTGACAAAGATATTTGTCATCTCTGTCCTTTCTGGGTTGATTTTGCTCGATAAGTTAGTCATCTCTCTTGATGGTAACAGTGTAGAATGTGTATCAGAGATGAACCACTCAGAACACGTCAACTTAACTAATATGGAAATCAGCTCGAAAGAGTGATTTTTAACAAAGAGATTTGTTTATCTATATACTTGGAAGGCATCATTCTGCTATTGATAGTCCTGATACAACGCCAGAGATGGGTTGATTGAAAGCTAGACTAGTAGTACAATGTTGAAGATCCGAGAGGACGTCCTGAAAAGTAGATGGTGAACTTAAGTTTTGAGAGACAAATGCTAGAGATGGAATTTATGTTTAGGCTTCACCCAAAACATCTTACATCCTTGCTTTCCTTTATTTGTTCAATATAATCTGTGATAACTTGTAACATCCCAAAAAATACAACAGAACATACATAGCATTAATCATAACATTCATAAATCTGGGTCCCAAAATTTCATTACATTACTCTAAAACTGAGGTTGGCAGAAACAACCTATACACAACTGAGAACAACTACTACTACAAGTGGCACCAGCACTGTCTCTAACTGCATCTGTACTCTATCCTGCGCTTGCTCACTTACCTGAGCCTCCTACTATATGCTTACCTGAAAAGGTTTTAGTTTTGAAAAGCGAGGGTTAGACCATGAGGTCTAGTGAGTTCCCTCCATAATCAGTGTACATCAACATTATAAAAATCATTTTATAACACTCTTAACATTTTCCACATAGGCATCAAACATGGTACTGCACAGTGTTTAAGGATCACATCGTTAACCGCGATTGGGGCCCAAGCAGACTCCCTCTCGTCTCATATCGGGCCCAAGCAGACTCCCCTCTATCCGAGTAGGAATGAAACGAATTCCCTCCTACAAGCTCATCACATCAGCCCAAGGGATCATCGGATCCCGAGGTGCTCAGATCCCACTGTGCAGACCGACTTCACATAGCATACACATAGCATAACGTAAATCACAAGCGTGAAATCCTTGCACATCCTTCCATATTGCTAAAAGCCGTCTTTTAAAATAAAACGTACATTTCATGTATAACATGCGTAACAGTTGTAAAGCAGTTCATGCTCGTAAAGGAACCATAAACAGAAAAGCGTTTAACTTTCATTTAGGTAAAAATCATGTAAAATCGCGTATTTTAGTTAGAAAAACTCACCTGATGCGTTTAACACCTTGCTTTACTTTGCTTCTGACTCACAACCGGGTTACCTGAGGAATGGATGAGATATAAACTGCTCAGACCCTAAACCAACTTTTCTGACACTATCCGGACCCAACTTACCGGATACTCTACTTACCGGGTACCCTACTTACCGGGTACTCTACTTACCGGATCGCACACTTACCGGACAACAACTTACCGAATAACCTTTACTTACCGGATAACATTTACTTACCGGAACCATTACACTTACCGGGAACAACCTACCGGGTAACTCATACTTACCGGGTACTCTCCCGGTAACCTTCCTTACAAGGAGCTTACCGGGTACTCTCCCGGTAACCTTCCTCACAAGGAGCTTACCGGGTACGGCGCTGGGCGATTTTTTGGAGACAAAATCTCACTCGAAGCCCTCTTAAACGGAACGATAATGCAATAACCGACTTCATAAACATTATTAATTCATTTCCTACAATTCTTTGCTACTCAAACACGAATTAAGGGTGTTTAATCATTCCATAGGGCATCATTTCCCACTTTTACTAAAAACTCCCAAAAACCAAACTCAGCTCAAAATCAAATAAGGATTGGGATTACCTGATATGAATCAGTGTGGAATCGTCCTCCAATTCCAGTTCCTCTTCTAATTCGTAAATTGGTGATGCTCCTTCTTAAATTGCACTTAATTCCCAAGAACCCCTTTCTCTTCTCTCTATTTCTCTCATTCTCTTCTCTTGCTCAGCCACCAACAAACCAAAAGAAATGCTCACCTAGGGTTTTGGCATCCCTTTATATCTTTCACAAATAGCAAAAAGGTCCCTAAACTCAAGCTTTCATTTCTTAGACTTTAGCCACCAAACCTTCACATTGTACTAGAATTTCGGGTTGTTACAACACTCCCCCTTAAAAGAATTCCGTCCCCGGAATTCCTCATTGGAAAAGACGCGGGTATCATGCCCATACCACAACTGACACTTCCCCAAGGTAATGCCACTTCTGACTTAGTCAACCACCTCATTAAATTCGAAACATGGAACATTGGATGCACTCCCTTCAGTTCTTACGGTACTCTAACTCGTAGGCTACTGTTCCTATTCGATCGGTCTTAACAATAGTAGATTAAATAAGGCTTCTCATGCATCTTTACTTCCTTTAAGGAGGAACTTGGTGGAATCCCCTGCTACAACACGAGATTCATTTACTAAGAAACAATCACTCACTTGACAGCTTGGCACAAGGCCAACCCTGTACATCCCGACAACTCACAACCCCGAGTTCCTTCATCGTAATACAAGCAATCCTATATTACTTCTCCCAACCAACAATCGTCTATGCATATAACATTTCCCTTTCTCGGACCACCTCGACCACAGTTCGTCACCCATCTCTCGTATCCTCATCACTTCACCACTCCATACTCATACGTAACTAAGAGTAGGAACTTCCAAACCCATCGTTGAAGTGTTCACCTACTCAAATTAAACTTATCCTGAAACACATCAATTTCTCGCTGATTGCCACGTTCATTCAGTCATATAAAACATAACTCCTATTATCCTCACTCCACTGGGAGGAGTAACCCTGGTCACACCATGCTATTCTCACTAGCTTAATCACTGCACGACCAATTCAGTCAAACATTTCTCACAAAGTCACTAACTTAACTCATTCAGTTGTCTTATCCACTTCTTTCCTGCACAAAATCATGCACAATTTCCTTCCTCAATACTCTTTCCAAAAGTTCGCACACTTATCAATGACAATCTACACAACACTGCACCTATCGGCATTACTGTCAGGTTTACTACTTCCGATGTACTTACTCATTCCGACATACTATCTTCACCTCCCCACGTTAGCGAGGAGCACTGCCCACCAACATTACTCGCCCCTCTCTTCCGACAATTCCCAAGCTGAAAATACTTTCTCATTACTATACATAACCAAACGGTTGCACTAAAATTCTAACTTAAGGCTTTCGACCAAATCACCTCGAACTGACACCAGTGTTCGACGTCACTACACATTCTTTAATCTCCAACTTTTACTTTCTCAGACAATTCGTTCACACATAAGCATCAACTCACATTCTTTAAGGATTTCACATCTATTCCACCACATTTTGACTAATACACCCATCATCTTCTTTAAACTTCCAATGATCCCAAAATATGCTTGCCTAGCGACTCTTACAACTAAAAACACTTGGTTTCTCCTTTGGGTAACCACCCACCACCACTCCGTCATTCTATCCCGAACATAATCATACCACAACGTCAACTTACACCCTACGTGCTCCAACAATCTGGTTAACACATCGTACACCTCAACCGAAACCCCCAAAAAGGCTTCTATCTGATGCTTCCCCTCTCTCTAACATCACATCACTACGACACTAGCTGGCACATTTAGCTTGACAATTACTGTCACTACACATCCGTACACTCTTTGCCCATAACATCACACTGCAGACCAGATCTCTCATGATCATTCACACAATTCGAACTTGCCTTCATATCCTCCCGTATAAAATCGAGTCTATCTCGCTACTTAGTCCTTTCCCAACTTGTTGAACTATAACTCACGAGTTCTCAATTGGCTCAAACACAATCATTCTAGCTAGCTCTTTATGATCCGAGCCCTTTCATAGACACGACACATTTTCTTACTGGCTGATATAGTCTACACTCACTCCGTTTGTGTTACACACCTTATCCTTCTATGGACATTCCTCACCTCGTAAATAGAACGCTTATTCAACAACATCGGTCTCTCACTAACTTAGCACCCCCACAAGGTGTTCTATCAACTTTCGCTCTTCTGGTTCAAGCCTTCGACCTTAACCATCTTGTACGGTTGCCGATTTCAGCATCAATAGTCGACCTGTAACTACTTTCTTAACCTATTCTTTAACATGGGTTCTCTTACGGAACCTAATCCTACCAACATATCATAATCACCCTCAAAATCCGTCGCCCTTATTTCAAGACTTACTCATGTAACATCCTTATTACAAGCTCACCTCCAAACTCATATCCCACACCGTGGATTTTTCATTTCTGCCTTACAACACTACTCATAACGAGTTGCTAAAATCAACACCTTGATGACTTCTAGTCCTTCCTCCGGACACCAACGTCCCTCGGCAACTGTATTTCCAGTCACGACACAAGGGTACAGACCTTCACCCAACCGGTACCGAGGTCCACTTCCGATTCTCCCACTGTTCACCTTTCCTCTTGAACACAAATACTAAAGCTACAACATTCTTTCCTGGTTTGTTTGACACTTTTCCACTCTTGAAGTTCTTCCTTAGCTTAACATGTAATATCTTACGACTTAGTGAGTTCATAGCCTTCATGCATGACCACGCAGTAAATAAATCATTCCACACATTTTATCATTTTAAATAAACAACATTTGGAAACAACTTGGGTACCCACGACCCCATTACTATTATAACTTCTATGCCCTACACAACGATTCGAGAATCGCTTGCATGCATCTTCTCGTGAACCTTAATCTTACTCAATCCGAACGATGTTATTACGACAGTGATATATTGAATGAAAATCTTTTCATACGACACAATTCTAAAAGAAATTACCGACACCAAGTAAACCAGTCGGTTCTCTCACTCATTTATATGATATCAACAGGTTAAAACTCATCTTGATTGTAAAAGTTTTGCTGACAAACGTTTTCTCGACCATTTTGTAACAATTTAACTTATCATGAAAAGTGTGAAATACTTTGCAAATCGTTAAGCTCAAAATTTCATTGTGCAATGTGAATGAAATCAACTTTTCTTTAAACATACGCTTGCACATTCTGACTCATTTTCGATCAAAATTGATATTTACACATTTAACTTAAATCGTGAAATTTCATGTTACATATAAGAACGCTATGCATGAAACTCTACTTTGCAATTGAAGGCTACTCACCCTAACAAGGTCAGCCGCTTTACTCACGCAAATTATCTTTGACACTCTACCTTCGACCAATGGTCGCCCTCTCGGTCATGCAATAACTTGTTGTACATGCGTTCCACATCTCACTTACTCAGCCATTTCATACTATTTTCGCTTTGATCGACTATCTCACTTTCTACTTCTATATGTTTTCAATTCACTATAAGTATCTTATTTCATTTATCCTGCCAATGAAAAGCTCGACTAAGAAGTCAGGGCTCCACTGATACTTTCAAGGTTTGACACTGTTCTTCCTTACCATCCCGACTGATCTATCCCATGATTCCTAGAACTGGGACTCTCCCAAAACAGGAGTCTTACTCAAACTCACATTCATCCTCTTCGAATCCACGAAGAGCTACCTCTAGACGACTCATAACATTCTATACAACCTTTCTTCTCTTCGATGTATACATACATCACATCATAAGTGACTTCTCATGAAACTTCCCCAACAAGGGGTCTCAGTCTACCCCTCAGGGATCTTGCTGACATTCTAAAGTACTGGAACACGACATAAACACTAGCTTCTGACTACCACCTCGGAATAATAAGGCAGGCTAAGCACATACATGTACCTGTAAGTTCGCAATTTCACTGGCCAGGTGAAATCTCAAACTTACCTTACATGACAATCCTCAGTACCCTATTAGTCCCATCTCTACAATAGTGCCCTCCTAATGCATTTCCTGTATCTACAATAGTGCCCTCCTAACGCATTTCCTGATTCTCAGTTGTGATTTATACTCCAAAGTTTAAGTTTAGGCCCGTCCGGTCACCTAAATCCCTTAAACTATGGCTTTGATACCATTTATAACATCCCATAAAATACAACAGAACATACATAGCATTAATCATAACATTCATAAATCTGGGTCCCAAAAATTCATTACATTACTCTAAAACTGAGGTTGGCGGAAACAACCTATACACAACTGAGAACAACTACTACTACAAGTGGCACCGACACTGTCTCTAACTGCATCTGTACTCTATCCTGCGCTTGCTCACTTACCTGAGCCTCCTACTATATGCTTACCTGAAAAGGTTTTAGTTTTGAAAAGCGAGGGTTAGACCATGAGGTCTAGTGAGTTCCCTCCATAATCAGTGTACATCAACATTATAAAAATCATTTTATAACACTCTTAACATTTTCCACATAGGCATCAAACATGGTATTGCACAGTGTTTAAGGATCACATCGTTAACCGCGATCGGGGCCCAAGCAGACTCCCCTCTCGCCTCATATCGGGGCCCAAGCAGACTCCCCTCTATCCGAGTAGGAAGGAAACGAATTCCCTCCTACAAGTTCATCACATCAGCCCAAAGGGTCATCGGATCCCGAGGTGCTCAGATCCCACTGTGCAGACCGACTTCACATAGCATACACATAGCATAACGTAAATCACAAGCGTGAAATCCTTGCACATCCTTCCATATTGCTAAAAGCCGTCTTTTAAAATAAAACGTACATTTCATGTATAACATGCGTAACAGTTGTAAAGCAGTTCATGCTCGTAAAGGAACCATAATCAGAAAAGCGTTTAACTTTCATTTAGGTAAAAATCATGTAAAATCGCGTATTTTAGTTAGAAAAACTCACCTGATGCGTTTAACACCTTGCTTTACTTTGCTTCTGACTCACAACCGGGTTACCTGAGGAATGGATGAGATATAAACTGCTCAGACCCTAAACCAACTTTTCTGACACTATCTGGACCCAACTTACCGGATACTCTACTTACCGGGTACCCTACTTACCGGGTACTCTACTTACCGGATCGCACACTTACCGGACAACAACTTACCGAATAACCTTTACTTACCGGATAACATTTACTTACCGGAACCATTACACTTACCGGGAACAACCTACCGGGTAACTCATACTTACCGGGTACTCTCCCGGTAACCTTCCTTACAAGGAGCTTACCGGGTACTCTCCCGGTAACCTTCCTCACAAGGAGCTTACCGGGTACGGCGCTGGGCGATTTTTTGGAGACAAAATCTCACTCGAAGCCCTCTTAAACGGAACGATAATGCAATAACCGACTTCATAAACATTATTAATTCATTTCCTACAATTCTTTGCTACTCAAACACGAATTAAGGGTGTTTAATCATTCCATAGGGCATCATTTCCCACTTTTACTAAAAACTCCCAAAAACCAAACTCAGCAACAAAATCAAATAAGGATTGGGATTACCTGATATGAATCAGTGTGGAATCATCCTCCAATTCCAGTTCCTCTTCTAATTCGTAAATTGGTGATGCTCCTTCTTAAATTGCACTTGATTCCCAAGAACCCCTTTCTCTTCTCTCTATTTATCTCCTTCTCTTCTCTTGCTCAGCCACCAACAAACCAAAAGAAATGCTCACCTAGGGTTTTGGCATCCCTTTATATATTTCACAAATTGCAAAAAGGTCCCTAAACTCAAGCTTTCATTTCTTAGACTTTAGCCACCACACCTTCACATTGTACTAGAATTTCGGGTTGTTACATAACTCCAAAAAAAAATTATCTTCGAATTGATCCTTGGAAATCATTTCTTCTACTAGACTTTTATTGCACTTTTACTCCAATCTATGTGGGACGATACTTGGTTCTTACCATTTTATTATTTGAAAGACGACATTAGATCTCATTGTATACTTGCTATGAGGTTTAATTAGCACACGTTTATCGGTGTATTCAAAGCACTGTCACATATCTTGTCAAATACTTATTAAACTTTACAATTTACGTGTCTCAGGATTTTTCTGTGAAAAAACAAAATAAGTATAATCAAATTATGAAACCATTAATAATCTCTCAAATAATTTCAAAGTAAAGCCTCTTTACCTTTTTATGTTGTGCAACGTCAAAAGAATGTTGATACATGAATACTTTGCATGTGCCTTTTAGGGAAAAAAAAGATCTTAGTGGTTTATATGCTTCAAATAAAGAAAATGATATCAATGGTCTTATCTTGACTATTCATATGTTGTGACGGATGCTTCGTTGTTATCTTGAAATCCTCATAATCATCGACTTTTAGAAAGTGTCGTTTATGCCTTGTTTTTCAGTCCTTAGAGCATCTACAACGGGAGGTTCATCCTCTCCTTGTGGCTTGATGAAGCGGTCCATAACTTTTTTTGGCTATTGAGGAGTGGTTCATGTTGAGGTGTACAAGAAGAGGTTTGTCTGCATGAACCGGTTTATGTAGAAAAAAATAGGACCCATTTTTTTAAGAGCATCTCCAACAGCATTGCTAAAATAGAAAAAATGGGTTTTTGTTTGCTATTCTACTCCAACAGCATTGCTATCTTGATTGCTAAAATAGATATTTTTTGAGAAATCTCTAAATATAGAGAATTCTCTAAATAGGAGAGAGAGAGAGAGAAATAATTATTTAATTCAATCCACCAATGACATAATTTTTTATCATTTTATATTAAGTTTTTCTTTTAAAATGCATTGGAAATATAAATTAAAGAATATTATATTAATATAATTTGTGTTAAAATCGTATTTTAGTTAATAATACGATTATATGTGTTAATATGATAAATGTGTAAAATTAAAATTAGGAAAGTAAATGGTATAAAGTAAAGTAAGTAAATAAGTATAGGGGTTGAAAGTGTAAAATTGAATTTTATAATTCAATTTGTGAGTGTGTCGGGGACTCATCCCGCTATAGCGGGATCAAATGTTTCAAAATGAACCCTATCCCGCGATCGCGGGACATATCGCGGGATTTTTGAGTATTTTTGCAAAATTTAAAAAAATGGGTATTTTAGTAAGTTAAAGTCAAACTTTGGATATTTTAATTAAATTCCCTGTATTATGAAAATTTTGGCAATATAACGGCTATAAAAATATATGTATAAACTCGTTAATAAATGACGATTGTCGCAATTCAACCAATCAATGTGAAAAAAAAATTAAAAACAATTTTCTTTTCTAAACAGTGTTCTTTATATTTTGGAGAATTTCACCCTTCCTCATGTATTATCTCCGTTTCAGAAAAAACTTTAAAGAATATGTTGGAGAAATAAAACTCTATTTTAAAGAATTTGTTAAAAATAGGAAGAATGCTTTTTTTTTTCTCGTTTACGACATTGGAATGGGACTCGCAAAATAAAACAACAATAATTGGTTGGTAGTGTAATAGGTATGTACAATTATTTTGAGTTGTGGACCTCTTTCAGATTATATATAGAGAGAGATGCTACGTAAAATGCAAACTTTGTATTTGTTGCACATCTTACAAACCACAGTGTGAATATATGAACAATGTGCATATGCATACATGCAAAAATATACATATAATGGACATACATTTATATGAGATAATGCATATATGCAAATTGGTTTGTAAGGGGTACAACAAATATATGGTTTGTATTTGATTTGTACCTATATATATATATATATATATAGAGAGAGAGAGAGAGAGAGAGGAAAGTTCAAATAAAAACTCATTTTCAATTGTGAACATGAGGACGAATCTTGGCTCTTCCATCTATATTGATCTAATGACTCATATTAAATAGAGTTTTTAATTGAAATTATTAATTAAGGTGATTATGGGTAAAAAAGGAAGATAATTAAAACTCACGCCTACCATGTTTGACTTTTTATTTTCTTTTTTAATTAAATTTTTTACCCCCTAAAAGTTTAAAATAAATTAACTTAAAAATTACTAACATTTTAACCAAACAAATTACATCAAAAAAATGAGAATTTCGTGCTCTTCGATATGACATCCATCTCGATATAGTTTTTTTGTTGTTTTAACCGTTTTTACGTGAAATATCATATATGTGTTATATTCGGTATGAATATTTATGTATGTTCAAGTGCGTACAACATCTCGACACTGTAAGTCCGTAACTCGACATCACCTTCTACAACACTTTCTTCAGTGTCCTAAGGTATCGTGTTCTTCATTACCATAACCCAACACCTATCGAGATGAATCGGAAACCTATCGAGTTTCGATTGTGAACCGATGAACAAAAGAGAGTGCGTCACGTCTCCACACCTTCACGAGTCACTCATGTATTATTCTTCATGAATAATGTATCATTCAGTATGAATAATACATCATTCAGGGTGAATAATACACGATTCATGAATTCATGTATTATTCATCATGAATACTGTATTATTCATCCTGAATATTGTATTATTCATCATGAATAGTGAATGAACGTTCATCTTTGTTATTCATACTGAATGTGGATACCTGAAGAAGTGCATACATATTCATAAAGAATAAAACCAAGTTTCGGTTGTGAATCGGAAAAAAAAGTGCGTCATGTGTTCAACCTTCACGGGTCATTCATATATTATTCAACATGAATAATGTGTTATTCAGGGTGAATAATGTGTTATTCAGGGTGAATAATGTGTTATTCAGGATGTATAATGTGTTATTCAGGATGAATAATACACGATTCATGTTTTATAATACATGAATCAGGAATTCGTGTATTATTCATTCTGAATGTTGTATTATTTTCATTTTGAATAATGTGTTATTCGTCATGAATAGTGAATGAACGTTCCTCTTTGTTATTCATACTGAATATGCACACCAGGAAATGTGCATACATATTCATACCGAATATAACACATACATAGCATTTCACGTAAAAACGGTTAAAATGAAGAAAAAACTATATCGAGATGGATGTCATATCGAAGAGCACGAAATTCTCGTTTTTTTGATGTAATTTGTTTGATTAAAATATTAGTAATTTTTAAGATAAATTATTTTAAACTTTAAGGGGGTAAAAGTTTTTTAATTAAAAAACAAAATAAAAAGTCAAACATGGTAGGCGTTTATTCAAATTTCCAGATTTGCCCCTAATTACTTCTCAATTGGTTTAATTAAGTTTTAACCATTGATTAGTTTTCCAAATCTTGATCAATGGTTGTGACTTGTCCTCATGTTCACAATTGAAAATGAGTTTTCATTTGAACCCACCCCTATATATATATATATATATATATATATATATATATATATATATATATATATATAAAATTATCCTCAATCATAAATGAGTTCATTTAATTGTTTTTTATTATTTAATTGGATGAAATTCCATTATTTTAATGAAGAAAACGTGCATGTTTATGAATTTTTCTTTTTCTACGTTCACATGCATCCCTTCCTTTCAATAGTGTAAGAAATTTTATGAAATCCACTAGGTTTGAGAATCTTCTATCGGATATGATCTTAGACAAGGTTTTAAATGACATGATATGTAGCGTGATGGTAAGGTCAAGTCTCAAGTCTTACGAGTTGCAGTGAGATCGTGGCGTTTTTTAAGGCATAACTTAAGGCGACAAATATTAAATAATATATAAGTATATAGGGCTGTAAACGAACCGAACGTTCAACGAACCGTTCGTGAACCGTTCAGCAGGAAGTTCGTTTATGTTCGTTCATTTAATAAACGAACATGAACACATTTTCTGGTTCATTTAGTTAAATGAACGAACATAAACAATGGTCTGGTTCGTTCATTGACGTTCGTGAATGTTCGTTCATTTATGTTCGTGAATGTTCGTTCATTTATGTTGATTTACGTTCGTTTATGTTTGTTTGTGTTCATTTATGTTTGTTTACATTTGTTTATGTATATAAACATGTTTATATAGTATGACATTAATATGTAAAATCATTAAGTAGATTAATTTTTAAGAATTACTTTTTTATACCTCCTAAGTTAACCCGGTTTTCATTTTGTTATGGTATTCTTTAAGAACGAACCAATGAATAACAACTGTTTTGTTCATTTGAGTTCGTTTATGTTCATTTAAGTTCGTTCGTTTACGTTTGTTTTGCTCTTAATGAACGAACATAAACGAACATGAACAAACAATTTTTCTTAACGAACGAACATGAACACAATTTTTTTTGTTTGTTTACAATTCGTGTTCGTTCGTTTGTTCAGTTAAGTTAAATGAACGAACACGAACAAGCCTCCGTTCGTGTTCGTTCGGTTCGGTTACAGACCTATATGTATATGTGTGTGTGTATGTTTATTTCAGTGTGTTGAACAATAATGATTAGGTTATTAACAATTTAAATTCATATTTATAAATTCTAATCAATACTAATGGGCAAATTCGAATCAAATTTCAAAGTAGAAAGATTTGAATAATCGAAAGTACACAAATTTATAACGCCATGATGGGCCATGGCGTGCCATGGCAAACCATAACGAGCTTCACGCCTTATCTCTACGTCAATGAATAAACATGGCGGCAAAACCACGCCTTGACGCCATGGCGACGCCAAGGCGCGTTTTTAGAGCATTGATCTTAAATCATCTATTACGGTGATAACAACCAATTGCTTAAGTCACGCGTAGACAAAAGTGTTAATGTGACACAAATATAGTTAATAAATTATGTGTTTGATAAATCTATGTAAATAATTACTCTTGTAAATCTAATGGGTTGTTAATGTCATATTAACACTTTTATTGACGTGTGACAAGTTTGTATAAGAAATGACAGGGGAACTGGCATTTAAGAGCATCTCCAATAGCAACTGTTCTAAAAGGTTCGCTGCGACAGCCGCCATGGCGTGCCGTGGCTTAAGACTTGTGCCTCACGTCACGTTATGCCTGTGGCACGCCATGGCATAATTTGCGGTCTTTTGTAACGCGATATTTGTTTTTCTTTTATGTTTTAATGTCTTATTTGCTAGTTTTTAATATATAACCTAATTTAACTTGTTTATTATCATTGACTCATCGATTAATAGCACAAAACATATGCTTTTATATATTACGTAACAGGTCCTTGTAAAGAGATGATAAAAAGTAAATGATGGGTATATATACTCCTATGTGTGTATATATATAGTGTGTGTGCACTGAGTATATGTATATAAAAGAGAAAGAGATGATAGAGAGTGTTGGACAACCTAAGGGGGGGGGAGAGGTTGTATTTTAAATCTTTTACTTTCAAAAAAATCTTTTTACAAATAAATACAGAATAAATAAAGCAGAGTATAAATAAATAAGTATACAACAATTATATAAACAGATATAATTTAAATGCACAGCGGAAATGTAAATAGATAAGGGAAAGAGAATACTTGACAACGGAATTTTTAAAGTGGTTCACCAAACACAAAGTTGGCTAGTCCACCTCGAGAAAATAACACTTCTCGGAGATCCAATACGAAACGTGTTCTTTACGGTAGAAACACAAACCTTAATACAACAAACGCGAATCACTCTACTTTGAGAGATTAATGTGGATCACTCACTCTAATTCAAACACTTACAAGAGGGTATAATTTTAATATGAATAATCACTCTTGAATAAGGTTTATCACTTGGATATTTTTAGAGAGTTTGATCACTTGAGTTGTGTTGCTGATTCAACTAATCGAGAGATTTTAATCTGCTATCAACTCAAGATTTCTTACTCAAAAATTAATTTTATCAGTTTAAGTGATTTAGTGTGAGTAAGAAGGCAGCAGAATAATAATCAAATGCTGAGGGAGAATTTATTGCTGAAGTTGGTGTGGCATTGAAGGCTGGTGGTTGCATGATATTTATACTGGATGAGCAACAGGGCAGAAGCTTTCGCGGTATACCGGCTTTCCATCGCGGTATACCTGCGTCAGAAAAAAGTACACTGTAGAGGAGAAGGTCAACCCTGCAAAAACAAACGGTATATGGTACCCGCGGTATACCGCGTTGCACACGGCGGTATACCGCCTGAAAAGGTTCCTGACAAGAGAAGCTTCATATGCAGAAGAACTGATGGGTGAACAGTATCGCGGTATACCGCGTGGACCTTGGCGGTATACCGCCTGACAGTCGTACAAAAGGGCAGTTGCGCTGGAAGACTTCTTTCGGCTGAACACTCTTTGCATTTAATGATGAACAGTAGCAGAGATTTGATTTTAATAAAATAACATATATATATATATATCATGCGATTTATATATATATTTAATAAAAAAAATATATATATATTATATATATATTTGATTCAAATATATTTATATAGATACGAAATATCCAAGTGATAAAATATTTTAGGGTGTTTATCATTTTAAAATAAAATGACGAAACTCTTCAGACTTGGATTCTTCAGATAAAAAATTTATCGAGATCATTTAAATATCTGCACACTCAGATAAAATATTAGATAACAAATAATGCGGTGTGTTTTGTAATCATCAAAATAAATATGGAGATGTGATTTTATGTGTACCAAAAATATATCTTAATATTAAAGCTGGGTACACTTGCACCAACAATCTCCCCCTTTTTGATGATGACAAACACAACGCTAAACACGAGAGCATACTCGGTTTCTCTCCCCCTTTTGTCGAAGCAAAAAGGGTTTAAGAAAGTCGCTTATGCTCCCCCTCAAAAGATGCTCCCCCTCAAAATATGAAATATTTGAGAGTTAGTATTTATCAAGGGTTATACTCAAGCATGCCTAAACCAAGTCTTAATTTAAAGAACGCCTTCTTGTTTAGAGCTTTAGTGAAAATATCGGCCAAATTATCTTCCGAATCAACCTTTTCAAGCACGATTTTGCCTTTTTGAACATTATCTCGTAAAAAATGATGTCTCAATTCAATATGTTTTGTACGAGAGTGTAAAACGGGATTTTTGCTTAAGTTTATAGCACTTGAGTTATCACACATAATTGGAATTTTGGTTAGATGTACCTCAAAATCGGTAAGTGTGTGTTTCATCCAAAGGACTTGAGCACACGCTCTTGCGGCGGCTACATATTCCGCTTCGGTTGTAGACAAAGCTACGGATTGTTGTTTCTTAGAGAACCAAGACACAAGTGAGAGACCTATAAAGGCACATACCCCACTAGTACTCTTTCGGTCAACAATAGATCCACCAAGATCGGAATCGGCGAAACACGTTACTTCTAACTCGGGTTTCTTTGCGTACCATAAGCCAAGATTAGTAGTACCTCGTAAATATCGAAAAATACGCTTGACAACTTCATAGTGAGATTGTTTAGGTGAAGATTGAAAACGAGCACATAAACATACACTAAACATAATATCAGGTCTACTAGCAGTTAAATATAATAAACTACCAATCATACCACGATAAATCTTTTCATTAAAATCGTTTCCCTCCTCGTCACGAGATAATTGTAAGTTTGTGGTCATTGGAGTTTCAACGGGTTTGACATTTTCAAAGTTAAACTTTTTCAACATATCTTTACAATATTTAGATTGACTAATAAAAATACCAGTTTCACATTGTTTTATTTGCAATCCTAAGAAGTATTTTAACTCTCCCATCATGCTCATTTCAAACTCGCTTGTCATTTTCGCAGAAAATTCATTACACAGTTTTTCATTAGTGGAACCAAAAATAATATCATCAACATATACTTGCACAACCACAATATCATTTTGAACATATTTCACAAATAAAGTATTATCTATTTTACCCATAATATAACCACTAACAATTAGAAAGGTTTTTAATCTATCATACCAAGCACGCGGAGCCTGCTTTAAACCATAAAGTGCCTTTTTCAATTTATAAACATGTGTCGGGTTTTCAAAATTTTCAAAACCGGGAGGTTGAGAAACGTATACCTCCTCATTTATAATACCATTTAAGAAAGCACTTTTAACATCCATTTGAAATAACTTAAAATCTTTAGCATTTGCAAAAGCGAGAAGCATTCGAATAGACTCCAACCTAGCAACCGGTGCAAAGGTTTCGTCATAATCTATACCTTCTTGTTGACTGTACCCCTTGGCAACTAAACGTGCCTTGTTTCGTGTGACTCCACCGTTCTCGTCTACCTTGTTACGGAAGACCCATCTTGTGCCAATAATGGTTTGACTACTAGGGCTAGGCACTAAGTCCCACACATCATTCCTAGTAAATTGGTTTAACTCTTCTTGCATGGCCAATATCCAATCCTCATCACCTAAAGCTTCATCTATGGTTTTAGGTTCTATGGTTGAGATAAAGGCATGGAAAGCACAATGGGTATGGATTTGTGATCTAGTTGTCCTTTGGTTTAGGTCACCTATAATTTGATCTACGGGATGGCCTCGAGCGGTTCTAAGGTTAGGATCATCTATACCTTGTGGAATAAAGCACGGAGGGGCATCACTAGATTCAATATTATTTGTGGAAGGTTGGGTACTTAAATCCAAGTTGCTAAGTTGTTGTGCTAAGACGTCTCCTTCACGGATATTGTCATTTGCTAAGGGTGCACTAGGTTTGGGAGGACTCTCGTCAAAGCTAACATTTAAGGATTCTTCTACTACCATGGTCTCCTTATTTAGGATTCTATAGGCTTTGCTATTCCAAGAATAACCTAGGAACACTCCCTCATAGGCTTTGGGGTCAAATTTGGTTAGGTAGGATTTGGTGTTTAAAATGAAACATTTACAACCAAAAACTTTTAGGTGAGCTAAGGAAGGTTTTCTACCTCGGTAAAGTTCATAGGGTGTCTTATTTAGGATACCTCTAATTAGGACACGGTTAAGCACATAGGTCGCGGTAGCAACGGCATCACACCAAAACTTTTGGGGAACTTGATGTTCGTTTAGCATGGTTCTACTCATTTCTTGCAACGTTCTATTTTTCCTTTCAACAACCCCGTTTGACTGAGGAGTTCGAGGAGCCGAAAAGTTATGAGTTATACCATGTTTATCACAAAAGGCACCAAATTGTACATCATTATCGAATTCTCGTCCATGGTCCGTACGTATGGAAACTATCGTACAACCTTGTTGGTTTTGAATTCTTTTTCCTAAAATTTTAAACTTTTCAAAAGCCTCATTTTTATGTCTCAAAAATAAAGTCCAAGTATAACGGGAATAATCATCCACAATAACCAAAGTATAAAAATTTCCTCCAAAACTTTGAATAGCCATCGGGCCAAAAAGATCCATATGTAAAAGTTCTAAAACTCTTTGAGTAGAAATAACATTTTTTGATTTATGAGAAACGTGATGTTGTTTGCCGACACGACAAGCATCACAAAAATGATTATCAAACTTTAATTTTGGCAGGTCACTCACAAGCTCCTTATTTTTTAAGTTTTGCATTAATCTTAGATTAGCGTGACCTAAACGCCTATGCCATAAAGTAGAAACATCATTAATAGAAGATAAGCATACATTTTCAGATACAACAGTTTTACAAATATATAAATTTCCTTTTACAAAACCATTTAAAAGAACTTTACCATTTTTTATGATTTTACAAGAATCTTCTTCGAAGACAACAGTTATACCATTTTTACACAATTGGCGAACACTTAACAAATTAAAATGTAGATTGTCAACATGATTAACATTAAGAAATTGAACATTATTGCAAGAAACTGTACCTCTACCAATTATATTTCCTTTGGAGTTTCCTCCAAAAATTACCTGTCCACCATCACATGACTTATATGATGAAAAAAGATTATTGTTTCCGGTCATGTGACGTGTGCAACCACTATCGAGTATCCAGTCCATATCAAGGTCAATCTACAATAATGAAGATGTAACTTTTATGGTCCCCATTTCTCGTGGGTCCTTGACAATTAGTTTCAATGTCAACCAACATGCATATATATAAAGTCAAACAGAATATATATATATAATACATTACACAATATTAATATATATATATAATACATCAAACCATATTAATATATATATATATAACACATATCAAGTAAGACAGAATATATATAATATATTAAACAACTTTAATATATAATACATCAAACACAAATATATATATATAATATATTAAACAAACACCATATATATATATATGTAATACGTATATATATATATAAACAAACAGTACATAGTAATATATATTACTTATATATATAATATATACAACAAATTATATTTAAACTATATATATATATAACATATATACATAACACATTTAAAACCATAAACGCATACCACCGGGATTATCATTACTAAACATTCCTTTTGGAATCCATTTATTTACCATTTTAATTTTGCGATTATATTTATCATACACATAAAAACAAGCATTTACATTCGCATTATTATTAGGTTTAGAATATTTATCATGGTACATGCGAGCATACGGTTTTCTCGTATTATAATTTACATTATTTATTTTACGCACATACGGAGGTTTTTGCACATATTGATTTCTTGTATTTACTTTAGGTGATTCATAAAATCTTTTGATGGGTTTACATGAACATTTATCAACACAAGTATTGGAACCAATGCCTTTTCTACATTTTATACGGTTAGGCATATTTAGCATGTTAAGGACTTTCTCATTACTACTTTGAAAAGCTTTTGCTAATAAATCATCCTTTTCATACTCATCACATTTTGCTTTTAAACATGCAATCTCATTCTCAAGAATATCACATTTTGTACAAATAATATTTTCATGTGATTTTTTATTTAAGCATGCAATTTCTTTATTTAAAGTATCACAAGATTTACAAAAATCTTTTTCTCCTAATTTAGTTTCTAATTTAGCAATTATATCCATATCATTTTCAGATTTTTGTTTAACATTATTTATTTCCTTTTTACATGCATTTACAGTTTCTTTTAACATAGCATTCTCATCTTGGTAACGATTTGCAAGAGCGGCCATTTTATGAAAAGATTCATATAATTCTTCAAGATTATTTTCATTATCACTTTCATAATCACTATCGTAATCCGAGTAAGAAGATTTTACCTCGTCGTCGCTTTCGGCCATAAGACAAATGGCTTGATAGTCATCTTCTTCTTCACTCTCGCTCCACGCGCCTCCAATGAAGGCTTTCTCCTTCTTCTTTTGGAACTTGTTCTTTTTCGGACATTCATTGGCGTAGTGGTCTTTGTCACCACATGAGTAGCAAAAGCCTCTCTTTGGCTTAGCTTTATCGTCTTCACTCGAGTCGCCATTTTTCTTAACTTTTTCGTCTCGTTTATGGAACTTACGACTTCGATTTTCACCACCACGACGGTAGTTACCGTTTCTTTGAAATCTGCCAGTGTTAGAAAATTTATTATTATTATTAAGAAATTTGGAAAAGTTTCTTACCAACATGGCGACTTCATCGAGAGTTTCGGATGGATCTTTCGAGGAGCTAGCTTTCTCCTTTTTCTTCTCAACTTTTGGTGTTGAGACATTGAGAGCGATTGACTTCTTTTTAACTTGCTCCCGATCTTTGTTTCTTTTAAGTGCAATTTCATGCACTTTAAGATTACCGATCAAGTCATCTATCTTCATTATGGAAAGGTCACGGGAGTCTTCTAAAGATGTTATCTTTTGCATCCACTCCGAAGGAAGGGCTCGTAGAATTTTCCTTATATAGTCCTCGTTAGGATAAGTGCGATCCAAACCTTTCAAAGTAGTCACAATAAGGTTAAATCTTTTAAACATTGAGTCAATTGACTCATCTTGTTTCATTTCGAATAATTCATAATCGTGAACTAAAATATTCACTTTACTAGATTTAACCTCCGTGTTTCCACGATGAGTATTATTTAAACTTTCCCATATTTGATTTGCAGTTTTATATGTATATACTCTTTCAATTTCATCAGTTGTTAAAGCAGCATATAATATATTCTTAGCTTCAAAGTTTAAACAAAAATGAGTTTCATCAGAAGTAGTCCATTCATCTATAGGTTTATCAATATAAACATCATCTTTCACAATGGTGGGTTTAAAATTCCCTTTTTCTATAATATTCCAAATCTTTTGATTTTTTGCCACGCACGTGACATTCAAATAGCTCGGCCCAAATGCCAAACTTTTCAGTATCTATCAAAGGAGGTTTTGAAAACACGATATTAGTTTGTTGAGCCATTTAGAAGAATAAGAGAAATTTATGCAGAATATTTTTGAAAGACCTGCTCTGATACCAAATGTTGGACAACCTAAGGGGGGGGAGAGGTTGTATTTTAAATCTTTTACTTTCAAAAAAATCTTTTTACAAATAAATACAGAATAAATAAAGCAGAGTATAAATAAATAAGTATACAACAATTATATAAACAGATATAATTTAAATGCACAGCGGAAATGTAAATAGATAAGGGAAAGAGAATACTTGACAACGGAATTTTTAAAGTGGTTCACCAAACACAAAGTTGGCTAGTCCACCTCGAGAAAATAACACTTCTCGGAGATCCAATACGAAACGTGTTCTTTACGGTAGAAACACAAACCTTAATACAACAAACGCGAATCACTCTACTTTGAGAGATTAATGTGGATCACTCACTCTAATTCAAACACTTACAAGAGGGTATAATTTTAATATGAATAATCACTCTTGAATAAGGTTTATCACTTGGATATTTTTAGAGAGTTTGATCACTTGAGTTGTGTTGCTGATTCAACTAATCGAGAGATTTTAATCTGCTATCAACTCAAGATTTCTTACTCAAAAATTAATTTTATCAGTTTAAGTGATTTAGTGTGAGTAAGAAGGCAGCAGAATAATAATCAAATGCTGAGGGAGAATTTATTGCTGAAGTTGGTGTGGCATTGAAGGCTGGTGGTTGCATGATATTTATACTGGATGAGCAACAGGGCAGAAGCTTTCGCGGTATACCGGCTTTCCATCGCGGTATACCTGCGTCAGAAAAAAGTACACTGTAGAGGAGAAGGTCAACCCTGCAAAAACAAACGGTATATGGTACCCGCGGTATACCGCGTTGCACACGGCGGTATACCGCCTGAAAAGGTTCCTGACAAGAGAAGCTTCATATGCAGAAGAACTGATGGGTGAACAGTATCGCGGTATACCGCGTGGACCTTGGCGGTATACCGCCTGACAGTCGTACAAAAGGGCAGTTGCGCTGGAAGACTTCTTTCGGCTGAACACTCTTTGCATTTAATGATGAACAGTAGCAGAGATTTGATTTTAATAAAATAACATATATATATATATCATGCGATTTATATATATATTTAATAAAAAAATATATATATATTATATATATATTTGATTCAAATATATTTATATAGATACGAAATATCCAAGTGATAAAATATTTTAGGGTGTTTATCATTTTAAAATAAAATGACGAAACTCTTCAGACTTGGATTCTTCAGATAAAAAATTTATCGAGATCATTTAAATATCTGCACACTCAGATAAAATATTAGATAACAAATAATGCGGTGTGTTTTGTAATCATCAAAATAAATATGGAGATGTGATTTTATGTGTACCAAAAATATATCTTAATATTAAAGCTGGGTACACTTGCACCAACAGAGAGAAAGAGCTTCCATGGTTTGGAGCTTTTTAGAGAATTTACAAAACAGGTCCCTACAGTGTTATGGGTTTTACAAACATAAGTAAAAGCAAGAAAATTTACAAAATGAGGGATAAAACAAGGTTGGACGAAAATACCCCTGGCACTAATGGAGCAAATAAACGGAGTTAGTGTTGGGATCCTAATTTTGGAGCAAATACCAAAACTGAGGGACCACTTCTTGAGATACTGAAGTTTAGGTCCCTCTTTCAAAGAAATCAGATAACCACAGGGACCAAAAATGCAATTCACTCTATATATAATATTATATACGATATAGAGATTTGCCGCCATATGTCACGCCTTGGTAAACGAAATGGTCTCGTTGTGACTCCTAAGGCTTGAGGCTTGACCTCGCCGCCACGCCACGCCTTACGCCATTTAGAACCTTGCCAACAGCTTCTCTAAAATAGAGAACCAAAAGTCAAAATCCCTAAAAAAAAATTACATTTATCTCCAACAGATTCCCCATTTTGGAGAAAAAAACAATGATTATAATATTAAAATATTATTTCTATTTCTAAATATTATTTTTCAAAGATTTCTATTGATGCTCTCACTAAGTAATCATTTTTTGGGTTAACTCTATATTTGGAGAAAAACTATTTCTCTCTCCTACTTTCTCCATTTTATAGATAGTTTTGGGGAAGTTGTTGTAGGAAAAAAAAAAACTCAAAATCCTCATATTCTTCATTTTCTCCAAAATGGGGAAACTGTTGGAGATGCTCTAATAATGAGTTTAAACAAAAAGTCAAAAACTCAACATTATGATGGTTGTGAGTATAATTTCTTTACAACACTTTCTATACAGTTTCTAATGAGTTTTTATTTGTTACGTAAAATTTCTAATTTAGAAATTATGATGGTTGTGAGAATAATTTCTAATCTCCAACAGAATTTTTAAAATGGAGAAAATTTAAAACTTTCCCAAAATTGATTACCATGATAGCTAGAAAGACATTTTATTATATTTCTATCAATAAGAAACCTTGATATAAAAAAAAAATTTAATTTCTAAAATATTTTAATAATAATTAATATTGTAATCTACAAGAAAGATAATCTATTGAAGTTAAAAATAATTTATTTTAGAGATTTTGATTTGAATTTTTTTGAAAAGATGTTCCCTAACAATTTCAAGAAACGAACAACCAATGTGTAAATGAATTGAGTCGAGTAGTAAGTTATTCGAGTTCGGCCAGAAAAAATTATACCAGACTCGAGCCTGAATATTTTTGGAAAGCAATGCTCGAGCTTGAATATTTTTTGAATTATCAAACTCGAACTTACGATCGATTATTTCTTGACGCATATGAAATATAAATATACGAGAATGTTTGGCTTAAATAATGTTTGCTCGAATAGCTCGGGTCAAGTCAACTCGAAAATTTAACCGAGTTAAAAAAACATGAGCAGGCCAGGCTACTTTGAACAACCAACGTTCAATGCTTCTTATGACTACAAAGCAAGCTTCGAGTAACACTGAACGTTTACAGAAAACCACAGAGGTAATCAAACAGAATAAACTACACAAAATTATAAGGTTAATGAAGAACATTGGATACAATAGTGTTAACCCCGCGAGCCACTTGAAATCCGCGGGCTCAAGGTTCTTGAGATGGGTGGGCTTAGTAGCTCGTCTTTCGCAGAGGCTGAAACGCTGTAAGATCGTCCTCTCATCCTCAGGCTTCTTGAAGATGGCAATCTTTTCTCCTTAGGAATACCCGAGTTAACAACCACTGAATCTATGGCTTCCTCGCGCTTGGTTCTCAAGAAACGGTCCAGATTTTGTTTGTATTTTTCGCTGGATATAGTATCATGTTGGTTGCCACAAAGGTTAGTTTTCGAGTCAAATTCTACATCAGTGAAGTAACCGTTTTCTTGAATATCCTGCATTGCAAGATCATCGTACTCTTCGTCTGATTTAGTTGACTCCTCGTCCACCGATCCTTCCATCTGCATAATTGAAAAAATAAGAATTGCTTTGTGAAAAATAATATTAAACCAAACTGGCCCGATAAATCCCACTCGGGAGTAGAGCAGTTAGATGGTACCTCTTCGTGCATATGTTCTTTGGCATCGTCACTAAGATCCTCGTCACTATCTAACTCGCGTGCATCATCTACCTCTTCATCACTTCCATTAACGGACAGCTCTTCTTTCAACTAGCAGTTAGACATTATAAAGTTAGAATGCAAACAATGGCCATTCTGCCATACAAAAAAAAAGGTTCAATGTGAATTGAGTATATTTATATATATATATATATATATATATATAAGGTCAGGTTTAGGGGAAACATCAAAAAAAGGGAAAACTGAGGAACACCATGGTAGCCTTTCATCGGACCATATACACTTGTGCATACAAGTTATCTGTAACGCACACGTGCATATGCACATGTGCCTAATGCACACGTGCATAAAAACCAAAAAACAACACAAATTTACTTGTATGCACAAGTGCATACCGTCCGGATGAAAGAGCTTTCAAGGTGTTCCTTAGTTTTCCAATTTTTTGAGGTTTTCCCCTGGACATTTGTACGGTTTGTACAAATGGCTTGGTTTGCAAATGAAACGCACCCCATATATGTATATATATATATATGTGTGTGTGTGTGTGTGTGTATACCTCTTTAGCATGTCCTTCGGAGACCTTGGGTGAACTACAGCATGAAGAATAATATCTGCTACCATTATCAGTAAGCTCGCCTCTCGAGTCATCAACACTGCTAGCATGGCTAGTGCCGCCAAGGTCGGTTGACCAAGCACTGATTCCAAATTTACCAAACCGCAGATTAACGGGTTCAGACTTCCCAATCTGCAACGGCCCATACATTGTTATTCCCGACCTATCCTCAGCAGAACGGTCTAAAACGGGCTTCCCATCAGCATCAACAGAATGAACGGGCCACGCTTTTGCAACAGAGCCATCGTTATTAAGAAGAGCCATCAAATGCCTTGAAGAGCCTTGCCTTTGGATCAGTTGAAACATTCCTTTGGAGCCAAGTGAATTGGCTACGCACTGATTCCTGTACTCTTCGTCAACTACAAAAACCGTGTTAGTAGTGGAATCATACAATGGTTCACCAGCATCACGCCTTCTTAAGGAGCTGAAAACCGTGGCGTGAATTGCAGCAACGCTCTTATCAACGTTTGTGTTATTTATTTTTGGCACCAGATGCTTGTCTGCTCGATTGCACAGGTACTCTTGGATCGTTCTGATATTTCTTATATATTTTATATACTTATTCTTGGCAGGATCTAGAGTCATATACTTTGCACGAACTGCAAATCTTTCCATGTGCTTGTCCTCATTTGTTATATATATCATAAACGGTATGATTGACGGATGTTTTTTCATTAACCCCATCTGCATAATAAATAACGTTGCATCAGACCTCAAATTTAGCTAAAAATACCAACACTTTGTAATAATTTCTATTACATACCACAAAGTTGAGGCTCAAGTGAACTCCCTCCACAACGACTGATTCTTTGCGCTCTTCCCATGCAGTGATAAGTCGATCAAGACTATCGATGACCATTTCGCTCTGTGCTTTAAATCCCTCTATGGCCATTTGTTTAGGACCAATCAAATCAACCGTGGTAGAACCGGAACCTTCCTTAGGTGGTGGTTCGGTTGTGGAAGTATCAAATACGCCACTTTTTAATAGTGATTGAGGTGAAAGATTGACCTCTTTTTTAGCTTTTCTCTTGGCCTTGGCTTCTGAAACAGCCACTGGATCTAGATGTTCCCCTGCATGGTAAGTAGAAGACCATAAAAGGGGATTTTGTTTTTCGTCAACAAAGCTCCTCATCATATGCCGTATGGAATCTGTAGATATAACAGTTGTGATCCCTAACCTGCTAGCCTGCAGATAACAAATTTAAATGTAAGATAAATCACAAATTTGTTACTTTTTTATTACATAAAGAAATAAATGTATATCAAACTGCAAGATTAAATTTAGGAATTTGCATCTATAAGATCAATAACACGCTTAAACACCGAAGGACACAGAAGCTAACAAAAAGAAGATAAAAGATATAGAAGCAAGATGGATGTACCAACAAAGCAGATAATGTAGATTTGCCACATCCACTAGTACCACAGAGCAGCACGGTTACAGATTCCTTCCTTTCCCGAATTCTGAAAAAATAAGGCAGAAAGTATTTAAAATCTTGTCCTCCAAATGCTTATGAAACATGTATGTGAAATACTTACTTCAGAACATGTTAGCAATATAATTTGCATGTGAATGTATAGCATAAATAAATAAATAATCACATTGAATTAAACAATTAAAGAAAGCTAGGAATACCTGCAGGCTAAAACAAAATCAGCTCTTTGATTGGGACCAACATACTTGTATTCAGACAGAGCATCACAAACAACGTCTATGAACAACCTCCTTTTGATGACAACTGTTGTGCGCTTTTTGTATGATTCAAAAGGTTTACTTCGTATACTACCATCTCTGTCTGAAACCACATGATTGTTTCCATCCATCTTATCATACCGATTATCATTGTTGCAACTATTCTCTTTCAAAGGATGAACTTTTAAGGAGTCTTTTCCCCATTGAATTACACCTATATCAGCCAAAGTGTTCTCTAAGCATTTAGTTCTCATGATTTCAAAAACCCTTTGGCTTATCTGCAAGGAATAAGATCATATTCAGTGCAAGCCTCCAAAATATAACATAACCTCTCAGGATGATCATCTAATCATATAACATCAGTGATCAAGTTACAATCACTATAAGATAATGAATCTACAGTTTAATTTGTAAGAGATTTGGACCCTTGATCACTTTTAATCTCAAAACAACTCATGAATTGCGCTTTAAAAGGGAATTGTTCCAATTAGGATTGATCCAAGGGTCCAAATCCCTTCTTTTTTTTTCTTGGAAGGGTATCCTAGGCTATGCCTAGACTAATCCCTTGACAAATTATGACTGTAAGACATCAGCCCTGATTAAACCTCAGTGGCCACAATTGTTGTGTACACCTGGATTTGAACCCTGTGCAAATGGGATATCCCACCCCATCCCCCAGGGCCTTAACCAGTACGCCACAACCCTTGTGGTTAACTTTCATTCTCACCGGAGCTCTAACCCTAAATCAAGATACGCAACCAAATGGGATTGGAATTTAAAGGCCTTTATCAATTGTAAAACGAAATTCTCTGAAGGATCCATCAGGACTGGGGCAAGAGGTCAAATTTAACAAGTCGTTGTCTTGTCGAAATTAAGGGTGAAACATCACTTTCAGTCCAACAGTAAGATCGCATAAAGATCTTAAATTATTTTACATAAACAAAAATAAAAAATAGATCAAATCTCGAATCTATTTTCGTAACAATCAACTTTACCTACATGATCATAAATCGTCATTCAATATCCAGAAAACCACACAACAATTAAATTCAGTGTGTGACGAGACAATAACAAGTCTAAATTGTAATCTTCTGAAAATTAAGAAATCAAATTACCGAACCTTGAAAGCGTGACGTGCTTTACATCCCATTAACTGCAAAGTGCTCTGCAGAACAGGACGAGTGTATCTAAACGACGATTCTTCATTCCCCTTCGTTTCTTCATCCTCCTCGACCGCTATGTACAGCAATTTCGCAACCTCCGTCATCTCCTTAATTCCTCTGTTATCCCTAACAAACTGTTCATGATCGTGAACATTATATACAGAACAATCCAATACGTTTCAAACTTGGCAACAAAATCCAAAAAAAAAACGCGGATTAGAAGAAGAGGAAGAAAAACAATGGGCGAAAGAAGAGAGATTCCTTACGTGGAAGGTTCGGCTATGAATTAACTGAAAGAGGGAATAGAATAGGGTTCAGATGGAGTTCGGAATCGCCGTTTTAATTGATTGTTACAAGAAGAAGAAAGCTTCCACTGGGATCTCGCCATTGTTTCTGCCACCTGCTTCCACGCATCACCGCCTTCAGCAGCCTCTCTCTCTCTCTCTCTCTCTAGAGTTGTTGACTTTGTCGGAGAGTTGTTGACGGTTTTCCCATTACTCCAACGTTTTGAGAACATGGTATTTATAGGGTTCTTTTTCTTCAAACAATTAACAATTAATATTACTCAAATATTTTCTAATACACCAAACATTTTAGGTTAGTTTCGCTTCTAGATTTGGACAATAAACGTGATAATGAAAGCGAAAGGACCATGGACCATGTAATGTTAATATCAAATGGCATAAAATTATATTTATATATAAGGGAGTTGGGTTTTGGTAAACAAATTTGTTGGGGGGATTTGTGTGTTTATCGTGGAGGAGATGAGAAAATGGTCAGATGATTAGTATAACTCGGATAGAACCAGAGATCGCGTAGAGCTCGCTTTTCGTAAGAGATATTTCGACCCTATTCTGCCCGGGTATCACGAAATTCTCTCGAGGATAATCTCTGATTTTTCAGTGTAATCGATCATGGTAGAAATCGACTCATATATATACATTTTAGAAATGTAACATACGCTGTATTGATTCAGGAAATAATCATCTCATTAATGGGATTGATTGTGTGTTTATGGACGTCGGTTACAAATTGGAAGAGGCATCAGACACTCGGCGCCAGTCTCCGTGCCAGTCAACTGGCGCCACAACTGGCGCGGGTAAACATTCCAGAGCTTGGCGCCAGTCTTGGCGCCAGCCAACTGGCGCCACAATCGCCGCGGGCAACATTCCAGTGCTTGGCGCCAGCACTGGCCCCGACGCCCAGCTCATAAAAACACATTGTAACTTCCCAATTTTAACCGTCCAACAATCCCGGGTTCTAGTTAGCTTACACGAGTGTGCACTCCACACCTCCTAACTCGTGTTATAGCTTAGCTATCAACCCCATTATTTCCTTTGTGAATCCAATTACACAAAATGACCGATGATTTCACTAAAATCACCAACAAAATTGAGATTAAACTGAGAAGCGTGAAAAATGGATATCAATTGTTGGATGAGAAATAGATGCACCGGATCTCTTCTAAGCCGCAAATCATTGGAGGACGTTTGATAAAAAGTGATCAACGGTTCAGATCCATTTTTCACGTTTCCCACGTTAACCTAAACTTCTCACACTATCCATCGCTACATATAGGGTTGGGTTCCTGAGAATAAAAGTTATGGTAAGAAGCGATCACCACCATTGGATGCACATTAAGATGAGATGCACCTAGATCAGATGCATCGAGATACGTCAGATCAATCCACGTATCAAACGCGGTCCATGGATGGGTTTGAGATTAAAATTGATCAATAGTCCAGATCGCTTCTTACCTCCTCATCATAACTCTTTTTCTCACACGATTGTATACATATACAGGGGTTAAATCTATTGAGAACCACAAATATGTTATAGACCGTGAGAACCGATATAAAAAATATATTTTTACATGAATTTTTTCATCAAATGCTAGGATTTATTATATTTTACTTCAAATATATTTGTTTCATAATATGATAGTTTCACATGGATTTGTTTCACCATGTGAATATTTTTTACGAGTATTTTTCATTTCACTAGGTGAAACAAATTTCGTTTTTCACATGTAATCTTTTCATAAGGTGAACACGAACATATGTGGAACAATATCTTAAATCATAGGTTTTGATGAAAAAAAATCATGTAAACAAATATTTTTATATTGGTTCTCACGGGTTTGTAACATATTTGTGGTTCTCATTTGATTATCGTCCTATATATATATAGGGTCAGGTTTAGGGAAGAACTTCAAAAAAACGGAAAACTGAAAAACGTTGTGGTGGCCCTTTATCTGGACGGTATGCACTTGTGCATACAGGTAATTTGTAACATACACATGTGCATAAAAACCAAAAAAACAACATACTTTACCAGTATGCACAAGTGCATACTGTACAGATGAAGGGCCACCAGGTGTTCTTCAGTTTTCCGTTTTTTTTTTAGGTTTTCTCCTGAACCTCCCTATATATATATATATATTTATAGGGTTGGGTTCTGGTGAAAAGTTAAGATAACGTGAGAAGTGGTTATCAACCGTTGGATGCACATTAATGCACCGAGATGCACCGAATCAATTCCCTTATGAAACGCGATTCATGAGTGGGTTTGAGATTATAAGTGATCAAGGGTTCAAATCCACTTCTCACATTAACTTAACTTCTCACACGAGCCTTCACCTATATGGGTGGCTGTGAGAAGTAGAGTTCAGGTGAAAAGCGTAAGAGAGAATCTGAACCCTTTATCATTTTTAATCACATACTCATCCATGAATTGCGCTTCTCATGGGAAGTGATATGGTACATCTTAGTCACCTCATTAGTGTTGATCTTCAAATATGATTGATCCATGGGTCCAAATTCCATCTTACGCTTCTCACCATAACTTCTTTTCTCACCGGAACCCAACCCTATATATATAGTTGGGTTCTGGTGAGAATAAAAGTTATGGTAAGAAGCGATCTTCACCCTTGGATGCACATTAGGATGATGTGTATCGAGATGAGATGCACTTGATCAATCCACATATCAAACGTGATTGATGGGTTGGTTTGAGATTAAAAGTGATAAAGGGTCCATATCCCTTCTTACATTATCACCTGAAGGGGTCGTTTACCAAATTCTTATCGGGTAAGCACTTACCAGGGTCGTTTCCCACATTTACCAGGTATGACTTTCCGTCCTTGAATTGTCTCTTACCGAGTAAGTTTCTCGGTCCTTGTCATGCTCAATCAATAAGGTAAATTATATCGGTAAGTGCTTACCCGACAAGCGTTTAGTAAACGGCTCTAACTCTTCTTCTCACACAAACCTTCGTCTATGTATATATAGGGTCGGTTTCTTATGAATGAAAGTTATGGTGAGAAAGGTAAGAATGAGTCTCCACCATTGGATATTTGGATGCACATTAGGATGAAATGCATCGGATCAATCCCCGTATCAAGCGCGGTTCATGGGTGAGTTTGAGATTAAAAGTGGTCAAGGTCTAGAATGAAGTTTGATGGAATTGTTTCCGTCGAAGGAATTTGGCTTTGAAATAACTGAAATGAAGTTTGATGGAATTTGACAACACGTTTGGTTAGAAGGAACTCAATTCCTTCATTTAAGCCAAGAAATGATGAATTATTTAAATTGTGGAATTTAAAGGATTACATCATTTTCATTATATGAACCAAACATAAGAATTGTCCATTCCAATTTCGTCTAAATATAATCCATGAATCAAACAGCCATTAAGTTTTATTGTTCTCAAATTTAATATAATTTGTTTATTGTCCAACAAATTTATTTAAAAAAGTTTGGTTTTAAAACAAGTTTAGAAAAGAATTTTTATTTTAAAATGTAGGTATATGAGTTGGGATGTCACAGTTGACCATTAGACCATAAAATTGTTTTATTGTTCTTTTATAAATATGAAATAATTTTGTATTTTGTTAGATACTAAAGACTGTTTCCAAGGGTAACTTATATCCATCTTTTGAGCTATGTGTTGACCTAGCATACAAAAGGTTCATGATTATGATCATTCATTTTTTGTTATAACTTTTTTTCTGCTATATCTAGTATTTAGCAAATATATTAAATGAATCTCTAGTATTAGTAGTATATAAAGTTGACTAAGGGTGTGTTTACTTGTGATTTATTGGTCTTAATGGGGAAACTGGCTTATTCGTGCAGACAAAATTGGATGTTTACTTGTGACTTAATGACACAGCAGCCGGCTTATTCGCACAGTAGATTTATGGGTGTTGTCCCCATTAAGATGAAAAGTGGACCATTTTACCCTTAGGAGAAAAGAAGGTAAACCCTACTGGCCCTCTTCTTTCTATCGCCTCTCTTCTCTCTATAGCCTCTCTCTATCGCCTACCTCTCTTCTCTCTATCGCCTCTCTTCTCCACCGGCGACGGCATCCCTCTTCTTCGGCGACGGCAGCCTCTCTTCTCCACCGACGAAGGTATGCTTTCTGCCCTTTCTTCTTCGTTTTTTCCCTTTCTTCACCATTTTGAACTGCCCTTTGTCGATTTCTTTGTGAACTTTGTCGTTTTTTTGTCTAATTGTTACTGTGAATTTGTGAAATTTTGTGAACTTGTGAACTTTGTCACCATTTGGAACTGCCCTTTATTCGCCATTTGTGAATTTGTGAACTTTTTGTGAACTTGTGAACTTTGTAGCAGATTGTTGTTGTGAACTTTTTGCTACACAAGCAGATTGTTGCTGTGAACTTTGTGAATTTGTGAACTTTTTGTGAACTTGTGAACTTTGTAGCAGATTGTTGCTGTTGATTTTTTGCTACACAAGTATGTTGCTGTTGATTTTTTGCTACACAAGTTTGTTGTTGTTGATTTTTTGCTACACAAGTATATGCAACACAAGTTTGTTGCTGTTGATTTTTTGCTACACAAGTTTGTTGCTACTGATTTTATGTCGATTATTGTTATTAATTCATACCCAGGGGTAAATCGGTCATTGCTATTCAGACTGTTGATTCAGATAAAAAAAATAAACAACAGCAACAATTTATCCAGACAGAAAAATTTAACCAGACACACACATTTATCCATACAGGACTTAATGAAAATTTTGGTAAACAGACCCTAAGAGTGCTCACTTGTAAAATCAATCTATATACTCGGTTTAATATAGTATTATTATATAATGAATTAATCTCTTGAAAGTACGTACTTGATGAAATCATGACAAATCGTCTAAACGACTTTAAAAGACAGGACAAATCTATCCAACTATGTACATTTTATGTATAACTTGCTTTGTGATTATTTGAGTATTGAATGATTCTGTATTACGGGAATGAAAAGCAGTCAAGACGGAAAAATGATCTAGAATTTTACTTTATCCCTTCCTAAGTTTTTTCTACAATTTAGATGATTTTTCACTTTATTTATCAAACTATAATTAAAAGCAAATGGTAGATTGTTCGTACAAAGGCCGACTATTATAAAGGTGGAAACTTTCATTCTATTTTGACATTGTCCAATATATTATCGTCATCGTATTATTAAACAAACTGTAAAGTTTTAATCATATATCAACTGTTTTTTTTCAAGACTTCATATTACTTTGGACCATTTTGCCCTTATTAACACCGTCTATATTCTCACATGAAATTTAAGACAAAAAATATTATAATTAACTTGAAAAGTCGCATACTTTATTGAGAATATATTCGTAACTTCTTTTTTCCCATTAATATGACGGAATCTATTCGTGAATTATATTCAAGGTCATGTACTTTTATGGTTAACAGTACGAGGTTGCGACCCTATGACTCCATTTGGCCTGCCAATGTAATATCGTTGACAATATATACTTATTAAAATGTGTCATGTTCAATTATTATTAAAAACTTAAAGATATAACATCGAAACAAGCCTTTTCAAATGGACCCAAAAGATGTTTGAATATGTTGATGTCTTTTATAATAAAAAAAGCACCTTATTGGATATTAGAGTCAATTGATCAATCAATACTATATGAAAATTTAGAGAATCTCATAGCAACCTATATACATCTACATTACACCATCTCAATGAACTTTTTGTATATTATGAAATGGCATTGCTATCAAATGGTCATTGCCTCGACAATACCTCAATTACCTGTAGATCTCCACTTACCTAGAGATCAAATGTTCAAACATCACCAAATATGATAAATGAGTATACTACCGTGTATATATATATATCAAAACAAATGACACTGCTTCATTATCATTTTAAAAGTTACTAATAGAAGTTTTTCATAGTTAATATACACATGACATAAAATACAGTACTTATAACCATATGTCATTGCAACTTGGGCATGTTAAGACCTCGGTTCATAACAGTTGTGATTTGTGAACAATGAGGTGTGTGGTTAACATGTACATTAGATAATGTTAAATGATCTATTCAGGTTAGGATTCTTGTTGTATTTGGTTTGACATATTGTTCTGTTTACAAGACCTAAATGGAATGCTTGGTTGGGTACATCAAATGAGGGGAAGTAAAGACAACGATAATTAAAATAGGGTTGGTTGGTTATAACATAATAACTCAGTAAATATAAATAGGTAATGAACCATTTCAAGAACCAATAATTAAAGAAAATGAAAGTTGATAGAGAAGAGTTACAAACATTCCTTTAGATTCATAACAAACTATCATAAATTATGAACAAACAAATTTGGTCTCACTTAATGCTTTGGATATAGGGGATGCATGGTTGGTTTAATAAGAGATTGGTAAGAAAAATAGAATGTCTGGTTTTCTAGATGTCTTAAGCTCGATAACACTGTTAGGCAATATAAATTTTATTAGTAACAGAATTGTTGCATCCAAAAATCAAACACCATATATGATAATAATCATGATTTTCAGCGTGAATCAAGTTCATCAATGTAATGGGATCATACTCATCATTAATCTTCTGCATTCTTATGCACATTCAAGTTTTTCAACCATGCCCCCAACGTGGTCGTTTCTTGGTTTGAGTGAGGTTGGTCATTTGAAAAGACCAACTAGCCAAACGTTTTTGGTGACAAGACCTAAAGATATTAGATTTGAGAATGTTAACATGAGTAACGAGAAATCTTGTGAAAGGAATTAACCATATGTAGATAAAGATTGAAAATATTTTAGTATATGGATTTTGTAGCTTATCTAAAATGAATTAGCCAAATCAAATAAATATTATGATTCAAAGAAGATCGAGGTACTATAACAGTTCAAGCAAAACTCGTTTAAACATGTTAAAGAGAAGTGGTTATTCATGGTTTAGCAAGAAAACAGGTAGTTCTAAACAAGAGGTTGGTATAGAAGATGATGTGATCTCATAAGATCATATATATAAAGATTAGGTTCAAGTAGAAACTTAGCAAATAGATTGTATCATATATGCAAGTTCATCGTCTTGTAATATTTTAGAGAACAATGATTAATAATGATTCAATTATGCCCTCGTTAACATTGATGTATCATCCAAACCAGGGGCAAATAGAGAGAGTATAGTATTAAGGGCAAAGGCCCATAGATTTTATGCTGTTTTTTTTTCAAAAAAAATAATAACCTAAATTACAAAAAGGACCCCAACAATTAAAAGAATGTGCCCTTCACTCCAATTAACCCAACCCCAGTTAAGCTAAAATTTCTATCATGCCTTATCAATTAAACTCGAATGGTCCCAACTTCCGAGTTCTGAGGCCTCAACTCATATAAAGTCATTTGATTTTTCTTGTTTTGTTTACTATAATGCTATTAATTTGATAAGCGCATTTTCCAACTTTATTTTGCATTTTGTTATTTATATATTTATATCTATATCTTGTTATTTGTTAATTATTAGTTTTCTATTGGCTAATTGTTTTTTATTTAAAGTTCTTAAAATTGTTAATATAATTTGGATTTGTTATTTTGATTTAGGGTTTGTGTTAGTCCCAACTATGAAATATCACACAGTAACAAGTATTGTAGAAGAGGATTGAATACAATACACAAAAAATTTACTTAATTTAATTATTTATTGATTGAAAATCAAGAATTACACACAGAAACTTGTAAAATTGTTGCGGAAAATAACAAATAAAATTTATCCTAACAGTAAACACAACTTTCACAAAGAATACAAAAAAGTAAACACAACTTTAAACACAAAGGGCAATGCTATGAAGTTCTTGAGAGATAAATGTTTCTGCCGATTTTTGCTTTTATCACTCAGGAAAATTCTTCAAAGTTCGTAACCATGCATGGATGGGTCTTTACCTTTAAATACTTTCAAGGGCATTAAATGCATGAGACACTTAACACGATCCGATTTAAAGTTAGACTTGTCCTTGATATAGACAAAGTGTCATTTTTGTCTTATCATAGGACAAAGGAGATTTATAAACCATGTTGTAGACAATGTCTGAAAAGGTGGAAAAGACAACTATCTTTTCCTCGAACAGCAGGGAATGTCTTTATCAGGTACGAAGACGTGAAGATCTTATCAGCAAGAGAACAAAGAAAGGATCTTCTGATTTTGAGGATCCTACCGATTTGTCATAGGTGAATCGGTCAGGAAATAGCTTAGTTGTGTTGAGAAGTTCATTTTCTAATCCGCATCAGCATATTTATTTGTTCCTGATTTCGGCTAGTCTTCGATTTCGCAGAACTTTGAATGTATGACTAAGCTATTACAAAGAACTAAAACTATCTAAGTATAACAAATGTTTTACATAAATTATAAGGGATATCGGGATGTCATCTTCAAATTTTTGGTGACCCCAAAGTTTGTTATTGTGTTGTCTTTTAACTATGATTTCTTGGCCTTTTATTATCTGTTTTTTTCTTTCTAATTGAATATAATTTCTTGGCCTCTTGCCTATTGATTCTTGCTACTCACTATTAAATTATATGTTTGTTAACTATTACACACTGCGATTAGTTTTCACTAGGTTTGTTACAAATTGGTTTAGTGGTTTGTTTCCCTACATATCTGGTTCATTATGAATCAGTCAAATTTTGTACTAATTAGTAATGTGTTCATTTGTTTTAAGTTTAAAGAAAATAATTATATATATATATAATAGTAAAATGTTTCGGATTAACCAAAATAGTAAAAAGTTAATCGAAAATCGAACCAAATAAGTTAGGGAAATTAATTAAAATACCCAAAGTTTGACTTTGACTTACCAAAATACCCACTTTCTCGCTGAGTTTACCAAAATACCCAAAATTTCTGCGGTGGGCCCCGCGATCGCGGGCTTGGGCCTACGTGTCACCCCTGTTGGGCCAAAGTGTCCCGCGGAGCCCCCCAACTATGCCCGCGGTGACAGGATTGGCCCCTACCCGCGGTGGTTGTCCGCGATGGGCATAAAAATTACATTTTTTGTCATTTTTTGCACGAATCTTTGCATGCTTTTACTGTTTTTTTCACAATTATTGTACTTTGAAGACCAATTTGTGGTTAAAATTCACTGACTTGTTTCATCAATGTTGAATCATTGTACTTGGAAGACCAATTTGTGGTTGCAATTCATGTCGGTTGTTTCATCAATGAGATTTCATCCATAAATATCAGTAAAATGCAATCCATAGTTCACACACACCCATTCCATCCTTCTTTCTTGCTTTTTTTCTTCAGTATTTTGTTTTTGAGATACTACTGAAAAAATGAGTTCATTTGTTGCAAAAGCTAAACTATTTTTCTGTTTCGATGGTGAATGGGTGCAAGACAAGTGGAATTTTTCTTATAAATCTAAGCATGGTGTAAAATTGTCAGTAAACTATACTTATCAGAAGTTTGTTGCATACGCCATGCAAAAATGTGGAATCGACCCTTCTGATGTTTGCAAGTTAGTGTTTAAGAATGGTGATGGGTCATTTGTGGAGTTATCCAACGATGGGGATATCTCTGGTTTTCTGCACTTTGCAGCTGAATCAGAAAGACCTCCATTACTTTTTGTGTATGCCGATTCATCGGTGTGCGACGAAGACGATGATAAAGGTGATGACGACGGTGATAACGAAGACCTCCAAATGGAGGAGCCTGATTTTGTTCCGGAGACGCAACAACAACAACCACAAGAAGAAGAAGAAAAAGAAGACCAAGAAGGACGCTTTGCTGGAGTTGCTGATGACGAAACCCATGTTTTCACAATGGGCAATTCTGATATAGACAAATCAGATACCGATAGTGATGAGGACGAAGAATATACCCCTAGTAAGAAATCAATTAGCCAGTTAAATGACTTTTTTGATATGCCCCCTATTCTTCGAGACCCGAATATCCATACACAAACCTACGAACCTACACATTATAATCGCAATTCAAGGATACAAGTAGGTGAGATATTTGATTCGAAGGATGACTTGGCCACACAGGTCGGAATTAAGTTCATAGAAGAGGGTTTCGAAAGTTACACGCCGAGATCCGACAAAACCAGATACGAAGTTATATGTGGGAGAGAAAATTGTAATTGGAGGCTGTACGCGAGGTCCGTGGGCAAGAAAGGAGGGATATTTGTCATTAGAAAGTTGCACGACGAACACACTTGTTCGAGGACGCAACTGAATCCCAACCACAAACAAGCCACCAAAAGGACTTTGGGTGCGATACTGAAAAACAAATTTCTTGATGCTAGCAGGTCAATGCGTCCAAAGGACATCGTGAACGATGTACACCAGCAGTACAGGATCACAATTGGTTACCACCAAGGCTGGCGTGCACGATGAAGGGCACTGCTAATGGTCAGAGGCACGTTCGAGGAGTCGTATGAATGACTCCCTGGGTATTTATATAATTTGCAGCTGCACAATCCAGGTACGGTCACCCAGATAAGGACCGATTCAAATGGACGGTTTGAGATGTGCTTCGTTGCCCTTGGACTCGCGGTACATATTTTACCACGTCATATGTTTACACATTATAAACTATAACATTTACAAAGGGAAACCACCTACGTTGTCGACATAAGCGCCGCAATCTCTGTCATGTACCTGTTTGGGTAAAAAATCACACCCTCGACCGACTTGGGAAACTCCCTCGACATGACCCATGGACCTTGATTACCCTAAATCTACGACGGTCATACCCCCGACCAACAAAGGTAATACCTATTATTGCCATACCCCCGACACACGATAATTGGTTATTAAAAGCCATATTGGGTCAATAATCATCTTACATCTAATGATCGCACGTCACGTGTCGCACGTCGCACGTCGCTAGTCTCACGACATTAATCTTACGTCACTAGTTTTACGTCGGCAGTTACGTGCCGCCAGTTACGACTCGTCGGTCTTACGTCGACAGTCTCTTATCATCGGTCGTATATCGCTCTGGTCATGCGCCAGCATCATCCTGACATCCTGGTCTTACGACCTAGTCCTATGACATCGTCATCTTGGTCTTACGACCAAATGGTCTTACGACGTTTCTATAAGACCATTCTCATTTTAAGGTAAAATCATAGTACTTTATCTCCTGATTAAAGATCGAAAGTCTTTTGCCTCACGACACTCGACCTCGATGTCGTACGTTTCACACGACCATCGCATAAAACCATGCGACCTTGACCGACTAACGCGCTATACGACTGTTATGTTTTGTTCAGCGTTTAATGCAGGAGTCAACACCATTGATGGACAACGGCTATAACCGAAAGAATCAATTAAAGAACATCAATTCCAGCATTAAAGACACCGACCGTTAAGACAGCTATCAAAGTCCTTAATGATCCAATTAAAGTGCCCAAAGACTATAAATTCCAAGCTCAATCCTCAGTTCAGGGGACATCGAAGGACACATAGAGGAACACAGACACAGAATAGTATCATCGAACAACAACCTCAAGCACTCAAACTTCGAAGAACACTCCTTCGAAGCAAAAGAGCCATTCATGGAAGATCGCTCTCGACGCACGACCTACACACTCGACACATTGTTTTCACACACGACATACACTTGTTTTACATTCAAAACACTTGTACTTTACATTTCGAAGTTTTCCTTCACTTGTATTGTAATCTCTGTACGATCGACACCTGGAACACCAAGGACACCGCCCCTGTTTGGTGACCATAGTGCACTGTCGATTCTAACGGAGTCGGCCGCGGTTTTTTCCCTCGTTTTGGGGTTTTCCACGTCACCAAATCTCTTGTCTCTTTTACTTTTTCCTCGCGATCGTGTTATTTGGCTCGAGATACATTTCTTTAGTTGTTAAATGTCCACATCGACCTTAAGTTGTACTTTTGTGCGATTTTTGGCATTAACAGTTTGGCGCCATCCGTGGGACCCCATCTAGAGAAAGTCTCAGGCCAATACACACATCGCTCTAACGATTTGGTAAAGTTTTTTTGTTGTTTCCAGGTAAATGACAAACCAACAAGATCCCATGGCTCAGCTTCACGCAGAATGGAATGCAACTCGAAGTTAAATTTAAGCTTCGCACAAAGCCTTGGCGCGACTCTTACAGGTCCTGCTCTCCAGCGGTTGATCAAACTCAAGCCCAAGTCCATCAGCAACTTCACAGGGTTGATCAACCAATTTTAATTGCAATTCGACGATAGTCACGAAATGGAGAAGCAGACCAACGACCTGCGCTGCATCGCCCAAAAACCCGGAGAGTCCAGCCGTGGTCATTTCGATGATCATCATTCGAAATTGTGGCATCTAAACCGCCATCTAAGCATACAAGCATGGTCTCGGCGACGGCTTACGTTTTTCCTTACGATCGCCAAGTATGGACGACAAAAGGGACAAGACCAAGTGATCATGCATGGCAACTGCGCACGACAGACAATTGCTTGGCTTTACAAAAAGAACTACCTTGGATGCACGACATGAAGGCAGTCCCTTCGACCTACCATCTGGCGATCAGATTCCCAACACCTTGGGGGCTGCAGGAAATCAAAAGTGAACAGAAGACCGCCCATGATTGCTGCAAAGCAACCTTTAAACCCAAAAATAAGAACAATACTATGGCAACTGCGCACGATACGACCAACCGATCCACACGCCAGAAAAGGCAGGACTTGGTATCGTCTCGCAGTCTCCACAAAGGAAAAATGATATACCCCATTCAGCGCTCGGTTTCACGATTGGAGGGCAGGCGGACATCACAATAGAGGTAAGTCTCTATAAACATCATCATGTACGTAACGCACGTTGACGACACTCAGGTATAAATTTTTACACATGTCCTTAATCCCCCGACCCTTCATAAGGAAAGGACGGACATCGTTAAATTACCTCCTGTCATAGAGCAGAAAATTATCCATACTAACTGTTAATGCCAAAAATCGCACCAAAGGGACAACTTAAGGTCGATGTGGACTTTAACAACTAAAGAAAGGAATCTCTCGACAAAAGCGTGCGACACAGATAAAAATGTAAATGAGACAAAGGATTTGATGACGCAGGAAAAACCTCAACGAGGAAAAAACCTGCGGACGACAGTGGATGTCGTCGCTGCACTATGGTCGCCAATCAGGGGCGATGTCCTTGGTGTTACTGGTGTCGATCGTACAGAGATTACAATACAAATGAAGGAAAAGACTTCGAAATGTAAAGTACAAGTGTATGGAATGTAGAACAAGTGTATTTCGTGTGTGAAAACAATATGTAAAACTGTTGGTCGAGAGCGATAGTCTTGTGTCGAGAGTGATCTTCTATGAATGATCTCTTTGCTTCGAATGAATATTCTTCGAGTGTTTGTGTTTGCTTCTGTTGTTCGATGCTCTTGTTCTATCTCTCTCTGTGTTATTCGGTGTTGATTAGGTGTCTTGAACTGATGATTGAGCTGGGATTTTATAGTCTTCGGATGACTTTAATTGAATCATTAAGATCTTTGATGATTGTTGTAGCGATCTTCGTCTTCAATGTGAGTTTAGATGCTCATAACTGATTTCTTCGGTTATAGCCGTTTGTCCATAAATGACTTTGACTCCTGCATTAAACACTTAAACAAACATAACAGTTGTATAACGCGTCAGTCGGTCGAGGTCGTACGGTTTTATGCGACGGTCATGCGGAACGGGCGACGTCGAGGTCGAGTGTCGTGAGGAACTCTCGACTTACCTTTTAGGAGGGATGGCGGAGGTTCTTTGGGTCTTCGCCGGGACCTTATCTTAATACAAGGTATAACTCATGACATGCGTCTTACCTTCTCTGGTCGTGGTCGAGACCTGTGAAATTTTGCCCAAACGGTTTGCCCCCAAAATTTGAAAGTAGGATGGCAAATTCGAATTTTAAATTTTGCTCGTCGGGTGTTCAGGGTTTTGCGTTGAAAAATACCTTGGTTGTTTCGGAACCGAATTGGTTTAATTCTAACCGAACGAGAAGTCGAAGAGAAAACGAGGTCGTGACGTCATACTGACGTACGATTGTGCTTACCAGCTGTTATTTTAGAAATGTCGACGGAGCCCAGAGGTGCTATTAGAAATGAAGAAGATCTCGACGACTTTAGAAGTCTAGCAAGGATTCCCGTGGGGATTACCGTGAGCAAGGTTGGCAAGGTTCGACCGGAAATGTGTCCCGAGGGGTACGTCGTTATATACGAATACCTATTTAAGATGGGCTTCCACTGGCCGTATTTGCCTCTGGCCAAGGCATTTCTGTGTGAGTTTGACCTGTCACCAGGGCAACTGATGCCCCAGTTTTGGCGAGTCATTCTAGTCACCGAGCGACTTACTTCGCACTGGGAGTGGCGTATAAAGTCATGAGCGATCAATATCATCTTTATAGTTTACTTTCAAGGCTTAAAGGTGATCGTACCTTAGTTTTGAACACTGCTGTCAATGATCGCAAATGGGGGACGAGGTATGTACTTGTGCGGGTGGCGATGCTGGATATGGACAGTGATTGGATTAGATCCGTAGAAACTGCACAACTGGCGACGATGTCTCATACTGCGCAACTAGCGATGATGTCTCGTACTGCGCAACCGGCGACGATGTCTCATACTGCGCAACCAGCGACGATGTCTTCTATATCCTCGTCGACCCTTTCGTCAGCCGCCAGGAGCAAGGGTGCAAAGACGGGAGAGGATGAGGAGGAAGTCATGATGATCAACTTTACGTTGTCGACGATCCTCCTGACTGACTATGTCCTTGACGGGACGAAGTTATTTCCGTATCTGGGGAAATATCAGCTCTTATCTTTCAAGGAACGTTTTCAAGGGATCTCTATCGAAGAGATGGGATCGCGAGGAGGAGGAGGAAGGTCTCCAGGGTGAGGCGTCAAGCAGGGACGCGACCGACGCTCCCCATTTGCCTTAGGAAATGTCTTTGTTATTTGTCGTTTCTTTTGCTGCTCGACTGTCAGTGGTCGAGTTATTTTGAATGTAAATGACAAACTATTCGGGGAATGAAATTTAAATTTCCGTCGTACTCGTGTTTTGTATATTCAGTAAGTAAATAACATGTCAATTATGAAATTTACTGAGTATAATATAATAGAAATCCTGCGACTTAGGCATCTATTGCAACGCAATAGCTTAGAATGTAAGACATAGCGCTTGTAAATCGTGTAAACAAACATAGGAATGTGCGACCAAAGCATACATTCAGAGTAATAAATTTTTCTAAGTTTAAGAAACTTAGAAAAAAATCGTGTTGACTTTGCGATCATATGACTAAGTTGTGCGACGAGCTTGAATCGTGTGTCCCTGTAAAGGATGATCAAGTCATAGACTTGGTCGTTTATGTCGGGCGACCTTGCGAATTTAAAGTCACATAGTAGACTTAGTGATTATTGTCGTGGTTTCTGCGATAAAATAATATTAGAGGTTGGTCGTTGACTAGCCAACAACCATCCGATGCTTAAGTCAGTAATCGTTCGTGATGAGAAATCGTATGAAGGAAGAGAGAAGAGATTAGGATACGTACCTTCTCAGATTTATTTCTTTTATTTGACGGGGTATTTGCCCCTGTCATTTATTATCCTATTCCTTTCAGGAGGAAAATAGGTTTTAAATGACAAATCGACGCAGGGATCTTGGAAAATACCATCTATGTCTGCGTCCACTGTGTTTTCGTGCGACAAGGCAAGATAGTCGGCATACTCCTGTAGAGAAGGCATGAGTTTGTTTCTAAGGATAGAAGAACGAACCTGTCGTGCCGCATCTGCTAAGCGATTTACTTTCGCGGTTTCAGAGTCGATTTATAACAGTCACGAGCGACTTTCGGCTCACTTTTGATTTCCTGGATGCCCCACGGCGTAGGGAACTTCAGGGTCTGATGATATGTCGAGGGAACGGCTTTCATTTCGTGGATCCATGGTCGACCTAGAATGATGTTATAGGCCGACGCACAGTCGATGACGCTGAACTTGGTCTGCTTGTTGATTCCTCCGGCATAGACAGGCAGAACGATATCTCCAAAAGTACTCGTCGCTTCTCCATTGAAACCGACCAAAGTTGTCGAACGTCGGGTGATTTCTGAGCGATCGATTCCCATGGCTTTGATGGTGTTGAGAAAAATGACGTTTGCTGAACTGCCCCCGTCGACCAAGACTCGACGAGTTAGGCAGTTACCAACCGTGAGTTGAATGATCAACCCGTCGTGATGCTTCTGATACGAGTCGCCGAGGTCGACTTGGTCGAATACGATCTTCATAGCTTCCAACTCCAAATCTCCTTTGGGCCTTGATGAACGCGGAATAGGCCGATCGTCTGGCGCTTGACTGGCGTGACGTTTGGCTGTGGAATACGTTAGACCGCATACGTCGGAACCACCAGTGATACAATTGACGACTTTCGCATGCTCGGGGGTTGACGGTCGAACATCGTTAGCTGGGGTAACGACGTCGTCGATGATGTCTTTGAGATTGCCCTTTGGGACGTGATACGCCAGCTCCTTTTTGAGAGCTATGCAATCATCTGTCGCATGACCATGGTCGACATGGAAGTCGCACCATTTAGATTTATCTTTCTTAGCATCGTCCTGACCGGACTTCGTTGGTCATCGAATAGTCGCCTGGGCGGTCTTCAGAGCTTCGACCAAATCTTTAGTGGACCCTTTGAATCCGTAAGAGGATATCTTGGGGTATTGAGGAAATTTGGTCGCGATCTTAGCCTCTGCTTTTGTCTTAAATCGGACGTTCGAGATCTGGCGGGCGGGCTCTATTTTGGAAATCGCTTTCGTCTTGAACTCTGGCTTCATTACGCCTAACGACCTCTTGTCGTCGGTATGCTTGCGACGAAAGGCAGCGTCGTCCTCTACTCTCATATATGCTAAGGTTCGAGCTCGGACGTCTTCGAAATTCTCCGGAGGATACTTAGTCAGGTCAGTGTATAAACCTGAACTGTCGTCCAAACCATGCTTATAGGCTTCGATCGCGGTCTTGATGTCACAATTGCAAATACTGATCATCTCTGCATTGAATCGATTGAAATAACTACGGATAGACTCATTGGTCTTCTGCACGACGTAATACAAGTCACTGGTTTGCTTCTCCATCTTGCGACTGCTGGCGAATTGCTGGGAGAATTGATTGACTAATTCAGTGAACGACCCGATGGACTTGGGTTTGAGATTGATCAGCCATTGGAGAGCAGGTCCAGTGAGAGTTGCACCGAAGCTTTTGCACATACAGACTTCCTGATACATGTGTGGGATTGAGATCGTCCACATGAGCTGCTTATACCGCGCGACGTGCTCTGTTGGATCGGTCACTCCCGAGTACTTGGGCGTGAAGGCGGGGACATTGTACTTCTTCGGGACCTCGACAGTCGTGATCTCATCGATGAATGGTGACGCCTAAAATCCTGATCGGGGCTCGACGTCGACGGGCACGACTGCCCCAGGCAGCTTGGCGAGCAAAGATAGGACGCGCTCGTTCTGATCTTCTAGCATTTTCAATCGATGGGCGACGGGGTCATTGGGGTTGAGATTTGCCCCTGCTTGCGGATTGATTCCTGGGCTGGTGCCATTGACATGCGACGAGCCATTGGCATCTGCGTTGAAAGGAACAAAATACGGTTGTGACCCGTTCTGAAATGGCTGCGACCCATTCTGAAATGGCTGCGATCCATTCTGCATGGGTGGTGGCCTTATATGCTGAGGAGGGACCGTCCCGAATTGGGGATTTGGATTAAACGGTCCCGGCTGCTGGTTTTGCATGGTCGGACCTGGATGCTGATTCTGAGCGAACGGACCTGATCCTGGACCTGGATTATGCGCGAATGGTCGAGGACCATTCTGACCGAACGATCCTTGGCCTGGATTCTGAACGAATGGCCTAGGACCACTCTGAGGTCCAAAGGGATTCCTTAACCATGCGATCTCTTCAGCTGCTCTACGGCTTTGCTCCGCCATGGCGTTGATTTGATTTCGGGCGACTTCAAGCTCCTGGTTGTAACACCCCGAAAATCCTAACTCAAATTGTAAATGAGTCTATTTAGAATTATTAAAAGGACAAGGTTTCGCATTGGAAGGTAGGACGCGTAATGCCAAATGAATCGCATGAGAAATCGGGCAATATTGGGCTCGGTATAAAGCCAGCGAGTATGACACTCGCGAGAGTGACATGGCCACTTTCGCCGTGTCACTTTCGCCAAGAATGTACAAAGGGTTTTGGGAGGACCAGCGAGTATGACACTCGCGAGAGTGACATGGTCACTTTCGCCGTGTCACTTTCGCTGAAAGTGTACCGAAGGTTTTTGGTAGCGGGCGAGAGTGCCCCGCGAGAGTGACAGTGGCACAATCGCCTGTCACTCTCGCCGTCGGGCTCCAGAGTGTTTTAAACCCACGACTTCAGCTCCCTTTCATTCTCTATTCCACCCATTTCTCTCTAAACTCTCCCAAACCAAACCCTAACCCTCTAAATCGTTTTTGGAGCTCTTGAAGCCATAAATCTTGCAAATCAAAGTCTCTCTCTCAGTTCTTAACAAGGGATTATGGATGGAGGTTAGAAACCTTATTCTCACTTTCGTTTTGGTAAGATTTCTACACTTTCTAGGGTTTTACCCAACCCACACCTAAACCTTTTCCTTCCTTTGGATGAAATGAAGATTGAGGCTCACTTTGGTAACACTAGAAGTGTTTGGTTGGTGGATTCACTTGATGGTTGAGGTAATCTCCTTTTCTCTTCATTTTAGAAACTAGGGTTTTGATCTATTAGTGATTTTGGGTGTAATATGTTGGGGGAAATGATTCTAAGTGTTTGGGGATAAATATTTATGGTTGGAAACTTATGGATTTAGGCTTTGGAAGATTTGGACTTGAAGATACGGACTTCTTCAAAGGAGCATACGTATGGGAAATTCTAGATTTAGCTTAATCTAGCGAGGTGAGTTCAAGTTACTTTGCGAAAACTTTGTACATGCCAAAATGTTATTTTTCCAAGTAATTGTGTGTTTTACCTGAAAATTATCAATATTGGGTTATTTGGTGGATTTTACCTTTTAAGGTATTAATTGTGGTAAATATTGTAAAACACTACTTTTGGATATTTTGGAAAAACGTGATAATAAATCATACATGAAATGAGTTGTTGGTTTATGTGATAAATGGAGTCTATTTATTATGAAAATGCATTTTGTGGATATTTGGAAATATGCATACAGTACATCATGAGTTGTTTTGAAAATGTAAAGGTTGAGTCCTTTTGGAAATGAGGGTTATCCCGATCCAAGGTGTTATTTCGGGTTTCACGGATTTGAAGTATTTACTGACAACCGGTGTGTGTTGTTATACTTAATGTCATTTTATGACTTTCATTAACTATCTTTTGAGTTAGTTGAGCTTGTGGCTCGGTATTAGATTTTATTAAGTTTTGGGGACATTTGTCCGGTTGGATAGCTCAAAGTTGAGTTTTGATCATGATTTATGTTAATTGGGGAATTGCATGTTTTGAATGCATTTGTTTATTTATTTGGGGTCGTGTAGTATTTTAGACCTTGCTAGCCATGGATCCATAGGCATTTGAGTTTCCCCTAGTCTCGCGGGCAAGAGGTCGGAATCGATTGAGCTCAGTTTACGAGACGTTAGTTTATTTTGTAGCACAGAATAGGCATCGGGTTCCATGATAAGTAAGGCGTGGACTTAGATGGTCGGGCGTCGTCTCATGGGCAGTAAGGTGTAATTCCATATATGTGCTTAGCACGGGATAGGCATCGGGATCCATGATAAGTAAGGCGTGGACCTATATGGTCGGGCGTCGTCTCATTGGCAGTAAGGTGTAATCCCTAATGTGCTGTTGTGGATTTGGAGTGACCCAATGTATAGATCTGGAGTGGTTGAAGTTGGGGGCTCCCCAGTCTCGCGGGCAATAGATCTGGAGTGATTGAGCTCAGTTTACGAGAGTAATCCACGTGTGTGTTTTATTGCATAGTAAGTGACCCACTTTAGTCTTCTGTCACGTGCAATGTATACGGGTCTCCCCCGTCACCGAAAGGTGTTGTTTTGGGTATTTGTTGCTACTCATGTTTTCGGTGACGTGTTATATTTATATGGATTGTTTTCCATGGTATGCAAGTTGTGGTTTATATCTCATCCGTGTGTGATGTTTTGGGTATTTGTGTTTATCCATGTTTTCGGTAACGTATCATATTTATGAGAATTGCATTTCCATGTTATATGAGTTATGGATTATGTTTTTACCGCGTTTGGGATGTTTTTGGAATAATGACAAATTGAATTATGGATTTAATTATTTTGAGTATCAAAGGGTATTTCACCCTATTATGTGGATTTTGGGAATGAGTCTATTTTGGAAATCATATTGCATTAAAGATTTCATTTATGGGAATTGTGGGATTTGGAAAATGAGTGTTTTACATTTAAAGTAAACTCTTTTGGAATCATGACTAAAAAGCTACACTCCTCTCGATTTATGAATTTATATAGTCATGATGTAACATCCCTTATCTTTAAAACACTCATTTAACGGAAAGTAACCTTAAAATACAGCGGAAGATTTGTAATTAAAACATTTAGATAAAATCTCATAATCTTATAGAAAAGAGTACAAGTTTGCAACTTAAAACCAATAAGTTTGAGAAAAACAATATTCAACTGAAAAGCTTAGAGAATCCAAAACTATCATTCATCAAAAGAAAATATAAGCTGCTGAGCTGCCGCAAAACCAAAAGCTTCAAGCTGGAGCCTTTCCTTTATTCTTTGAAGATGTACCTGCCACTAAAAGATGAATAACAACGGGGTAAGCTTACGCTTAGTGAGCACGCACCTATACCACATATCATCATGCATACATACTCGCATAAACATAGCAATCACATACATGTAACATCCTTCCATTCCTTAAGGCACAAAGCCAATAAGGAAGGTCATAACTAGACACTGGTACCAGGCCTCTTCATACATAACATATTCCCTTGGGGTATTACTACCACCATAGGTACTCTTTCCTTTGGCAAAGCCAACATACACATAATCACACATGCAATCCAACTACATACACATAACTTACATAATATAGGTAGAGTACTCACCTGTCAAGATGTCAATTACCAAGTACTTCACAGTGTATAATAATCACCTCGTACCACCTATAACATTCATACATACACATATCATAACAGGCCCAAAAATGGAACTCTAATTCTATCCCATCTCTCATCCCGAAATGACATAGCTAGGATAGTCCAAATACCATAAAACTTTGCCAAACATCCAATTTCATACGCCCCATTTCTATTGATTTCTAAACATAATACACATACCTTGCAATTCTAGACCGCGAACAACAATCCTCTTAGAACCTTTCACAACTTGAATCTTCCAAAATCACCAAATCTTTCGCCTGGAAAATACAGCAACTTCGGACACTTAGTTCTCTCTACTGGGAACTCCGATGCCAAATCCCTCCGGTCAGAATGTATATTAGAGGGTCGTGAAGTCGCTGTCCAAATTTCACGACGATCCAACGGTTAACGAAGGAGAATCGGTCGATCTTCCACAGCAGCTCACAAGAACTCCGTCTGAAAAAATACAGCAACTTCGGACACTTGGTTCTCTCTACTGGGAACTCCGATGCCAAATCCCTCCGGTCAGAATGTATATTAGAGGGTCGTGAAGTCGCTGTCCAAATTTCACGACGATCCAACGGTTAACGAAGGAGAATCGGTCGATCTTTCACAGCAGCTCACAAGAACTCCGAAAATCCCTTTCTCTTTTCTCTCTTCTTTGCTAAAGAAACAAATGGCTGCAAATGAGGGTGTTTAGGGTTTCCATCCCTTTACATACATGCCAAAACACACCCCTATCTTACAAAATTGATAAACTGGCCCCTAGATTCCTGAACACGTACATAACGACCCAAAAATTAACTCAACCCCAAAAGAGACAGTTAATTCACGTAAATTGGGAAACGGGGTGTTACACATGATAAAATGCTTGAACTCACTAGACATTAGCCTAACCCTTTTTATTTGTCGGCATGTGCAACAGGTCTCAGGTTGGGAGTAGTTCTAGTGACACGTGTGAAAGGTCGTGTGCTAGTAGAGTGCTCGCGAGGTGATTTGAATTAGTGAAGTCTTCCGCACGTATATGGAATTATCAACTTGTGTTGTGTTAAGTAACACCCGTTTAAGTTATTTTATTGGGGGAATTATAATGTTTTAAATTCCGAGGTATTTTAAGGAATGAATTGTAGAAATGATTTTATCTTGTTGGGTATTTTATTGAAATTTTATTTAGTTGCTCGATCCAAATTGAGGGTGTTACAAGTTGGTATCAGAGCATAAGTTTGAGAGAATTAGGTGTTGATTTTGAATACCAAGACTCAAACTAGCGATCTTTTAAGTGAGAGAAAGCGAAATTGCACTATTAGGCACATTAAGATAGGATGTTTTGAGGTTGACGGAGTCGTTAGGAACGAGAATCACGTTGAGGGTAGCAAGGATAAGCATGTATGGTACGTTCATAGTGACACCTGGCCAGTGTCATGGTGAACCTACTAGTACATGTGCGTACTTGAATTACTTTAATGTGATGATCGTTGGGGTAGTGAAGGAGGTTCTAAGCTAGTAGTCGTTGGAATAGATGGACGATTCTAGTATTAGTCACTTGGAGTGACGATAAGCATGATGTTTGCTTTAAGTAGACCGTTTCGGGTCGAGATTGATGGTTGGATTAGAACCATAGGCCTAATGAGCCGATTTTGATTTGAGGAAAAACCGTAAAGTTAATTGAGGTAATTCTCAACTTACCTTAAGAGGTTAAAGCATCCGGATGACAATAGTGGGCCGGAGAGTTTTGGAAGGGTATGAGTTGAGACGTTGAATGCCGACTAAGTCATGCACAAAGTTTATTTTGAAAATAAATTTCATCAACTACTTCTTGTGTTTCCAATCCTTATATGGATTGTGTTATTAATTTTGGGAAAATGTTTGGCACATACACAAGATTTTGAATCACGGTTTTGAAACGTGCATGAAACCAGTTTATTACGGGAGTTGCAAACTCCGCTGGAACCTGTTTTGTTTTATTTCATCGTTGTTCAACATTGTTTTGGGATATAATGATAATCATATTTTTATGACGTTTAAGATGTTGGGCAAGTGACTACGGCTTGTGACTTTAACATTGGATCTCCTCCACATATGTTAAAGTTTGGACGGAAAGTTATCTTCCATGATGTCTGTGTAAAATTATTTTGGAGAATTTGTTTAATATGAGTTTATTAAACAATGTTGTTTATATAGTGTTACCCTAGAGGGGGATTGTTGGGATTTTGGCGCCTCATTCAGGATTTTGCTTATAGCAATTTGGCTTTAGAAGCATGATGTTTAGCGCCGTTTTATCGACTTGGAGTCATTGAGTCCATTGGGGTTCATGGAGTTTTGTTTTACGACATGTTGAGTCATGTGAGTACAATTTTACAATATGCATACTCTATTTACCTATGTGAAAAGTTTACGAGTTATGTTGAGCATTTGGTCCCACTCGAGTTTTGTTGAGAAAAGTTAATTTTATGCCGTAAGGCGACTACGAAGAAATGAGTTTGGAACTCTCGCGTAACTTTCTTTCAAGGGTTTGTGTTACTGAGTATTTCGTTACATATAGTTCGGTGTATGGATTGATTTATACGTGACTTAAGTGATGCATGAAAGGACATTTTTGTGACATTTCATAATAAATTGCTTGGTGCGCTTTTGGTCAGTTAAATGTTTATTATCATTTTTTATGTAAAACGTGTTATATCGACTTAGGGGTATGCATAGCTTGGTAACCATTGTTCTCGTCACTTTGTTAAACGAATCGTGAGCGAAATTATTTTATTAACTCCTTGTTTAAATGAGAGACCATTTGGTCAAAGCATGTTTTAGTGATGTGGGGGTCACGAATGGTTTATGATGCATGATATTTGAAAAACACGAATGTATGAATCATTGACATTGGTCAATTTTGAATTGTCGAATACTTTGGGAAAGAATTGAAAGCTTTTTGGTTTGGAGGAAATGTGTGTTTTGAGTATTTTTGACAAATACATTTTTAGCAATGACGTTTTGACGTTTTATGTTCCAAGTATGAAATTTTGAGGAAAGAGCCTCGTGATAAAGATTTGAGAAAAATGGTTTGTATAAAACTATGGCCCGTGGAATTCTTATGTTTTAAACATTGATGCGCACCGTTGGTGTAATTTGAGATTTGAAAATAGGTTTGAACTTTTTTTTGGTGTCAACAAATTATTAACACTTATTTACTCGGATGTTTTGGACAAACGCATTGTTGTGTGCAAGTTTTGCCAGAAAGCGTTTTACTCAAATGTCATTATAAGACCGAATGAGAAATTTTGGGAAAGTGATTTAAAGAGTTTCATCTTTTAAAATTTGGTCACGAACCATTTGATGCATGTTATTTCGTTTCAAGAAAAATTTCTAATGGAAGTGTTACAAGCTTGCATGCCTACCCCAATTTGTGGTTTTATGATGTTTTAGTCGATATTTTCAAGTGATGGGAACGTATGAATTTTGTTTTAAATATGGAAACTGCACAAGTCATTTTGTGTTGACTAAGGGGTATGTGCAAACCGTTTCATCATTTTGTATAAGAAACTGACGCGTGCAAATTTTGTTGGTGATCCGTGTTCCATGCCATTTTATGGTTAAAGGAGAAATTTTGGAGTCAAATGTCGTGGGACTTCTATTGAAATACGTGCACGCCTTTTGTTGCACCATGTTTAAAGTCGAGCAGTTACTTTACGTGCATGTTACAAGTCGATCCATACTAGAGCTGTGACGATTCATTTTAAAATGAGTTGTCTATTATGCTTTAGCGTTTGTTGATAAGCTGAACAGCAATGAAATAATTTTCAACATGATTTTCATATGTGGGACGAGCGTGTCCGTTTTGCGTAACTACCGAGTTGATGATAGTAGTTTTTCTATGCGTACGATTTATTTGATATGAAAATTCTTGCGTTGAAAATTTATGTGAAAAGTTTTGTTGATTGGCATATTTGTTAAAATATTCGCTTGAAAACCTTGAACTCGTTAGGACTGTAAAGCCCGTGTTCCGGTGTGTCCCATTTTTATAAAAATTAATTTGTGTCTTCGCTTAACGTTGTTGGTTAACGGGATTAACGAGAAAGATCAAACCTGTTATCGGTGGGGAAAACCTTAACCAAAGTGCAAGGGTCGAAAAGGGCAGGGACCAAATGGATCTTTTAGGGATTTTGGTAGCATGGGGGTCGGCCCATGCATTTTCTAAACCGAGCCCCACTTTGTTTTGGGTTGTTTGAGGTTCGTGGTGAGCAAGCGAAAAGAAGGAAAGGACAACCCTAGAGTTCTCATTCTCGTTTTTTCCGTGCAGCGCCGTGAAACCCCAACCAAGTGCACCTCCTCCCTTCTTTACCTGCTGCTGCCGCCGGAGAGTGCAGCCGGCGCTGTTGTCCGCCGGCGAGAGTGAGAGAGACTGCCGAGAGAGAGAAAAGTTGTCGAGAGAGAGAGAGGGGGAGACCGCCGTGAGAGAGAAGGAGGGAGCAGCCGGGAGGGAGACCGCCGCTGCCGTCGTCGTCGTTTCTGCCAGAATCGTTGTGTGGTGCTGTGTTGTCGTCGCCGAGAGGTAATCTTCTTCTCCTTCTTGTTGTTTTCCTTTCTTTCTCGTCATCGTCGATCAACCGGAAAACCACCACCGCCGCCGCCGCTGGCGGCCATGGCGGCTGTAGGCTGTTGCCGCCAGGAAACCACCAGCCCAGTGGTGGTGTGAGTGTGGTGTGTGTGACGAGATGGAGTAGGATGGTAAGCCCTTCTCGTCTCGTTCTTTTGTCTCGTTTTCTTTGTCGTCGCCGGATTTTCGTAAACCGCCGCCGGCGACCACCACTGCCGGAGGTGGCAGCGGGTGGTGCGTGGTTGTGTCCAGCTCCTTGTAACCTAAAACCCTGATCGGGTGAACCCTAGTTGCAAACCCGAACCGTTTAAACCGTTTTTATAAAATCGTCATTTTATGTGGAAAGTATGAATCTGTCACTGTTTTACGACGGCCATAACTTTCCCGTCGTAGCTAGGATTGAGGCGAATCCGGTGCCCACGGTTCACATTCTGTGCCGGGCACACTTTTCGTGTTTTGGCGGAAGTCTGGTTCGGCCTCTAACTAGGCGTAAAATGGCTGTTTTCACAGCAGGTCTGCACATGACAGTTTTGTGTCTTGTTTTTAGAAAATTCATAGTAAATTGTAGAAAAATCGTTAGAGCACGTGCGATATGTCCCTGGAACCCTAAGACATGGGACTTTGTGATTATGGAATAATATTTCTGGGTTTATCAGTTTATAAGGGGTTAAACAGGTCCCGAACAGACCTGTGTTTTTAGAGTAAAAGCTGGAATTTGTAACTTGTAATCCAGTAGTTGTGAATTTGGGCTAGGACTTCGTGGTGACGTTTGATATCACTTATTTAGGTGAAAAAAGGTGAGCTGGTGTTGGCCGGTTCGTGTTGCTGTTGAGGACATAAGCTTTGCTTTTGAGGTGAGTTCTCTCACTATATAGGATGGAAATTATATTTGTGTTACTATAGCTCGGGTGTGATAGTTATGATTGTTTGTTGATATTATTGTGTTATGGGGTATATATAATTGTGTATATATATTGAACTGTGATTGATGTACTTCTTGATGGATGTTCCAAGAAGTATATGTGTTTGTATAATGAGTTGCGATTATATTTTCTTGATGGACGTTCCAAGAAGTATAAGGCTTATTATTAATTGAGATATATTTTCTTGATGGATGTTCCAAGAAGTATATGTGTTTGTATAATGAGTTGCGATTATATTTTCTTGATGGACGTTCCAAGAAGTACAAGGCTTATTATTAATTGTGATATATTTTCTTGATGGATGTTCCAAGAAGTATATGTGTTTGTATAATGAGTTGCGATCATATTTTCTTGATGGATGTTCCAAGAAGTATAAGGCTTATTACCTTAATTGTGATATATTTTCTTGCTGGATGTTTCAAGAAATATATGTGCTGGTATATTTGGTATATATAAATTTGGGTGCAAGACGTGATTGCATGGTATGAGTTGGTTGTGATAACTAGCTGTTTAAGGGTGATGCTGATATAATTGCGATCCTATATATGGTTTGAATTCACTAAGCCTTGTGCTTACCCTTTCCTATTTTAATGTGGTTTCAGGTGCTTGTGGCTCCAAGGCGTGACGGGTACACACTGGCGCGCGTGAAGAGTTTTTATAATCATGAGATTAGAGTTATTATTAAACAATTTAATTTCCGCTGTTTATTATTACTGAGATTATTTATTATTGAATTTGCAAACGAAACGGTGTTGGATATTTAATAAGGTTTTATTTATTAAAATGCCTATTTTTAAAGTTAAAATTTATTGTAATTTTTGGGACGTTACAACTTGGTATCAGAGCACAACTTGAGTGAATCAAACGCATCTCGGTGTGTTTGATCTCAAGTTGCGGCTAGGAAATTCTTCTCTTAAATTTTTTTTTGGAAAAATAAAAGAAAGGAAAACCCGTTTGGGAAACGGTGATCGAGGGCGCAGTGTGTACAGTCAGCCGGGGCCAAAGGGAAAGGTACAGTACTTAGTGTATTTATCGCTTTCTAGATCATAGGGTATGCATGCTAGATCGCCTATGTGGTTTACACTGTACTGTATGATGATTGATTGCTAGTGGGAATTAATGCTAGTTATAATAGGTTGTTAAGCGAAGGCCCTATAGGTTGTATGCAGTAAGAATCACATAGCCTTAGAATATTTGATTTAGTTCTATTGCGCAACTCTTGTTTGAGTCCAACCGTTCTAGGATAGAATCTTGTATTCGAATGTCTATTTGATTCACGCTGTATGCGACTGGGTATTCGCGAGGCAACTCGTTATGGCTAATAGGGATTCCGTTGTAGCAAGGGTAGTGGGATGAGATGAAATTCCTAGTGAGCTGGGAAGAGTGTTTACATATGAGTATGTATGCGAGATTGCTTTCTAGAACATAGGAGTATGTATGCTAGATTGTTTGGTGCTTATTACACTGTACTGCATGTTTGTTGCTTGCTAATAGGAGTTTATGCTAGCCTTGATAGGTTGTTAAGTGAATGCACTATAGGTTGTATGCAGTAGGAACCGAATAGCCTTAGAATGTTGGATTTAGTTCTATTGCGCAGCTCTTGTTTGAGTCCAACCGTTGTAGGATAGAATCTTATATTCGAATGTCTATCTGGTTTTCACTGTATGCAAATGTGCATTTGCGAGGCGACTAGTCAGGACTAGTGAAGATCCCGTCCTAGCAAGGGTAGTGGAATGAGAAGAAATTCCTAGGGAGCTAGGAAGAGTGTGTATATATGCTGGTGTGGGCATATGGGTGTAGTATTCGGCGAGAAACTACTTGGACACATCGGATGGAACTTGGAACGAGTGATGATAGGTGTGGAAGGTAGTAGTAGAGCTCCTACTATCGGAAACACAGGATCAATGCTCGGGTCGGGGAAAGTCACGAGGAATCCGAGGAGTTGAGTGTGAGCGTTGTTAGTATGAGTTATTATGTGCTAATAGCTCTTTGTATTAATTACCTAGGATGGCCATCACAAGGAGGAACAACAATCGTGAACCTACTAGTTCAGGTGTGTACTTGATTTGCGTGAGGAGATGATCGTTGGGGTAGTGATGAAGGTTCTAATCTAGTAGTCATTGGAATAAAAGGACGATTCTAGTATTAATCTCTTGGAGTTACATTAAGGACGGTATTTGTTTTAGGTAGACCATTTCGGGTCAAGATGGATGTTTGTGCTAGAATCATAGGCTTATTGAGCCGACGTAGATTTGAGGATTATTTGACGTAATTTTCCAACTTGCCCTAAAAGGTTTAAATGTCCGGATGACGTTAGTGGACCGGAGAGATTTGGAGGAGTAAGAGTCGAGGCGTAGAATGCCGACTAAGTCATGCACAAAGTTTGATTTGAAATAGATTGCATTAACAAATTCTTGTATTTCAAATCCTTTTATGGATGGTGTTTTGAAATTTTGGGAACTGTTCAGCACACACACAAGATTTTGAATTATGGTTTTGAAAGTGCATGAAATCGTTTTATCACGGTAGTTGCAAACTTTGTTAGAATTTGTTTCATTTCGTAATTTTCCAACGGTTCTTTCGGGTAAGATGATATCCGTGTTTTTTGGTGTTTAAAATGTTGGGCAAGTGACTACGGCTTGTGACTTTAACATTGGAACTCCTCCACATATGTTAGAGTTGAGACGGAAAGTTACATTCCACGATGTCTGTATAAAACTATTTGAGTGATTTGGGTAAAATGAGTTTTGTTTTACGGCATGTTGAGTCGTGTGGGTTTAATTTCACGAGGTGCATATCTTATTTGTTTATGTGACCATTTGGGGAAATCTTGGAAATCAATTTAAAGAACCCCACCTTTTGAGAATTTTAAGGGTGTGAGTCCTTTTGGAAAACTCTTTTGTTTAACCCGTGTTGAGTTTGGGACTAATGATGATTTTAGAGTATTGCTTGCTTAAACTTTAATTAAACGCGTTTTGACCGACTTATAGGTCTAGCAAGCGTGGAGCATTTTGTTCGGTTTTGACTTTGAGATAGTCATGGGTCAATTGCACGGTTTTAATGGCTCGATGGGGAGTCTTGTTGATGGGTTGTTTTGTTGCACAGTTTTGCATTTATTGCACGTTGAGTATTTACATGTTTGGGTGAGTGAGTCATTCCGGGATAGGCATGTTGTTGGTAGACCGTTTGCATTGGATCCTTGGTCACGTCAGTCAGTCGTTGGTAATAGTCGGTTAGGTATCTCGAGGTGGGACCCCGGTATTCATGTGTTATGACCTTGACTTTTCAGTAGGCACTAAGAGGATATAGTCTTGGGCACTGTTGGTGCAAGTGTACCACATCTCTATATATTTATATATATATATTTTGATGATTACAAACACACCGCATTATTGTTTATCTAACAATTTAATCCAAGTGTGCAGTTGTTAAAGAACACGAAGATTTAATCTGAAGGGTTCAAGACGGAAGTGTTTACGTCGTCATCATTGTTTATAACTAATAATGATAAACACCCTAAAATAATATACCACTTGGATATTTCTAAAAACCCTAATTGATTTTAAATAAATAAAGTTTTTTTTAGAAGATCTAGCAAGATTTTGCTTTTTCTGACGCAGGTATACCGCGAGGTTCAGCAGGTATACCGCGGCGGCTTGATGTTACCTCTGATTGATTGGTCGTACTTTTTTCTGACGCAGGTATACCGCGGTGTTTAGCAGGTATACCGCGGGTACAGTTGGGCGGTATACCGCGATGTTTAGCCGGTATACCGCGGGTACAAGTTTACGTTTGTTTTGCAGGGTTGACTTTCTCTTCTGACAGTGTACTTTTTACTGCACGGTATACCGCGTGCATTTGGCGGTATACCGCGAATGCATGTTTCCGTTGGAGCTTCCTTGGTATAAATGAAGCATGCTGGTGATGAAGAACTGTAGACCATACCACACAACACAACAAGCAGCAACCAAACTCTCAGCTCTCTCATCTATTTAATATATATATTTTATAAAACGTTTTTTATAAAATATCCAAGTGTGAGATATTATACAAGAGTGATTACCCATTGTGAGTTATACTCCTCTTGTAAGTATTTGAATAACGGGTGTGTGATCCTGTTTATCTCATAGCAGAGGCTTGAGAAACTATTACAAATTCCTTTGTATTTGGTTTGTGTTCTACCGTAAAGAATACATTTATTGGATCGTGTCGAGAAGTGTCTCGGCTGCTGGTTTATCACAGTTGGTGGTAAATCAGTAAATCTCCGTGTCAAGTATCTCTTACCTTTATCTCTTTATTTATTCCGCTGTGCTTTATTATATTTGTTTATATAAACTGCTTTGCATTTATATTTATTTATATAATCTCTGTGTATTTGTTTATATTTACACTCTTCTTTATTATTTGTATACTCTGATTTATTTTTACTGTTTCAGTACTGTATTTATTTATAAAAGAATTTTTGAAAGTAAAAGATTTTAAATACAACCTTACCCCCCCCTAGGTTGTCTAACATTTGGTATCAGAGCAGGGCTTTCAAAAATTATCTGTTTAAATTTTTTAAAGTTATATCTTTTATTTAATGGCTCAACAAAATGCTTGGTTTTCTAAATCTCTTCTTATTGATTTCGAAAATTTTGATCTTTGGGCAAATTCTTTTGAACGTTATGTTCGTGGGATAAATCAAAAAATTTGGGATATTATTATTAAAGGAAATTTCAAACCCACAAAATTTCAAAACAACAAAGTTGTTAAAAAACCTAGCTCGGAATGGTCCGACGAAGATAAGGATAATTGTTGTTTAAATTATCAAGCCAAAAATCTTCTCTTTTCGGTTCTTACTAACGATGATATTGAGCGTGTTTATCTCTTTGAAACTGCTCGTGATATTTGGGAGAACTTGAACATCACCTATGGTGGAAACTCAAAAGAAAAGAGAGACGAAACCCGAGATCAAAGAAATGAAGAAACTTGTCTCATCGTCGACTGCGAGAAAGAGGTATGTACTTCATACTCAAGTTATTCTAGTTGTAGTGATAACGATGATGATATTGATATGTTAAATGTCTCTTTTCAAAAATTGATTGTTCTCGTAAATAGTTTTAAAAATGAGAATGCTAAATTAAAAGAAGAATTATTATTATGTCAAAATGAGTTGAATAATTGTAAACAAACCATTGCATGTGATAATAAAATCAAAAATGAGTTAAATGATAAAGTTATCACTTTAGAAAAGAAAGCATGCGAAAATATTGTTTGCAAATCTTGCATTGTTTTAAATGATAAAATTGCATGCTTAAATAAAAAGACACATGAAGATATTACATGTACAAAATGCAATATTCTTGAAGATGAAATTGCTTGTTTGAAAGCAAAATGTAAATCGCATGAAAAAGATAATCTGTTAGCTAATGCATTTCAAAATAGCAATGATAAAGTGCTTAAAATGCTAAATATGCCTAATCGTATAAATTGTCGTAAAGGCATTGGTTCCGATACATGTGTTGATAAATGTTCGTGTAAACCCATTAAAAGATTTTTTGCATCTCCTAAAGTTGATACGAGAAAACCTCCATATATGTCAAAAATAAAAAATGTGAATTATGGGAGGAAACCGCATGCTCGTATGTATAATGGTAATTTTTCTAGACCTAAAAATAATGTAAATTTGCATGCTTCATTTTACGTCTATGATAAATACGATCGTAAAATAAAAATGGTTAGAAAATGGATTCCGAAAGAAATGTTTAATGTTGATAATCCCGGTGGGATGCGTTTGTGGTTTTAAACCATTTATATGGCTTTGTATGTTTGTCGTGTTTGTTTTATGTCGACAACATATTTTTTTGCAGTTTATGTTTTATACTAACTGTTAAAAGGACCCATAAGAAAAGGGTACCACGAAATATTTTCTTTGCCTTTTGTAGGTGTTTCCTGGCGAGGATATAATACGTTGTTACCTGCCGAGGTTATAATACGTGGTTACCTGCCGAGGTTATAATACGTGGTTACCTGCCGAGGTTATAATACGTGGTTACCTGCCGAGGTTATAATACGTGGTTACCTGCCGAGGTTATAATACGTGGTTACCTGCCGAGGTTATAATACGTGGTTTCCTGACGAGGATATAATACGTGTTCCCTGACGAGGTCATAATACGTGGTGTTTTTTTTTGCTCACATAAAATTAACCGAAAATCGAAGCCTTAAGATCCTTTTTGGTGCAAGTGTTTCTTTTTGGTTATTTTGTTTCATGTCATTTATTATGCTTATTTTATCCCTCAAATTTTATAAAATCTTCAATTTAATATCGTTATTAATTTGAGGGGGAGCTTTTTATCTTTACCCATGAGTTTATGCTACCTCAATTATATGCATATTTTGAGGGGGAGCATCTCTCGAGGGGAAGCATACCGTCTTTCTTGACCCTTTTTGTTTCGACAAACGGGGGAGAGAAACCGCATATGCTCATGCTTAGCGGTTGTGTTTGTCATCATCAAAAAGGGGGAGATTGTTGGTGCAAGTGTACCACATCTCTATATATTTATATATATTTATTTTGATGATTACAAACACACCGCATTATTGTTTATCTAACAATTTAATCCAAGTGTGCAGTTGTTAAAGAACACGAAGATTTAATCTGAAGGGTTCAAGACGGAAGTGTTTACGTCGTCATCATTGTTTATAACTAATAATGATAAACACCCTAAAATAATATACCACTTGGATATTTCTAAAAACCCTAATTGATTTTAAATAAATAAAGTTTTTTTTAGAAGATCTAGCAAGATTTTGCTTTTTCTGACGCAGGTATACCGCGAGGTTCAGCAGGTATACCGCGGCGGCTTGATGTTACCTCTGATTGATTGGTCGTACTTTTTTCTGACGCAGGTATACCGCGGTGTTTAGCAGGTATACCGCGGGTACAGTTGGGCGGTATACCGCGATGTTTAGCCGGTATACCGCGGGTACAAGTTTACGTTTGTTTTGCAGGGTTGACTTTCTCTTCTGACAGTGTACTTTTTACTGCACGGTATACCGCGTGCATTTGGCGGTATACCGCGAATGCATGTTTCCGTTGGAGCTTCCTTGGTATAAATGAAGCATGCTGGTGATGAAGAACTGTAGACCATACCACACAACACAACAAGCAGCAACCAAACTCTCAGCTCTCTCATCTATTTAATATATATATTTTATAAAACGTTTTTTATAAAATATCCAAGTGTGAGATATTATACAAGAGTGATTACCCATTGTGAGTTATACTCCTCTTGTAAGTATTTGAATAACGGGTGTGTGATCCTGTTTATCTCATAGCAGAGGCTTGAGAAACTATTACAAATTCCTTTGTATTTGGTTTGTGTTCTACCGTAAAGAATACATTTATTGGATCGTGTCGAGAAGTGTCTCGGCTGCTGGTTTATCACAGTTGGTGGTAAATCAGTAAATCTCCGTGTCAAGTATCTCTTACCTTTATCTCTTTATTTATTCCGCTGTGCTTTATTATATTTGTTTATATAAACTGCTTTGCATTTATATTTATTTATATAATCTCTGTGTATTTGTTTATATTTACACTCTTCTTTATTATTTGTATACTCTGATTTATTTTTACTGTTTCAGTACTGTATTTATTTATAAAAGAATTTTTGAAAGTAAAAGATTTTAAATACAACCTTACCCCCCCCTAGGTTGTCTAACAGGCACTTACCTGAGAGGTAGTTCCGATGTGCCGGGCCTTGAGACGTACCTGGGAGGTAGACGCTAAGGTGTATCCTTGATTCGGTATAACTAGGCTTCGTAGAGCGAGTGTGGAGGATACGTCGACGATGGAAGGTAAGGTATTCCACGCGTGTGGTAGTGTAGGTCGAATAGTATCGGTTAAGGGAATGATGCCCTTTGTAATTAGGAGAATAAATGCGCAGTAACCTTTTTGAAGTAAGTAGTATATTTAGGTGTCGACTTTTGGGCTTGAGGCCAAACACCTTTAGTGTAATCAGAGATTTGTAGCCGATTTTAAAATAATTATGGTGATGGTAGTAGTAACCCTGAGATGCTTAATTGTGATGAGTGGTTATGGTGGAATGACCTTCGTAGGTGATTATAAATTTACTGGATTGATGATTCATGTGAAATAAATTTTGGGAGTCTATTAGAACTCGTGAAAGTTAATCGACAGTTAATGGTAGGAATGATCGGATTCGAGTATCCTGTAGGGTACATTGGTGAGCACCTTTAGTATGGTTAGAGCTTGAACTTTGAATCGGGATATATGGAACATCTAAGGTTGGGAGACAACCGAAGTCGTTTGACTAGGAATGATTCCAGTTGTTGGAGTGTTCTTCCGATTATATTTTCGGTGTACTTGAAGGAGTTTTGTGGTAAGAAAAGTATTCGAGAGATTTTTTTGGACGGTGTGAGAAATCTTAAATTCCAGTTAGTGAAGGTCCAGTGGCAACTCAGAAAGGGCTCCGAGTGGACTTGGGAACCCGAGGCTGAGATGCGAGAGAACTATCCGGAGCTAGTTGCGGACGTAGACTTCGAGGACGAAGTCTAATTCAAGCGGGGGAGAGTTGTAAAGCCCGTGTTCCGGTGTGTCCCATTTTTATAAAAATTAATTTGTGTCTTCGCTTAACGTTGTTGGTTAACGGGATTAACGAGAAAGATCAAACCTGTTATCGGTGGGGAAAACCTTAACCAAAGTGCAAGGGTCGAAAAGGGCAGGGACCAAATGGATCTTTTAGGGATTTTGGTAGCATGGGGGTCGGCCCATGCATTTTCTAAACTGAGCCCCACTTTGTTTTGGGTTGTTTGAGGTTCGTGGGGAGCAAGCGAAAAGAAGGAAAGGACAACCCTAGAGTTCTCATTCTCGTTTTTTCCGTGCAGCGCCGTGAAACCCCAACCAAGTGCACCTCCTCCCTTCTTTACCTGCTGCTGCCGCCGGAGAGTGCAGCCGGCGCTGCTGTCCGCCGGCGAGAGTGAGAGAGACTGCCGAGAGAGAGAGAAGTTGTCGAGAGAGAGAGGGGGAGACCGCCGTGAGAGAGAAGGAGGGAGCAGCCGGGAGGGAGACTGCCGCTGCCGTCGTCGCCGTTTCTGCCAGAATCGTTGTGTGGTGCTGTGTTGTCGTCGCCGAGAGGTAATCTTCTTTTCCTTCTTGTTGTTTTCCTTTCTTTCTCATCATCGTCGATCAACCGGAAAACCACCACCGCCGCCGCCGCTGGCGGCCATGGCGGCTGTAGGCTGTTGCCGCCAGGAAACCACCAGCCCAGTGGTGGTGTGAGTGTGGTGTGTGTGACGAGATGGAGTAGGATGGTAAGCCCTTCTCGTCTCGTTCTTTTGTCTCGTTTTCTTTGTCGTCGCCGGATTTTCGTAAACCGCCGCCGGCGACCACCACTGCCGGAGGTGGCAGCGGGTGGTGCGTGGTTGTGTCCAGCTCCTTGTAACCTAAAACCCTGATCGGGTGAACCCTAGTTGCAAACCCGAACCGTTTAAACCGTTTTTATAAAATCGTCATTTTATGTGGAAAGTATGAATCTGTCACTGTTTTACGACGGCCATAACTTTCCCGTCGTAGCTAGGATTGAGGCGAATCCGGTGCCCACGGTTCACATTCTGTGCCGGGCACACTTTTCGTGTTTTGGCGGAAGTCTGGTTCGGCCTCTAACTAGGCGTAAAATGGCTGTTTTCACAGCAGGTCTGCACATGACAGTTTTGTGTCTTGTTTTTAGAAAATTCATAGTAAATTGTAGAAAAATCGTTAGAGCACGTGCGATATGTCCCTGGAACCCTAAGACATGGGACTTTGTGATTATGGAATAATATTTCTGGGTTTATCAGTTTATAAGGGGTTAAACAGGTCCCGAACAGACCTGTGTTTTTAGAGTAAAAGCTGGAATTTGTAACTTGTAATCCAGTAGTTGTGAATTTGGGCTAGGACTTCGTGGTGACGTTTGATATCACTTATTTAGGTGAAAAAAGGTGAGCTGGTGTTGGCCGGTTCGTGTTGCTGTTGAGGACATAAGCTTTGCTTTTGAGGTGAGTTCTCTCACTATATAGGATGGAAATTATATTTGTGTTACTATAGCTCGGGTGTGATAGTTATGATTGTTTGTTGATATTATTGTGTTATGGGGTATATATAATTGTGTATATATATTGAACTGTGATTGATGTACTTCTTGATGGATGTTCCAAGAAGTATATGTGTTTGTATAATGAGTTGCGATTATATTTTCTTGATGGACGTTCCAAGAAGTATAAGGCTTATTATTAATTGAGATATATTTTCTTGATGGATGTTCCAAGAAGTATATGTGTTTGTATAATGAGTTGCGATTATATTTTCTTGATGGACGTTCCAAGAAGTACAAGGCTTATTATTAATTGTGATATATTTTCTTGATGGATGTTCCAAGAAGTATATGTGTTTGTATAATGAGTTGCGATCATATTTTCTTGATGGATGTTCCAAGAAGTATAAGGCTTATTACCTTAATTGTGATATATTTTCTTGCTGGATGTTTCAAGAAATATATGTGCTGGTATATTTGGTATATATAAATTTGGGTGCAAGACGTGATTGCATGGTATGAGTTGGTTGTGATAACTAGCTGTTTAAGGGTGATGCTGATATAATTGCGATCCTATATATGGTTTGAATTCACTAAGCCTTGTGCTTACCCTTTCCTATTTTAATGTGGTTTCAGGTGCTTGTGGCTCCAAGGCGTGACGGGTACACACTGGCGCGCGTGAAGAGTTTTTATAATCATGAGATTAGAGTTATTATTAAACAATTTAATTTCCGCTGTTTATTATTACTGAGATTATTTATTATTGAATTTGCAAACGAAACGGTGTTGGATATTTAATAAGGTTTTATTTATTAAAATGCCTATTTTTAAAGTTAAAATTTATTGTAATTTTTGAGACGTTACAAGGACCTTGGAAAGGATAAGTACCCCAGTTAAAGGTAAGTGCGTGTAGCACTTCGACGGTGGAAGGTTGGGTATTCCACGCGTGTTGGTACCATAGGCCGGATGATATCGGTAGCGAAGTCATTGTGTTTGTGGTAATTGGAGGGTTAGACTTGCGGTAACACATTTCGAGGTTGGTATAGCCGTTTTGTTGACAACCTTAGTTTTGTGGAAACCCTCGGTAAACAGAACTCGTGTGTGGAGTCCTGTTAGAGTTCCGAGTTTGGTGGTATAACTAGGTGCCAACCTTTGCTGGTTTGAGGTCGGAAACCGTTAATGTATTCGGAGGGTGGAGTCCGATTTTAAATGAAATATTGGTAATGGTAGTGGTAACCTTAAGATGCTCAATTGTGGCGAGCGATTTTGGTGGAATAACTTTCGTGTATGGTTAATGGACCGTCGGTTGATGATTAATGTTGAGGTGGACTTTGGATTCTATTAGGACTCGTTGGGCTTAATCGACGGTTAATGGTAGGAATGATCGGAGTTGATGATTCTGTTTGGTTCGTTAGTGAACAAACCGTGAAGGGATTTAGAGTTGAAACTAAAATTGAGGAAGGTAGAACATTCTAAGGTTGGGAGACGACCGAAGTCGTATGGTTGGGAGTTCCCCTATGGTTGGAACATTTTCCGGACATAAGTGTAGTGTACTTGAAGGGGGTTTCGTTAGTAAGAAATTGTTCGAGGATTTGTCGTTACAAACTGAGTATGGGAAATTTAGATTCCGGTTAGAAGTCGATGAATTATGGCCGGCGTTGAATTGATTAGCCTTTGGTTGTAAAGGATCCCGATTTCGAGGACGAATTCATTCTAAGGTTGGGAGAATTGTAACACCCCGAAAATCCTAACTCAAATTGTAAATGAGTCCATTTAGAATTATTAAAAGGACAAGGTTTCGCATTGGAAGGTAGGACGCGTAATGCCAAATGGATCGCATGAGAAATCGGGCAAGATTGGGCTCGGTACAAAGCCAGCGAGTATGACACTCGCGAGAGTGACATGGTCACTTTTGCCGTGTCACTTTCGCCAAGAATATACCGAGGGTTTTGGGAGGACCAACGAGTATGACACTCGCGAGAGTGACATGGTCACTTTCGCCGTGTCACTTTCGCTGAAAGTGTACCGAAGGTTTTTGGTAGCGGGCGAGAGTGCCCCGCGAGAGTGACAGTGGCACAATCGCCTGTCACTCTCGCCGTCGGGCTCCAGAGTGTTTTAAACCCACGACTTCAGCTCCCTTTCATTCTCTATTCCACCCATTTCTCTCTAAACTCTCCCAAACCAAACCCTAACCCTCTAAATCGTTTTTGGAGCTCTTGAAGCAATAACTCTTGCAAATCAAAGTCTCTCTCTCAATTCTTAACAAGGGATTATGGATGGAGGTTAGAAACCTTCTTCTCACTTTCGTTTTGGTAAGATTTCTACACTTTCTAGGGTTTTACCCAACCCACACCTAAACCTTTTCCTTCCTTTGGATGAAATGAAGATTGAGGCTCACTTTGGTAACACTAGAAGTGTTTGGTTGGTGGATTCACTTGATGGTTGAGGTAATCTCCTTTTCTCTTCATTTTGGAAATTAGGGTTTTGATCTATTGGTGATTTTGGGTGTAATATGTTGGGGGAAATGATTCTAAGTGTTTGGGGATAAATATTTATGGTTGGAAACTTATGGATTTAGGCTTTGGAAGATTTGGACTTGAAGATACGGACTTCTTCAAAGGAGCATACGTATGGGAAATTCTAGATTTAGCTTAATCTAGCGAGGTGAGTTCAAGTTACTTTGCGAAAACTTTGTACATGCCAAAATGTTATTTTTCCAAGTAATTGTGTGTTTTACCTGAAAATTATCAATATTGGGTTATTTGGTGGATTTTACCTTTTAAGGTATTAATTGTGGTAAATATTGTAAAACACTACTTTTGGATATTTTGGAAAAACGTGATAATAAATCATACATGAAATGAGTTGTTGGTTTATGTGATAAATGGAGTCTATTTATTATGAAAATGCATTTTGTGGATATTTGGAAATATGCATACAGTACATCATGAGTTGTTTTGAAAATGTAAAGGTTGAGTCCTTTTGGAAATGAGGGTTATCCCGATCCAAGGTGTTATTTCGGGTTTCACGGATTTGAAGTATTTACTGACAACCGGTGTGTGTTGTTATACTTAATGTCATTTTATGACTTTCATGAACTATCTTTTGAGTTAGTTGAGCTTGTGGCTCGGTATTAGATTTTATTAAGTTTTGGGGACATTTGTCCGGTTGGATAGCTCAAAGTTGAGTTTTGATCATGATTTATGTTAATTGGGGAATTGCATGTTTTGAATGCATTTGTTTATTTATTTGGGGTCGTGTAATATTTTAGACCTTGCTAGCCATGGATCCATAGGCATTTGAGTTTCCCCTAGTCTCGCGGGCAAGAGGTCGGAATCGATTGAGCTCAGTTTACGAGACATTAGTTTATTTTGTAGCACGGAATAGGCATCGGGTTCCATGATAAGTAAGGCGTGGACTTAGATGGTCGGGCGTCGTCTCATGGGCAGTAAGGTGTAATTCCATATATGTGCTTAGCACGGGATAGGCATCGGGATCCATGATAAGTAAGGCGTGGACCTATATGGTCGGGCGTCGTCTCATGGGCAGTAAGGTGTAATCCCTAATGTGCTGTTGTGGATTTGGAGTGACCCAATGTATAGATCTGGAGTGGTTGAAGTTGGGGGCTCCCCAGTCTCACGGGCAATAGATCTGGAGTGATTGAGCTCAGTTTACGAGAGTAATCCACGTGTGTGTTTTATTGCATAGTAAGTGACCCACTTTAGTCTTCTGTCACGTGCAATGTATACGGGTCTCCCCCGTCACCGAAAGGTGTTGTTTTCGGTATTTGTTGCTACTCATGTTTTCGATGACGTGTGTAATAACCCAAAATAAGTTAAGTGATCTAAACGGAAGTTAAGGGTGGTATTTGCTTATTACGAAAAGTAGGAGGATAAAATATGTCAACTTGGGAAATTAATTCCCTATCTTATATTGGTGCGCCGCTTTTTGGTATAGTTTAGGAGTCCTTTAGTTAATATTAGGGTTTTAGGTGTATGTGTGTATGTGAACCTGCAACTGAGAGAGAGAGAGAGAGAGGAGAAGAGAAAATGAAAGGAAAAGCCATGTGTGTGTGTAATGTGCTGCTCGTCGAGAAAGGAAAACAGAGGAAGAAAACGTTTGGTGTTGTGCGTGTATGGGGGCTGCTCGACGAAGGAGGGAGCTGGAGAGAGAGAGAGAGAGAGAGAGAGATGGCGAGAGAGATGAGGCAGCGAGAGAGAGAAAGACGAAAGGGAAAGAGGTAGCGAGAGATGGAGATATCAGAGAGAGAGAAAGACGACAAAGAGAGGGACTGCGAGAGAGAGATAGACGACGAGAGATGGAGATGGTGGCTGGGTTCGCCGGCGACGGAGAAGATGACCAGAGGGTCGGCTGATGAGCGCCGGCAGTCGGCTGTCGGTGGTGGTCGTCGGCGGCGGTATGGCTGGACAGCAGCCTTCCTTTTTCGTGAGGTTTATTTTGGGTAAGAAACGATTCCCTTGCGTTTTCTCTTTTGCAAGAATTGGTAGAGTTGTAAGTTGCTAGTTGTTCTCCGTTATATAAATTGAGAAATCAAATAAGGATATTTATCGGGTTTTAACTCAGATTCTTATTGTCAAAGATTAAATCAAATGTTTTTGTGGGTTCTTGATGAGGGTAGTAATGGATTGTAACACTGAAAATTAGTATGTGTCATGGTCTAATTAAATGTCTTGATTAATTAATTTTAGAGATAGAATGGAAGGCGTGAGGTTGAGATGTATTTAGTTTGTTTGAAATAAAAGTCTAGTATCAATTGTAATCTATGAGTTGAAATTACCTTTGTTTTACACATTGGATGAATGAAACCCAACAAGGAAGATTTAACTCCCTCTTAATCGGGTTTAATTGAGAGGTCTAGAAAAGAATGGGTGGTGGCTTGCGCAATGCGTGTTCGAGACATGGGTTTCAAACCCTCTTTAGTAGCAATCCGGTAGTCAAATAATTTGGTTTAGTGGACTTCGAGATATTAATTAACTATGGATTTAATTTGCTAATTAATTTGGGCTTCCATGTACTATTTAAATTCGGGCTTGGGTGTAAGCGAGTTAATCTAAGGTCTGGTTTCATATATATAAATCTGGGGTTCGTTTATTTTGAGACTGAGATTTATAATTCAGTGTTTTTACTGGTATGTTGAGAATCTAGAGTTGAGTAAAGTAAATGATCCGGTGTAGCATTTCATTTGGATGGGTAAGCAAAGACCCTTAGTTATGATTTTTGGACTAGAAGTGTAATATACCAATTTAGATAAATTGGTGTTGAGTTCAGGATTTAACTCGATTAATAGTTGAGCGAATTATGACGTACGTTATTAATATTATAGGTGTTCCACCTAGAGATCAGAAGTGTAAGTGAGAAGCTTCGGAGCAAGCAAGTCAGGTGAGTTTTTCTAACTAAAATACGTGATTTTACGTGTTTCCAAGGGAAAATGATTATATGAAAATACCCTGTTAATTTACATGAATTTTACGTAAGTGAAAGCTTTATGTTTTACTGATCAGGGTATGTTTATGAGCATGATTTATTTACAAGCTTTTACGAATGTTTTCCATGAAAAGTATGTTCTACTGAAAAGATTGTTTAGCAAGATGAAATGGATTGTAAAGGTTATACGGCTTTTTGTTTTATGCTTATGATGAACTATGTGAATGCTATGTGGAGTCGGTCGCACGGTGGAGTCAGGGTACCTTGGGATCTCTGATTCCTTGGGCATATGGAGGTTAGCTTGTAGGTTGGAATTCATTTTCTCCTACATGAAGGAACGAGGAGTCCATTGGATTTCGGCGTAGACGAGAGGGTGTCCATTAGGCCCCGATCGGAGTAGCTTATGCGACCCTGAACCCTGTGTTTGACCTTGGATGACGTTTATGAAAAAGATGTGAAAGTATGTTTTCTATGAAATGATTTTATACTGTGTTGAATGTTTTATGGAGGGAATTCACTAGACCTTTTGGTCTAACCCTCGCTTTTCAAAACTAAAACCTTTTCAGGTAAGCTTAGAGTAGAAGGCCCCGGTAAGTGTGCAAGCGCAGGATAGAGTACAGAAGCAGTTGAGACAGCGTCGGTGCCACTTGTAGAAGTAGTTGTTCTCAGTTGTGTATAGCTTGTTTCCGCCAACCTCATATTTAGAAGTAATGTAATGAAATTTTGGGACCCAGTTATGAGAAGGTTATGTATTAATGTTATGTTTGTCTTATATGGAATTTGGGATGTTACAACGTGTTATATTTATATGGATTGTTTTCCATGGTATGCAAGTTGTGGTTTATATCTCATCCGTGTGTGATGTTTTGGGTATTTGTGTTTATCCATGTTTTCGGTAACGTATCATATTTATGAGAATTGCATTTCCATGTTATATGAGTTATGGATTATGTTTTTACCGCGTTTGGGATGTTTTTGGAATAATGACAAATTGAATTATGGATTTAATTATTTTGAGTATCAAAGGGTATTTCACCCTATTACGTGGATTTTGGGAATGAGTCTATTTTGGAAATCATATTGCATTAATGATTTCATTTATGGGAATTGTGGGATTTGGAAAATGAGTGCTTTACATTTAAAGTAAACTCTTTTGGAATCATGACTAAAAAGCTACACTCCTCTCGATTTATGAATTTATATAGTCATGATAAAATGTTTGAACTCACTAGGCGTTAGCCTAACCCTTTTTATTTGTCGGCATGTGCAACAGGTCTCAGGTTGGGAGTAGTTCTAGTGACACGTGTGAAAGGTCGTGTGCTAGTAGAGTGCTTGCGAGGTGATTTGAATTAGTGAAGTCTTCCGCACGTATATGGAATTAGCAACTTGTGTTGTGTTAAGTAACACCCGTTTAAGCTATTTTATTGGGGGAATTATAATGTTTTAAGTTCCGAGGTATTTTAAGGAATGAATTGTAGAAATGATTTTATCTTGTTGGGTATTTTATTGAAATTTTATTTAGTTGCTCGATCCAAATTTAGGGTGTTACACTGGTACATCTGAGCAATGACATGTTGCTGATCTCCAGGGGCTGCCATTTTCCTGCAACAGAGAACAAAGAAAACTCCAAGAAACCGTTAGCAAGACGCACGTTTGTCGAAGATTTTCTCTAGATGGGGTCCCACGGATGGCGCCAAACTGTTAATGCCAAAAATCGCACCAAAGGGACAACTTAAGGTCGATGTGGACTTTAACAACTAACGAAAGGAATCTCTCGACAAAAGCGTGCGACAAAGATAAAAATGTAAATGAGACAAAGAATTTGATGACGCAGGAAAAACCTCAACGAGGAAAAAACCTGCGGACGACAGTGGATGTCATCGCTGCACTATGGTCGCCAATCAGGGGCGATGTCCTTGGTGTTACTGGTGTCGATCGTACAAAGATTACAATACAAATGAAGGAAAAGACTTCGAAATGTAAAGTACAAGTGTATGGAATGTAGAACAAGTGTATGTCGTGTGTGAAAACAATATGTAAAACTGTTGGTCGAGAGCGATAGTCTTGCGTCGAGAGTGATCTTCTATGAATGATCTTTTTGCTTCGAATGAATATTCTTCGAGTGTTTGTGTTTGCTTCTGTTGTTCGATGCTCTTATTCTATCTCTCTCTGTGTTATTCGGTGTTGATTTGGTGTCTTGAACTGATGATTGAGTTGGGATTTTATAGTCTTCGGATGACTTTAATTGAATCATTAAGATCTTTGATGATTGTTGTAACGGTCGTCGTCTTCAATGTGAGTTTAGATGCTCATAACTGATTTCGTCGGTTATAGCCGTTTGTCCGTAAATGACTTTGACTCCTGCATTAAACACTTAAACAAACATAACAGTTGTATAACGCGTCAGTCGGTCGAGGTCGTATGGTTTTATGCGACGGTCATGCGGAACGGGCGACGTCGAGGTCGAGTGTCGTGAGGAACTCTCGACTTACCTTTTAGGAGGGATGGCGGAGGTTCATTGGGTCTTCGTCGGGACCTTATCTTAATACAAGGTATAACTCATGACATGCGTCTTACCTTCTCTGGTCGTGGTCGAGACCTGTGAAATTTTTTCCAAACACTAACGTTCTATGCAAAATTCGGAATTCCTTTCGAAATCACACACTTCAACAGACCTACAGGCACGCAGGAGCGCATGAACGTCAGTCTTACGATTCATATCATAAGAAATAACGTCTCCAAAGACTATTAGGTTACGACTGTGCATGTCAACCTCTCATGACTGACATGTTATGAAACAGATCTTGCGAGTCAATGCATAAATCGCAGGATCCAACAGGTACATCCAAAGCTAAGCTTTGAAAATAAAGTCATATGACTTATCTCGAATTTACGTTCGGCCCAGTCGCCCGGTCATTTCAAAAAATAGTTCCTTCCTCACGATTCATATCGTAAGAAACATCAATCTTGCAACTTGTGTTGCGAAAAATAAAGTCTCTACGACTTAAACACAGGTCTTACGATTTATATCGTGAGAGATAAAGTCTCCACGACTCGAAGTGCAATTTGTAGTCGTCGATAAGGACGACTCACATTTTAAATCTTATGATCGCCAGTAATGGCAAACGCATGTTAAGATTTATAGTCGTTGATAAGAAACGACTCACAGTTTTTGTATGATCGCTAATCGCGACAAAACACAGGTAAAAATTCTCGGTCGCCAATAAAAGAGACTCACATGTCGAAATCTCATGATCGTTAGTCATGACATATGTCGTCAATAAAGACGACTTGTACATCGAATCTCACAATCACCAGTCATGGTAAAACGAATGTCAAAACGCAAAAGTCGCCAAATAAGTGCGACTCGCACATTTTAATCTCAAGATTGCCAATAAAGGCAAGTCGCAAGATTAACCGTATAATCACAAGTAAGGTAATTTTTTTACCGCTTATCGCTAAAGCAAAACTTACACAACATAACATAGGTCTCTAGCGACCGTATCGGCTCGAACGCCATGTCATAGGTCTCTAGCGACCGTATCGGCTCGAACGCCAGGTCATAGGTATCTAGCGACCTTATCGGCTCGAACGCCAGGTCATAGGTCTCTAACGACCGTATCGGCTATAAACGCCAGATCATAGGTCTCTAGCGACCGTATCGGCTGTAAACGCCAGATCATAGGTCTCTAGCGACCGTATCGGCTGTAAGCGCCAGACCATAGGTCTCTAACGACCGTATCGGCTCGAACGCCAGATCATAAGTCTATAACGATAGTATCGGCTCGGTACGCCAGATCATAGGTCTGTAACGACCATATCGGCTCTAAACGCCAGATCAAAAGTCTATAACGACCGTATCGGCTCGGAACGCCAGAACATAAGTCTTTAACGACTGTATCACAAGATCCTTAAACTTTATCTTGGTTCGATCATCTTATGATCGCCGCCAAGCTTTATTTCGGACCAATCGTCTTACGATTGACTCCCGACCCATACGTCTCATTTTGATAAAGATCGTCTTACGATCACCGTCGGTTCCTTACGTTTTAAGACCGTCTTACAATCGTCACAAGTATCTCGCGCATTAAAGATCATCTTTCGATCGCCGCAACTTACTTAATATCATCGACTGGTCACGCAATTTTAGCTGACCAAGCTGGTTTTATTCTAATGATCCAATCAGCAGAAACGACACGACTCATCATTCTACTTTGATGCGAGATCTAAAATTCAAATGGCTTCGAAATTCACATCTCGGGGGGCTAACTGTTTGGGTAAAAAATCACACCCTCGACCGACTTGGGAAACTCCCTCGACATGACCCATGGACCTTGATTACCTTAAATCTACGACGGTCATACCCCCGACCAACAAAGGTAATACCTATTATTGCCATACCCCCGACACACGATAATTGGTTATTAAAAGCCATATTGGGTTAATAATCATCTTACATCTAATGATCGCACGTCACGTGTCGCACGTCGCACGTCGCTAGTCTCACGACATTAATCTTACGTCACTAGTTTTACGTCGCCAGTTACGTGCCGCCAGTTACTACTCGTCGGTCTTACGTCGACAGTCTCTTATCATCGGTCTTATATCGCTCTGGTCCTGCGCCAGCATCATCCTGACATCCTGGTCTTACGACCTAGTCCTTTGACATCGTCATCTTGGTCTTACAACCAAATGGACTTATGACGTTTCTATAAGACCATTCTCATTTTAAGGTAAAATCATAGTACTTTATCTCCTGATTAAAGATCGAAAGTCTTTTGCCTCACGACACTCGACCTCGACGTCGTACGTTTCACACGACCATCGCATAAAACCATGCGACCTCGACCGACTAACGCGCTATACGACTGTTATGTTTTGTTCAGCGTTTAATGCAGGAGTCAACACCATTGATGGACAACGGCTATAACCGAAAGAATCAATTAAAGAATATCAATTCCAGTATTAAAGACACCGACCGTTACGACAGCTATCAAAGTCCTTAATGATCTAATTAAAGTGCCCAAAGACTATAAATTCCAAGCTCAATCCTCAGTTCAGGGGACATCGAAGGACACAGAGAGGAACACAGACACGGAATAGTATCATCGAACAACAACCTCAAGCACTCAAACTCCGAAGAACACTCCTTCGAAGCAAAAGAGTCATTCACGGAAGATCGCTCTCGACGCACGACCTACACACTCGACACATTGTTTTCACACACGACATACACTTGTTTTACATTCAAAACACTTGTACTTTACATTTCGAAGTTTTCCTTCACTTGTATTGTAATCTCTGTACGATCGACACCTGGAACACCAAGGACACCGCCCCTGTTTGGCGACCATAGTGCACTGTCGACTCTAACGGAGTCGACCGCGGTTTTTTCCCTCGTTTTGGGGTTTTCCGCATCACCAAATCTCTTGTCTCTTTTACTTTTTCCTCGCGATCGTGTTATTTGGCTCTAGATACATTTCTTTAGTTGTTAAATGTCCACATCGACCTTAAGTTGTACTTTTGTGCGATTTTTGGCATTAACAGTACCCTAACGCCCCTCACGCCTTATGTTGTCGACATTTAGAGATGAACGCCAAAGGCCAGGACAAACGTATTACCACCTACCACGATGTCTACTGGAAGGCATGCAAAACATATACGGGTCGGGACTTTGACCGGTACATGAATGTTCTACGAGTTAGTGCCAAGAAAGCAGCCAAAGTCATGGACGATGTTGGACCAGAGAGGTGGTCCGCGGCCCATTTTCCTGCACAACGGTATGACATTCTGACCTCCAATAGTGCAGCGTCGGTGAATGCACTCTCCCGTTTTGCACGTAGATATCTGATTGTTACTCTTGTGGAGTACTTTCAGGCCTTTCAACAAGAGTGGTACCAACTTCGACGCCGAAAAGGAGCTGAGCTGCATAATAGACTCACACCAGCGGCTGAGGAGATAGTTCTCCTCGGGGCGGGTCACGCGTCGACATGGAGGGTAAGCGAAATCGGGTATGGGAGGTACCAGGTTCGGGATAACCAACTTGACGAGATTGTCGAGATGACCGACCATGTTTGTTCATGTTTCCAATGGCAAAAATCTGGGTTACCGTGTAACCATGCCATCGCTGCGGCAAGACATATGGGTCGTAGAGATTGCGGCGACTTGGCTGTAAGTTTCTTCACGTCCAAAACTTACCGGGCAACATACGCAGAGGTAATAAATCCACATTTGCCTATAAATAACCCACGCTAGATTAGTCGTAAAACACATACATGAGAACATATTATTCGTTAACGTATTCTTACATGGCATCCCCAAACCTTCATGTTTGGTGCTTTAGGCGTTTATCTGAATCTTTTTCAGACACTGGCAAAGAGTTATATGGTTAGTGTGCATGTTTCATTGAGTTTTGCTTGTTACTACCGTTGTTCTACGAACTAACTATTGTTTGGGCAAAAAATCACCAGTCTCGACCACGACCAAGAAAGGTAAGACACATGTTATGAACTATACCTTGTATTAAGATAAGGCCCCGACAAAGACCCAAAAAATCTCCATCGTCCCCCCTAAAAGGTAAGTCGAGAGTTCCTCACGACACTCGACCTCGACGTCGCCTAGCTCACACGACCGTCGCATAAAACCATGCGACCTCGACCGACTAACGCGCTATACGACTGTTATGTTTTGTTCAGTGTTTAATGCAGGAGTCAACACCATTGATGGACAACGGCTATAACCGAAAGAATCAATTAAAGAACATCAATTCCATCATTAAAGACACCGACCGTTACGACAGCTATCAAAGTCCTTAATGATCCAATTAAAGTGCCCAAAGACTATAAATTCCAAGCTCAATCCTCAGTTCAAAGGACATCGAATAACACAGAGAGGAATACAGATACAAGGCAGAACATCAGACACAAGCACTTGAACTCCGAAGAACACTTGAAGCACAGAAATCGCTCATAGAAGAATCGCTCTCGACGCACGACATCAACACTCGACACACAGTTTAAACACACGACGCACACTGTTTTACATTAGAAAACACTTGTAACTTTACATTTCGAAGTCTTTCCTTCATTTGTATTGTAATCTCTGTACGATCGACACCTGGAACACCAAGGACATCGCCCCTGTTTGGCGACCATAGTGCAGCGACGACATCCACTATCGTCCGCAGGTTTTATCCTCGTTGAGGTTTTTCCTGCGTCATCAAATTCTCTGTCTCATTTATATTTTTGTCTTGGTCGCACGCCTTTGTCAAACGATTCCTTTCTTTAGTTGTTAAAGTCCACATCGACCTTAAGTTGTCCCTTTGGTGCGATTTTTGGCATTAACAGTTTGGCGCCATCCGTGGGACCCCATCTACAGAAAATCTTCGACAAATGTGCATCCTACTGACATTTTCTTGCAGTTTCTTCTATTCTCTGTTTCAGGAAAATGGTGAATAATGGAAACTCCGAACAAGTCGCTGTCCCAGCACATGAGGGGCTCGAAAATGCACAAGGTGCACTTGAAGCAGTCAACGATTATCGCCTGGAGGAAGTCGTTCTAGATCCAAGCAAGCCTGACCAAAAAGTCTTTATCAGGTCGTCTCTCAATCCTTGCCTCAGGGAAAAGTTAATATCTTTTTTACAGGAACATGCTGATTGTTACGCCTGGTCGCATGAAGATATGGTCGGCATAGATCCTGACGTCATCTCCCACAAGCTAAACGTCGACCCGTCGTTCAAACCTATCAAGCAGAAGCGACGGAAATTTGCTCCTAAAAGGAATAAGGTGATAAATGACGAAGTCGAAAACCTTCTCAAGACAGGGAAGATTCGAGAGGTAAAATACCCCGATTGGCTTGCTAACGTCGTGGTTGTAGAGAAGAAGAATGGAAAGTGGAGGGTCTGTATCGACTTCACAGACCTCAATAAAGCTTGTCCAAAAGATCCTTTTCCATTACCTCACATCGACGCCATGGTCGACGCGACAGCGGGGCACGAACTACTGACGTTCATGGATGCCTATTCCGGATACAATCAAATCTTAATACACGTCGAGGACCAAGAAAAAACCGCATTTATGACGGATCGAGGTATTTATTGTTATAAGGTTATGCCTGTTGGTGCAAGTGTACCCAGCTTTAAATATTGTGATATATTTTTGGTACACATAAAATCACATCTCCATATTTATTTTGATGATTACAAAACACACCGCATTATTTGTTATCTAATATTTTATCTGAGTGTGCAGATATTTAAATGATCTCGATAAATTTTTTATCTGAAGAATCCAAGTCTGAAGAGTTTCGTCATTTTATTTTAAAATGATAAACACCCTAAAATATTTTATCACTTGGATATTTCGTATATATATAAATATATTTGAATCAAATATATATATAATATCTTTTATATATAAATCTCTGATATATATATATGCTGTCTGCTACTGTTACTGTTGCAAGTTTGTGATCAGCCGAAGTTACCTGCGTTGCCATGCTCTCATTGGACAGATCTTTAGGCGGTATACCGCCAAGGTATTCGCGGTATACCGCGGGTACTGTTTCCCATCAACTGTTCTGCATGAGAAGCTTCTTTTGTCAGGATAGTATGTCAGGCGGTATACCGCCATGTGCAACGCGGTATACCGCGGGTACACAAAGCCGTTGAGTTTTTGCAGGTTGACCTTCTCCTTGCTGTACACTTTTTATGACGCAGGTATACCGCGATGGTTCGGCGGTATACCGCGAAATCTTCAAGGCTGATTTTCATCCAGTATAAATACAAGCCTCCAGCAGCATTCAACTTCACACCAACTTCAGCATTAAGTTCTCCCTCAGCATTTGATTATTATTCTGCTGCTTTCTTACTCACACTAAATCACTTAAACTGATAAATTATTTTTTTTGAGCAAGAAATCCTGAGTTGATAGCAGATTAAAATCTCTCGATTAGTTGAATCAGCAACACAACTCAAGTGATCAAACTCTCTAAAAATATCCAAGTGATAAACCTTATTCAAGAGTGATTATTCATATTAAAATTTATACCCTCTTGTAAGTGTTTGAATTAGAGTGAGTGATCCACCTTAATCTCTCAAAGTAGAGTGATTCGCGTTTGTTGTATTAAGGTTTGTGTTTCTACCGTAAAGAACACGTTTCGTATTGGATCTCCGAGAAGTGTTATTTTCTCGAGGTGGACTAGCCAACTTTGTGTTTGGTGAACCACTTTAAAAATCTCGTTGTCAAGTATTCTCTTTCCCTTATCTCTTTACATTTCCGCTGTGCATTTAAATTATATCTGTTTATATAATTGTTGTATATTTACTTGTTTATACTCTGCTTTATTTTTTACTGTATTGTTTGTATTGTATTTATTTGTTCAAAGAATTTTTTGAAAGAAAAAGATTTTAAATACAACCTTACCCCCCCCTTAGGTTGTCCAACATTTGGTATCAGAGCGGGTCTTTCAAAAAATATTCTGCATATTTTTTCTCTTATTCTTCTAAATGGCTCAACAAACTAATATCGTGTTTTCAAAACCTCCTTTGATAGATACTGAAAAGTTTGGCATTTGGGCCGAGCTATTTGAATGTCACGTGCGTGGCAAAAATCAAAAGATTTGGAACATCATAGAAAAAGGGAATTTTAAACCCACCATTGTGAAAGATGATGTTTATATTGATAAACCCCTAGATGACTGGACTACTTCTGATGAAGCCCATTTTTGTTTAAACTTTGAAGCTAAGAATATATTATATGCTGCTTTAACAACTGACGAAATCGAAAGAGTATATACTTATAAAACTGCAAATCAAATATGGGAAAGTTTAAATAATACTCATCGTGGAAACACGGAGGTTAAATCTAGTAAAGTAAATATTTTAGTTCACGATTATGAACTATTCGAAATGAAACAAGATGAGTCAATTGACTCAATGTTTAAAAGATTTAACCTTATTGTGACTACTTTGAAAGGTTTGGATCGCACTTATCCTAACGAGGACTATATAAGGAAAATCCTACGAGCCCTTCCTTCGGAGTGGATGCAAAAGATAACATCCTTAGAAGACTCCCGTGACCTCTCCATAATGAAGATAGATGACTTAATCGGTAATCTTAAAGTGCATGAAATTGCACTTAAAAGAAACAAAGATCGGGAGCAAGTTAAAAAGAAATCAATCGCTCTCAATGTCTCAACACCAAAAGATGAGAAGAAAAAGGAGAAAGCTAGCTCCTCGAAAGATCCTTCCGAAACTCTCGATGAAGTCGCCATGTTGGTAAGAAACTTTTCCAAATTTCTTAATAATAATAATAAATTTTCTAACAATGGCAGATTTCAAAGAAACGGTAACTACCGTCGTGGTGGTGATAATCGAAGTCGTAAGTTCCATAAACGAGACGAAAAAGTTAAGAAAAATGGCGACTCGAGTGAAGACGATAAAGCTAAGCCAAAGAGAGGCTTTTGCTACTCATGTGGTGACAAAGACCACTACGCCAATGAATGTCCGAAAAAGAACAAATTCCAAAAGAAGAAGGAGAAAGCCTTCATTGGAGGCGCGTGGAGCGAGAGTGAAGAAGAAGATGACTATCAAGCCATTTGTCTTATGGCCGATAGCGACGACGAGGTAAAATCTTCTTACTCAGATTACGATAGTGATTATGAAAATGATAATGAAAATAATCTTGAAGAACTATATGAATCGTTTCATAAAATGGCCGCTCTTGCAAATCGTTACCAAGATGAGAATGCTATGTTAAAAGAAACTGTAAATGCATGTAAAAAGGAAATAAAAAATGTTAAACAAAAATCTGAAAATGATATGGATATAATTGCTAAATTAGAAACTAAATTAGGAGAAAAAGATTTTTGTAAATCTTGTGATGTTTTAAATAGAGAAATTGCATGCCTAAATAAAAAATCACATGAAAATATTATTTGTACAAAATGTGATATTCTTGAGAATGAGATTACATGCTTAAAGGCTAAATGTGCTTCATATGAAAAAGATAACATGCTAGCTAAAGCTTTTGAAAGTAGTAATAAAAAGGTTCTTAACATGCTTAATATGCCTAACCGTATAAAATGTAGAAAAGGCATTGGTTCCAATACTTGTGTTGATAAATGTTCTTGTATACCCATCAAAAGATTTTATGAATCACCTAAAGTAAATACAAGAAATCAATATGTGCAAAAACCTCCATATGTGCGTAAAATAAATAATGTAAATTATAATACGAGAAAACCGTATGCTCGCATGTACCATGATAAATATTCTAAACCTAATAATAATGCGAATGTAAATGCTTGTTTTTATGTATATGATAAATATAATCGCAAAATTAAAATGGTAAATAAATGGATTCCAAAAGGAATGTTTAGTAATGATAATCCCGGTGGTATGCGTTTATGGTTTTAAATGTGTTATATATATATATAGTTTAAATATATTCTGTTGTATATGTTATATATATAAGTAATATATAATACTATTCATATATATATATACATACGTACTGCACATATATATATACATTTTATTTAATTCTTTTAATTCTTATATATATATATTATGTTTGTTTAATGTGTTATATATATTTATTAATATGGTTTGATGTATTATATATTGTGTAATGTATTATATATATATATATATTCTGTTTGACATTATATATATGTATGTTGGTTGACTTTTGAAACTAATTGTCAAGGACCCACGAGAAATGGGGACCATAAAAGTTATATCTTCATTATTGTAGATTGATCTTGATATGGACTGGATACTCGATAGTGGTTGCACACGTCACATGACCGGAAACAATAATCTCTTTTCATCATATAAGTCATGTGATGGTGGACAGGTAATCTTTGGAGGAAACTCCAAAGGAAATATAATTGGTAGAGGTACAGTCTCTTGCAATAATGTTCAATTTCTAAATGTTAATCATGTTGATAATTTACATTTTAATTTGTTAAGTGTTCGCCAATTGTGTAAAAATAATACAACTGTTGTCTTCGAAGAAGACTCGTGCAAAATCATAAAAAATGGCAAAGTTCTTTTAAATGGCTTTGTAAAAGGAAATTTATATATTTGTAAAACTGTTGTATCTGATAATGTATGCTTATCTTCTATTAATGATGTTTCTACTTTATGGCATAGGCGTTTAGGTCACGCTAATCTAAGATTAATGCAAAACCTAAAAAATAAGGAGCTTGTGAGTGACCTGCCAAAATTAAAGTTTGATAATCATTTTTGTGATGCTTGTCGTGTCGGCAAACAACATCACGTTTCTCATAAATCAAAAAATGTTATTTCTACTCAAAGAGTTTTAGAACTTTTACATATGGATCTTTTTGGCCCGATGGCTATTCAAAGTTTTGGAGGAAATTTTTATACTTTGGTTATTGTGGATGATTATTCCCGTTATACTTGGACTTTATTTTTGAGACATAAAAATGAGGCTTTTGAAAAGTTTAAAATTTTGGGAAAACGAATTCAAAACCAACAAGGTTGTACGATTGTTTCCATACGTACGGACCATGGACGAGAATTCGATAATGATGTACAATTTGGTGCCTTTTGTGATAAACATGGTATAACTCATAACTTTTCGGCTCCTCGAACTCCTCAGTCAAACGGGGTTGTTGAAAGGAAAAATCGAACGTTGCAAGAAATGAGTAGAACTATGCTAAACGAACATCAAGTTCCCCAAAAGTTTTGGTGTGATGCCGTTGCTACCGCGACCTATGTGCTTAACCGTGTCCTAATTAGAGGTATCCTAAATAAGACACCCTATGAACTTTACCGAGGTAGAAAACCTTCCCTAGCTCACCTAAAAGTTTTTGGTTGTAAATGTTTCATTTTAAACACCAAATCCTACCTAACCAAATTTGACCCCAAAGCCTATGAGGGAGTTTTCCTAGGTTACTCTTGGAATAGCAAAGCCTATAGAATCCTAAATAAGGAAACCATGGTTGTGGAAGAATCCTTAAATGTTAGTTTTGACGAGAGTCCTCCCAAACCGAGTGCACCCTTAGCAAATGATAATATCCGTGAAGGAGATGTCTTAGCCCAACAACTTAGTACCTTGGATTTAGGTACCCAACCTTCCACAAATAATATTGAATCTAGTGATGACCCTCCGTGCTTTATTCCACAAGGTATAGATGATCCTAACCTTAGAACCGCTCGAGGCCATCCCGTAGATCAAATTATAGGTGACCTAAACCAAAGGACAACTAGATCACAAATCCTTACCCATTGTGCTTTCCATGCCTTTATCTCAACCATAGAACCTAAAACCATAGATGAAGCTTTAGGTGATGAGGATTGGATATTGGCCATGCAAGATGAGTTAAACCAATTTACTAGGAATGATGTGTGGGACTTAGTGCCTAGCCCTAGTAGTCAAACCATTATTGGCACAAGATGGGTCTTCCGTAACAAGGTAGACGAGAACGGTGGAGTCACACGAAACAAGGCACGTTTAGTTGCCAAGGGGTACAGTCAACAAGAAGGTATAGATTATGACGAAACCTTTGCACCGGTTGCAAGGTTGGAGTCTATTCGAATGCTTCTCGCTTTTGCAAATGCTAAAGATTTTAAGTTATTTCAAATGGATGTTAAAAGTGCTTTCTTAAATGGTATTATAAATGAGGAGGTATACGTTTCTCAACCTCCCGGTTTTGAAAGTTTTGAAAACCCGACACATGTTTATAAATTGAAAAAGGCGCTTTATGGTTTAAAGCAGGCTCCGCGTGCTTGGTATGATAGATTAAAAACCTTTTTAATTGTTAGTGGTTATATTATGGGTAAAATAGATAATACTTTATTTGTGAAATATGTTCAAAATGATATTGTGGTTGTGCAAGTATATGTTGATGATATTATTTTTGGTTCCACTAATGAAAAACTGTGTAATGAATTTTCTGCGAAAATGACAAGCGAGTTTGAAATGAGCATGATGGGAGAGTTAAAATACTTCTTAGGATTGCAAATAAAACAATGTGAAACTGGTATTTTTATTAGTCAATCTAAATATTGTAAAGATATGTTGAAAAAGTTTAACTTTGAAAATGTCAAACCCGTTGAAACTCCAATGACCACAAACTTACAATTATCTCGTGACGAGGAGGGAAACGATTTTAATGAAAAGATTTATCGTGGTATGATTGGTAGTTTATTATATTTAACTGCTAGTAGACCTGATATTATGTTTAGTGTATGTTTATGTGCTCGTTTTCAATCTTCACCTAAACAATCTCACTATGAAGCTGTCAAGCGTATTTTTCGATATTTACGAGGTACTACTAATCTTGGCTTATGGTACGCAAAGCAACCCGAGTTAGAAGTAACATGCTTCGCCGATTCCGATCTTGGTGGATCTATTGTTGACCGAAAAAGTACTAGTGGGGTATGTGCCTTTATAGGTCTCTCACTTGTATCTTGGTTCTCTAAGAAACAACAATCCGTAGCTTTGTCTACAACCGAAGCGGAATATGTAGCCGCCGCAAGAGCATGTGCTCAAGTCCTATGGATGAAACACACACTTACCGATTTTGAGGTACACCTAACCAAAATTCCAATTATGTGTGATAACTCAAGTGCCATAAACTTAAGTAAAAATCCCGTTTTACATTCTCGTACCAAACATATTGAATTGAGACATCACTTTTTACGAGATAATGTTCAAAAAGGCAAAATCGTGCTTGAAAAGGTTGATTCGGAAGATAATTTGGCCGATATTTTTACTAAAGCTCTAAACAAGAAGGCGTTCTTTAAATTAAGACTTGGTTTAGGCATGCTTGAGTATAACCCTTGATAAATACTAACTCTCAAATATTTCATATTTTGAGGGGGAGCATCTTTCGAGGAGGAGCATAAGCGATTTTCTTAAACCCTTTTTGCTTCGACAAAAGGGGGAGAGAAACCGAGTATGCTCTCGTGTTTAGCGTTGTGTTTGTCATCATCAAAAAGGGGGAGATTGTTGGTGCAAGTGTACCCAGCTTTAAATATTGTGATATATTTTTGGTACACATAAAATCACATCTCCATATTTATTTTGATGATTACAAAACACACCGCATTATTTGTTATCTAATATTTTATCTGAGTGTGCAGATATTTAAATGATCTCGATAAATTTTTTATCTGAAGAATCCAAGTCTGAAGAGTTTCGTCATTTTATTTTAAAATGATAAACACCCTAAAATATTTTATCACTTGGATATTTCGTATCTATATAAATATATTTGAATCAAATATATATATAATATCTTTTATATATAAATCTCTGATATATATATATGCTGTCTGCTACTGTTACTGTTGCAAGTTTGTGATCAGCCGAAGTTACCTGCGTTGCCATGCTCTCATTGGACAGATCTTTAGGCGGTATACCGCCAAGGTATTCGCGGTATACCGCGGGTACTGTTTCCCATCAACTGTTCTGCATGAGAAGCTTCTTTTGTCAGGATAGTATGTCAGGCGGTATACCGCCATGTGCAACGCGGTATACCGCGGGTACACAAAGCCGTTGAGTTTTTGCAGGTTGACCTTCTCCTTGCTGTACACTTTTTATGACGCAGGTATACCGCGATGGTTCGGCGGTATACCGCGAAATCTTCAAGGCTGATTTTCATCCAGTATAAATACAAGCCTCCAGCAGCATTCAACTTCACACCAACTTCAGCATTAAGTTCTCCCTCAGCATTTGATTATTATTCTGCTGCTTTCTTACTCACACTAAATCACTTAAACTGATAAATTATTTTTTTTGAGCAAGAAATCCTGAGTTGATAGCAGATTAAAATCTCTCGATTAGTTGAATCAGCAACACAACTCAAGTGATCAAACTCTCTAAAAATATCCAAGTGATAAACCTTATTCAAGAGTGATTATTCATATTAAAATTTATACCCTCTTGTAAGTGTTTGAATTAGAGTGAGTGATCCACCTTAATCTCTCAAAGTAGAGTGATTCGCGTTTGTTGTATTAAGGTTTGTGTTTCTACCGTAAAGAACACGTTTCGTATTGGATCTCCGAGAAGTGTTATTTTCTCGAGGTGGACTAGCCAACTTTGTGTTTGGTGAACCACTTTAAAAATCTCGTTGTCAAGTATTCTCTTTCCCTTATCTCTTTACATTTCCGCTGTGCATTTAAATTATATCTGTTTATATAATTGTTGTATATTTACTTGTTTATACTCTGCTTTATTTTTTACTGTATTGTTTGTATTGTATTTATTTGTTCAAAGAATTTTTTGAAAGAAAAAGATTTTAAATACAACCTTACCCCCCCCTTAGGTTGTCCAACAATGCCTTTTGGACTAAAAAATGCAGGATCTACTTACCAGCGCCTGGTGAACAAGATGTTCAAAGATCGTCTTGGCGACACGATGGAAGTGTACATCGACGATATGTTGGTCAAGTCGAAGCAAGATATCGACCACGTCGAGCATTTGAAACAATCGTTTGACATCCTTCGGGAATACAGCATGAAGCTTAACCCGACGAAATGTTCCTTCGGTGTCAGTGCTGGGAAATTCCTGGGATACATGGTCATTCGTCGAGGAATCGAGGCTAATCCAGACCAGATCAAAGCGATTATCGAAATTAAATCTCCTAGGAATTTCAAAGAAGTCCAGAAGCTCACTGGTCGAGTAGCTGCACTGAACAGGTTTATCTCTCGATCCTCAGATAAATGCCATCTGTTTTACAATGTCCTCAGGAAAAAATAGAGGCTTCGATTGGACCGACAGCCATGAGCAGGCATTGCAAAAGCTTAAAGAATACATGACGTCGCCTCCCCTATTGTCGAAACCTCACGATCATGAAGTCTTGCAACTATACCTGCTGTTAGTCCAAACGCGGTAAGCGTCGTCCTAACACGAGAAGATGAAAAGCACAACTACCGATCTACTATGTAAGTAAATCTCTTCTGGATGCAGAAACCAGTCTGTCTTAAGAAAACCTGAGTTGACAGGTCGCCTGGCAAAATGGAGTATATATCTCAGCAGTTACGACATCGATTTCAAGCCCAGGACCGCGATCAAATCGCAAGCCTTGGCAGACTTCATTGCTGATTTCAGCCCTGAATTGGAGAAACAAGCAGAACTCGAAGTATCAACTGTGGCGACTCACGACGACGTGCCTTGGATCTTATATGTCGACGGTTCATCCAACGTTAGAGGTTCAGGACTAGGCATCGTCTTAAAGTCGCCACAGGGGGGCAAGATGGTATACTCGGTCCGATGCGATTTCAAAACCACCAACAACGAAGCTGAATATGAAGCCCTGATCATAGGAATGAATATGGCCTACGACTCAGGGGCAACTGCGTTACATGTCAAAAGCGACTCTCTCCTGGTAGTGAACCAGATCAATGGGGAGTTCGCGGCCAAAGATTCAAAATGACAGCATACCTGAAGGTAGCAAAAGAAAAGGCCGAAAAATTCAAAACATTTTCTATCGAACAAATCCCGAGAGACCAGAATACTCAGGCCGACGCTTTGGCAAATCTCGAGTTTGCTCTGGTCGAACCTATATTCGACGCCATTCCTATGATACATCTGGCGACATCATCCATCGAGAACATTGACGTCGTCCAGATCGAAGAAGAAGAAGATGATTGGTCGTGCGACATCCGAAATTTCCTCGTGCACGACCAACTCCCAGAAGACAAAATGGAAGCCTGCAAGACCAGATTCAAGGCATCTAAGATAAGCTCTATCGACGATCATCAACAGGTTTAAACTTAAGATGCGTCATTAGCAAGAGCCAGGTACAGAAAATCCTTCAAGAGATGCACGACGGTGAATGTGGCAATCATTCAGGGGGTCGCAGTTTGGCTAATCGTATCTCTCGACAAGGGTATTTTTAGCCAACACTGCGACAAGACGCCGTCAAGTACGTCCAGAACTGTGACCCTTGTCAGCAACATGCAGGTATGTCACATAAACCCTCTGAACCCTTGCACTCGACACTTATCCCATGGCCCTTCATGAGGTGGGGAATGGATATTGTCGGCAAACTACCCCCGGCCCCGGGGCAAAAGGTATTCCTTCTCGTACTTACCGATTATTTTTCCAAGTGGGTTGAGGCGGCTGCTTTTTCCCAAATAAGGGACAAGGAAGTCATCTCTTTTATCCAGACTAACATCATATGCAGAATCGGGATTCCATCCGAAATCGTCTGTGACAACGGATCCCAATTCATAAGTGACAAGACCCAATAATTCTGCGAAGACAGGAGCATCAAGTTGACAACCTCGACTCCCAGATACCCTCAGGAGAACGGACTTGCTGAATCAAGTAATAAGACCATTATTGCTTCAATCAAGAAAAGTCTAAAAGCTGCAAAGGGAAAGTGGGTCGAAGAACTCCCTTCAGTCCTATGGGCAAATCGCACGACGCCCCGCACGTCCACAGGACAAACCCCTTTCTCTCTCTTCTACGGTTGCGAAGCAGTTTTGCCGGTCGAAGTCCAACTCCCAACCTCGAGGCATACATCCGTCGACCATAACTTGGTCGATTTAGGATACGACCTCGACGCCCTCGAAGAACTTAGAGAATCAGCCTTGATTAGAATGGCGTCACAAAAGCAAGCGGTCGAGTGACATTTCAATAAAAACATCAAAATCAAAGTCTTTCAAGAAGGCGACTACGTCCTCCGTCGAGTATTCCAAAATACTCAGGAGATCAACGCATGTAAACTTTCTATCAAGTGGGAAGGTCCTTATCGCATATCTGAAGTCGTGGGTAAAGGAGCCTATCGACTCTAAACCCTCGACAACCAAGAGATTCCACGCAGCTGGAATGCAACACATCTAAAGAGGTATTTCTTTTAAATCCTTTTTCATACGATTTTTTATTTTTACCTCGACGGTAACTAACTTAAGTATCGGAGGGTCGTTGGTTATCCAACGACCAACCTCTGACATTAGTATTCGCAGAATCGCACGACACAAGTTAATCATACGGCTTTCCCAAGATCGCATAACGTAAATCTAATACACGACTCGATATGCGATTTAAAATCATCACGCGATTCGATTATGCAATCGGCTCACAACCTGAATATGTCGACTTAAAAAGGCTTCATATTCTGAACAAATGCTCTAGACGCATGTATACTTGTCTTTACACGACTAATGTTATCATCGTTATCTCATAATGAAAAGCATCGGTCGCACGTACCTACGGTTGTATTCAATTTATAAGAGTGATTATATGATTGAACATTACTTTCGACAATTGCTTGCAATATATAATGAAAAATCCCACGAAACTTCATTCATACTTAAACATATTTACATTAGACAACCCGATCACCAACGACCGAATATGAAAGACATAGTTCATAGAACCAAAGTTTATCCTAAAACTAGGGAAGAGTGTCGATAGCATATTCTGCCCAGAGTCTCGACCTTCGAATCCTCGTCACGTAAAGGAGCTTATGCAAGGATCAAACGAGTTTGACAGGGCCGTTTCCCAACACTTTATGCCACGACATGTTATGAAGAAAAGCCCGCAGTATTTTGAGAATGTGGCTCTTAAGATTAATGTTAAGGTTGGAGGAAGGAATAAGACGCTTTCGACGATTAACTTCTGGTCCGACGACTTCTCTGTCTTCGCGTATCGAATGAGCAGAGACCGAAACATCTGTCACAACGAATATGTCAAACTAAGAAAAACATCGAAAACATGGGTTTTGAAAGAAAAACTTACAACGAACGCCTGTATGGCTATATATGGTCCCGTTTTTACGACGGAGATCCCTCGGAAACACTCCTCAAAAGATAGGAGATGATATTTCCCCTGAAACGGAATTGACTTCGTCCCGTCAAGGACACAGTCAGTCAGGAAGATCGACGACTACGTAAAGCTGATCGTCATAACGTCCTCCTCACCCTCTCTCGTCTTTGCACCTTTGCCCTTGACGGCTGACGAAAGGATTGACGTGGTTATAGAGGACATCGTCGCCAGATGTGCAGATTCCACAAATATATCGCGTCAACCGCGATCAATGCCTTCGCCTTTTCAGGCATAATGACTCTCGATAAGTCATTAACCTTTGAAAGCATCCCTTTCAGAATTACCACCCTCGTCTTCAGTAAAACCCCGACGCAGCGAACAAAGCCTATTTGCATCTTTTCTTCGCGGATACTCTCAAGTCGTGCCATTCTCCTAGCAGAAATGGTTAGCACCTTTCAACGATCTTCCTAAGAACATACAAAAGAGGAACATCGCACGACAAATTTAAAAAAAACGATGAACTCAGAGCACGAACGCCTTAGTCAAAGATGAATGGAAGGGCGAGAAGCTGTGCCATATATAAGTGCTCAAAAACTTTGAAATTTCAGAGAAGATCAGAAAAAGAATCTCGCTCTAAAGACTTTCCAAAACTATAAAAGGAAATGATCCATCATGATCTTTATTTATGCAGTCGATCATGTCAGGTCGAGTCCTTTGATGATCACCACGTGCCCTCGTTTCTTCGTATGACCGCAGGGATCGTCGACACCTGTCAAAGACAACTGGTAAGCACCATCGTGCATCGGTATGACGTCACAATCCCGTTTCCTTTTCGACTTCTCGTTCAGTTAGAATTGGATTAATCCAATTCCAAGATAACTCTCAACACGTGTCACGATCCTGGGCACCCGACAAGCAAAATTTAAAATTCGAATTTGCCATCCTACTTTCAAATTTTGGGGGCAAACTGTTTGGGCAAAAAATCACCAGTCTCGACCACGACCAAGAAAGGTAAGACACATGTTATGAACTATACCTTGTATTAAGATAAGGCCCTGGCAAAGACCCAAAAATCTCCGTCGTCCCCCCTAAAAGGTAAGTCGAGAGTTCCTCACGACACTCGACCTCGACGTCGCCTAGCTCACACGACCATCGCATAAAACCATGCGACCTCGACCGACTAACGCGCTATACGACTGTTATGTTTTGTTCAGTGTTTAATGCAGGAGTCAACACCATTGATGGACAACAGCTATAACCGAAAGAATCAATTAAAGAACATCAATTCCATCATTAAAGACACCGACCGTTACGACAACTATCAAAGTCCTTAATGATCCAATTAAAGTGCCCAAAGACTATAAATTCCAAGCTCAATCCTCAGTTCAAAGGACATCGAATAACACAGAGAGGAATACAGATAAAAGGCAGAACATCAGACACAAGCACTTGAACTCCGAAGAACACTTGAAGCACAGAAATCTCTCACAGAAGAATCGCTCTCGACGCACGACATCAGCACTCGACACACAGTTTAAACACACGACGCACACTGTTTTACATTAGAAAACACTTGTAACTTTACATTTCGAAGTCTTTCCTTCATTTGTATTGTAATCTCTGTACGATCGACACCTGGAACACCAAGGACATCGCCCCTGTTTGGCGACCATAGTGCAGCGACGACATCCACTGTCGTCCGCAGGTTTTTTCCTCGTTGAGGTTTTTCCTGCGTCATCAAATTCTCTGTCTCGTTTATATTTTTGTCTTGGTCGCACGCCTTTGTCGAACGATTCCTCTCTTTAGTTGTTAAAGTCCACATCGACCTTAAGTTGTCCCTTTGGTGCGATTTTTGGCATTAACAACTATATTAATTAATGTTCATCAACAGATGCATATCCACAGTTGTTCACCATGAAAGTCCACCATAGTGGGTACTTCACGGAACCACCCAAAAGACATTATTTCCGTGGTCTAGAAATTTATGTTGACGTGTTAGATGTGGAGGATCTTTCTATGCAACTGCTTGAACAGATCATGAAAGAGCTGGACTATGAAGAACCAAAATATAATAGGTTGTATTTTAAGAGGCCGAATGCAGACTTCTTGACTGGACTGGTAGAATTGAGTACCGACGAAGATGTAGCCAACATACACCAGTATGTTGACGGCCATACTGTGATTGAAGTGTACATCGAGAAAGTGGAGCTTAACACTTTGAGACTCGTCTCGCCAGATCATGTAAGAAGTCGACCCGGATTGTCAAAAACCAAACCATCGTCTAGCCGTAGCCTCAAATTTGGATACTTTTGTACTGTATTTATTAGTATGTGTTTGTTATGAAATAATCTTGTATAACATCTATGAGTTGTATTTTTAATATGAACCACTTTTCAGACAAATTTCAGACTACTTAAACACTACTTTTCAGACAAATAAAAGACATTTATTCATGAGCAAACTTTAACATGAAACATCAACATAAAAACTCCAGGAAGGAAACAACAACATACACATCATTTGTTTCCACTCTTCTGTCAGTTGGTCTATCTGGAACTCCGTCCCATACCCGCCCCGTTGCCATGCCTACACGTAGGCCCTAGCCCGCGATCGTGGGCCCACCATGGAAATTTTGGGTATTTTGATAAACTCAACGAGAAATTGGGTATTTTGGTAAGTCAAATTCAAACTTTGGATATTTTAATTAATTTCCCAATAAGTTATCTTAATTTTGTTAACGGAACTTGTTTAAAGCGAAAACGAATAACCCCAAATTATTTTAGCTCAAATATATTATTCGATTTCTAAAGTTTTTTTTGATACCCCAAAGTATGCCCCAACCAAAAGAAGTTTTTGGATCGATCACTAATCCAAACCATGTAAATATATTATATATATATATATATATAAAGACGATTTTCTGGAAAATTGTTTATAATTTTTAGTACAACCACTAAACACATAAATATTCATGTTCGATCTCTGCTAGTTTTTTAATAAATAATAGTACACTCTTTTAATAATTTTAATTTTAGTATAAGCACGGAACACAAATATATTCATGTTCGATAACTTTTAAAGAATATTTTATATATAATCCTAACCTGTTTCACCTTAATTGTTATTTGAACAAGTAAAAGTTCTGTCTTGTTTCGAGTGAGGATAGCATTTCAAATTATTTTAGGGTTGGATTTTGGTAAGAAGAGAAGTTAAAATAAAAAACATGAAAAGAGAGTTGGACCCTTAAATCAATCATAATTAAAGATTAACACTAATAAGATACACCATGATATATGTACCGGATCAATTCCTTTCTAAAGCGCAATTCACGGGTGAGATGAGATTAAAAGTGATCAGCGGTCCAGATCTCTCCTTATGTTTATCATCTTTACTCTTTTTCTCACACGATTCTTGTCAATGATTTATTGTCATTTTTTTCTTTATTTAACCTAAAGAAAACTATTATTTTATCAATACCGAAGGGAAAAAGGTAGAACAGGTCCAACATTTATGTTATAATTTTTTTTAAAGTACATTATATATAATCAAAATCTCTAAAAAAATTACATTCAACTCTAACAACTACTCTATTTTATCAATTTCAACACTAATTTTATTATTAAAATATTTTATAAATATATCATCCCAACAAACTATTACAAAAATTATAAAACACATTCAACCTAATTGATGAAAGTAATTATAGTAATAATCTTTCTCCTATATTAACATTTAAAATTTTCTCTAAATTAGAAGAGGTTCTTATAAGAACCTTCTTTTTGTGTTTTTTGTGTCATCTCATTTTCACCTCATTAATTTAAAAATTCACATAAAAGTCCATAATGGTAGTTCTTATAAAAACCTCATTTTGCTGAGTCTTATGCATTTGTCTACACCAATAATTATTATATATTTATAAATAAATATCGAATATTAAATTTAGGGAAATTAATTAAAATGCCACAAGTTTGACCTCTTGTTACCAAAATGACACAAATCTCTCCAGCTTTACCAAAATGCCACAAAAGCCCGCGATGGCCCCGCGATCGCGGGCCCCAGGCCCACGTGGCAAATAGTTTCGCCCGTGTTGGCAAGTTTGGTCCTTCGTGGCCTGCGGTGGTCCTCCGCGATGGGCCTGCGGTAGGGCAGAAATTACATTTTTGGTCCTTTTTGTTTTTTTTGGTCGCAAACTGCAGCTCAAAAAAAAACTGGTGGCCAAAAGAAATTTTAGCAAAACCAAGCTGCGTGAGCACGAGATTTTGGAGCTGCATTCGTGTCCGCAGGTCGCGCTCGCACACAAGTTCGACGATTTTAGCGTACGAAATCGTCAATCGGCACCCCCCCCTGCGCGCGGGTAGGTGTTGGAGTAAAACCAAGCAAGGAGCTTGTCAACTCCTCACACTTCTTTCCTTATAAACCATTGAATTTTTACTCTCTCTTCCTATGTGGGACACTTTCCCACACCCAACTTGGTTTTTGCTAAATTCATCCAATTACTCAACTTTGAGCATCGATATCCCATTCACACATACTCCGTTTTGGACGCATTATATATCGTTTCGAAGCTCTCATATATAAGAACATAAACCCACTAATAGTTAATTATATATACTACATATATATATATATATATATATATATATATATATATATATATATATATATATATATATATATATTTAAATGTGTCCAAAGTTCCCTAAAAACCATTTATGGTGTTGTTTGTATTAAACTTTTTTTTTGTATACAAATGGAAGATATCTATCTTCCATGAGGTTGTTTTCAATTAGGATGAGAACAAATTTGAGACGTATTAGATGAAGAAAACATGTCTCTTGAATGACATGCATTACTTAAAATCTGATGTCATATTAGCATTTTGCTCTTAACACATTGTTGTGTAAAATATAGGATTTTGCATTATACCTTTGCTTTATTATAGCCTAAAGATAGAAGGGAATAGGTTAAAATCGCATTTTTCAAGGAAGTTCTTTCTATTACAAAAGCATATGTGTGTGTCAAACTGTCAATGTGTATGCATGTGTGTGTATTTCTGATAAATTTAGGAATTGTTCCTTCATTTGTGGACTTCAGTTTTGAAGTTGATTTCTACAGTAGGGTAGAACATCCTTAAAAGACTTCTTTAACTTGCACCAATCCCATATAGTAATTACAATCTTGACATTGATGGATCGCAAACCATTCACAAATATCACCATTTGAAGTTATATCAAGAGGATGAATCTGGTTTCATGTCTGTTAAGAAATTCATGGTTGTGGAATCATATGTTGGTTTTGGATGCATATATCTGCTACAGTCTCATTTAACACGGTTGAAATTCACATTTTTACATGGTCTTACTAAAAACCATTTATGGTTTTTACTAAACTTTGTACACATTTAAATATATATATATATATATATATATATATGTGGTATATAATTAACTCTTAGTGGGTTTATGTTCTCCTATATGAGAGATTCGAAACGATATATAATGCGTCCAAAACGGAGTATGTGTGAATGAGATATCGATGCTCAAAGTTGAGTAATTGGATGAATTTAGCAAAAACCAAGTTGGGTGTGGGAAGATGTCCCACATAGGAAGAGAGAGTAAAAATTCAATGGTTTATAAGGAAAGAAGTGTGAGGAGTTGACAAGCTCCTTGCATGGTTTTACTCCAACACCTACCCGCGCGCAGGGGGGTGTCGATTGACGATTTCGTAAGCTAAAATCGTCGAACTTGTTTGCGGACACGAATGCAGCTCCAAAATCTCGTGCTCACGCAGCTCGGTTTTGCTAAAATTTCTTTTGGCCACCAGTTTTTTTTTGAGCTGCAGTTTGCGACCAAAAAAACAAAAAGGACCAAAAATGTAATTTATGCCCTACCGCGGGCCCATCGCGGGGGACCACCGCGGGCCGCGAAGGACCAAACTTGCCAACACGGGCAAAGTTGGGGGGCTCCGCGAGACTTTTGGCCGAAACAATTTGCCACGTGGGCCTGGGGGCCGCGATCGTGGGGCCCATCGTGGGCTTTTGTGACATTTTGGTAAACCTGGAGAGATTTGTGGCATTTTGGTAACAAGAGGTCAAACTTGTGGCATTTTAATTAATTTCCCTTAAATTTAAGTACCATTAGGAATGATGACATTGACATTTTACACAAAATTCATGGTAAGAACCAATGTTCTTAAATAAGAAACCAGAGGGGATATGGTTCTTATAAGAACTCTTCACAATGGTAGTTCCTACAAGCAATATCATTTTTTGCTTATAAGAACCTTGCATTGGAGATGCTCTTAAAGTACCAAGTCAATTACTTTTATGACCCTGACTTGAAAATTTGTTACATTTTTAGTCTAAATCATTTTAGCAAGTTTTTGAGAATTCCAGGATAACCCCTCTTATGTTTAGGAATTTTCAAAAGTGGTCCAAAATGGTGAAATTTCAAGGAAAGCTAGTGTGTTTAATGGTTACAATCTCTCTACAAAAACAGATATACGTCTTCAGGAAAATAAAACTATTTTCTTTTGATTTTCATTTTGCAAACTAAAAGTTTTATGAAAACGGTTTCATTACAGGCAAGGTATGTATACATCATGTTACCTTTTTAGATTCTACATCTGTATCTATACCTATACGTGGATATATTGAGTTTGTTTGACTTGACTTAATTTTTAATATATTTAATGGAAATGCAATGTAACATTTATGGCTTAATTACACGTGACAATTACGTTGTTTTATTTTAATCGTAGTAATTTTAACGTTAAATTAATCACCTATGTTGTACGCCACTTGAATTATAATTTGTTACATTATTATTATTATGTATAGAAATTTCCAATCCCAACAAAGCTACTATGATTATTATGCTAAATTAAAGCCTAAAAGCGTATAAAATTTATCTACTCATACTGTTTTATCGAAGCTTAGGTGGCCATCATGATGCCGACAATTTTTTTGTAGGTACAACAATAAAATTGCATCAGTCTGCCATTATGTTAAAACCACAACTTAAATCAACCCATTAAACACCGTGGAGATAAAATTGATAAATACAATAGCATAAATTATGATCAATCCAAAAATATCCCCGAATAATCAATATAATCATAAAAAGTTAATAACTTTTTTATATAAATAAATATGATTCGTATTTAAAAAGTCTGAATTATGAGCCAAGTCGACCATCCCTTGATTGGAAAGATGCACCGCGTTTGGTGGGCTCCCCAAAAGGACCAAACGCCAGTTTGGTTTGGTTTTTTTTGCTCGTTTATAATTTTTAAAATATAAAATATACGACCATAAAACTATAAGGGCTAATAAAATATAAAAAATTAATTAACTTTTCATTTATAAGAATATAAAACAATAATTATTTTAGTTGGTTTTTGTCAATTGGGTTTACTTTATCAACTAACTGATTAATTTATCAGTTAATATTTTAACTATCAATTAATTTGTAAGATAATAGCAAGCTTATTAAATAATTATTATCTAAGTTAGGGGACGTTTACAAAACGCTTATCCGGGTAAGTGCTTACCAAGTCATATTAGCTTATCGGATGAACATGGCAAAGACCAAGAATCTTACCCGGTAAGAGCGGAAGCAAAGACCGAGAGTCTTACCCGGTAAGTGAGTGCGACAACTCTTACCACGGTTAGCGCTTACCGAGTTACCGGCTAAATTGTAGCATACGATGCCATTTTGGTGGACTAAAATCTTACCCAGGAAGTAGGTGATAGTGTTGAATTTCACCGGTAAGCACTTATCCGGATAAGTGATTAGGTAAACGGCCCCTTAGTCTATTGAAGTTATTTTATTGGATTTTTATTAAGTCGTATATGAATAAACTTGTGTATAAATTGGAAAAGTTCTTGTTTGACGCTACTTTTTTATAAATGAAAGTAGTGTGTTTTTAGTTGGGTCATTGGGTGTGAAAGATTTGGAAAAAACTTGGTTTTTTGCATATAATTTTCCCAAGTTTATTGAATAAACCATTTATTATATTATTAAGTCATTATCAAACAATCATATATAACTAACTGAATAAACTGTGAGTCTCGTTAAACTCATTAAGTTGTTAACGCCTAACAACTATTTTTTATATTATTAAGTCACTATCAAACAATCATATATAACTAGCTAAATAAACTGTGAGTCTCATTAAACTCATTAAGTTGCTAACAAACATGTCCATAGTCTAAAATTTATGACAATAAGCTTTAAATAATTACAAATCTGTTGGAGATTTTAAGGGTTCATTTGGTTTACACGAATGAAACGGATTAGATTTTATGTAGGGATTTGAGTTTGGAGAGATTTGGAATCCTTTTGTGTGTTTGGTTCGTAAGATCTGGAATGAACTTGAATTCCATTATATATAAAATTATTAAAAAATTATAAAAAATCATAAAATAATTAAATTATGTTTTATTAAATTGATTATTAGAATAATGTTCTTAATATATTTTTAAACATTATTATATACAAATCCTACAAAATCCCTTGAAATCCTAACCATGCCCGTGGGATTTCCAAAACCTATGTTTGAGGGATTTCAAAGAAATCATAGGAAATCCAGACAATCCTGCAAACCAAACGTGATATTGAAATGGATTTGAAATCCAAACCCACAAATTCATTTTATTCTTGCAAACCAAACTGACCCTAAGTAATGGATGGTTAATGATCCCAAGTGGACACTTAATTAGTTAAAATGGTCGGTGGTCAATTGACTAATGTGTTTTTTTATATTATGAAATATGTGATTTGGTGTTGGTTTGGGTTGAACAATGGGATTAGGATACCTTGGGATTGTGAAACCCTTAGGAGTAATATTATATCACGTGCCTTGAATTTGTTTCATGTGCACATTGGACTAACATCTACTGGGGCCATGGGGATCTACCGGGGACTCGATTGTGGACATCACGATGGAGTGATAGTTGGCTATGAACACTGTGCAAAGACCCGTGTTGTGTTGAATGTCTATGTGTTGTTGTTGGGCCTTCATGGCGGATTTTGTGTTCTTTTGGAAATGTTAAAACTGTCTTTGAGAGGGAATTCACTAGACCTTATGGTCTAACCCTCATTTTTCAAACTTAAAGTCATTTTCAGGTAAGAGTATAGTTGAGAGTCCATCCAAAGGGAAAGAGAAGAGGTGATGCCGTAGAAGAGGCACGGTTTGGTATAGACTTGTAGTTCACCATTAGACTTATTATAAATCTCAGTTGTCGATGTGTATATCCGTTGCGAACCTTGAGTTGAGATTGATGTATTTTGGTATAATCCGGGACCTTTTTGGCTTTAATGCTGTATTTATGTTATTGTGGATTTTGGGTTGTTCATTATGCTTATTCAAAAATGGAATAACGCCGATGTAATATCATGCTATGGGTTAATGAAAATGTCTGAGTTTTGGATATTGGCGCTGTTATGATAATTCCAACGATGCTCTAATATTCCGTTTTGAGTTGATTTTCATATGGAAAAACATAACCAAAAACCAGATTTAATCGGTTGATACCTTAAACTCGTTCATACCTAAAAGTGGTTCATTACAAAAACTGAATAATATCACTACATACCATTTAAATAGAACCATATGATTACCTTAAATAGAACCATATGGTTACCTTAAACCGGTTCATTATGAAAGCATTGTATACATCGAAAGAATTTGACTTTGAAATATTTTAAATAGAATTTGATAGATTTTGACACGCATTTGGCTGACGAATTGGAATATAAAATGATTGGATTCAATTCTTTCATTTAAGCCAATGAATTAGATAAATTTCTTAATTTGTGGAATTCAAATGATTTCTTCATTTTCATTATACACATGACTTGGAATTTGATCAAAGAAATTACTTATTCCAATTTCTTCAAAATCAAAAACCAAACACCCCCTTATTATTTTCATTCCCCTAAATCAAACAACCATAATTACCAAGAATGCAATAAAAAAGGAAACAAATAGTAGGGCAGTGACCCCCCCCCCCCCCCCCCTAACAAGTAGAGAAAAAAAACAAAATGGGCCGAGTTTGGGCCGAATACAATAAAGCCCATGTAGCTTACCATTTTTACGGCCCAAAGGCGGACCCAGTAAAAAAATATTGCCAAAGGGAAAAATATTATCTCCTCTCTCTCTCTCTCTCTCTCTCTCTTCCCACCGCTGCAGCTCCGGCGCCGGCCTCTTTCCCCCATTCTTCCCGGCGACCTTCTCTAGTCCTCCGGTGGTGAAAAAAGAGGTAATATCGTGGGTTTTTTTTGTTCATTAGGTTCTCATTCATGCTTTGGTTGATGAGGAAATTTGTGCAAAATGTATATATATAAGTTTTAATCCATGCTTTGATTGATGCGGAAATTTGATCAAAATGCATATATAGGTTTGCATTCATTTTTGATTGATGAGGAATTTGATTCATGCTTCGTTTAGTAGCATGTATGATCACACTGCACACCAGTGACCAGACGAAAAAGCTAGTAGTTCAGATTTCAGAAATTTTCAACACTTCATTGATTATTCAACATAATTTCGAAGGTTCTTTAGTTGGAGAATCAAAAGATCTAATGAGAAGCCAAAAAAACTAGGGCTATAACTGTGAACAGATGAAAGACAACAAAAAGAAGAATTGTTCTTTTCTATTGTTTAACCCAAGTTCACTGGACATAACAATAGGTGTGCTAAAATTGCGTATACATGATTCTCTTAGAAAAATAAATCTGCTTGATGAACAGCTCCCAGCACAAACAAACATAGGCACAGGGCCATTATAGTTACAGCTACTGGTTTGACACTGAATTCTGGGCACAAAAATGACATTAGGTTTGCGATGTGCCGCCGATTGCCCGGGTTTATGTGTTTATCTTTATGTGATGAGCACTGTTTGTGTTCTACGTAATTTGTTCATCAAGTGTTTGATAAAATGCTTCATAGAGCTGGAACATTCATAATACCATTGCCAAACTTGGTTGCTTGTTAACGTATTTACCTTTGAGTAACTTATTTTATTTGAATTGTTACATCATGGACCATGGTGATTCGTGAGGGAAGAATGTGATTATTGTCCATAGATGATCATTTTGGGTTGTAATTTCAGCTAAAATCTTTTCCTTTTTTCAGGTGTAATACCCTTCAGAATAATTGTATCAAGCAATCATGATCAGGGGTCAGCTAAATCTTACTAGTTCGTAAGCATATTCGTTGGAATTTGCATAAGATCATCGTGTAGTCACTTTCTTTTAGCCTGAAGAAACCTATTATTTCACGTTTGAGGAATCCATTGATACAATGGCAATCAAGCGTATGTTTAACTACATTCCAACATTGAGATACTCCTCAGAGGCGTTACTTAAAAACGGAGACAGGTTGAAACAAACAAGAATATTTTCCAGCCAAGATCTTGTTGAATTCTCGAAGCTGAGTTTTGATGCAAACCCTCTGCATCTAGATCCTGAATTTGCAAGGAATGCTGGATTTAAAGATATAGTGGTTCCTGGAATGCTTGTTGCATCTCTATTTCCAAGGATCATTGCTTCTCATTTCGTAAGCTGTTCACACCTTTCTTGTATACATATTGCCTTCCATATTCGTCTAAATGGCAGAGGGTTAGAAACAACTTCTCCAAAATGGAAAAATAGAGAAAATGGGGATTTTGAGCTAATATTTTGCTCCAACAATTTCCCCAAAACTATCTCCAAAATGGAGAAAGAAGATTATTGTGGTTTGTAACCCATATGCACCGATGTATCCAAATTGTGGTTTGAAACCTGAAAATTGTACTACTGATTTTGTAGCCTGGAGCAGTATATGCCTCGCAGACATTGCACTTCAGATCGCCGGTTTACGTGGAGGAGGAGATTATTGGTGAAGTGGAAGCCACTAGCATAAGAGAATCAAAGAAGAAATATGTGTGAGTCGAAATTGGAACTCTTGAATCTTGATTTCATTTGAACTGCAAGTTCTAACTCTTATTTTGTGACTTGGGTTAGTGCCAAGTTTACAACCAGGTGCTTCAACAACAATGGGGTTCTTGTTCTTGATGGAGAGGCTATGGCTGTCCTACCAACACTATGTCCAACACAAGCCTAAACTTTGGATCCATTGATATGGTTTCACCCCTAAAACGAAAAGAAAGGTCTCACACCTCTTTTTAGGGGTTCGTTATCGTCAGCAAGTTAGCAACCAAGTATATCCCACTCAAAAATAGGGCCTGGAATGATATGGTTTCATCCCTGAAACGAAACCAAACCAAACTCAGTATGTCCCACCCGGAGGTAGGGTGGGGCGATATGGCTTCACCCGTGTGCCACCATTAAAAGTCGAAATGGGCTATTTGTTATGTGTGATGTGTCCTACCTCAATTGTTATGTATAACAACAGCTTTTATTGAGTTGATGATATAATATGTTGATTTAACAAGTCCCTTTCATTCATATGTGAATCATGTTTATCTTGATTCAGTAATTTGCTTATGTTCATCAATGCTACCCCAACGCTTTCGCAGAAAGGTTTGGTCTTTGATCCATACAAATAGCAAACTAACCAGCATGCAAGTTCATATCAAAGTCGGTAGCCTTCATTCAACTTTCTTGCGATTTGTCTCTGCAAGCACTGAAGCAAGGATGGCTGTTCGGTAGTTTGCGGGTCTACTTCTTTGATCCACATACGCCAACTAAGGGACGAATTTTATTCTATTTGGAACGAGTGTTCTCACAGGTTGAGGAACGGATGATGGAGTCGGAAACTCTTTGGGCAGAGTTCTATTTGTATTAACTTAGAAGCTTGATTGGTTGCTATCAATGCGTTTTGTACTTAGGACAGAACATGGATCTTTGATTCAATGTTTGGGATGATTTTACGTGGAACACAATATAATAAAGTAAAACAAAGTGGAATAGGCGTGTTCCATCCTCATCCCATGGAAGGAACAATATGGAACGGACCTATATTTTACTGATATAATCTCAAATTCCATCCTCATCCTATGGAACAAACCTATATTTTTTAGTGATATAATCTTAAAATAATATTTAATTCTCTTCTAAACATCAAATATGTCTCCATCTTTACATTTTATTGACTATTTAAATTTTATTTTTGTATTTTATGTTATTTAAAATTTTACTTTATTGTCCTCGAAATTTTATTTAATCGTCTCAATGATATGTTTTGTTAATCAAAAGGGTTGGGTTTCGGTGAGAAGTGGCTATCAACCGTTGGATGAGAAATTAATAAACATTAGGATGAGATGCATCGAGATGTACCAGATCAATTTCCTTTTAAGCCACAATTTATAGAAAGATATTTGATTAAAAGTAATCTAACGGTTTAAAAGTTCATATCACACTTCTCAAATGATCCCATGTCCGATGCCTTGATCAAAATATATAAAAGATATGAATAATTCATCAGGGATAAAATGGTCGTTTTTAGTTGTTATGTCATGTCCAGTTTTGTTTTATCACATACCCAACAATTATTTTATCATGTTATTTTTGGATACCGAACGCTTTTGTGATCATATGACGTTTTTTTGTACCGTTTTACTGTTTCTTGCTTTAAGTTTGTTAAAATCCATGGTGTAATAAATATGCAACACGAACATCAATGTATCAACGTACGTAAAGTACTGAAAGTTTTTTGACATTTGGCCGTGATAAAGTTCCATCTCGAATTGGTACAAAAATGGACCTTATTTGGTCCAATATCATATCACCTCTAAGAAGCCTATTTAATTAATTATACAGTCATACCTTGGGGTGCACCAGCCATGGGTGTCTTCGGCTTCGCCTTTTCAACAACAATCGCTTGTGTCGTTAGAACCATACCCGCAACCGAAGCCGCGTTTTGCAACGCACATCTCGTCACCTTTGCTGGATCGATAACTCCCGCTTCCACCAAATTCTCGTATTTGTCTGTCATTGCGTTGTACCCCATCTCCCATTCGCTCTCCTTTATCTTCTCCACCACCACTTCCCCTTCAACTCCCGCGTTTTGGGCTATTAGCGATGCCGGTGACACCAATGCCTAAAACCAACCAACGGAAAGATGTAAAATTTTATTTGCCGACCAAGAATGAAAAATTAACGCAATTCCTCAGAAAATCCAAAATTTAAGTTCGAACATAACTTGGCAAATTTGAAGATCCAGTATAAAAAACCCCAAAAAATATGTCAAACGTGAGTTTCAAATTAAAGATTATAACCTTATCATATTTTTGGTATAATTTGTTTTAACTTAAATTTTTACTATAATTTAAATATTATAGATTTAAAATAAAGATTGCAAATTATTTGTATTTTAATGGAGTATTATATCTTTTACTGATCTCAATGTACCCAAACGTGTTTATCAATTAGTTATTAGTTAGTTTCATGAAATTCAACAGAGTTTTAAGAACTTATACGCATTAATCAACAATGTTAATTGCTTAAAGAGTTGTTTTTTATGACTTTGAGCAAGATGTTTATAGGGCTCGATTCAAATAAGAATTCTAAATATTGTGAGAATAAGAACGGAAGCTTCTATATTACTGGAAAAATCTATTTGAAGATGCATATGTGAACCCATAAGAATAAATTGTAATGTCGATTCACGTATGCATCTTTAAATGACCTTTTCACACGATATTTAGCCTTATTTGAACCTCAGACGTTTTTATATATAACATAGCAAGTATAGATTACTTGCCTTTTGAATGATGTCGGCACCTAATCGTTCATCGGCATCCACGATCTTCTCCTTGATGGCTGGAACCAGTGTCGATAAATGGACATATGCAGCACCACCTCCAGGTACAATACCTTCTTCAATAGCAGCAAAGGTTGCGTTTTTAGCATCCTCAATACGGAGCTTGCGGTCCTCTAACTCGGTTTCGGTTGCAGCACCAACTTTAATAACAGCGACCCCACCGGATAACTTTGCGATTCTTTCAGCAAGTTTCTCAGAGTCGTACACGGAATCTGTTTCCGACAACTCCTTTTTGATCTGGGCAATCCTAGATTGTATCTCGTCCTTTGATGCAGCATCGGCAATAATGGTTGTGGAGTCCTTGGTGATTGTAATCTTTCTGGCTATACCAAGCTGCTCGACAGAGGCATTTTCAACCAGCAGACCCAAGTCACTGGCTTGATACTCGGCCCCTATATCACATATTTCAAACAGTGGAAAACAAATTATGGGTCGACTGAGTTCAAGCCATATCTAACGGCTATGCTAAAATGGAGAAAAAAGGATTTTAACAGTTTTTTTGCTCCAACAGCTATGCTATCTTGTATGCTAAAATAGAAAAAAAAAACAGAGGTTGTAAAAATATCTAAATCTAGAGAAATCTCTAAAACTTTACAGAAGAGAGAGAAATTATAGTATAATTGTTTTCCACCAATAAAAGAATTTTAAATTAAATGTGTAAGAGAGAGAAACAATATTTTATTATATGTATTGAATATTATATTAATATAATTAATGTTAGGATTACTAAAATGTAATTTTTTTTAAAGATTTTGACTTTCCAGACTCTATTATAGAAAAATTATAGCATAGTTGTTGGAGATGCTCTTATAGGCCACTTTTGAAGTGTCCTATGAACAAGTACCAGTTTTTCGAATAATGTTGTGAAAAGGCTTATAGGATGTTTTATTTCAAAATTGTCCTAAAAAACTTGGTAGTTACCCAAAAATGTCGTATCAACTTATTGTAGCACATTTACATAGGATGCACAATTGTTTAGTCGTAAAAACTTAGGTGATATAAAACAGTTTATTAGAACAGTTAAGACATATTTGGCATTATATAAAGATGATTTTGTTATATTGAATAAAAAAAAACTAAATGTACCTGTCATGATGGCAATATCTTGAAGCAAAGCCTTTCTCCTCTCACCAAAACCAGGTGCTTTAATAGCAGCGACATTAAGGATACCTCGCAGCTTATTCACAACAAGAGTAGCCAAAGCCTCACCGGTAACATCCTCAGCAATAATCAGCAATGGAGCTCGCAATTGAGTGGTTTTTTCCAATAAAGGAATTATCTCCTTTATCGAAGCTATCTTCTGATCTGTAATCAGCACTCTAGCATTCTCGAATTCGACCAGTAGTTTCTCAGGGTTGGTAACAAACTGAGGAGAGATGTATCCTCTATCGATCTACAAAAATCCCATAGAGATGAAGAAGCATCAAGAAACATCAACTCCATCAAATATAAAACATGGGTTAAGTGAAGAAACAGAAGCAGATTAAGTTGTAATTGGATACAAACCTCCATTCCTTCTTCAACATCAACGGTTGTCTCGAAAGAGGATGATGACTCAATTGATAATACACCATCTGGTCCAACCTTGTCAATAGCATCAGCAATCATGCTTCCAATAATCTCATCGTTTCCAGCAGAGATTGAAGCAATGGCTTTAATAAGATACAAGAATCCAATCAGAATACAAGAAATTTATGCCAAAACTCTTTGCCAATATCTATACATATAGAAGCATAATAAAATGAGAACCTCAAAAAGGTTTAGAACCATGAGAACTAGTGAATCACGTGCTATATAGTGTTGTTTCACATTTTGAAACAAATACATTGCAAAACAACTATATGTGAAACAATACACTGAGATTGGTTCTCACATGATTATCCCCCCATATATATGCCAAAATTTGGAGTAAAGAAATCTTGTTACCTTTAATATCATCACGTCCTTTCACCGGTCTAGCTTTCTTCTCCAGCTCGTCAATCAAACCCAGTACCGTTTTGTCAATACCTTTCTTCAGTGAAACCGGGTTAGCACCAGATGTGACACTCAGGAGACCAAGTTTGATTATCTCACGGGCAAGAACTGATGCTGTTGTGGTACCATCACCAGCTGAGTCATTGGTTTTGCTTGCAACCTGTTCAATTATTCAATTCACCATCATTAAACATATGCTAAACCATTAATCAATTAGTAGTTGCAAGTCATGACTAGAGAAATATACAGTAAAAGAGCATGTTCCAAACCTCTCTGATAAGAGCAGCACCAGCATTTTCCATGGCATCAGGTAGCTCAATAGCTCTGGCAATTGTAACTCCGTCATTAACCACCTTGGGGGCACCAAATTCATCCAAGACAACATTCCTCCCTAACCATTTCAAGTAATTGGTGAACATTCTCATCTAAAGTTAGCAATGGTGCTTGAAAGGATATGGTTGCAATAAGTTTGAAAATGATCGACTTAACAATCATTCTTACCTTTTGGCACAAACTAACCACCATTCATGTAAAATTGCTAAAAGAACCAAATTTGGAAAATTATGGCAATATAAACACAACACCAAAAAAAACTATTTTGCTTGGGACATCTTTCTGGAGTATTAGAATCACTTAATTTTGATTCTGATTTGCCAAAATGCAAAGGAACACTAGACTTTTTTATTCTGATTTTCCAAATGTATTTTTCTTGCATTTATTTGTAAGCAAATCTCGATTCTATAAACTATCATGTCTTTTTGGCATCTCCGAGATGGTAGTTAGCTTGTAACAAAAAGCAATAACAATTACTTCTTCTTATCCAAAATAGCTCATCCTTAAAAATTATGGTGTTTATTTATGCATTTTCCGGAGATCTGAGTCTGAATTTGCAAAGAAAATCCACTCAACAAGCCTATAACTCCCTCCTGATGTGAATACAAACCTAAATATTTCCTACATGTACTTGTTTGGCTTGATTTCGAGTAATGTTAATTAGCTTGGATGAACTGTTAGTTAATTAGAATCAAAATCCATTTGCCTAAATCCAAACAAATTCATTTTCCATATCAACCACCAAACACCAATCTAAATTGCCAAGCGAGAATTCTAACCACGAAAACATGAAATGAAAATGTGATACCTCTAGGTCCAAGTGTAAGGCCAACAACGTCGGCAAGTTTATCAATTCCGGCCTGCATAGCTGCCCTTGATTTCTGATCAAATGCAATGTCTTTAGCCGCAGCTCGAACCGCAAACCGGCGATTCGTTTGCCTCATCTTCTGAACGGTCTGCAACTGATTAATCCTCCTACTACCATCAATCACACTCCCCTGCTCGAAGAAAAACCACCAAAACGTAACCAAATACACATACAAAACGAGAATTTGGCTTAACATGAGAGGATAATTGAAGTAAAACATAATTACCTTCTTGTGGGATGAAAGTATTGAAGCTGTAGAGATTGCATTAGCAGACGCCATGAGAGATGCTGAGAGCTCTTTCGGTTGTGGATAAGGAGGTAGTTATGGAAAGAAGAGTTCGTCGCTATGAAGCTTATATTAGGGTTTGAGGGTTTAGCGGACTAGTATCTAATCGACGACGTCGTATGGACAATATAGTCCGTTACTTGATTCCATTTATGACCCAAAAGTTTATACTTATATAAAAACAGCCACCAATATTTTGTAACTATAACAAAACAACCCTCAATATTTGTGATTATAAAAAAATAGCCACTAACTTTTTTTAAATAATAATCATCTATCAAAGAGAAACTAAAATTCTTTAGGGCGTGTTTGGTACGCGGAACATGATAGGACAAAATAGAACAAAAGACTTGTCCCTTGTTTGGTGTGACTTTATACGGAGAAAACATGAACTAAGTGGTGTTGGAACTTAGTTAAGAGGTGAGAAAAACTTGTCCCACATAGGAGCCAAGACAAAGTCTTTTAACGTATCTCCGCGCGGGTATACCCGCGCCACTAACCGCGCGGCTGTCTGGCAGTTTATTTCGGTTACTAACGATAACCTATAAATACCCACTCCTTCTCCAATCGTTTTGACAGACGAAAATTCATAAAATTCTGGGATTCTATCCTCTTGTTCCATCACCGACATATGCCAATTCGCTAGATTCAAGTATACACTTGAATAGATTGTTGTATCCTCAAGACAACGCCAACACACGCGGTGAATTTTTGTCTTAGGACACTGCGTAATCGCGGGCCTCAATCTCTATTCGTTGGTACAAGAATCTTCGATATCAAGTAAGGTTTACAATTTCGTTATTGATTTACGTTTGTATCATAATATTTGTAAAGAACACGTTAAGTTTATTGAATTTAATTCTATTCTTCTACACACTTCTCAATCGTGATTGATCAGTCCTAACAATCTAAGACAAAAATTTCCGTTATGAGCGATGGATCAATCGAACGTGTTGAAAAATCACGTGGAGAAACCCGACAAATTCAAAGGATCGGATTTCCGTCGTTGGCAACAGAAGATGTTTTTTTATCTAACAACACTTCGTGTTTCTAACGTCCTCACCGAGGAGGAACCATCACCAACGCCATCGGTAAATCAAGATGGAACGCCACCTACTCAAATACAAGTGGTTGCACATGAGAGAACGACCGAGGCATGGAGAGCAAACGAATATAATTGCCGTAATTATATTCTGAACGCCCTCGATGATTCCCTATACGATATCTACTCCACCCTTGGTACCGCAAGGGAGATTTGGGAGTCCTTGGACGCGAAATACAAAACTGAAGTTGCGTGTTCCAAAAGATTCGTTGTTGGGAAATTTCTGAATTATCGGATGGTGGATACAAAACCGGTGATGAAGCAAATTGAAGAATTGTGTATTCTATCCCATGAATTAGAAGTGGAAGGCATGGGAATAAACAACAATTTCCTGGTTGGGTCGATAATTGATAAACTGCCTCACTCATGGAAAAACTTCAAACTTTACTTTAAGCATTTGTCGGAGGACATAACATTTGAACAACTAGTCCTCAAATTACCAGTGGAGGAAGACAATCGACTTAATGAAAAATCAGATGCCAACCCTTTGGAACCAAACGCCAACATGGTTGAAGGAAGTACCTCGAGGCAAAAGTTCCCTAAATTCAAAGATCATGACAAAAAGGCCTTTCACTTCCGGGAAAGGTCCGATGGCTCCTCAAAGGAAACCTTTCAAACCTTTCAAGAAAGTCATGCATTGTTGGGTTTGTGGGAAACCGGGTCATAGAGCCAAGGATTGTCGACATAGACGAGATAATGGTGGTGCTAGACGAGATAATGGTGGTGCTGGTGGAAACGACGGTGGAGGAGTTGGCGGGGTAAATAGTCATGCAAACCTCGCTCACTCCCTAAACCAATTCATTGGAGTCGTTGAAGCACACATGGTAACCAATGCCGTGGATTAGTGGGTTGACACCGGGGAAACCCGTCATATTTGCAATTCGAGAAGCTTGTTCGATACTTATCAAAAGGTGAAGGAAGAGGAACCGATGTTCATGGGAAATGCTTCTACCGCGATGATTGAAGGAAAGGGGAAGGTCACGTTGAGGTTGACTTCCGGAAAGGATCTTGTGATATCTGATGTGTTGCATGTACCTTGTTTAACTAAGAATTTGATTTCTGGCCCTATTCTTAGTAAGAAAGGGTTCAAACTTGTATTTGAATCGGACAAATTTGTCATCACCAAAGGTGGTGCATATGTGGGGAAGGGTTACCTCAATGAGGGACCCTTCAAACTCTCTGTAAATAGCACTGTAAATACTCTTGATGTTGCCATTGTAAATAATGGAAATAAGGCAGGCACTAGCATTGCTTCTGTGTATATTGTGGATCCTACTTTCCTTTGGCATTCTAGATTAGGACATGTTAACTTTAGATCATTACATAGAATGATCAAACTTGACATGATTCCTAAATGTTCTAATGATAAAATATCTAAGTGTGAGGTTTGTGTAGAAGCTAAATACACAAATCGCCCACATAGATCGGTAGAAAAATCAAATGAAGTTCTTGGGTTAATTCATAGTGATTTGTATGATTACAAGGCAACTCCTACAAAAGGAGGAAAGAATTATTACATTTCTTTCATTGATGATTGCAGTAAATATTGTCATGTTTATCTTATACATACTAAAGATGAAGCCTTAAGCATGTTCAAGACTTATAAGGCTGAAGTTAAAAATCAACTTGAAAAGAAAATCAAAATTCTGAGGTCTGGCCGTGGAGGAGAATATGAATCCAACGACTTTGCAGAAATTTGTGCAACTCATGGCATTATACATCAAACTACCGCTCCTTACACTTCTCAACAAAATGGAGTGGCCGAGCGAAAGAATAGAACATTGAAAAATATGATGAATTCAATGTTGATTACGTCCGGAGCTCCACATCATATATGGGGTGAGGCGTGCCTTACTGCAAATATGATCCTTAACAGGATCCCCCACAAGAAAAATGACAAAACTCCATATGAACTTTGGAGAGGTAAAATACCATCCTACAAAAGGATGAAAGTGTGGGGTTGTCTTGCTAAGGTTCAAGTACCTTTACCAAAAAGAACTAAACTTGGACCCAAAACGGTTGATTGTGTATACATTGGTCCAACCCAAAATAGTGTTGCGTATAGGTTCTTAGTTCATAAATCTAATGTAGATGGCATAAGCAACAATACGATCATAGAATCTGCTGAAGCGGAATTCTTTGAGACGATCTTCCCTTATAAGGAAAAAGAGGGCAACACCTCTAATCTAGGTAAACGACCGATTGATGATTTGCACTCTCACATGAACATTGATTCAACTAAGAGTGATCAATCGGGAACTGCTGAAACCTCTAAAGTTCAAGAAGAGGTGGAACCTAGAAGAAGCAAAAGGGGAAGAATCGCTAAAGACTTTGGACCGGACTTTATGGCTTTCAACGTTGAAGGAGAACCTATCTCCTATAAGGCCGCCATGGAATCATTCGAGGCACCTTATTGGGAAGAGGTCATCCACAGTGAAATTGATTCCATTGTGCAAAACAACACATGGAAATTGGTTGATTTGCCTCCGGGTCATAAAGTCATTGGCCACAAATGGATCTTCAAACGGAAGTTAAGCCCCGATGGCACTATAGAGAAATACAAAGCTCGACTAGTTGCCAAGGGGTACCGACAAATAGAAGGTCAAGACTTCTTCGACACCTATTCACCGGTTACTAGGATCACATCTATACGGACGTTGATTGCAATAACGGCTATCCACAATTTGGAGATACATCAAATGGATGTGATAACCGCCTTCTTGAATGGTGAATTAGAAGAAGAGATATATATGCAACAACCGAAAGGTTTTGTTGTAAAAGGCCAAGAAAACAAAGTCTGTAAGTTGATTAAGTCTCTTTATGGACTTAAACAAGCGCCAAAGCAGTGGCATAAGAAGTTTGATAACACTATGTTAGTAAATGGTTTTTACATAAATGAATGTGATAAATGTGTTTATGTGAAACAATAAAAGAATGCTTATGTTATCATATGTCTATATGTTGATGATATGCTCATCATGGGATTAAACTTGGATGTAATAAACCAAACCAAGAAGATGCTACACTCCGCATTTGATATGAAAGATATGGAAGTTGCTGATGTTATCCTTGGTATAAAGATTCAAAGAAATCCAAACGGTTACATCCTTACCCAATCTCACTATGTGGAGAAGGTGTTGCGAAAGTTTGGTCACTTTGATGATAAACCGGTTGTGACTCCATTCGATCCTTCAAGCCAGTTGAAGAAGAATCAAGGAGATAATGTTGCTCAGTTGGAATACACTCAAGTTCTTGGAAGCTTGATGTATATCATGAACTGTACACGACCGGACATTGCATATAGTGTGAGTAGACTTAGTCGGTACTCACATAACCCGAGAAAAGACCATTGGTATGCACTAGTAAGGGTGCTTCGATACTTGAAATACACAATGGGTTATGGGTTACACTATACAAACTACCCTCCCGTTCTAGAAGGGTATTGTGATGCTAATTGGATTTCCAACCATTCGGAGAGTAAATCCACAAGTGGATATGTATTCACACTTGGTGGTGCAGCAATATCTTGGAAATCTTCTAAACAAAGTGTGAATACCAGATCAACTATGGAAGCTGAATTTGTCGCCTTAGACAAAGCCGCTGAAGAAGCCGAATGGCTAAAAAGCTTCCTAGAGGGTATTCCGTTGTGGCCAAAACCGGTGACTGCTATTGGTATCCATTGTGATAGTATGGCCGCTCTCACTAGAGTGAAGAATCAGATCTACAATGGAAAGTCCCGTCACATACGAAGGCGCCACAACACTATAAAGGACTTGCTGAAAAATGGAATCATTTCCATTGACTACGTAAAGTCAAAGGAGAACATTATCGATCCTTTAACAAAAGGCCTAAGTAGAGAGCAAGTATCCTACACATCGAGGGGAATGGGCTTAAAGCCAACACAATGAGTTTCCTCGACGTCAATATAACCTAGCGAAATTGGAGATCCCATGGTCTAGGTTCAATAGGCAAACTAGTCGGGGTCAACTCAAGCAACAATCAAACAAAGGTATGCCTATTCCTATGATGTCTCCTTTGTGTTTTCCGTTGATGATATAGGGATGGATATTTTATTCTTAATAATGCTGATAGTTTCTTAGTAGAATACAACGGAATATTCTTGATCGACATTACCTATGTGAGACTGACGTGGGGTCGCATCTTTGAGGATATATATGGCTACGTCTTCTAAAACTCTCATGAAGAAAGGATATGTTCACGACCGAAACGAACACAACGGTAAGAATTAAATTATGTATAGATATAATATGTGTGATGCCTATTGTCTCGATTTACTACAAAAAGTGGCTAGTTCAAGACTTTAGTTCACTATCCACGAAGTAGATCCGATAGGCATTCACTAGGAAAGGTTCAAGTCCAAAAGAAATCGTTTTCCGATGCATATTATAACTAGTTTGGTGATAGAAACATAAGTTCCATAATATTGCTTATTTTCTATTCAAACGTGGGGTATTATTTAGGTTTGAATAGAAATGTGGGGTATTGTTGGAACTTAGTTAAGAGGTGAGAAAAACTTGTCCCACATAGGAGCCAAGGCAAAGTCTTTTAACGTATCTCCGCGCGGGTATACTTACGCCGCTAACCGCACGGGTATACCCGCACCGCTAACCGCGCAGGTATACCCGCACCGTTAACCGTGCGTTCCCCTCTTACCCCCTTAAACAAACTTGAACAAGCTCTATTGTACCAATATGCCCCTGACCTAATACAATACGGGTTATTCTAACCCCCCCTGCAAGTTTGTATACCCCCCTCTCCTCACATCCCTTATTTTTTTAATTTTTGATTTTATAGTTACACTTTACACCCTTAAACTTATTTATTTAATTTACTTTATACCTTTTAGTTTTCTATTTATCATTTTACACTTTCATTATATTAACACATATAATCGTATATTAACTAAAATACGTTAAAAAATACATTTTAGTTTTAACAAGTTACACCATTATAATCGTCTCGTCGATACCTTCGAAATGAGTCCAATATTGAATATTTTTTTGATTTAATTATATTATTATATGTCACACGTTTACGTTATTTTTTGATTTAATTATATTATTATTCGTAGATACCTTCTTATTTTTTGATTTAATTATATTATTTCAAAATGAGCCCAATATTAACTAAAATACGTTAAAAAAAATACTTTGTATTCCAACAAATTCCAACTCTGATTATTCATTTAAATCAATATATCCACGAGTACAAGTACGCTCTATATATTCTTCATACAAATCTAATCTACGCTTGTAAATGAGCCCAATATTGAATATTTTTTGATTTAATTATTTAATTATATGTCATATATACTAGTATACTACATAAAAATATTTTTTATATTTACAATTCATACCCTTATAGTTAATTATTTAATTTATGGTACATCTCTTACTTTTTCAATTTTCGTTTTACACTCTGAATAAGATACGCTTAAAAATACATTTTGATCTTCAATCAAATAAATTTAAAATACATTTAAAAATAAACTTCGAAATGCATTAAAAAATAAATTTGTAAATAAAAAATATAGTCAGTTCCGCGCCGGGCCTTGTGATGAAAATCGTAACTAGTTAAGAATCGTCGCATCATAACCGGTCCCGTATCAAGTCGGTCAGTCTCGATTCCAAGTATGTCTCGGGTTAGGCTGGACCTATTTAGCCATTTCTAGGCCCTAAACGCTATAAACCATAGTGTTATGTGTAAGGCGTGCATAACCCGAATAGTCCAAAATCTGAACCCGAATTCCAACCGAAAATAATGTGTTTGTGCAAAACCAGAATATCCTGAAATCCGAAAATCGAAACGCGACTTTTTGTGGGATACTTAGGTTCGGGTTGGGTTTGATCTTTGACTACCCGACCCGTTCGAAAACCCGAAATAATATAAATATTTTTTTTAAATATTATATAAACATAATTATTTATGTAATTATCTTTTGAAAATCGTAAATTATAGTCCATCAAAATGTTTTCTAATTTCTAAACTTACTATAGATTTCATCAATATTTTAGTTGATTGAATTCGTCCTCAAAATTGATTGAATTTATATATACTTTTTGCATTATCATAATATCCGAACCCAACAGATACTAACCCAAAATCCGACTAATCTGAACCCGAAGTAATTCGAAAACCTAAACTTAAAATTCGAGCCAATAACTTTACTTTATTTCAAATCAATAACTTTACTTTATTTTAAATCAAATTATTAAACGAATGACGTTCGATATATATATATATGTATATATATCGAATTCCTTAACGTATTTTAACGTAATTATGTATGTTAATGTGATATGTTAAAACGTATTTTTAAACATATCTATCTATACATATAATAAATAAGTAACTAGCATTGCCACGTGTCGTCTTCTTGTGAGCCGACTTCAGTATTTTTCCGCCTAAACATGTATCTGGACGCAGTTTACATTATAAGTTCAATTAGCACACTCACATTCACTCCTCCTTAATTCTCTCCTTAATTCATTTTTTTAATTTATAAGTTACATTTACTACCCTTATGATTAGGTATGTAGTTTACTTTTAATCCCTTACTTTTTTTTTATTTTTCATTTTAGACTCTTATCATATTAACATAAATAATGTATATGAACTAAAATGCATTAAAAAACATTTCTATTTTTTACAAATTATACTATTGTAATCATTTCGTCAATACCTTCGAAATGAGCCTAATATTGAATATTTTTGGATTTAATTATATTATTAAATATCATAAATATATACGAATTAATGTGTCGTGATTAGTATGTGATTGTTGAAATTAGTATAAGATTTTGTTGGACAACCTAGGGGGGGGTAAGGTTGTATTTAAAATCTTTTACTTTCAAAAATTCTTTTACAAATAAATACAGTACTGAAACAGTATAAATAAATCAGAGTATAAACAAATAAATATACAACAATTATATAAACAGATATAATTTAAATGCACAGAGATTATATAAATAAATATAAATGCAAAGCAGTTTATATAAATAAATATAATATAGCACAGCGGAATAAATAAAGAGATAAGGGATAGAGATACTTGACACAGAGATTTACTGATTTACCACCAACTGTGATAAACCAGCAGCCGAGACACTTCCCGACACGATCCAATAAATGTATTCTTTACGGTAGAATACAAACCAAGTACAAAGGTAACGTAATTGATTCTCAAGCTTCTGCTATGAGATGTACAGGATCACACACCCGTTATTCAAATGCTTACAAGAGGAGTATAACTCACAATGGGTAATCACTCTTGTATAATATCTCACACTTGGATATTTTATAAAAAAATGTTTTATAAAATATATATATATAAATAGATGAGAGAGCTGAGAGGTGCTGTTTGCTTGTTACTGTTGTGTTGTCTTAGGTCTTCATTACCAACAGCTTCTTTATATATCAGCATCTCCAACGGCATTGTGCATCCGCGGTATACCGCCAAATGCATGCGGTATACCGCCGTCAGAAAAGTGTGCTGACACACCAACGGCTACATGCAAAGTTGACAGGAAAAAGTACCCGCGGTATACCGGCTGTACCGCCGCGGTATACCGCAGTCAGGAAAAGGTAACTTCAACCAATCAGAGATGCACACGGCCTGCCGCGGTATACCGGCTGAACACCGCGGTATACCGCCCAACTGTACCCGCGGTATACCGGGTATTCTCCACGGTATACCGCCGTCAGGAAAAGTCAGCTTCCAGGACAGCACCCAAATCTTGCTGGATCTTCTCAAAACCTTATTAAAATTAATTGTTGGGTTTTTAGAAATATCCAAGTGGTATATTATTTTAGGGTGTTTATCATTATTAGTTATAAACAATAATGACGACGTAAACACTTCCGTCTTGAACCCTTCAGATTAAATCTTCGTGTTCTTCAACAACTGCACACTTGGATTAAATTGTTAGATAAACAATAATGCGTTGTGTTTGTAATCATCAAAATAAATATATATAAATATATAGAGATGTGGTACACTTGCACCAACAATCTCCCCCTTTTTGATGATGACAAACACAACCGCTAAGCAAGAGCATATGCGGTTTCTCTCCCCCGTTTGTCGAAACAAAAAGGGTCAAGAAAGACGGTATGCTTCCCCTCGAGAGATGCTCCCCCTCAAAATATGCATATAATTGAGAGAGCATAAACTCATGGGTAAAAGAGCTAAAACGCTCCCCCTCAAATTAATAACGATATCAATTTGATTTTATAAAATTTGAGGGATAAAATAAAATGCAAAAAAAGGCAATAGAGACAAAGATATACAAACCAATACGAAACACTTGCACCAAAACGGATCTTAAGGCTTCAATATTCGGTTAATTTTATGTGATAAAAAAAATCACCACGTATTATGACCTCGTCAGGTAACCACGTATTATAACCTCGGCAGGTAACCACGTATTATAACCTCGGCAGGTAACCACGTATTATAACCTCGGCAGGTAACCACGTATTATAACCTCGGCAGGTAACCACGTATTATAACCTCGGCAGGTAACCACGTATTATAACCTCGGCAGGTAACCACGTATTATAACCTCGGCAGGTAACCACGTATTATAACCTCGGCAGGTAACCACGTATTATAACCTCGGCAGGTAATCACGTATTATATCCTCGCCAGGAAATCACCTACAAAAGGCAAAGAAAATATTTCGTGGTACCCTTTTCTTATGGGTCCTTTTAACAGTTAGTATAAAACATAAACTGCAAAAAAAATATGTTGTCGACATAAAACAAACACGACAAACATACAAAGCCATATAAATGGTTTAAAACCACAAACGCATCCCACCGGGATTATCAACATTAAACATTCCTTTCGGAATCCATTTTCTAACCATTTTTATTTTACGATCGTATTCATCATAGACGTAAAAAGAAGTATGCGGATTAACATTTTTCTTAGGATTCGCAAACTTATTATTATACATAAACGCATGTGATTTTCTCGACATATAATTCACATAATTCATTTTAGGAACATACGGAGGTTTTTGCGTTTTATTTTTAACAACAAATTTAGGTTTTTCAAAAACCTTTTTAATTGGTATACAATCACATTTTTCAATACACGTATTTGAACCAATGCCTTTTCGGCAATTTATACGATTAGGCATATTTAGCATTTTAAGCACTTTATCATTGCTATTTTGAAATGCATTAGCTAACAGATTATCTTTTTCATATAAATCGCATTTTGTACATAAAATATTTTCACATGTTCTTTTCTCTAAACATGCAATTTTATCATTTAAGACAATGCAAGATTTGCAAACAAAATTTTCGCATGCTTTCTTTTCTAAAGTGACAACTTTATCATTTAACTCATTTTTGATTTTATTATCACATGCAATGATTTGTTTACTATTATTCAACTCAATTTGACATAATAATAATTCTTCTTTTAATTTAGCATTCTCATTTTTATAACTATTTACGAGAACAATCAATTTTTGAAAAGAGACATTTGACATATCAATATCATCATCGTTATCACTACAACTAGAATAACTTGAGTATGAAGTACATACCTCTTTCTCGCAGTCGACGATGAGACACGTTTCTTCATTTCTTTGATCTCGGGTTTCGTCTCTCTTTTCTTTTGAGTTTCCACCATAGGTGATGTTCAAGTTCTCCCAAATATCACGAGCAGTTTCAAAGAGATAAACACGCTCAATATCATCGTTAGTAAGAACCGAAAAGAGAAAATTTTTGGCTTCATAATTTAAACAATAATTAGCCTCATCTTCGTCGGACCATTCCGAGCTAGGTTTTTCAACAACTTTGTTGTTTTGAAATTTTGTGGGTTTGAAATTTCCTTTAATAATAATATCCCAAATTTTTTGATTTATCCCACGAACACAACGTTCAAAAGAATTTGCCCAAAGATCAAAATTTTCGAAATCAATAAGAAGAGATTTAGAAAACCAAGCATTTTGTTGAGCCATAACAAAAACGGATTTTAAAAAATTAAATAGACGATTTTTGAAAGCCCTGCTCTGATACCAAATGTTGGACAACCTAGGGGGGGGGGTAAGGTTGTATTTAAAATCTTTTACTTTCAAAAATTCTTTTACAAATAAATACAGTACTGAAACAGTATAAATAAATCAGAGTATAAACAAATAAATATACAACAATTATATAAACAGATATAATTTAAATGCACAGAGATTATATAAATAAATATAAATGCAAAGCAGTTTATATAAATAAATATAATATAGCACAGCGGAATAAATAAAGAGATAAGGGATAGAGATACTTGACACAGAGATTTACTGATTTACCACCAACTGTGATAAACCAGCAGCCGAGACACTTCCCGACACGATCCAATAAATGTATTCTTTACGGTAGAATACAAACCAAGTACAAAGGTAACGTAATTGATTCTCAAGCTTCTGCTATGAGATGTACAGGATCACACACCCGTTATTCAAATGCTTACAAGAGGAGTATAACTCACAATGGGTAATCACTCTTGTATAATATCTCACACTTGGATATTTTATAAAAAAATGTTTTATAAAATATATATATATAAATAGATGAGAGAGCTGAGAGGTGCTGTTTGCTTGTTACTGTTGTGTTGTCTTAGGTCTTCATTACCAACAGCTTCTTTATATATCAGCATCTCCAACGGCATTGTGCATCCGCGGTATACCGCCAAATGCATGCGGTATACCGCCGTCAGAAAAGTGTGCTGACACACCAACGGCTACATGCAAAGTTGACAGGAAAAAGTACCCGCGGTATACCGGCTGTACCGCCGCGGTATACCGCAGTCAGGAAAAGGTAACTTCAACCAATCAGAGATGCACACGGCCTGCCGCGGTATACCGGCTGAACACCGCGGTATACCGCCCAACTGTACCCGCGGTATACCGGGTATTCTCCACGGTATACCGCCGTCAGGAAAAGTCAGCTTCCAGGACAGCACCCAAATCTTGCTGGATCTTCTCAAAACCTTATTAAAATTAATTGTTGGGTTTTTAGAAATATCCAAGTGGTATATTATTTTAGGGTGTTTATCATTATTAGTTATAAACAATAATGACGACGTAAACACTTCCGTCTTGAACCCTTCAGATTAAATCTTCGTGTTCTTCAACAACTGCACACTTGGATTAAATTGTTAGATAAACAATAATGCGTTGTGTTTGTAATCATCAAAATAAATATATATAAATATATAGAGATGTGGTACACTTGCACCAACAGATTTGATACAAATAATCACTAAATTGTCGTAATTTTCTTTTTGTAATTTCATATCAATTTTTACTTCAAAGTCGAATTCTTTCGACGAATTACAATTCTATCAAATTTCATTCTGTCAACGAAACACCCTTAGAATTATCATAAGAGATTTAATTACTTGAAAAAAAATATCATTTATCAACTGACTTTTGGATTATGAGTTCGAACCTTTTTCAAAAATATAAATATGCAAATATTTTAGTATAGTATATTTAATTATTTATACTTTCTTAATCATGATTATATTATTTCCTCTAATTTTAATTGAACTACATAATATCAGTTATCAACATATGGTTAGTTAATGATATTTTCAAAGTCAAATTGTTATGCTCCCGTCAATTCACTTTAAATTAATCTGTCATAATAGTTGATAAGTTTTCTGGCATGATTTAATTTTTTAAATTACCCCGTGTAATACACGGTTCAAACCTAGTACATATAATAAATAAGTAACTAGCACGCCACGTGTCGTCTTTTGGTGAGCCAACTTCAGTATTTTCCCGCCTAAACATGTATTTGAACGCAGTTTACATTATAAGTTTAATTAGCACACCCACATTCACTCCTCCTTAAATCTCTCCTTAATTCAATTTTTTTAATTTATACGTTACATTTACTACCCTTATAATTAGGTATGTAGTTACTTTTAATCCCTTACTTTTTTATTTTTCATTTTAGACTCTTATCAAATAAACATAAAAAATGTATATGAACTAAAATGCATTAAAAAACATTTATATTTTTTATAAATTAAACCATTGTAATCGCTTCATCAATACCTTCGAAATAAACTCAATATTGAATATTTTTTGATTTAATTATATTATTAAACATCATGAACATGTACAAATTAATTTGTTTTATATTTCTTACATTATTCATTTTCGTTTTACACCCTTATAATATTAAAAATACATAATTATAGTTTAACTAAAACAAATTAATAAATGCATTTTTTACAAATTATATTATTACAATATTCTCGTCAATAATTTCAAAATAAGTTTATTATTGAATATTTTTTTAACTTAATAATATTGTGAAATATCATAAATACGTATCAAGAATTTTCATGAATGACGTACCGATATTTTTTTAAACTTGTACATTTTACGCTCTTATCTATGTTTATCTATTATACTCCTTTAAAAATAATTTAATTTATGGTTATTATTGATTTTTTAAGAAGTACAAATCCCAATACATCATGTACAAGTTTAAAAGATTTAAAACCTCCCATGTTCAACATGATAATTAAAAATAAAATTATTTTATTTTTTAATTACACTTTATACCATTATAATTAGTTATTTAATTTACTTTATATCCCTTCTCCCTTCATTTTTCATTTAACATCTTTATCATACATAAACTAAAATACATTAACCATATTGACCTTTAATTTTATACATCTGATATGTGATTTAAAAGGAATAAATATGAACATGAAACAAAATTATTTTTTCGAATTCTTGGCATTAGATTTGAGATACTTCGCGCCGCATCACGTGTGTGTACGTATCTAGTTTTAGTTAATATATGCTATGCTGTTAATATCGTATATCGGTGCCATATCGGTCAAGGACCGATATTCGATATCGGTGATATATCGGTGGTATATCGGTCCAAGAATATCGGTTCATATAATATTTTTTAGAAATATATATAATATATATATAATTATATAATATTATATATATATATATGCATCCATAAACATATGATATGCTCATATGCATTAATTAAAATTTAAAAACATAGTTCAACATCAAAACATCAACGTAAATAAGGTTTCACAAAACAAAATAGGAAAAGTGTTCATGACTCAAACGAGCTAATTGCAATCAATAGGTTCGGCATCCGAGTCAACATCATCTAATACGTGCAATGGGATTATGGTAGTAAATGGTAGTAAGGAGAGAGTGAATCCTTTGAGGAAGTGTCTTCTGGCAGGTGATTGTTGGTTCGTGAGCAGATCAGCAGCAACTTGTTGCCTTGTTGGTTCGTGAGCAGATCAGAGAAGAAGAAGAAGTAGAAGTGAAGAACAGAAAAGAAAAGAAAAGAAAAGAAAAGAAGAGTTCGTGAGCAGATCAGGGAAAAGGAAGAATTAAAACCTAACTAATAAATCAGTAAAAAACATGAAAATAGCCTCATTTAATAAAGCCCAAACTGTAAAGCCCAAAAAAAGTCAAACCGATATAGCACCGATATATCGGCCGATATATGAAACACAATATCGGCGATATATCGGCACATATCGCCCACCGATATAGAATCCGATATTTTGCGAATAGATATCGCCCTATGTCCGATATCCGATATATCGCCGATATATCGCGATATTGACAGCATAGAATATATGATTATTATATTAATGTGATAAGAGTGTAAAACAAAAATTGAAAAAGTAAGAGATGTACCATAAATTAAATGTAACTTGTTAAAATTAAAACGTATTTTGTTAACGTATTTTAGCTAATATACGATTATATGTGTTAATATGATGAACGTGTAAAATGAAAATTAAAAAAGTATAAAGTATAAAGTAACTAATTAAATAAGTATAAGGGTGTAAAATGTAACTTTCAAATAAAAAAATAATTAGTGTGTGAGTATGAGTAGGTCGTAGTAGGGGGTAGGATGGGGTATAGAAATTTGTAGGGGATAGGATAGGGATAGTAAGAGCATCCATGCGTCAAGATGACATGACATGTCATGTGGCTTGCAAGGCATTGCAAGACTACCAACATCTTGCACAATTAGCAAGACCTATCAACAAATTAAATATATTAAACAAAATCATTTTTTAATTTAATTAGTTTGTTTGTTTGTTTAAATATTAGTTATTATTAATATGTTTATTAAATTTAATTCATTTATTAGTTTATTTGAACATTATTTTTTTAATATTTTTATTAAAATTTCTTACCCACACTTTATTTTTTTAAAAATGATACTTTTATGCAATATTTTTTATTTAAACTGCTAAATTAAAAGTACATTAATATAAAAAGTACGAAAATACAAATACTAATAGATAAACGTACACAATTTATTTATCTATATTTTATAATTAATTTATTAGTTATATTATAATTATCTATATTATTTATATTAAATTATCTATATTATTTATATTATAATTTATTAGTTTATAAAGGAGTTTGGTTTTGCATGTGTGTGAACTGTGAAAGGTGTTATTGCAAAGCTGATGTGGCACTTGTGAAAGGAGTAAGGTCTTGCAGGTGTGTGGATGGTCTAACACCCTACAATACACGTCTCTCTCTCTCTCTCAAAATTGCAGATCATCTCCTTCATTCATATCGATTCATGCATCTCCACAGATCGTTGCTCTCGTCTCCCTCGTTTAAATCGTTGCTCTCTGATCGATTCACGCCTCCATTCTACAAACCGATTCCACAAATTGCTGCTCTCGTCTCCCTAACGTTTCTCCTAAGATAAATTTGATTCCTCTGAATTCTCCTACATAAATCGAGTTTCTTGGTCTGGTAATCGATTGATCGAGAATGTTTTCTCTCTAAACCCTAGATCGATCGATTTCTGTGATTTGTGATTTCGTCTACATTATCAATGGGTAATATACTAATATCTGATTTTTGTCTCCGATTTTTGTTAACCAAAAAATCTATTTCCTTTGCTGATGTGGCACTTGTGAAAGGAGTAAGGTCTTGCAGGTGTGTGGATGGTCTAACACCCTACAATACACGTCTCTCTCTCTCTCTCAAAATTGCAGATCATCTCCTTCATTCATATCGATTCATGCATCTCCACAGATCGTTGCTCTCGTCTCCCTCGTTTAAATCGTTGCTCTCTGATCGATTCACGCCTCCATTCTACAAACCGATTCCACAAATTGCTGCTCTCGTCTCCCTAACGTTTCTCCTAAGATAAATTTGATTCCTCTGAATTCTCCTACATAAATCGAGTTTCTTGGTCTGGTAATCGATTGATCGAGAATGTTTTCTCTCTAAACCCTAGATCGATCGATTTCTGTGATTTGTGATTTCGTCTACATTATCAATGGGTAATATACTAATATCTGATTTTTGTCTCCGATTTTTGTTAACCAAAAAATCTATTTCCTTTGTTAGAAATTGATAACATTTTTTGTTAGCAAGAAAATCGATTTTCCTTTGTATATATTTGCAGTAATAGATTTCATCTTGTCTTTGTTGCTTCTATTTGCAGTAAGAAGGTTCACCAGCAATCTAGAAGGTAGGCAAGCATGTGGTAGATTTGCAGTTTGATGATATCTTGAAGACAAGTACCCTTTCTAGTTGTTAAAAAACCACTTGTAGCCCAGTTATGCAAGATTTGGCTATACATTTAATTATTTGTTAGTTTTTATTTTGATTGATTATTTGGTAAAAGAACACTAAACAACTTATTAAGGGTAAATTGGTCATTTGACGTCTTATGTCCAATATTGTCATGTCATACAAAATTAATTAGAGATTTTTCTGTGTTTTCAAGGAAAATCGAACATATTCTTATCTTTTTGTGTTTTTAAGTTTGGTCCGCAATTATTGCGGAAGTAGTGACATTTGGGTAAAAATGAGAAATAAATGACTAAGGGGCTGTTTACAAAATGCTTACCCGGGTAAGTGTTTACCAAATCACGTTAGCTTACCGGATAAATATGGCAAGGACCAAAAATCTTACCCGGTAAGAGCGGAAGCAAGAACCGAGAATCGAAAGCAAGGACCGAGAGTCTTACCCGGTAAGTGAGTGCGACGACTCTTACCACGGTTAGCGCTTACCGTCTAAATTGTTGCATACGATGTCATTTTGATGGACTAAAATCTTACCCAAGAAGTAAGAAGCACTTACCCGGATAAACATTTTGTAAACGGCCCCTAAGAGACCAATTTTCATTGGTGAAATGGTTATTTGAGTTAGTTTCCCTAATATACATCATTGTAATAAGGGAAATATGTCTATGTTCTTTACATCCTACACGATGTATAAAACTCTATACACTGGTTAATTGTACATGTATCAGGTTTCAATGTACAAGTAGTCAATGCATAAGGACATGCATATAATAGTCAAACCTATACTTTAAAAAAAGGAAATAATTTCCTTTTATAGCAAGTCAAACAACCTAGCATTGACTTTATGTCTCTTATTTATTGTATGTTACAATACCAACTATACAAAGGTTCCTAACACTAGGGGTACTATTATCACACGTAACGTTCAACCATCTTTCGCAAAAGTACAATCTTACAAATAAAGACATAAACTAGGGATACTTATATATACTTTCAAGGCTTCATCTCATAACTATTCTCATCTCCATTGGAGCCACCATTATTGAAATCCTGTCTTGGAATGTAATGGTGGTTCAGTAGGCTTGCATCACCGGTGGAGCCACCACCACCACCATTGCGATACTCCGGCAGGGAAAAGTGGTGGTGGTTGCTAACGGTGTTGTCTGTAGCTTCTGTGAGCTTTCGATGGTGGATGTTGTGAATCACTTCATCCTTCAAAGTTTTTCGGTGGTGGTCATTGGCCAAGCAAGAAGTGGCTGCAACCACAACCAATACCACTAGGAGCGTAACCACGATGAACCTCATTTCGTATAGAGAGTTGATTGTAGATGAATGAATTATGAAGTTGGTTTTATAGAGAGATTGATAGTTGATGGTGCAAAGTTAAGTGGAGAAACTATGCTTCACAATAATACAAGTTTTCAATGATGTTCTATAAATAGAAACTTCCCACCATCAAAGTGGAAGGTCAAGATAAATTAATTAAGAAAAGTCAAATCATGGAGTTGCCATTAAAACAACAATAGGTCGATTATCATGATTACATGACTAGTGAATTAATTCGTTGTTGTAATAGGAGTCATCCTAGTTATCATGTCGATATAACAAGTGAAATGTTCATTTTATCAAATGCTTAGTAGGTCAGTTACTTAACCAGGTGAGTATAAAAAAAACCGATACTTTTACCGGTAAGTAAGGGTGGTAACTCTTACCTGATAAATGCTAATTACTAGGTGATGGATGTTTACCAAATATCCATTTTAATGACCGATAATGTTATCTCATAAAACATGTGGGTGTGGATGGCTCTTGCAAGTAGGTGTTTGATTACCTCACTAATTAAAATTTAGTAAATCACTTAGTAATTCCTTAAAAAAATCAATATTAATTAACTAAATAAAAACTTCAATAACATGGTGAAAATAAATCAACTATGAAGAAAGCCCCCATCGGCTTTTTCTCTAAAACAAATCCTAAAATAATAAACAATCCGAAATTCACAAGGTACTACTTTTTGTGCACAAAGTCTTAAAAGTCTTACAAACGACCAACAAAGCTTAAGGTTAAGCATCAATTTTGAAAATCTCTTAATTACAATATGAGAAGCATATTGTACAAAAACTCCTGGTTTACTTCGGCAAATATGATCTTTCGATTCTCAATGTGACTCCTAATTACTTGTGAAACCAGACTCTCAAAGTGACTCCCTTTTACTTCCCAAGATGAGTTCGATTCTCTTCATATATATCGATGTTTGGTTTACTTTTGAAATGACTCTTAACTCTCAATGTGACTCTCTTTTCTTCCCAAGATGCATTCGATTCTTTTCATATATATCGACGCCTAGTTCATTCGATGCTTTTCAATGTTTGTAATCGACACATGGTACATTCGATGCTTTTCAATGTTTGTATTGACACCTAGTTCATTCAAGGTAAGTTTTTCGATTTCTTTACTGTTTCTTTATGGTTTCGATTCTCAGTGGGTTTCGACCTAATGGTTTTTGTTTCGACGTCTGGTTCATTCTAGTGTCTTCTAGGGAAAAGATGAGTTTTATGTTTTCTTCAGACTTCATCAAGTAAGCTTACTATTCTATGTTGCATATTGCTGCAATTATTTTCATTTGTTGTTTGTTTTTCTTTATTTATCCTTGTTCCTAATTAACATATACTCTACTCATCGAGAGATGGTGGTTGTTGCAACGGGAAAAATGTAAACCACAAGGGTTGTAACGTAGTGGTTAAGGCCCTGGGGGATGTGGTGAAATATCCGGACGTACTAAACAATTGTGGCCACTGAGGTTTAATCAGGGTTGATGTCTTACAGTCATAATTTGCCAAATAGATTATGTAACAACCCAATTTCACTAAAATAAAACTTGTAACAATACAACCAAAATTGGTCCCAAAGTATACAATTAATGCTACTTAAACTCTAAGTTCGCAGCGGATAACACACCCACAACTGAGATGCTATAGGAAGCCCGACGAAATCTACAAGTCTTCGCTAGGCTCTAGCTCTTCTACAACGCCACACACTTCCATCATCGCCAGATGAAATCCCAAACACGACTATCACCTGAAAATGGTTTTAGTTTTTGAAAAGCGAGGGTTAGACCATGAGGTCTAGTGAATTCCCTCTAAACGTATCCACAAGCCATTTAAGAAAAACGTTTCATTTCAAAACAGTAACACATCAACATATACTCAACAAGGGTGTACACAGTGGCATAGACTATTTAACACCTTACAAAGCCAGGCACGGCAACTCGACACCTTACAAAGCCAGGCACGGCAACTCGACACCTTACAAAGCCAGGAACGACAACTCGAGAAGTCCCCCACTGTGCAACCCGACTCCACCCATAGCAATAACCAAACAAGCATGTAATCAACATTCACGCATAACTGTACGTATAAACAACTTGTATGCAATTGTAAACATTTCTATGTCATGCACAATAAAACCTTTCCAAATCGTTTAATCATGTCATCATGCTTGTAAACATAATCAGTTAAGAAACCTTACCAAAACGTTTAATCATGCTCAAACCAAATTCAGATACGAAATCCTTAGCAAAACATTTCATTTGCACCAAAAAGGGGTTAAGGGAACTCACCTTAGCATTCGCACATCGACACACTCTCCGAAACACACTTTAGCTCAAACCGAACACTTGAATTGGACGTCATAAGAATGGTATTAAACCACCTAATTACATCCCAAAACATCGCTACTAAGCCCCTAAAACAAACCCCCAAACGGTGCCTCGATTCTAGACCCGAAACCCGAAGCGAAACGAAGGGCACCCACACACAACAGCGACTTACGCGACTTTCCCCGCGGCTTACAAACCGCGTGGGAAACCGCGTAAGTCCCTGTTCGAGACTTCCACATCTGCACAACGAATTCAGTCCGAAATTGCACCCTTTCTCAACCCCAACTCATCCCCAAATTGATATTTAAGGTACCAAAAACATTGAGGATCAATAACCAACACTTTAAACAACATAAAACCCACCAATTTCATCCAATGATTCATCCCTTAAACCCCAAACTCATATTCTTGACAAAACTCAACTCTACCATTGAAATGATGGATGATTCCCTAAGAAAAGCTTGTAAATCATTCAAAACTCAAACATAGCAATCTCCTTTGGAGCATTCACCCTCAAAACATTAAAACATTAGAAAATCTTATACCACACTCTTCTCATTAATCCTTTCAATAGAAGAAAACATGAGAGGGGAAGTTTACCTTGGAGAAGATGAAGATTAACCTCACATTCAACTTCCAAATCCAAGCTCTCTCTTCAAGAAGTTTCAAGATCCTCCAACTCCTAGCCATCCCCAATACGTATGAACCACAAAATGGAAATAATCTAGGGTTTTATCCCTTTTTATACCAATTCACAAATTTCAGATTTTGCAAACAAGTCCCCAAGTTGAATATTTCTTACCTTAGCCCCCAAAAACTTCATTTACTCTAACCTTGCAAGAAGAATAAAAATATGGGGTGTTACATCACCTCCCCCTTATTAGAATTCCGTCCTCGGAATTCCATTGCCAGGCTCATGCTGCAGTAAGAGTTAACTTCCGACTCCCAATACATATTTTGCCCCAAAATTTCTTAGGAAGTTACAACTACATCTCTACAAGACTAACTTCTTTGTCTTTCAAATTCTCAACCATCCGGCCCCAATTACTCACACTGTCTGCGAAGCTACACCAAACTTCTTCCCAACCAACATTCCCTAAACAAGGGTTAAGACATACCAAAAGCACTCCAAATTTTTACCGAGTGCCTCTAAATCAATCAATAATTCCCAGTTCTTTCGAAAACTGCCACTACTCCATTACAATGTAGTCCAATTCAATCTCCTATTGGAACACACTACTCCAAACCATGGGAATATTTCCCCATCCAACTGTTCTCCCGACTTGAGATTGACAATGCTCAAACCTTCTAATCCAGTCATCTTAGTTCCATTCACCTATCCATCCACTCCTGATCAGCATCGACAACATACAGTATTCTTGACATCGCCCCTAGGCCAACAACTACACTCTCGGGTCTGTAGCACGCCCAGCCACACACTTGCAATCTCTTCGTTCAAACATACTACTCATCCAAAATACTCTCTTTAATAGAAAACGACTCTACTCGAGTTAACACCGCAATAACCCGAATCTCTAAACAGAGACTAATCACTCCCTTCGTCAACATTACACACTATCACTCGCATATCGTTACCGCATTCTCACCACCACATAACATTCATATCAAAGGAAGAACACCCTCCTACCAAAATAGCGTTCGCCTGGCACAATTGCGTTTCCTCAAAGTCACACCGATCACACGTGCCTCAACAGTTACAAATCAACGGTCCAAACTCCCAACAATCGCTAAGCCATAATTCTATTCTATACACAATTATATCCTTCGCCCAATTCCACCGAACGGTTCCACTAACTAGGAACTACCACCAAAATTCGCTTGCCCTCCCACAAGGAGGAGTGACCAAGTTCACTCAAACTATTCCAACTAATCGTATACTGAACGACACGCTCACGTGAAACATTCTTCCGACAATACCAAATCTAATCCAAAGGTCTCTCAACCAGGGCACTACATCCGACCACTTGTTTCCTTTCTAGCTTGATACACTAAAGATGCTTTAAAAGAATGGTTCGCTAACACGAGCCAGTTTTAGATTGGTCGCATGAAATTAGCTCTCTCAACTCTTTAACCATGGCATCCACAAAGATTCCTTTCCTCATGCTCTTCAAATAATCGTTCTTTAATCATAGCCCGCCTTTCCAGTGTCCCACGACATCTTCTTACTGCAATCTTGTCTATACTTGATCTGTCATACCGTCATCATTTTCTCTCGTGCTTACACATAACGCCCAACACACACCGCTACAGTCCAAAAGAACGGTTTCTCTAAATTCATCAATCATAACCTTTAGCCAAGTCCTCATGAAGTACTTAGCACCAAGAACTACCAAGAGTTCCTAACTCTCAAACACCGTCGCCCCGCGGCCACATTGCAACAAGCTGACATGATGCCTTTACATACGCAGAAGATGTTACTTCTTTCATGCCGCCCATAACGCAATTTCAAACGAAGCCAAAACGTTGCTCGACTTTTCCCTTCCCGGGTTTAAACGAACCACATGACAAGGTCAACTACTCAAGGCACACCCGCTTCGATTACCCTAACCTTTCGTTCTTATATGGGTCATCATACCCCATAAGAAAATCACTTAAGCAATCACGATCTCTTACTTTTGTACACTCACACAAGGTGGTCAAACGTCACGTCGGATACCTACCTTTCTCCAAACAACTTCTTACATCTTTGTAAGAAAACTCAACAAGATAACCACACTATAGTTACTTCTCCAATACCAACCTCCCGACGACTATCCAACAAAATGATCATTGATTCGCCATCGACAATCGACATGCAATTGTCCAGTCGCCTCACGACAGACAAGGATTCTCGAAAGAATCTATTTCTCCTAACTCCCCGAACAAGTCCTCGTTCCTCGTTAACTCCTCGCAATCTATCTCCGCTGTGCTAGACACCTTACGCACAAGCGAATCATCAAGACCTCAATGGACCTCACATCCACATTGGTGGTCTTCCGTTTCCCCCAGTGCCCTCACAAGGTGTTCCTATACCATATCATTAACACATTCTCGAACGACCTCACTTGTTCACACCCAACGGGTTCACTCTCACGTTTTAATCTCCTGACATCACCCCTAATTTGAGACATGTTAAACAGTCGTAACCTTCTATACCAAGGGACTACGTGATGATAATTCCATTCCTCCCTGACAATCTAGGATTCCTAACAGAACCCACTTCATTCAACGCATCATAACCAACTTATACCCCACCGTTCCCACTTGAGAGAAAACAAACACAAGATCTTTCTTAGCGCGAGATCTAATTACTAAACCAACTCAGTATTCCATCTCAAAACCGAAAACATTACATTAAGTAACGTAACGCTACTGATTATGTAACGTCCCAAAAATTACAAGGAATTTAAAATTTTTAAAACATGCATTTCTTTATAAAACAACCACAATTTAATAATTCGTAACTCAATTGAAACTAACGTCGTTAACTCAAACAGTCAATAAAGTTTAAGCAGCGGAAAGGTATATAAATCAACCCCATTTATTAAAAATTAAACCAAACTATCTTCGCCTTGCGCCCGTGTGTACCGTCACGCCCGACTGCTACTCGCACCTGAAAACATAAGAATTTGGGAAGGGGTAAGCACGAAGCTTAGTGAATTCAACCACCATAATTAACACAGTTATTCCACACTACCCCTAAAACAGATAGTTGCATATAAACAAGCATACAAGTCTACGAACAAATCATAACCATGCATACCTACACTATCCCACCCAAAAGGCATACGTCGGTCCCACCGACCACACGATAACCGTGCAAGCATTACCCGGTCCCATCGAGTTCCTACGCCACCCGCGTATACAATTTCGGCCCCACCGAGTTCCTACGCCACCCGCGTATACAAACTTCGGCCCCACCGAGTTCCTACGCCACCCGCATATACATGACAATAAAGGTCCCACTAGACACCCCACTATCTAGTCCCACATCACAATTAAATAAAACTACCACACACGTGCTACCGTAATGTAAAAGTAACCGATATTAAAAATAGTGAGAGAACTCACCTCGTAAGCGCGCCTAGCTCACAAACAATAATTCAAGCTTCACAAATCCAAGATCACTTCCCAACACCTAAACAATCGTTACAATGTATTAACACGAGACCCGGACCCTAAAACACGACGCACCCTTAAATCGTCACTAAAACGACTTTTCGGTCTAACCAAACAGGTCTGTTCGGGACCTGTTCCGACCTCCATAAACCCAGAAAATCCTCAATTAAATTACATAACCAGAAAGTACTCAGAGTTAGGGTTCCAAGGACATATTATACACCTCCTAACGATTTTTCTACAATATAATACAGATTTTACAAAATTGGTTAACTGCACAGCGAAAAACAGCACATTTCGATATAAAACAGCAGTTTGACACTAGCTACGGTCCGAACTGGTTTTTCCGCAAAACATAAGAAACTTGCTAGACTCAGAATGGGAACTTTTGGCACTGGTTTCATCCCAATCCGACATTCCTAGCAGAAGTTATGGCTTTCCCAAAACAGTGGCAGAAACTGTGACTTTTAAAACGGAACGCGATCTGCCACATCCGGACCTGCTGTATAAACAGCCAAATTACGCCTAGCTAGAGGCCGAACCGGACTTCCGCTAAAACACGAAAAGTGTGCCCGGCACAGAATGTGAACCGTGGGCACCGGATTCGACTCAATCCGAGCTACGACGGAAAAGTTATGGCCGTCGCAAAACAGTGACAGATTCCTACTTTCCACATAAAATGACGATTTAGGTTTTAAGGTTTTAGGCTACAAGGGGCTGGACTCGATCGCGCACCGCCCACTGCCATCTCCGGCAGTGGTGGTCGCCGGCGGCGGCGACGATGGCGGTTTGGCATACGAAACCGACGAGGCTAGGGAAAGAATCGGTTAGCACCCTACGGACCACAACTACACCTGGCCAAGTCGCGACCCGCACGGTACAACCACCCTCCTGGTGGTGTACGGCGGCCACACACCGCCGGCAGCCAAGGCTGCGGCGGCGGTGATGGTGTTGTGGTGTATCCATGACGAAAAGAACGAAAACCTTACCTCTCGATCGATAACGCAGCAGCAACAAGAACTCGTCGTCCGGCTTCTCTCTCTCTCTCTCTCCCGTGCGTCCTCTCCCTCTCTCGCTGCACTATCTCTCGCCGGCAAACCACAGCGCCGGCGCTGTGTGGTCGATCTCCGGCGGCAGCGGCAAGAAGGAACGACGAGAAGGGAAGAATAGGGTTCTTTGGGTGTGGGTTTGCTTGTCACGAAAGAAAACGAGAGAAAGGGAAGGGTAGGGTTTTTTTTTTGTTGTTGTGGGTTTTGTTTTCTTTGTGTGTGTCGCATGCAGTAAGAAGAAAGAAAACGAGAGGGGTCGGTCCTTTCCTATGGGCCGACCCATGCAACTCTCTTAACAAGTACAATAAAGGCCCCTGCAGTTAGAGTTTTCACACTAAGCCCCGAAAACTAACTTTTAACGATTCCGGTCAGTCCCGTTAACCAACAATGTTAAAAGAAAACACAAATTAAACAAACACAAGTGTTTTGGTCATGGGTAGCATGGGCCGAAACCCATGCAATGCTTTTGGCCCTTGTCACTTCTAGTCCCTCCACTTAAACCTTCTCGCAACTAACCCAAAATTCCGACATTTTTAACGATTAGGTCCAACTCGACTAACCCCGATAACGGAAACCACCTTAAATCGAACTTAAAAGAAAAGAATTAATACTAATAAATTACATACCGGGATACGGGCTTTACAGATTACTATTCCACCAACAGAAACACTTTGACCATTTCAACTTTACCGCGATTAAAACTATTCTCACATAACCCGACAATAGTTCAAACTACACTCATACCAACATTCCGAATTCACTGCCCAAGACTCCCGGTATTCACCCACTTACTCTAACGGAAACACTAAGGTCATAACTTGACCACATCTTATTCAACTAACAATTCAACTCCCAAGGCCTTTCCTTGACCTCAATTGTGATACCCTTCCCGACCTAGCGAGTTCATAGCCTTCATACACAATGACACAACGATTGAAATCATTTTGCACACTTTTAAGAAATAGATGCAAAATTATAAAACGAGTTTGAGTATGCATGAAACAACATTACTCAAGATGAATAGTAAAACACAACGACCGCAAGGATCGCTCACAGTTACTCTTACGATAAATCATAATCTTGTCCATCCAAATCGGTGCCGACACTACGGTTGTCTCCAATGAGACCCTTCCTCATACGACCGGAGAGTTTCCGAACGAAATCACTTACCCAAAGTGGGCCTGTCAACTCCAATACTCGTTTACATGAAAATAACGAGTCAGTACTCATTTTGTTTGTAAAACAAACCTCGCAATAAAATGTTTTCAATATTTTCGTAACGAAGATTCTCTCCACAAGAAAAACGTGAAATAATTCGTAAATCACTAAGTTCAAAGCTTTATCGTATAATGAAAACAAGTTTGTCTTTTACTTTAAAGAAAACACGCTCGCACGCGTCACTCATTTCCCAAAACAAGAAAACATATCATGCACGTACATGCTTTTTTTTAACATGAAAGAATCTCGTATAATACGTTTAACAACAAAATGCATGGAATTCAATATGCAAAGGAAGGCTATTCACTCTAACTAAGTCAACCGTTGCACTCACTTTAACTTTTCACTGGTACCATACTATAACCAACAACCGCTTCCTTACTTATGCTACAACTTGAAGTACAAGTGCTTCACAGCCCACTGATCGACCACTCTTACATGCATACCACAAAACAACACTGCTCTTTTGCAATCATTAACCTTGCCACTAAACCGCTTGACTAAGGAATCCAAGACTAGATTCCCTAACTTGATCTTGAATTAAAGGTTTCAAGATGCTAACATAATTCTCACTTCCTATCCTAGAGAGTTTACATCTAGACAGCTCATTAACATTCCAGACAACACTTCCTCTAGAAGTTGCAAACATCCCATCACAAGGGATCTCTTTCATGACACATCAACTCTTTGCTATCAAACACAAGGTTAGAACCTTCTACATACTGCCACACTCACCACTCATCCCGACAATAGTGATTGATTACACCCATGCACCTGTAGGTCCATAATAGCATTGGCCAGATGCTATTTGAATTTACCTTACATGAGGGTTCTCACTACCATTGTCAAGATATTCTATGATTAAGGTCTTTCTTAATGGCTTCCTATATCTCAGTTGTGTCTCACTCTACCCCACAGTTTAAGTTTAGGCCCATCCGGTCACCTAAATCCCTTAAACTATGGCTCTGATACCATTTGTAACAACCCAATTTCACTAAAATAAAACTTGTAACAATACAACCAAAATTGGTCCCAAAGTATACAATTAATGCTACTTAAACTCTAAGTTCGCAGCGGATAACACACCCACAACTGAGATGCTACAGGAAGCCCGACGAAATCTACAAGTCTTCGCTAGGCTCTAGCTCTTCTACAACGCCACACACTTCCATCATCGCCAGATGAAATCCCAAACACGACTATCACCTGAATATGGTTTTAGTTTTTGAAAAGCGAGGGTTAGACCATGAGGTCTAGTGAATTCCCTCTAAACGTATCCACAAGCCATTTAAGAAAAACGTTTCATTTCAAAACAGTAACACATCAACATATACTCAACAAGGGTGTACACAGTGGCATAGACTATTTAACACCTTACAAAGCCAGGCACGGCAACTCGACACCTTACAAAGCCAGGCACGGCAACTCGACACCTTACAAAGCCAGGCACGGCAACTCGACACCTTACAAAGCCAGGCACGACAACTCGAGAAGTCCCCCACTGTGCAACCCGACTCCACCCATAGCAATAACCAAACAAGCATGTAATCAACATTCACGCATAACTGTACGTATAAACAACTTGTATGCAATTGTAAACATTTCTATGTCATGCACAATAAAACCTTTCCAAATCGTTTAATCATGTCATCATGCTTGTAAACATAATCAGTTAAGAAACCTAACCAAAACGTTTAATCATGCTCAAACCAAATTCAGATACGAAATCCTTAGCAAAACATTTCATTTGCACCAAAAAGGGGTTAAGGGAACTCACCTTAGCATTCGCACATCGACACACGCTCCGAAACACACTTTAGCTCAAACCGAACACCTGAATTGGACGTCATAAGAATGGTATTAAACCACCTAATTACATCACAAAACATCGCTACTAAGCCCCTAAAACAAACCCCCAAACGGTGCCTCGATTCTAGACCCGAAACCCGAAGCGAAACGAAGGGCACCCACACACAACAGCGACTTACGCGACTTTCCCCGCGGCTTACAAACCGCGTGGGAAACCGCGTAAGTCCCTGTTCGAGACTTCCACATCTGCACAACGAATTCAGTCCGAAATTGCAACCTTTCTCAACCCCAACTCATCCCCAAATTGATATTTAAGGTACCAAAAACATTGAGGATCAATAACCAACACTTTAAACAACATAAAACCCACCAATTTCATCCAATGATTCATCCCTTAAACCCCAAACTCATATTCTTGACAAAACTCAACTCTACCATTGAAATGATGGATGATTCTCTAAGAAAAGCTTGTAAATCATTCAAAACTCAAACATAGCAATCTCCTTTGGAGCATTCACCCTCAAAACATTAAAACATTAGAAAATCTTATACCACACTCTTCTCATTAATCCTTTCAATAGAAGAAAACATGAGAGGGGAAGTTTACCTTGGAGAAGATGAAGATTAACCTCACATTCAACTTCCAAATCCAAGCTCTCTCTTCAAGAAGCTTCAAGATCCTCCAACTCCTCCTCTAGCCATCCCCAATACGTATGAACCACAAAATGGAAATAATCTAGGGTTTTATCCCTTTTTATACCAATTCACAAATTTCAGATTTTGCAAACAAGTCCCCAAGTTGAATATTTCTTACCTTAGCCCCCAAAAACTTCATTTACTCTAACCTTGCAAGAAGAATAAAAATATGGGGTGTTACAGATTAGTCTAGAGATAGCCTAGGACACCCTTCCAAAAAAAAGGGGAAAATGTATCGGTTGATACGATATTGGAGACTGTAAAGTTTTGTGGGAGGACTATCTTGCTCAGGATGTGCAAGTGCATTAATGCTTATTTTTGTTTTTACTGTAGATGTTTAGCAGAAATTGTTGGTGCAAGTGTACCCCGCTTTAATATTGTGATATATTTTTGGTACACATAAAATCATATCTCCATATTTATTTTGATGATTACAAACACACCGTATTATTGTTTATCTAACAATTTAATCCAAGTGTGCAGTTGTTGAAGAACATGAAGATTTAATCTGAAGGGTTCAAGACGGAAGTGTTTACGTCGTCATTATTGTTTATAACTAATAATGATAAACACCCTAAAATAATATACCACTTGGATATTTCTAAAAACCCAACAATTAATTTTAATATTGTTTTGAGAAGATCCAGCAAGTTTTGGTTGCGTCCTGGAAAGTTTTCATTCCTGACGCCGGTATACCGTGGAGAATACCCGGTATACCGCGGGTACACTTTTGCCGGTATACCGCGGGTGTCCAGCCGGTATACCGCGGAAGTCCGTGTGCAATTCCTATTGGTTGAAGTTGCTTTTCCTGACGGCGGTATACCGCGGCGGTACAGCCGGTATACCGCGGGTACTTTTTCCTGCCAACTTTGCATGTAGCCGTTTGGTGTGTCAGCGCACTTTTCTGACGGCGGTATACCGCATGCATTTGGCGGTATACCGCGCCTCACAATGCCGTTGGAGATGCTATGTATAAATGAAGCTGTTGGTGATGAAGACCTTAGAATACAAGAACAGTAACAACAAGCTGCTACCACCTCTCAGCTCTCTCAACTATTTATAATATATATTTTATAAAATATTTTTTATAAAATATCCAAGTGTGAGATATTATACAAGAGTGATTACCCATTGTGAGTTATACTCCTCTTGTAAGTTTTTGAATAACGGGTGTGTGATCCTGTTTATCTCATAGCAGAGGCTTGAGAAACTATTACAATACCTTTGTACTTGGTTTGTATTTCTACCGTAAAGAATACATTTATTGGATCGTGTCGAGAAGTGTCTCGGCTGCTGGTTTATCACAGTTGGTGGTAAATCAGTAAATCTCTGTGTCAAGTATCTCTATCCCTTATCTCTTTATTTATTCCGCTGTGCTATATTATATTTATTTATATAAACTGCTTTGCATTTATATTTATTTATATAATCTCTGTGTATTTAAATTATATCTGTTTATATAATTGTTGTATACTTATTTATTTATACTCTGCTTTATTTATTCTGTATTTATTTGTAAAAAGAATTTTTGAAAGTAAAAGATTTTAAATACAACCTTACCCCCCCCTAGGTTGTCTAACATTTGGTATCAGAGCGGGGCTTTCAAAAATCGTCTATTTAATTTTTTTTTAAATCCGTTTTTGTTATGGCTCATCAAAATGCTTGGTTTTCTAAATCTCTTCTTATTGATTTCGAAAATTTTGATCTTTGGGCAAATTCTTTTGAACGTTGTGTTCGTGGGATAAATCAAAAAATTTGGGATATTATTATTAAAGGAAATTTCAAACCCACAAAATTTCAAAACAACAAAGTTGTTGAAAAACCTAGCTCGGAATGGTCCGACGAAGATGAGGCTAATTATTGTTTAAATTATGAAGCCAAAAATTTTCTCTTTTCGGTTCTTACTAACGATGATATTGAGCGTGTTTATCTCTTTGAAACTGCTCGTGATATTTGGGAGAACTTGAACGTCACCTATGGTGGAAACTCAAAAGAAAAGAGAGACGAAACCCGAGATCAAAGAAATGAAGAAACGTGTCTCATCGTCGACTGCGAGAAAGAGGTATGTACTTCATACTCAAGTTATTCTAGTTGTAGTGATAACGATGATGATATTGATATGTCAAATGTCTCTTTTCAAAAATTGATTGTTCTCGTAAATAGTTATAAAAATGAGAATGCTAAATTAAAAGAAGAATTATTATTATGTCAAATTGAGTTGAATAATAGTAAACAAATCATTGCATGTGATAATAAAATCAAAAATGAGTTAAATGATAAAGTTGTCACTTTAGAAAAGAAAGCATGCGAAAATATTGTTTGCAAATCTTGCATTGTCTTAAATGATAAAATTGCATGTTTAGAGAAAAGAACATGTGAAAATATTTTATGTACAAAATGCGATATACTTGAAAATGATAATGCATGTTTAAAAGCTAAATGCGATTTATATGAAAAAGATAATCTGTTAGCTAATGCATTTCAAAATAGCAATGATAAAGTGCTTAAAATGCTAAATATGCCTAATCGTATAAATTGCCGAAAAGGCATTGGTTCCGATACATGTGTTGATAAATGTTCGTGTAAACCCATTAAAAGATTTTTTGCATCTCCTAAAGTTGAAACGAGAAAACCCTATGTGCAAAAACCCCCATATATGTCAAAAATGAAAAATGAGGATTATGGGAGGAAACCGTATGCTCGCATGTATAATAGCAATTTTTCTAGACCTAATGCGAATATAAATGCTTCATTTTATGTGTATGATAAATACAATCGTAAAATTAAAATGGTTAGAAAATGGATTCCGAAAGGAATGTTTAATGTTGATAATCCGGGTGGAATGCGTTTATGGTTTTAAACCATTTTTATGATTTTGTATGTTTGTCGTGTTTGTTTTTTGTCGACAACATATTTTTTTTTGCAGTTTATGTTTTATACTAACTGTTAAAAGGACCCATAAGAAAAGGGTACCACGAAATATTTTCTTTGCCTTTTGTAGGTGTTTCCTGGCGAGGATATAATACGTTGTTACCTGCCGAGGTTATAATACGTGGTTACCTGCCGAGGTTATAATACGTGGTTACCTGCCGAGGTTATAATACGTGGTTACCTGCCGAGGTTATAATACGTGGTTACCTGCCGAGGTTATAATACGTGGTTACCTGCCGAGGTTATAATACGTGGTTACCTGACGAGGTCATAATACGTGGTTTTTTTTATCACATAAAATTAACCGAAAATTGAAGCCTTAAGATCCGTTTTGGTGCAAGTGTTTCGTATTGGTTTGTATATCTTTGTCTCTATTGCTTTTTGCATTTTATTTTTATCCCTCAAATTTTATAAAATCAATTTGATATCGTTATTAATTTGAGGGGGAGCGTTTTAGCTCTTTTACCCATGAGTGTATGCTACCTCAATTATATGCATATTTTGAGGGGGAGCATCTCTCGAGGGGAAGCATACCGTCTCTCTTGACCCTTTTTGTTTCGACAAACGGGGGAGAGAAACCGCATATGCTCTTGCTTAGCGGTTGTGTTTGTCATCATCAAAAAGGGGGAGATTGTTGGTGCAAGTGTACCCCGCTTTAATATTGTGATATATTTTTGGTACACATAAAATCATATCTCCATATTTATTTTGATGATTACAAACACACCGTATTATTGTTTATCTAACAATTTAATCCAAGTGTGCAGTTGTTGAAGAACATGAAGATTTAATCTGAAGGGTTCAAGACGGAAGTGTTTACGTCGTCATTATTGTTTATAACTAATAATGATAAACACCCTAAAATAATATACCACTTGGATATTTCTAAAAACCCAACAATTAATTTTAATATTGTTTTGAGAAGATCCAGCAAGTTTTGGTTGCGTCCTGGAAAGTTTTCATTCCTGACGCCGGTATACCGTGGAGAATACCCGGTATACCGCGGGTACACTTTTGCCGGTATACCGCGGGTGTCCAGCCGGTATACCGCGGAAGTCCGTGTGCAATTCCTATTGGTTGAAGTTGCTTTTCCTGACGGCGGTATACCGCGGCGGTACAGCCGGTATACCGCGGGTACTTTTTCCTGCCAACTTTGCATGTAGCCGTTTGGTGTGTCAGCGCACTTTTCTGACGGCGGTATACCGCATGCATTTGGCGGTATACCGCGCCTCACAATGCCGTTGGAGATGCTATGTATAAATGAAGCTGTTGGTGATGAAGACCTTAGAATACAAGAACAGTAACAACAAGCTGCTACCACCTCTCAGCTCTCTCAACTATTTATAATATATATTTTATAAAATATTTTTTATAAAATATCCAAGTGTGAGATATTATACAAGAGTGATTACCCATTGTGAGTTATACTCCTCTTGTAAGTTTTTGAATAACGGGTGTGTGATCCTGTTTATCTCATAGCAGAGGCTTGAGAAACTATTACAATACCTTTGTACTTGGTTTGTATTTCTACCGTAAAGAATACATTTATTGGATCGTGTCGAGAAGTGTCTCGGCTGCTGGTTTATCACAGTTGGTGGTAAATCAGTAAATCTCTGTGTCAAGTATCTCTATCCCTTATCTCTTTATTTATTCCGCTGTGCTATATTATATTTATTTATATAAACTGCTTTGCATTTATATTTATTTATATAATCTCTGTGTATTTAAATTATATCTGTTTATATAATTGTTGTATACTTATTTATTTATACTCTGCTTTATTTATTCTGTATTTATTTGTAAAAAGAATTTTTGAAAGTAAAAGATTTTAAATACAACCTTACCCCCCCTAGGTTGTCTAACAGAAATCATGTGATGTTTTGTGGTGATGACTTGCTTGTTTCTTTAAAAAAATTAGTCAGCCTTAATTAGCATTTCTTTTTTGAACAGCAGCAACATTAACTTTCATCAAACCAATATAGCCAACCATACATACAATCAAGTTAACAACAAAGGATTCTACATACAAAAGTGCATGCATGAATCCAATTTCATTATTCAGTCTTATTTGTCTTATAGTATTGAACAAGAATGTATTTGGTTATGGTTACATATATAGAGGTGGGTTCAAACGAGAACGCTAACTATTTACGAGAACACGAGAACGGCCGTCCATGTACAAAATCACATGTGATTCACGTATAAATCACATGTGATTTTACACTACCTGGAAATCTGGACGTGAATCACATGTGATTTTGTACAAAATTCAGGTAGTGTAAAATCACATGTGATTTTGTACGTGAATCACATGTGATTTTGTACATGGGCGGCCGTTCTCGTAAATAGTTAGCGCTCTCGTTTGAACCTTTCTCTACATATATAATGTTTGATGTATTGGCATTTTTGTGGTTGGGGATGGATAAGTTTTGTAAGATGCACCTAACATGTTTGATGAAATGGGTGAGAGAAATGAATTGTTGTTGTTCGAGTAATTTTAAGGGTTCATGGTTATTGTTTTTACCAGTTTTAAAAGTTCATTGTTTTTGTTGGTTGATCAATTTTTTAGGAATGAAAAAACAAACATTAAGGGTACATAGATCGTATTAATCATTAAGATTGTTTATTTAAGACAACAATTTAGTTTAATCCATAGAGAGAATTTAATTCATCCAAGGCTTAATATATGATAAAACAACCAAACAACCCCGAACTCTTATACTTCAACATTTGGTAAACCAAACGCTATAATGGAATTTGGTCAAAGAACCAACCATTTCAATTTCTTCAGATTTCGTCGAAATCTGGCGAACCAAACATCATTTTAGGCTATGTTTGGCAAACTAGCTGATGAATAAATTATGTTTGACAAAAACTAGCTTATAAACATGTAAATGACCAAAAAAAGCATATTGAAAAAATATTCAATTACAAATATTTTATAATATAATCAAATAAACTTTTAATAATATTATATTAGTAGAAAATTTTCATTTCAAAGATAAAAGTTATTTTTTTCCAATTTAAAGTCCATAATAGGCTAAAACGTTTAAACTGGCCAAACTAGACCGCCTTTTATGATTCGATATAATTGATTTAATCATTTCTTGCCAAATCATTCGATTTGGAAAATATTTAAACCGTTACAACAGAGTAAAACTAACTTAGAATTCTATTGATTCCATTAGGGAGTATAACTTATATCATTGGAGGAAACTTTACATAGAGTTTTATTATTTTAAAGTGTAAGAGAAATACCATCAAAACTAAAAACCCAGTGTTGCAGAAATAATTAAATTAAATACTCTTAATACAAAGCATGGAAATGTATCTATAACTTTCCCATGATGAATATTAGAGATAATAAACAAAAGTCAGATTAGGGAGTAGGCATCGAAAAGAATTTCTGGTTTTAATAATGTGACTATATAATTTTATGAAAGAAAATTATTGTAACTATTGATGAGTTTTAAAACAAGGAGACGTTTGGTTTGCAGAATGGAATTTGTTGGAATTGGAATCCATCAAAGGAATTCGACTTTGAGGAAATTAAAATTGAATTTGATGGAATTTGACTACGTACTTTGATTGCGCTTGGTTGGATGGACTTGGAATGGAATCTCTAAAAATAATTGGAATCTCCATCTATGTTTGGGGGGAGGGAGGTGTGGTGTGGCAAGGATGGGGGCGGGGTGGGTGGTCAAGGTGGGGAAGGCATGGGCATATATGTTGGGGGTAGGGTGGGGTAAGGACGACTAGGTGGGGGTGGCCGTAGGAGGGGGTTGACAGGGTGGGGTGAGGGTGGTTAAATTGGATGCAAAAGTTATTTTTGTCTTTCTAAAACGAAATTATAAATCATGTTGCATTTGTCACAAAATGGAATTCAAATCATTCACATATGCTAAGGAATGATCAAATCCCTCAACCGTGGAATTTGGTGGAATCCGATGGAATCTTATCAATTCATTCCGTGAACCAAACACCACTAAGAAATTTGGTCAATGAAATTTGTCATTCCAATTCCATCAAATTCCTTTGAATTCTGCAAGCCAAACAACCCCCAAGTATACCGGTCAATCACTAACACATAATGATCTAAATGCTAATTCCGTAATAAATCATGAATTAACTATGTAAATGGCAAGCATATAGGGTGATTAACAATCTAAGAGCTAAACTACAAACAATGAGGTGAGGATATTTATCTTTCGAAAAATACTTCAAATCTTATTTCGAGGTGAAGCATTCTTAACTAAGTGGATGGACTAATTTTTAGTAATCGTCCCAAAAACATTTGTTTACAAACCGATTTGTTGAATAAAATATTGTTGAACTAGTATAACTTTTGTTGGCAATAAACCCTAACGCTGTGTTTTCAAAACTCCTTTTCAGAAGGAAAGGAAAGGAAAAGAAAGTAAAAAAACTCGTGTTCTCGAACTTTTTTAGGAGATAAAGGAAATGAAACGGAAGGGAAATAATAATAACGTTCCTTCCAAAACTTTCCTCCCAAATATGGGAGGAAAGGGTAAGAAATGAAAAGAAAGAAATTAAAATATTTAACAAAATTAGTGAAATTATAAAATTACAAAGCTACCCGATATTTCATTATAAAAGATATATTTTTAAGGGTATATTAGTAAAAATGACGTATTTCCTTTCCTTTCTTTCTTGTTCTAGAACACGAAAAAAAAATTTCCTTTCATTTCCTTCATTTTACTTCTCTTTCCTTTCTTTTCTCTCCCTTTCTTTTTCATCCATTTCATTTCTTTTCTTTTCTCTCAAGATTAGAGAACGCAACGTAACAGATCGATAACAGAAGACTAAGGGGGCGTTTGGTTGGGGGTATTGAGGGGTCAGGAATGAAAATGATAATAAAAATTGTTGTTTGGTTTGATATAATATAATGGAATCATTACACCAAACCCATTAATTTTCATTCCTGACCAAATTGGGGGGAATGAAAATTTTATTCTCGCTTAGTCATTTTTTCTCGTACGTCCCTTCATTTCTCGATGTTGAATGAAAAATATTTTTTATTTTCACGTTGGACGTCACATATTTGTATTAATAAGTTTATATAAAATATTCTTTTATTATTTATATTGGTTTAACCAAACAACATCAATGGAATGCTCATTCATATTCCCATTCTCCTGCATTCCCATTTTCATTTTCATTCTCATTCCTTAAAATGAACCAAACGCCCCCTAAAAGTTTAAAATCGACTATTCAAATCCTTTACGAGATCTATTCAACATTGCTAAAAAACCTTGTACTAAAAGGGTGCGTTTGGTACACTGGACTGGACTGGACTGGACAAGACAGAACATAGATCACTGTCCCATGTTTGACAAGACTTTTATGTGGAACAGAGTGGAACAAGCTGGAACAGGCCTGTTCCACCCCCATCCCATGGAACAAGTTGGAACAAGGTGGAACAGACTTATGTTCTACCAATATAACGTCAAAATAAAATTTAATTCTCTTCTAAAACATCAAATACATGTTCTATTTTATATTTTATTCATTTATTAAATTTTATTTATTTGTATTTTATCTAATGTTATATGTTCTGTTCTTTCCAGTTCTGTCTACCAAACGCTGAACAACTGTTCTGTCCTGTCATGTACCGTCCTGTTCTGTTCTATCCTGTCTGCATACCAAACGCATCCAAAGGGACTTCTACCAAATAGTTAACGGAATAAAACCTAAATACTAATCTTGAACATACCCTAGACAAAAACATAAACTAACATTCCCTACATAAATACAAAATAATCATACATAAAAATCTCATAAAAACATTTCAAGATGTATCAAACTACTCGAGTATTCAAGCATCATTCTATAACATTCAATAACAAACAAAAATTAAAAGAAAAAAAACATGATACTCAAAATGAAAACCCAAACAAGATCTTGAATGAACTTCAAAGATCGAACTCCAACTTCAAACAAAATATGCTACAACAAAATTCGATTATTGGAAGTTTGGAACAATAAATATATCAAAACGTCCTCATGGATTGTTTTACATGACTTAATCAAACCAATAAAACCAAACAATTGCCGACAAAACTGCTCTTAATATTGGCATTGTCTATGCCACATTTCTTCATAAACTTGTCATGGCCCATGCCAATCTTCACACCTTCCTTTCTAATGTTACCCTATTGCCATATTTCTTCTCTTTTATTCGGTTCCTCTTGAATCTTGCTTATCGAACCGATCACCATAAAAATAAAAACCGTTATATACTCGAATATGATCCAACCACTCATCCGGTTATCATCCAACTACCATCCAATACATTATAATTCAAAGTTTCAAAAGTAAAAAGTTTTTATTTTTAAAACATTATAACTTAAAAACATTTGTAAAAAATAAAAACTAAACTTTTTAGAAAGAAACATTGGATGGATCCGATCCGATCATCCAATGGATGTTGGATGGATCCGATACGATCCAATGAATATCCAATGGATGGAACCGAACCGATCCAATCATCCATTGGATTGGAAAAATCCAACATCCAATGGATGATTGGATCGGTTTGGTTCCCCTCACACCCATTGGACCGATGAACACCCCTACTGCATCTGCCAATGCTTATAACAATTATAAAAAATTGAATATACTTGGAATTTAAAAATAAGATTCAACCTGAAATTAATGCAACAAGAAAGGTGAAACTTTGCACTTTGATTTAAATGTTGCGAGAAGTTTAGAAATAAATTGACCTCGGTTCTCGGCTCCAAAAACTGAAATTTGTACATACCGTCCCGAAACCAAATCGAACAGTCACCGAACTTGTACATACGGTTCGATTTTCGGTCCTTGTTTTGAGTCCCACAAAAATTCGATACCATACGGTTCGATACCGTTCAGTACCGATCCTGAACGAATCTCATCATTAATTAAGTCATTAAATATCTTTTAAATAGATAAACCATTAAACAGATACAAAACATAAAGTGGAGAGATGTTGAGAACTAGAAAAATATGCAAATCATGCACATGAAAAGAAAATTAATTTTGCTGATAAGTTAGCTGCTGACTGATAAGCTAGCTGGTAGCTGATAAGATAGCAGATGAAAAAGTCACGTTTGGCAAAAAGTAGCTTATAAACATTTAAATGACCAAAAAAGACATATTAAAAAATAGATAATAAATAATAATTAATATTAATGGGGGCATAATTGAAATATTTACAAAAAACTAGTCATAAGCTACTCAAAGTAGCTTTTCAAAAAGCTAGCTTATAGTAATCCAAACATGTACCAAAAAATAAGCTAGCTTATAAGCTAGTTTTTTTTTGCCAAACAATGCCTTGATCATCGATGTATACCAGCATTCAAAGTGATCATTATTAAAATTTAGCGGAAAATTATTATTACAAAAAAAGCTTGTTTTAAAGTTACCTACATGTAAATTACTATGTTCTAAAAAACTGTTGAAAAGTTTGTTAGGATATTAAATAGGGAAATTAATTAAAATGCCCTAAGTCAAACATTGAGTTATCAAAATGCCCTAAGTTTTTTCCATTTTGCAAAAATACCCTAAATACCCGCGATGGATCCCGCGATCGCGGGCTAGGGCTGACGTGGCACGTATTTTGGCCACAAATGCCCCGCGTAGCCCCTCAACTTTGGCCGCGGTGCACTTTTGGTCCCTGCCCGCGATCGCAGCCCGCGATGGACCAAAAATTTACACTTTTGGTCCCTGAAAATTTACACTTTTGGTCCCTGAAAATTTGCACTTTCAGCCCCTGTACTTAGACGAATCTTTCATGCTTTTACTGTTTTTTCCACAATTATTGTACTTTGAAGACCAATTTGTGGTTCAAATTCACTGGCATGTTTGAGATTTCATCCATAAATATCAGTGAAATGCAATTCATAATTCACACCATTCCATCCTTCTTTCTTGCTTTCTTTCACTTGCTTTCTTTCATCAGTAACCAAATGGCATCGTCATTTAACCCATCGTCTACACCTGAAGGAATGCCACCTAGACTCCAGAAGGCGATAGCAGCAAAGGAAAAGGAGATAGACCAACTGACAGAAGAGTGGAAACAGATTATCGCCAGGAAGAAAGTCCACTTGACAAGGATCGAAGTGGAAGAAAAGGAGATCAAAAGGATGAAAGGGGATATAAAAGATAGGGAGGCTCGTATTCGTCGAGAAAAAGAAGAAATTCACCATTGTACGCAAGACTTCGCAATTCTTCAAGCGAAGATAAGCGACAAGCAAAGTTGGATTGATCAAACTAAAGCAATTTTTCAGTAGGTGGTGGTACGGGTGTTGCTTTAGTACTTTGTTGTTTTGTATTTTTTTACTGTGTTGTTGTTTGTATTTTTTTTTGTTTTTTGTATTTTTTTTACTGTGTTGTTGTTTTGTATTGTTTTACTGTGTTGTTTGTATTTTTTTGTTTTGTATTTTTTTTACTGTGTTGTTGTTTGTATTTTTTTGTTTTTTGTATTTTTTTACTGTGATGTTGTTTTGTATTGTTTTACTGTGTTGTTTGTATTTTTTTTGTTTTGTATTTTTTTACTGTGTTGTTGTTTGTATTTTTTTGTTGTTGTTAATTTCTCTGAAAAGTAGTTTTTAAGCCGTTGAACCACGGTTAGATTGGATACATCATGCAAGGTCAAGTCAGAGGTTACCTCATTCAGATAAACAGACATGGGGTTTTGTTTGTTAATGATGCTAGATTTTGGTAGTCGTACTCTATCCACGTGGGCCTACTCCTCTTGTAGAATATATGACAACCCTCAACTCATTTGCTAAAGTGTGTGCGGGTTGTGGTACACAATGGCCATACGTGGTTGCAAAAGCAGAAAGATTGAAGATGAAGAACATGTTGGATGGAATACAAACTAGCTGTGTTATCAATGTTCATTTAAAAGCATATGTATGTGTGTATATATCTAATATGAATATATTTATCATTTACAAACTAGTTGTGTTATCAATGTTCATTTAGAAGCATATGTATGTGTGTATATATATCATTTACAAATCAGTGTTTAGATCGACAGTATCATATGTGTTTGTTCCATATGGTTCAAGCTGTGACGGGCCCGGGGTGTGACTGACAGAATGTCTCCTTGGCACGGTTGAAGGGGCGGGATTTGGACACTCTCCACGAGTGTGTCCTACCCATTGGCACCGAGTACATCTTCGTTGTATCGAACTTTCACCACGTGATGGACGTCGGTCGTTCTTTCTCGGTCTCCCGGCCCTGTTCTTATCCATTAAAGGTGGATAGCATGGTGGAAGCGGGTCGGGTGGATACACCCATGCTGCAGGGGGTCCAGCTGGGTTTATTACCTCCACGTATGTTTTCCGGTAATATTCGGACGTGAAGAAAGGTACAGCCAAGTCGCTGCAATCTGTACGACTCATATATCTTGCTGCAGCGATGGCATGGCCGCACGGTAACCCAGATTTATCCCATTCGCGACACGAACAAAGGTGGTCTTCCATATTCACAATCGCGTGAATATAGTCATCATGCACCTCGTACTTCCCATACCCGATTGCTCTTACCGGCCATGTCGCCGCACGACGTGCCCTGTACTGAACGATATTCTCCGCCGTTGGTGTGAGTGCATTTTGCATCTCAGCTCCTTTGAGGCGTCGAATTTGGTACCACTCTTGTGGAAAGGCCCGAAAGTAGTCCATAAGATTAACAATCAGACATCTACGCGCAAAACGGGAGAGTGCATTCACAGACTCTGCACTATTCGAGGTCAGAATGTCATATCGTTGTCCAGGAAAATGGGCCGCGGACCACCTCTCCGGTCCAGCTTCGTCAAAGACTTTGGCTGCTTCCTTGGCACTATATCGTAGCATATTCATGTACTTGTTAAACTCCCGATCCGTATATGCTCTGCATGCCGCCCAATAGACATCCTTGTAGGTGGTAATACGTTTGTCCTTGGATTTGGCGTTCATCTCCAAATGTCGACAGCATATGGCGTGAGGGGCGTTTGGGTACATGGCAGAGATTGCGGCGCTCATGGAAGGAGCCCTGTCAGACATAAACACCAACCCTTGCGGGTCTCCGATAGCTTGTCTCAACATGGACATAAACCAAGTCCACTCGTCCCGGTTTCAGACTTGCCTACGCCGAAAGCTACTGGAACGATGGAGTTATCCCCGTCCATGGCAACCGCCAGGAACATCATACCCAAGTAACGGCCCTTTAAATGGGCTGCGTCTATTATCAGGACACGACGTAGATTTTCCAGAAATGTGCGGATCTGCAAAAACATAGGTGGTTTTCATTTGTAAATGTTATAGTTTATAATGTGTAAACATATGACGTGTTAAAATACGTACCGCGGGTCCAAGGGCCACGAAGCACATCTCAAACCGTCCACGTGAATCGGTCCGTAGCTGCGTGATAGTACCAGGGTTCTGCAGCTGCAAATTATATAAATATGTCGGGAGTTGTTCATACGACTCCTCGAACGTGCCTCTCACCATAAACAGTGCATGGCATCGCGCACGCCACGCTTGGTGGTAATCAATCGTGACGCCGAACTGCCGGTGAACGTCGTGGACGATGTCCTTTGGACGCAATGACCTGCTAACATCAAGAAATTTATTTTTCAGGATCGCACCCAAAGTCTTTTTGCCGGCTTGTTTGTGGTGGGGATTAAGTTGCGTCCTCGTACAAGTGTGTACGTCGTGCAACTTTTTAATCATTATCGCCCCTCCTTTGGGACCCGTGTGAATCGCGTACAACCTCCACTCACACTTTTCTCTGGCACATTCAACTACGTATCTGCTTTTGTCAGATGACCGCACGTGACTTTGGAAACCCTCTTCCAAGAACTTGAGTCCGATCTGACTTGCCAAGAGATCCTTCGAATCGAATATCTGACCTGCTTTTAACCTTTCACTGCGAATATAAGGTGTAGGTTCGTAGGTTTGTGTCTGGGTATGGGAGTCTGGAAGAATAGGGGGCATATCAAAAAAATCATTTATCTGACTACATGATTTTCTACTAGGGGTATATTTTTCGTGATCATCATTATCGGTGTCTGATCTGTCTATTTCAGAATTACCTGTTCTGAAAACGTGGGTTTCGTCATCAGCAACTCCAGCAGTACGCCCTTCGTGTGGTTGTGGTGGTTGTTGTTGTTGAGAATCAGGTTGCTCTATTTGGAGGTCTTCGTCGTCGTCACCGTCGTCATCACCGTCGTCGTCACCGTCGGATACGCCAGGATATACAAAAAGTAATGGGGGCCTTTCTGAATCGACTGCAAGGTGCAGAAAAGTAGAGATATCCCCATCGTTGGATAAATCCACAAATGACCCATCGTCATTTTTAAACACTAACTTGCAAACATCAGAAGAGTTGATTCCACATTTTTGCATAGCGTATGCAAGAAATTTCTGATAAGTATAGTTTACTGACACTTTTACACCATGCTTAGATTTATAAGCAAAATTCCACTCATTGTTATCTTGCTCCCATTCACCATCAAAACAGAAATATAGCTTAGCTTTTGCAACAGATGAACTTATTTTTTCAGTAGTATCTCAAACACAAAATATTGCAGAAAGAAATCAAGAAAGAAGTATGAAATCGGTGTGTGGATTATGGATTGCATTTTACATCTATTTATCAATGAAACAACCAACATTGATGACAACCAATCTCTCATTTCATCCACAAACTGGTATTCCAAAAACACTGATTTAACATTGATGAAAACATGCCAATGAATTTCAACCACAAATCGGTCTTCAAAGTACAATAAATGTGGAAAAAAACAGTAAAAGCATGCAAGATTCGTCTAAGTACAGGGGCTGAAAGTGTAAATTTTCAGGGACCAAAAGTGTAAATTTTCAGGGACTAAAACTGTAAAATTGGCCCATCGCGGGCTTCGATCGCGGACAGGGACCAAAAGTGCACCGCGGCCAAAGTTGAGGGGCTCCGCGGGGCATTTGGGGCCAAAATACGTGCCACGTCAGCTGGATCCCGCGATCGCGGGTATTTAGGATATTTTTGCAAAATGGAAAAAAATTATGGCATTTTGGTAACAGTTAGTCAAACTTAGGGTATTTTAATTAATTTCCCTATTAAATATGTATATTAATTATTTTAATATTATAATCAACAGAATCTCAAAAACATAAATGTTGTTGAAGTGTAATTAATTATTTTGGAGAATTCCACTTCTGTTTTTATACTATGAAGAAATTATGAAAAAATGTTGGAGATGGTCTTATTTCAATAAAACATGTTAGGCCATTCGTACCCCATAAGGCCTATCTTTCAAAGATTCCCCTCCACCTCAGCGCCACATCAGCTTTTCTCGCATCCCTCACTCCATCCCTAAACACCAATCTTTCACCGTACCCCATTCCCTCAATCTTTCATGCCACCTCATTTATTTTAATTCTTTTATTTATACATTTAATTATTTAACAAAATAAAAATATTTATATATTTTTTAATAAATAAAAATAAGATAAATAATAAAAATTAAAATTCATATCATTAATTAAAAATAAAAATTACAAAATACAAAACACTACCAATCATGAAATTGTCTAATTTGCTCTTTTCTCCACGTTTGCTTGGCGGCTTTCTTTGGTCTCGGATTTGATGGTTCCGGGTTAGATTGTTGTGTCGGGATAGATTGTGGTGTGTTCGGGGTAGAAGGTTGGGTTCATGATGAAAGAGGTGTGTAAAATAAGAGGTTGAGAGAGTTTGAGAGGTGTGTAAAATAAGAGGTTGAGAGAATTTGAGAGAATTTGAGAGAGTTTGAGAGGTGTGTAAAATAAGAGTTTGAGAGAATTTGAGAGAGTTTGAGAGGTGTGAGAAATAAGAGGTTGAGGGTTAAATATATAAGTGAGAAAAATAGAGCCGTTCAACGGATATTTTATTAAAAATTGAATATTTTTTTTTAATAATCCTCGGGATGGATCGGGATCCCATCCCCGAAAACCATCCCGCCCCGCATGCCATCCTGAGCCGTAGCCCAACCCCGCTCCTTCCCCGCTGCCACCTCACCCATCCCGAGCCCCGCTACGGAAGGCCTTACAATTTGCCAATTAAGGCATTGTTTGGAAGAAAAAAAAAATATAACTTATAAGCTAGTTTTTTTTCTACGTATATGTTTGGATGACCATAAGCTAGCTTATAAGTTAGTTTTTTGAAACACTACTTGAAGTAGCTTTTCAGTAGCTTTTTTTGTGAATATTCCAATATTACCCTTATTAATTTCAATTATTATTTATTAACTGTTATTATAAATAAATATTAATTTTTTAAATTTAATTATTATTAATTGAAAATTAATAAATTAAATTTAACTATACATTAATTATTAGTTATTATTTATTTAGAGTTATTCTTATTCTTAATCATATAAATTATTTTGTATATTTTTTAATATCAATCAATATATTTTAATTATTAGTTACTATTTATCTTTTCAATTATTATTTGATTATTTTTTCATATTGTATGTAGCAATTATTTAAAATCATAAATTAATATGTATTTTTTCTAAAACTTGTTTTAACAATTCAAAATTTATAGTATATATATGTAGTAATAAATTTTAAATTCTTTTAATTAACATTTTATGTTGTTTAATTTTTTTGCTACATCGGTTGTATTCATTAACGTACTATATTGTTATAAATTTGTTTTAATTATATAATTAAATATTGTAATTGATAATTTATTAAAGATGTCTTTTTGGTCATTTTACATGTTTACAAGCTAGTTTTGCCAAACGTGACTTCTTCATCATCTAGTTTATCAGCTACCAACTAGCTTATCAACTACCAAACTTATCAACTACCAGCTAGCTTATCAGCTAGTTTGCCAAACATAGCCTAAGATTTCAAAGGAATAAAACCCTTCTACACAATAACACGTGTACATGGTAAGGAAGTCATAAAGTAACATCAAGATTGAACAAACGGGTCAAATGCTCTTAAGATGATCTTCATAATATAAATGATTGGAAGAAAATTAAATAAACATGCTTTTTAATTATTATTATTTTGGCAACAAACAGTAAAAAATAGACAATGCTTTTCATATCAAAACAAATTTATTTACATTGTTCAAATTATTATTCAAACTTTAGCATAAAAAATTCAACCGTATGTTTCAATTCGAAAAAAAAAGTCATCATTTGTAATAATTTAGAAGTATATAATTTGTAATATAGTCAAAATCCATTTAAAATATATTTTTGTATTAAAACATTTACTTTTAATAGAAAACGGTGGTTGATATTGTGTTAAATTCAATAAATTTGGGTGAAGACATTCATATTTAATTATAAAAATGTTGGTGATGTTTTGAATTCTTTTCATGACTTGACATACCATTCTCAAGACTCTATTTTGGGATTTTATGATGTGATATTGAAAATAATAGTTTTTTCTAAAATATTTATATCATATTTGGTTTTTAATTCATAATCATTTAATTTATATATATATTGGAGCTGTATATGGGTTAAGTTGATTGGATTGAAGATATTTATTCAAACTCATTGTTTGTGGTTTGAAAAGTCTTAACCTAACAGCATCTCCAACAACTTTCCCATTTTGGAGAAAATGGGGATTTTGGAACACAAATAAACTCCAACAGCTTTCCCAAAAGTTTTCCAAAAATGGGGATAATAGGATTTTTCCCAAAATTTTCTCCAAATATGGAGAATACTCCAAATATGATTACCAAGTGTTTTTCCAAATATGGGGAATCTGTTGGAGATGAGTGTATTTTTTTGGGGGATTTTGACTTTTGCTTCCTCATTTTGGAAATTTTTTGGAGAAACTGTTGGAGATGCTCTAAGTCAATAAAAAAAACTACAACCTAAGCTAACCCAAAACCATACGGGTTAGGTTGTGTTGTTTTGGTTGAAGCTTTCTAATAAACCTAAAAACATGGTTATTATGATAAAATTATAAAAAAAACAAAAAAAACCTAGTGAACTTTTAAATATTGAACGATTAAGTACTTAGATAAATCCAAAAGCCAATAGGTAAGCCTTTCGTTCTAGGTATTGGCTTGGAAATGTAAGCCAGGGCTGTTTTTTTGGAAATGGAGGTCGGGGTTGCTTTTTGGTAGCATCCTCCTGGCCCAAGTTTCCTTGTGCCGGAATCTTGTGTAGTTTTGTTCCTTTGGGTTGTTGGTGTCGTTGTTTTGGTTTTTTGGTTGGTTTCCTCCTCTGTATATTTTGTACATGTTTTGTGCAGTGGAATAAAAGTGCTTTTATTTAAAAAAAAGACAATTTATGAAAAGATAAATACTTATATATTAAGATAAATCAAATCATATTGTTTTATTAGTAGATGAGTCGAAAATTATAATAAAGAAATATAACTTAAAAGCATAGCTTATAAACATATGCATGTAAATATTGCATCAGAACCACTTGGGTTGTGGTGTATTGGTAAAGCCTTTGGAGGATGTAGTGGAAGCTCATCTACCCAGGGTTCAAATCCAGACACTACTAAAGCCCTTGTGGCCATGGAGGTTCACCTGCGATGACTCCAGGCCATTCGTGGTCGCCCGAGGATTAGTCGGTACACGTAAGCTGACCCAAAAACCCATGGTTGCCAAAAAAAAAATTGCATCATAACAAAAATACCCAGAAGTTGTTATTTCCATTTACAAAATATACTAAACGACGCGTAAATCCCACTAACAAAAAAAAATTAATAAATCAAAAGTTTTGCACTTTGCAATTATAAAGTAACGCATAATCTTTTTTTTCTCGGATTTTCTCAATTACATTTGTGGTCCTTGTGGTATGCCCTAAACTTGGATTAAGTCCTTCAGACCCATTAAGTAAACTGATGACCCCTAACTTTTATTTATCATGACACATCTGATTCTTAGATTTAACACTGTCAAAACGAGGTTCATTAGTCACTCACATGCCCATCAATGAGAGACAAATCTATCATTTTACTCTTTCCCTCCTAAGAGTCGCTTGTTCTTGTCTTGTTCACGTTCATGAACAAACTTCTTTTAACTCAATTTTTCCCGACGGGGATCCGATACCGAACCCGGTTTGACCGGGGAATCCCTGAGTTGACCGGGGATGGGGACGGGGAATCCCCGAATTTGTAAACTGGGGATGGGGATACCTCTTAAACCCGACCCCGGCCCCGAGTATTTAATATAAGATTTATATATAGTATGTTATATATACGTATATATATTCATTGGATTTATCATTTTTATTATGTTATATACACATACTATATATACATCTTATATTAAATACTCGGGGTCGGGGCCGGGGTAAACTGGGGATGGGGATACCTCTTAAACCAGACCCAGTTTACCCCGGCCCCGGCCCCGATTATTTAATATAAGATTTATATATAGTATGTGTATATATATGTATATATAACATAATAAAAATGATAAATTCAATGAATATATATACGTATATATAACATAGTAAAAATGATAAATCCAATGAATATATATATATATATATATTATATAACACAACAATATAATAAATATTCGATTATAAGAAAACTTTCAAGATATATTATAGTATTGGTATTATTGTTCGGAGAAACTTTTAGTTATATAATGTGGATGTATAAAATATATATTATTATGTATTGTAACTAAAATATTTATTTCTGAAAAACTATTTTACAAACGCAACAAATTAAAAGTTGGTTAACTAGAGTTTATAAAAACACGTCATTCAATTGTGAAATTGACATTTATAAATATATTATATAAAAAAAATTAACTTTTGTAAACGGGGAAAAATCCCCGATTCCCCGGTGGGGATCCCCGTTCCCCGATGGGGATGGGGATGGGGAAGGAATTTTGTTCCTCGACGGGGATGGGGATGGGGAATGAGGAGCGGGGATGGGGATGGGAATTGCGATCCCCGGTCCCGTTGCCATCTCTACTTGTTAACATACTTCTTTGTGAAATCCTACATTGATGAGAGAGAGAGAGGAACAAAAGTTGTATTATAAGAGATTAGATATCTCATCTATCATACGTGTTTTAAATCAGTTAGTTTAGGTATGAACAAAACATACAATATTTGATACGGTTAGCCTAGTGCATTGCATTCTTTTAACTTCGTTAGAGTGAGAGACCTGTTACACAATAAAATGCATATCTCGTGAACAATTTCCGTAATCTTTTTCAACGTAAGAACAAAATCCGTAAAATCACGTAAAGTGTAGGGACAAAAAATGTAATTCGCTCAGGAATGTTTAGCAGCCGTGGTAAAAAAATTAATAAAAAACAAGCCGACTAGTCGTCCTCGTCCCCCTTCCTTCTAGAAAAATAAACTAAATATATACTTTAATTTTTTTAAAATAGAAATCTTAATCCAATTATTTAATTCTTACATAATCTAATTATCGACTTATAACTTTAATTATATGCTTTCAAAATAATTTAAAATAAATCATTTAACCTTTTTTTTAATCATGAGTACATCAAATTTGAACATCATAATTTTAATTCCTATCAAATTCAACAACTTTCAACGACCCCATAGGAAAATTAAAATAAACGCTTTGAATTTTTTAAGACTTAATTTTCATATGTTAATTAAGATATAATTTTTCTGTAAAAATGTTCAGTTTCACACCGGTTAATCCAAAGTCATGAGCACATATATATATATATATATATATATATATATGTGAAGTCTCAATTGCAAACCAGTCAGTTTGTGCAAACCCCGTACAAACCAATCTACAATGATGAATCTGCAAATTTTTTTTGTTGATGCTTCATGAATCTATATTTTGGCTTCATGAATATAAAATTTGGCTTCATGAATATATAATTTGGCTTCATGAATCTATATTTTCCGATAGAGCCCTAAAATACCCTTATGGATATAAAAAAGAAGTTATGGATATAAAAAAACAAGTTACGTGATTGGTGGAGATGAAACAATATGCTAAAAGCCCTAAAATACCCTTATGGATAAAAAAAACAAAGTTACGTGATTGGTAGATTGGTTTGTACGAGGTTTGCACAAACTGACTGGTTTGCAACGGATACCTCCCATATATATATATATATATATAATACGATAATTAACTAATTTTAACAACAAGACTTCAGTTTTTTTTATGTTTAGATTAAACAAAAATAGAATTTACACGGACGAAATGAATTATAGTGTAATTAATTGGAGATAATAAATCCAAATTCAATATACAAAAGAGTAAATTATGATTTTTGTGCATGTGTCCGGTCCGTTCCCGGGTTGGGTTAGTGGAACATCCGAGAGATTTCCTTCACGGATCCAAACACGCTCACAAGGCGCACAATAATAGAGACTTCATAAGGGACCATTTGAGTTGCAGATCGTTTCTTATAAATTTTGATTTCCGTCACTGTGGTTAATAAATTGTGATTTTCGTCCTAATAATTTGTAATTTATTGTTGTTTTTGCCCCTGGACTTATACCTATCTTCAGTGGCGGATCTAGATTTTTTGCTTAATGGGCACCTTTAAGGTAGATAAATGCCTGTAAAGTTGCACGATGTGTTTTTAGCCTACTTCTTTGTAATGACTCACACCAAACAAGCACGCCAAAGCTACTAAATTAAATATAAACGCCACAACGGCCCAATCATAAGTCACACATTCGAGATTACAAAACTAAGGTTCGCAGAAATAACCCTAATTACAGCAGGGAGATGTATCTAAAATATTAAAAAGGAAAGTCTTCTAGTTCCACTAGACGCAAGCTCCAGCTCACATATTGCCCGTGCCCTTACTCGAGCCCTCGACTACCTGCTTGCCTGAAAGGGGTTTTACATTTTGAAAAACGAGGGTTAGACCATTTCCTTTTCTAGGGATCAAGATATCAATATCACACCACACATGTCCAATAAAAGAGTTTACAGGAAATTGTGAACAGTTACGCCCTTATCAGTTTTAAACACCCACCCACATGCTGATGATCCACACTTTGGTCACGAACACACGTGTGACAACGTGTTAGGGCACACACCCGCCTTTAGTAGTATATGAAACATGTTCATATATTTCGTATGAGACACACTCCCCGTATGGCATCATAATAAACCACCCATATTCCCGTCCCAATGCATACCACATTATAAATAACACACCTTCAACTTTAATAATTTAAACCACATGAAAACATGCAATACAATATAAAATGTACGAGCAATAAAAGCAAGTATCGTCAGAACTTCGGTTTAGAAAGACTCACCTGGCGTCCACGAAATTCCTTTCTCACTTGAAAACGTTACTCTCAAACTGTACACCTACATATCGACTCAAGGCACACGATAGTGAAAAGCCACTCGAGTATCACTCCCAGATCACTCTCAGGTTTCTCTACAAAACTCTTCACTCAACCCATTGAGAAAGTCCTCAAAAGATATGGTATTGGCACAACACTGGGGGTTATCCGGATAGTTATCCGGTTCTCTCAAATTTCCGGTAAATACCGGATAGTTCCGACACCCACGAGTTTTCCGAGAAAACACTTCCGGACACACATCATCCGGAAAACACTTTCGGACTACTCCGATTCCGAACACGCATAATCCGGATTCATCCGGATTCCGGTACATGATACCCGGTTCCATCCGGACATCAATCGGTTTCCAGACGCAAGTCCTCCAGACTCTTACCTTTTCCGGATAAGACTCTCCAGACCGTGCGACTCTCGAAATAAGGGTTTTATCGAGCGATTCCATTCTGAAAGCTTCAATCAATTACACAACACAACCCAAGACTTGGTGTTAAGCCACAACAAGCAAAGAGATATCATTTCTAAACGATTTAGCAAGCTATTACATTCGATTTCTCACATTGATTTAGCTAGGTAAAACACACAGATCATAATTTCTCTCTTTTGAGTGAAATAGCACAAAACCACACCTAGAATATCATAGTTGCCAAAATCCCTACAACTCCCAACATTCCTAGTTAGATGAAGAGATGAAAGAGGAGAAGATTACCTTGAAGAGGATGATGATTCCCAAATCTTAGCTCCAAATCCCAAGCTTTTCTCCAAAATAGCAATGTTTGCTCCTCACTAGGTTTCCTTACACCAACGGCACATTACTGATGAAAGAAATGAAAGGTTTTAGGGGTTTTAACCCTATTTTTTTTATTCTCACAAAGGCCATCAAAGTTTCATTCTTTCACACCCTAGCCACCATCTTTACTTTATTCCTCCCACTAATCACACCACTTCTTTAATTATTTCAAAAAGAGTCCGGTTATTACATTCTTCGGTTTCCAAAGATTATTAAAGTTTTTTTTGTTGATTTCGAGGGTTTTTTAAGTTTTTTTTTTGTCGTTTTCAAGGGTCTCTTTTGGTTTTTTTATGTTGATTTCGACTTTTTTTTTTCTTAGTTGATTTTGATGTATTTTCTTTTAGTTTTGTTATTGGTGGGAGCAGATACGAAAAATGATTGAAGAAAATTATGGTCAAACGTTAAAAAATTGTTTAAACCTAGATAAAATTCTTTTTTTCCTTTTCTAACGCCCCCCCCCCCATTTTACAAAGTACACCCGTCTCCGTCTATATTTAAGTATAAATGACTAAAATAAAAAATTGTAAATCACAGTCAGCACACCAATAAATTATAAAAGATAAAAACAATCAACTACAAATTATAAAATGACAAAAACGGTAATTTCTAAACTATAAGAACAAAAATCGTAATTTGTAACAAACTACGTTAAGAAAAAAACGAAATTCACTCTATATAAAATACAGTAGCATTGGATTGAATTCTTGTTTGAATTTCATCATCATACACGTACGTCTCATTAGGTAGAAGACAAGAAGAAACTTATACCAACAGCTTTAAGAGTTGTACACTTGCTGTTGTCAATTTGACATATATCTTGATCTGTGTTCCCAAACTTCAAACTTTACATGCCAAAACCCATCAAGAACTTTCTCAAACACTCACAATTTACAAACAAACAAACTTCCAAGTCTTCCTCATGGTAATAATTAAACATATATGGTCTTTGGTCAAAACCAAACTCCCTTTCACACAGAGCATATCTTGACCCCATATATGCATCATGTATATATATATATATATAGGTGTGGGGGAGGTGATATATATGTAGACAAACAAGCATTGATAACTTATAAAAAACCCTAAAATATTTGATATATGCACAAAGAAATGGATTACAAAAGCTTATGGTTTTCTTCTATCTTCATTGCTCTTTTCATCATTTCATTTACACCTTTTGCTCTATGTCAAGAAGTTGGTGAGTCTTTAAAATCTATCTCCTTTTAACTTAATTCATTATGAATATTGTCTTCAATTCTTCTTTATATATATAATTATTCAATATGAATTTTGCTTTGATCAATTCTTGTTTATAATTAATTCTTGAATATGATGTTAATGGTGATGTAGATGATGAACACGAGTTCAGTTACGACGTCAACAGCCATAACGGGCCGGATCATTGGGGAGAAATTCATCCCGAATGGAACATGTGTAACCATGGAGACCTACAATCTCCAATCGATCTCACGCACGAAAGGGTTCAAACCACTTCGAAACTTGGGAAGCTTGATCGAGATTATAAACCTGCTAATGCAACTCTTCTTAATCGAGGCCATGATATGATGGTAGGTATCGTGATTAAACTGATTATAAACTGTTCGCAAACTTTACAAAATACAATGTTTTAATAAGAAATAATTGGTTTGTATGTATATACCAATCATAATATATGAAAGTATAATATTGTAATTAATAAAATACGAAAAGTACATATATTAATATATCTAGCAAATAGTTTTTAATTAATCATTATCAACGGGACTCGATCTTTTCTATGAACAAATACAGTTGAAATGGATCGGGGGAGCCGGGCATGTTCATATAAACGGAACCGAGTATCATCTTAACCAACTCCATTGGCACACTCCTACCGAACACACCGTCAATGGCCGAAGGTACCATCGATAAAATAAAATGAATTTCATGTTATACGAATTCAAAAGAGAGTAAATTGTAAGAAAACGTCAATTTTTGCTATTCGTACAGGTTCAATCTTGAGCTACACTTGGTTCACGAGAGTACAGACGGAAAGATTGCTGTGATTGGAATCATGTACAAAATCGGTCGTCCTGACTCTATTCTATTAATGGTATGTTGATAAACTTTTAGTTCTATAAATAAAATAAAAAATTTAACCTATAGTTTTTTAAATGATATAGACTATTGATATATATTTGTTTTTTTTTTGTGATTAATTTATAACCAGCTGAAACCATATTTGAAAGTATTGGCTTCTACAAAGGGAGTTGAAACAAGTGTGGGAATAATCAACCCACGAGATATAAAAATTGGGAGTAGAAAATACTATCGATATATTGGTTCACTTACCACTCCTCCATGTACCCAAAATGTTATTTGGACCATGGTTAAAAAGGTAATAATTCCTTTTTATATGATATTAGTACCGATATTGATAAGAGCATCTCCAACAGCTTCCCTAAAATTTTTCCAAAATGGGGAAGCAAAAGTCAAAATCCCCAAAAAAAATTACATCCATCTCCAACAGATTCCTCATTTTTGAGAATTCTAGTTTTGGGGTATTCTCCATATTTGGAGAAAATTTTAGGGAATCTCCTACTTTCCCCATTTTGGGAAAAGTTTTGGGAAAACTGTTGGAGATGATTTTACACCCATATTCCTCATTTTCTCCAAAATGGGGAAGCTGTTGGAGATGCTCTAAATACTTACTATATTATAATTGCTTTGAAATTGTATCAGGTTAGAACGGTTTCGCGAGAACAATTGCACGTGATTCGTGAAGCTGTTCATGATGTAAGTGTTAATGTATTATATTAAGTTGAATTTATATTTAAACATGATGCATGCATGTTGACTTTTGTCAACTGTGTAACAGGATGCAGAGGTTAATGCAAGGCCGGTTCAAGCTTTGAATAACCGTTGGTTAAAGCTTTATAGACCTGAAGACCGTCAAAATAACTAAGCAGTTGGAGCACATTTTGATTAATTTATATTTCACATCATATAAGATTTAATTTATTTTGTATTGTTACATACACATGTACGTAGAATAAGAATGCTATATTTGATTTATATATAGTTTTAAATATGTTATTTTTATATACACTCAATAAAACAAAAAAGAGAAACATTTGGTATTTCGTCAAACCAAATCAAATGGAAGGTTAGCTGTTATATTCGCTAATTAATAGTTAAACACTAAAAACAACATCCAAATCTTCCTCCATATTTATCGATAAAATATTTGTAATTTGTTAATACCTCGATCCTCCTACCTTCTTTTGTGTGTGTGTGTATATATATATATATATACCAATCCAAAAATAGAAGTAGTTACCATGGGTTCTCGTGATATTGAAACACCACCGTCACCTGACATACTTTTCTTCCACATACTATCGAGGTTGTCGGGTAAGTCCGTAAACCGTTTTATGTGTGTTTGCAAGTAATGGCAGTCATTACTCACAACACCAATGTTTGCGAAGATGCATCATCATCATCATCACCACCACCAACTTCTTATTGCATTGTCCACCACAACACCATGCAAGTTTAGCACCATCGACTTGGAAGCACCTCAAGATGATCTAACTGTCGGTCGTCCTTTACCATTTGAAGCTAGTCATGAAAACGTGTCAATTCTAATATCAGTATGTGGACTGGTATGTTTACGCATGATTAACAAGTGCAATCGGAGGGAATACTTGATAAAATATTAGAATCCTTTAACGGGGGAATACAAGACGGAATCTAGACCCAACAACAAAGAATGCTACGTGACCACCACAATATTATTTGGATTGTATTACAGTTGCAATGACAAGCTTCTACTTGTAACCGAGGATCATAATATTTATGTATACTCTCTGAAATCTGACTCATGGAGAAAGGTCGATAAGACACAAGAGTTAAGTTTTTTACTCCTCTATTTTAAACTAGTGTTGTGCACCGCGCGTTGCACGGTGACGTTAAACATTTTTCGATTTTCTTTGTAGCATGTTAAGTGGTTTGATCCTTTACGTATTAGATATTTTTCTTGAAAAACATTTATGTATTAGATATTAAACTAATAAGAACCAGTATTTCACTTTATATATAAGAAACCACCGCGTCATTTCTTGTTGTTCTTTTAGCCAATGCACAATTATATATTTCAAAGACGTAGATGACCAAAACAAAATCATGGTTCAAAATTTTAAAATACTAAAAATCAAAAATCAATTTCTAAAGAAATATTAGACATAGTTAAGATGAAATATAGTTCCTTGGTGATTAATCCGCGCATATTGATAATTTTGTTATGAAAAGTTTAAGATGCATCAGTAATCATTCTGTTTTTAGGTTATTTAGAAATCAAATAACATTTTCCACAATGGTACCTTATACATCCACTTAAAATTTCATTTTTTTTATTTTTATATGGATAATCTTTTTGCAAAAAAAAAGGTCAGCTAAAAAATATGTTTAGCCAATGAACCATTTAGTTATTAAAGATATAATATTATTATATACATAAAAAGTAATAAAATAAATTAAAAGATTGATTCATGTAACAAAACTATTGATTTATAATCATTGTTACCTTACAATTAACAATTTAAATTATCTGTTAACATTGATTAAGTTATTGATTATAGAAAAATAAATAAAAATATAAGGTATTGATTTACAACATTTGTTACCTTACTAAAAAAATAAAGTTCATAAACAATAAAAATTAATATTAATAAAAAATTGATTTATAAGCATTGTTAGTTTATCAAAAAAACAAAAATAGTTAGATTTATATATTGGTTGTTTAATGTTTAATTTATATATTGATGTTAAAATCATTAAACTTAGTTGAAATCATTTGAAAATAAGCCAAAAAGAATAATATACATTTAACTTAATCATTAAACTTCGGTTTAACTATATTTTGCCAAACATCATTTTACAATTTTCATCAACATCAATAAATCATTTATATACACATCTTCATCACCTAGTTTTTCCATCAACTTGGGTTTAACTATATTTTGAGAAAATTAATAGCCTCAATTCCTACTACACTGTACACCATTGGATGTGCTTGTTTCTTAATATATAATAGATAGATAATAAACAAATATAAACAAATATGTATTATTATGATAAATTTATAAATATATTGATTATTCATAGTTGAGGAAAAAATTAAAAGTTTTTTAATTAATAAACTTTTAATTACTCATAGCTAGTACAAATATGATGTATCTGTTATATTAATTAATATTTCATTTCAATTAAAATAAAAGATAATATATTTATTAGAAGTTGACTTATAAGGATTTATATCTTACTATATATAATATTGAATGACACATAATTGATTTTTTTAAATAAATCAATTATATATATATATACACACACACACACATATAATAAATAAGTAACTAGCATGCCACGTGTCGTCTTCTGGTGAGCCGACTTCAGTATTTTCCCGCCTAAACATCTATCTGGACACAATTTACATTATAAGTTCAATTAGCACACCCACATTCACTCCTCCTTAAATCTCTCCTTAATTCAATTTTTTTAATTTATACATTACATTTACTACTCTTATAATTAGGTATGTAGTTTACTTTTAATCCCTTACTTTTTTATTTTTTAATTTAGACTCTTATCATATAAACATAAATAATGTATATGAACTAAAATGCATTAAAAAAACATTTTTATTTTTTACAAATTATACCATTGTAAGCGCTTCGTCAATACCTTCGAAATGAGCTCAATATTGAATATTTTTGGATTTAATTATATTATTAAATATCATAAATATATACAAATTAATGTGTCGTGATTAGTATGAGATTTGTTGAAATTAGTATGGGATTTGATACAAATAATCACTAAATTGTCGTGATTTTTCTTTTTGCAATTTCATATCAACTTTTACTTCAAAGTCGAATTCCTTCGACGAATTACAATTCTATCAAATTTCATTCTGTTAACGAAACACCCTTAAAATTATCATAAGAGATTTAATTACTTGGAAAAAAAGATATCACTTATCAACTGACTTTTGGATTATGAGTTCGAACCTTTTTCAAAAATATAAATATGCAAATATTTTAGTATAGTATATTTAATTATTTATACTTTCTTAATCATGATTATATTATTTCCTCTAATTTTTTTGACCAATTAACCATATTGACCTTTAATTTTATATATCTGATATGCGATATAAAAGCGTATAAATATGAACATGAAACAAAATTATTTTTTCGAATTTTCGGCTTTAGATTTGAGATACTTCGTGCCGCATCGCGTGCAGGTACTTATCTAGTATATATATATATATATGAGGTCAGGTTCAAGGGAAAACCTAAAAAAATGGAAAATTGAGAAAAACCCTGGTAGCACTCATCTATACGACATATACATATATAGCTAGTTAGACATATAGTACTACACACATATATATACGTACATAAAGAGATATACACATATAAACCCTGGTAGCACTCATCTATACGACATATACATATATAGTTAGTTAGACATATAGTACTATATATATAGGGGGGCCCTTCATGGGAGAACTGATTATTTCGTGGTAACTGTAAGAACCAATTTCAGCCACATATTAAGCAATAAATTAGGAAATTATTATTTTTGGTAATTTTGTTTGAAATTTAAATAAAAGGACATTTTAGGTATTTTAAAAATATTATCTCTCCCGTCTTTTTTCTCTCCTCTCTCCTCTCTCCGGCGTACACCATCAATTAATCACAGTGTGATACCCAAAATACATGCTAAGACCAAATGTGATACCACTGTGATACCAGTTGTGATACCCTGAAACAACGATGCAGACCTTCAATATCCAAAATACATACTAAGACCAAATGTGATACCACTGTGATACCAAAAAATACATACAAAAACAAATGTAATACCCAAAATACATACAAAATACAAACATCTATCCTCAATGTGATACCCAACAATACATACAAAATACAGACCTTTATCCTCAGTGTGATACCCAGAATACATACAAGAACAAATGTGATACCACTGTGATACCCACTATGATACTATTGTGGTACCCAAAACAAAATTCGTTTATAACAGACGAAAGAACTTGAGGTAAGCATCAAAGTTATATATTTATATACATAACACCAAAAACCCGGAACCATGAAGCGTGAAGTGTGTTGTTACTCTTGGGTGGAATATGAAGTACCCACAGGTGTCCCTTCTCTGGCGAATTCTCCGGCGAATCCCAACCCCCTTCCCCTTTAGTTTCGTCGTGGTAAGTATGAATGGATAGAAAGCGACAGAAATCTTGAGACGAGATCTACGACGACGGACCAAATCAAGAAAAACGTTCATCGCCATCCACCACGCCATCCACCACCATTGCCGGCTGGATTTAGGGATTTTTTAGAGGAGTCGGCTCGATTGAGACAAGATCTACGACGATCCTGGTTTGGCGGCAATATTGGAACAACATCATGCCAAGAGGGCAACAATGAAAGAGAGACTGAGAACTTGGAGAAAAGTATATGAGAAGAAGCAAGGCGGTTGAAGGATCTGGGTGGCGGATTTGGGTTCCGAGATCGAATGGACATTGTTGATAGGGATGCTAAGAGTGCAGCAACTATGTTGAGAGTGCAGAGGCGACCACAAGTTTTTAGGGTTTTATGAGTTGTCAAAATAATTTAAGTTACCAATTTACCCTTTAATTTATTTTAGTAAACAATATTAATTATCTTAAATGATTGGTTGAAATTGGTTCTTACAGTTACTACAAACTAATTAGTTCTCATTTGATTAAGCCCTATATATATATATATATATATATATATATATATGCATACATATAGAGATAACTGGGCATCTGACGTGTAGCTCAATTGGCAAAGTGGTGAGGTGACTTTGCCCAAATACATATGGTCGTGCGTTCGATCCCAAGCCCTCCACTAGCCTCAGCCGCCGAGTGAGCCAAAAAATGCCGCCTCACATTGGTGTCCTTGGAGACAGGTTCCGTGTGGGGCCGGTTAGGTTGCCGATAATCAATTTTATGCCCAAATATATACACATATGAACCAAATTAGACAAAATAGTACCCGTAAAACCTCATACGGTTACCAAAACAAGAAAAACAAAAAAAATCATGAATCGTCGGTGATCCGTCGCAAAGACGGGTTACCGACGGATGACCCAAAGTCGTCCGTGATTTGCGACGGATCACCGACCTTTCACGCTGACTGAAAAATAAAAAAATAAAATAAATAAACTTTCGACGTCTTACCGACGGATATGTATTTTAAAAATGAACAAAGAATCGGGCCTTCGGTAATCCATCGAAATGTGTATTTTCACCGACGGATATGATATTCGCCGCAACTAGTACCGGTCGTCGGTAATCCGTAGCTAATCCGTAGGAAATTATTGACAATTTTAATCCGTCGGAAATTACTGACGGTTTTAATCCGTCAATGATTTTGATCGGAAATAGTGATTTGTCTAGTAGTGACATCTACAATCCTAATATTAAAAAAGTTTGCTGCATTATCGATGTAATCAATATTTTAATAGTAAATTTCGTTTTGAAATATATAATTAAAAATTAGTAGGGTTAGAATGATAAAAAATGTTAGAATTTGGAAATGCTCTTATAGATAGATAGGTTACCATTTGCCACTTGAAAAAAAGGCTTATTAAGATCCTCTAATGAACGAAACGATTCTACAAGTACAATTATAACTTGTTGAAATAGAACTACAAGGGCTTAGCTGGATGCAATCCTTCGAGTGATTGATAAGAATCAGTTTATCACGGTTCAATTCTCATTAAGTGCAAAAGACCTTGTAACGACCAAGCCAACTTCCATGCGATGCCTTTATCTGTTCTATAAATGTGTGGCAGTGGGTCTAAACCACGTAAATTATTGACGCTTTTCTGTGTTTAATTGTTTGCTCGAACGTCTTGCTGGTTTTTAATTAAATTTTGTTGTTGTTTAAAAAAAATTACTAACGCTTTCAAGTCGCCCATACCACTTTTCAAACATGACGAAATGAGAAGTCATAAAGTAACAACAAACTAGGTCAATTGGTTAAATACTTTTAGAGTAAATTGCAATTTTGGTCCCTGTGATATGTTGTTTTTCTCACCTTTGGTCCCTATAAAATTTTTATTGCAAGAAAAACTCTATGGTATGTAAAAATGCTCGGTTTTGGTCCCTAAGACTAATACCCGTTAATTGCAACTGTTAAATGGCCCCCATGTGCCTTGCACATGAGGGTATATATGTTCTTTTACAAATACAGACAATAGGGACCAAAATTGCAATTTACCTTTTTGTTATTATACTATTTGTTTAAAATATAATAATTATATTATATAATTAGTAAATAAATATCACATGATTTAAAAATAACATATTTAGTAAAATGACAAAATTCTAATTAAGTAATAATTTATTTACGTGTCGCCAACCAAAACTAATAAACTAGTTACTCTAAATTAATTAATTAATAATTTGTTTACTCTAAAATAACTATTAATTGGTTAATAATTTGTTTACTCTCAAGTAATATTAATTGATTAATTGCAAGTTTATTCTAAAATAATTTATATTTTTGTTTTATTAAATTTCACTTTTAATATAAAATAAATTATTCAATAAAAATATTATAAGAACATGAAGTTTTTAGTAAGAATTTTATTATAAATATTTGAGAAAGATGATCAATAATAAAAACACACAAATGGGTTGGAGATCCCTTATATAATACTTTTATTATATAATTAACGTTGTAATCGAAAAAATAGAAAATATGTTGAAATTAAATTTTGGATTATTTTGGAGTAAACGTTATTAATTAATGATTTAAGAGTAAAAAAATTATTAGTTTTAGTTGACAAAACGTAAACGAATTATTACTTAATTAGAACTTTGTCATTTTATTAAAATATGTTAATTTTAAATCATGTGATATTTTATTTATTAATTATATAATATAATTATTATATTTTAAATAAATAGTATAATAACAAAAAAGTAAATTGCAATTTTGGTCCCTGTGGTCTGGTCTTTGTAAAATGACATATATGCCCTCATGTGCAAGGCACATGGGGGCATATAACAACTACAATTAACGGGTGTTAGTTTTAGAGACCAAAATCGAGCATTTTTGCATATCACGGGGTTTTTCTTGCAGTAAAAATTTTTTGAGGACCAAGGTGAGAAAAACAACATACCACATGGACCAAAATTGCAGTTTACTCATACTTTTATGATGATTAAAATAGTTGGAAGAAGAACTCAAATGAAGCTTCTTCTTTTTTAATGTTACTTTTTGACGATGTACAGTAAAAAATAGTCGATGTTATTCAAACCAAGACTTTTTGTTTCAATTATTCAAACAACTTTGCTAGCAATAGTTTTAATCATGCGTCTCCATTCTACATAAAAACGATGAAACTCTTAATATACATGACAAAAGAAGATAGGTTAAATACATTTATATATAGGATACAAATCAAATACAAACCATATATTTATTGCACCATTTACAAACCAATGTGCATATATGCATAATCTGATATCATATATGCATTATCTCATATAAACATGTCCATTATATGTATATTCTTGTACGTATGTAAATGCATATATATATGCACATTGTTCACATATGCACACTAGTTGTTTATAGATGCACAATGTGGTTTGTAAGTGTGCAACAAATGCAAGGTTTGCATTTTATGGAGTCTTTTTTTTTCTCTCTCTCTCTCTCTCTCTCTCTCTATATATATATATATATATATATATATATTATTAAATGTATTATTATCTACTAATCTTTTTATGACACATTAATGACAAATACTTACTTTTTACATTTTTAGTACATAAACTTAATTTTTGATATATAAAAAGGTGTTTTGTTAATAGTTAGAAGAATAAAAAGAAAACGATGGCAGATATCTATACTACTTTATTAAAAAAATAGTAGACATAGACAATTTTTTTCAACAGGCTGTTTTTCTCAGCCACGTTCTTCTCCCCCTTTCTCTTCCCCACGATCTCCTTCAGTTTCTCTCCTAATCAATAATGAAGTCTGCCATTTTTCAAATCAACGAGAATCCCTCCTACCTCTCCACTATGTCCTCAAGAAACCATACTCCATCTTTTACCAGGATACTCTACCTCCTTGCTTGGATTCCACTTTCCAGGTTAGGTTTTATTTATTTTTTATGTTTATTTAATTTGGTTGTAGTTCTTGGGGCTTAATTTTGGTTTTAGTTGTCTAGGGATTTCAGTTTCGATCTGAGAAGGAAATTGGGAGCAGAAAGGTGCTTCTTCTCACCCAACAAGAAACCGAATCGATGCTCTCTCTACCGTCTCCTTCTCTACGTTTCCTCATTTCTCTCCTTCCCCATCCCTACTGTCCCTGATTTCTCTATGTTTCAAGTTTATCACTCCTAACTTTGAAATACTCTCAATTTTGAATCAGAATCCCACTTCCCAAGATGACTATTGGGATTTCTCTACAAATTTCATATGTATCGACGATGCCTGGTTTATTGCCTGTATGACTATATCGACGTCTGGTTCATCCTTCCAAATCGGTGGTTGATTTCCCTCATGGTTCTTTATGGTTTCATCTTCATAAACATGTCACACGACCTCTCCTTCCAACTGGTTCGAGAGGCTAAACCACGCCCCACCATCAGGTTTCTTCGCAGGTTAGATTTATTTTTTTGGTTTAAAAGATTTTGGTTTCTGTTGGATTTTGGTAAGATCGATTTTGGTCTAATCAATTTTCGCTCTGATCGATTTTTGGTTTAATCGATTATGTTTCTTCTTTGATGAAGAACTCAGATTCTAATTTCAATTTCTACCTCCTCGATTGCAGAAATGAGTACGGGAGAACTCGTCAGCGTTGATCCTATTCACCTCAAATTCCCATGTAAGTCAATCCGATCGCATCATACAATTCATAAATCTTCATTTTGTTTTGTTGAAATTGTTGAAATCTAAATCATGATTGTTTTTGTTGGATGAAAATTAGTTGAATTGAATAAACAGATCTCTTCATCGCTTCAATTAAGCAATAAGACCGATAATCATGTCGGATGCAAGGTAAAATTTTGTTCCTTTTTCGGGTTTTTTTTATGATTTCGTAAGATCGCAAACTAAAATAAGCTTTTCTATATTTTTGTAGTCAAATTAGTTGTATAATTTAGAACAATCAATCATTAGTTATATGTCTAAATCGTAACTTGGATCACGTTCGTAAACTGAAAAGTGCAATGACAAGGTTGACTGCTCGTGTTCAAAAGGTATACATAATGCTTGTTTTCTGTATGTATACCTAATTATCGTTTTAGGAAACTTATAACTTCCATTTAACATTTGAGTTGGTTTAGGGAGACTTGATAAACTGTTGTCCTTGATGCATGGAGCTTTACTTACTAAATTGTCTTACATTTTTCCTTTATTAGAATTGCAACATTTTGATTTTGATTTACCCCATCCATATTAGTCATTAGAAGAGTAGTTATGGTATATCCATATTAACTGAAACTAATGGGTCACTGATTATGGGTTATTACAGGTTAGGGATGAACTTGAACGACTTTTAGACGATGATGATGATATGGCGGATCTATATTTATCAAGAAAGTTATCTTCGGCTTCACCAGTAAGTGACTCAGGTGCTGGTAACTGGTTTCTTCGCTCACCTACTATAGGTTCAAAGATATCTAGAGCCAGCAGGGCAAGTGTGATGACCGTTCATAGAGATGAAAATGACGTTGAGGAGCTTGAGATGCTTCTAGAGGTTCCCTTACAAGCGTCATACTCATTTTGCATCTTTTATTGGGATTTGCTAAAAAAAACTTTGAGACTTGATAGGTTTTTTAGATGTGTTCCAGGCCTACTTCATGCAGACTGATGGAACGTTAAACAAGTTAACGAGTGTGAGTGATATTAATTTCATAATTCCATAACGTTTTTCCCTCTTTTTGGTTAATACTATTTGTTATTTTTAATGTGCAAAGAGCTGATTAACTGCTAAACATAAAAATTTCGCAGCTGCGTGAATATATTGATGATACAGAAGATTACATCAACATCCAGGTATACGAGTTTTTTCAACATCTTTGATTATAATGTACATACAAATTGTGATTCTGAAACCACTATTATTGTTGTTACTGCAGCTTGACAATCATATAAATCAGCTAATTCAGGTCCATTATACCCTATATGTCCCATAAATAATACTTTTGATTCTTGTATTTGAGGATTATATATCTGATGGTGGTTTGTATTCATGACTGTAGCTGGAGCTCTTTCTAAGTTCAGGAACTGTATGTATGTCCGTCTACTCCTTGGTGACTGGTATATTTGGCATGAATATACCGTATACGTGGAATGATGATCATGGCTACATGTTCAAATGGGTAAGTGTTCAAATAATATATATATATATATATATATATATATATATATATCCATTGATTTAATATTAATGGTACGTATATCCTACTGTCATTCAAATGAAATGAAAATTTTCATGACTTTTTTGAATGTTTGTATATTTAACTTATTTTTTTTTGAAACAACAGCTTATTACCATTACCAACAAAACCAACCAAGGTTTACAAAGCCAAAGTTACATCCCAAACAAAACGAATAGGAGCCAACCAAAGCAAAACTAAAACCAACAATAACAGGTTTGCAAGCATCAACCACCACCATGCCAGGGCTTAATCCAGACAGCCCCTAACCAGCTTAATCCAAACAGCCCCTTTGGCTCGAGAGTGATTTCAATCCTGATTGCTTGTACTATTTTGGATTGAAGCATGTAGGCTCCCTTTGGCTTCTCTTCCACCATTTACATCAATTATTTTCAATGTTGGAGAATCATATGTACAAATTTGCAAGCTTTAAGTGATTTCTCTTCCACCATATAAAGAGTGTTGATATGAATTTATTTGCATATAAAATTGAAACATTAATATGACAGTTTACCATCCATCTGAACTAAATTTGCATATTCTTGTCAGTATACTTTTTAAAGTTCAAAATTGGATTACATGTCTTTTTTTTACTATATTATAGATTGTTGTCACAAATGTAGTATACTTTAATGGAAATACATGGGTTATATTCATGAAAAACCATAATATCTATTTCTGAAAATCTTATTATTTGTCTTTTATAATATTGTTATGTGATGTGGTTATTTATGATACAATGGCCCTAAAGTTAGTGTGATAAATGATGATGGTGGTAACAGATGGAAATGGTTAGGGCAGGGGTGAACCATGACATAATTGGATGTGGTGGGGTGGTGGATTTATATGATTTTAGCATACCAAGATGAATGAATGAAGAAGATAGAAAGATCCACTTTGAATCTGGTGAGGTTTCCTCTCTGTTTTTTTTTTGCTAGCTGAGCATCCTTTGACTAATGCATGCTAATTTGTTTATTTCCCATTTAACTTGATGTTTTGCAAACCAAATTATAACTGGGTCTAGCTCGAAGAGCGGAACACTACTTTTATGAGAACATGTAGGTTATTAAAGGTTTTACTTTCTCCAACATTAATATTATGGTATTGTCAATCATCCATGTGATCCCAGAACAAGTAATCAATCCATGAATAACATCAAATTGGCCATCTCTATATTCAATGAAGGATAATCACCAAGTACAATATGCAATCTAGAGAGCAAATGGTGTGTGCGTGTACTTGGTGTAATATGATGGATGACCTAATTAGGAAGATAGAAAGTGCAAACATTATATACCTAGGGTAAACTATGACCCTATTATATATAGGTCCCTCTACTTAGTACAACTAGAATATTAGGTACTAACATTCTCCCCCTTTGTACAAGTAGAGGCAAAGAAATTAGACGTCCACCGGAGCCACATATCTTTTCCGAATTCTGAAGATGATCTCGAATCTTCTAAGCGCATTCCGGTACTCCATCCGGTTAGTTATGGCAGCTAGTATTTCTCCGATCAACTCTTTCTCCTTATCTTTCAACTTTACTTCTCCGCTCGCGTCTAAGCGTAATCTGCTCTCCAGGTGGATCTTGATTAACATGAAGGTACCATCACTGAACTTGTTAGCTTCGATGATTCTCATAAATCTTTTCTTTGAATCCCTATCAAAGTAAACAACTCCACGATCAGGTTTCTGTAACACGGTGTAGGCTGGAAATCCTTGAATGTCGGGAATACGTCGGTTCAGAGGTCTGATGTTGACATGGGTTTGGCGAGCTTCTAAAGCCATCTGAAAATCTTTCAAGTAAGAGAACTTTAGGATATTTCGCATAAACCTTTTAACACTCTTGTAAGCTGCAGACCACTCGTCATCTTTGTTCGGTATACACCCAATGCAGTTGTAAAGGCTCAGAAGATCATCAAGATGTAGACTCTTGAAGTCAGCCTCGGAAAATTCACAAACTGTACCATTGGCCCTTTCTACTGTGAAGACCGGATACCAGACTTTTAAAAGTTTGTTGGACTCAATCTTCAAGACTTTCATTATCATGCTGTCAGATCTTACTGCATCTATCTCTTTGTCTTTGTTTCTCATGACATAAATGAATTCAATCCTCTGAGGTGTCGGCCAGTCTTCTATACCATACACTTTTTCAAGATTGATCTGTTGAATATCCCACACAAACATATCTCTCCTGATGCTTTCCTGGTACGGAGACAAAATCCTCACACGTAGACCAATAGCCACATATCCTGGCTCAGCATCTAATATCCTCTGATAGAAAGCAAGTTCAGCATCCAATATTCGATCCCTGATTCTGCCTTCGGCTTGGATTCGAACAATCGGAGCTATTACATGAGCAATCGGAGCTTGAGGAGCTTGTGGAACTGGTGGAGCTTGATCGGCTTGAGTGGAAGACCAACACTCTGATCAGTTGCCACTGGTGGTTCAGAATTCGGAGCCTCAGTATCAGAATCCTGAGCAGCCATAATGACTCCGGCAACGTCAAAAACATCTTCTAGCTCCTTTTTAATCTGGACCAAATTTCTCTCCGGTTCCTCATCTGAGTCGATGTATGTAATCATTCACAAAATCATCTGCCATTCTCTCCTCATCTGTTCTATTGTCAACAACCGCGGGCTTTTCAACCCCAGTCATGACATCAGCTAGAACCTGTGTTTCTTCCACATTTTCCATAACCGTATCAGTACCTCCAGTTCCCGTTCCCTGTTCACCTGCTGGCTGATCTGAGCTCTCAATAATTCCAGTAGCTGTCCCACTAGATTCACCAACCCCTGCTGATCTCTTCTCCCCCTCATGTTGATCAGGCGGATCCTGATCATCATGTCTTCTTTTCTGAGAGACTTCAGCTTGGATCCCACACTTCTCTTCAACTACTTTGAGTCTGTTACTGATGGAGGTGAATCCATTCATCAAAGCATTCTTCATATCTGTCACAGAGTCGGTTAACTTCTGAAGTTGTGATCCCAGAAGAAGTTGTGTATCTGTGGATGTTGAAGCTTGAGATTGGGTTTGAGGTTGGGTATGTTGACGAAGTAAGGAAATTAAGTCAACCTCTTCAGATGTACTAGATTCGCTTTTGGCTAGAAGGCGGGATAACAGCTCAGATTTAAGCTGGTCTTCCGATATAAGGTGTAACGGTACTGGTGATGGTGTATGTGTATCAGATCCATCACGGGTTGGTTGATTCGGAGGAGCTGACGACGATTCAGCAACGTGTTTGACTTTGATGGCTCTGCTCACTTCTTGTGCAATTGTGCGTTGCAAAGCATTACTGTGTTGATTTAGGGCAGTGTTGATTGAGCTTAAGGCAGATGCAAGCACGGTAAAAGTGATATAATGAGGTGGCGGTCCAAGCATGCGTACAATCTGATCCTGTGGAATATTTGGGAACATATAGGCAAGATCCGGACCACTTAGGTTACCGGTTATAGTAGCGGTTGTAGCAACCGTACTGCCTGTGTTCAAAGCTGGCATAGTGTTAGCAATGACAGGACTTCCACCCGGTCCTCGCGAGGCACCAACGAATGGCGGCCTCACTCTGGGTGTTCCGGTTGGGGCACGGAAGCCCGCAACTTGGTGTTGTACCATCATTCGTGTCCTAGGAAAGGAAGTTGTACCAAATGGTCCTAGACTCAATGTGCTTTGAATGAAAGGCGGTGGCCGGGGCAGTAGCCTACCTGTTTCAATATCAGCAGACATCGAGTGTGTCGCCGATAGCAGTTGTGCTTTATCCCCTGTGGAAGATGAAACACCGGTCTGTTGATAGACCGATGAGTGGATGAGTGGGGCTGTGCTATGCATGGCTGGGTCCACCATGTCTGTTTCAATACGCAACGGCGACGTACGCTCGTTGGTAGAAGATGTAGCTACCCGGCTCAGATCGGTGTGGGGAGAGTCAGTAGTTAAAACTTTATCTGACTCTATCACAGCTTCACTCAATTCTTTTCTCCCTCCATCCTCACCACTAACTACCCTTTCTACCTCTGCTTCTACTTCTTCGTTTACAATTTCATTCATATTTGATGGACCGGCGACATCAGTAGCAGTGTCTAAAAGTTCTGTGTTCCGAGTGGAATCAGCATCGGAACTCACGACACGTGGTCTCTTTCCCATATTCCTTGGAATCAAATGTACCATCTGGTCGTGACCTGAGTCATCATCATCATCAAACGGAGGAAAGAAAGGTTCTATGTCATCGTCTTGATTAACTGCATCATCATCAGAAGATGATGCAGCGGCATAGGCTTCGTCCCATGAGACATCATCATCAAATATCTGGGGAAGAGGTCGAGGCGGTGGTTGAGCTGGTCTGGAAGAGGATGCTTGGCCAACAGTCCGTAATCTACCCCCGACTCTCTTTCTTTTCGTTCTCCTCACCTCTCGATGTTCAAGAACCCCGTGTTCTTGAACCCCCTCGACATTCGGACCCTCACCTCCTAATGGGTTTGCATCGTGGGGAGGTCCCTCCGGATTTGGCTGGACCATCAATGCATTGTCTAACTTATACTGCTGAACTACCCCGGACTGTTGGTCAGCAAAAGCAAGTAAGTCTTCACGGATAACAGCGATGTGAGCAAAGTTTATGTGTGAGGGCATCCGTAAGTGATGCATGTACTGGCTTGGTCCTCTTGGATGATCCGCACGTAGGGGTATTTGGTCGTTGTCAACCATTGCTTGATGAATCAATATCTGTAAGAATCTTTGGAAGGGCACGAAGTTACGTTTCTTTTTCGGGCGAGCCTGCTCTGCGACTAGCTCAATAAGATCATTCCAGATTAGAACAGCGTAGTCGATGTTCCGGTTAAAAGTGCAGGCATGGAACATTCGTAGAGTAGGTAGATTCTGTAACACCCCAAAACAAGGGTTAACAAAAACTTCCATAAAACGGAAGAGTGGTACACATTACTAAAGTAAAAGTATACATAATTAACATTTCATAATCATTAATACAAAGATTTAGTTAATTATAACTAATATTGGACCACTAGCTTATCTGATCACTACTATGGCAATCAAATTACAAAAAGGATGTCGGAAAGTTCTATCATAAGTCTTCCAATCTTTCACTCTCCAACTTTGATCCCATGCTCACAACCCCGTTCTAGACCTTCTTGTGTTCGGAACCACTAATATCTGTAACACATAAAACACATAACAAGTGTTAGGCTTTTAAAGCCTAAGTGAGGTTTACACATAGCACATTGAGCATAATCATAGCATGTAGGAATAACAATTCGATACATTCACAAATTGGATTCCATGGAGAAGGCCCATATTGCTACCCAGTTACATCATAATGGAAGATATACCTTGATCGGTACCCCACGGTAGCGTCACAAGGCATAACACAACGGAAAACCCCACGGTATCCGAGGGTATGAATCAATTACACTTACCCCACGGTGTGTAAGAATATATCCTCCAATGCCTACTAGGTGCTCCTCCAATTATGTGAATACCAAATATGTTAATCCAAGTAATATTTAAAGCATATTTAACACTTAACAATGGTCCAACCATTTAACATAATCAATACTACTTCCATGTAGTTCATATACATCCATATGTATCAAATCACATTCTATATAACATCAATAATAAACATCCATGTTTACAATTCAATAATAAGTCCATTTTGACCATTAAGCCATCATTACTTCATTAAGACATATATTAAGCCATCATCATAATCACATACCAATGATGTATAATCAAACCCAAACCTTTAACACTAACATTTACCATGGCATTCTAAGTAATAAAACACAATTAATCCACCATAACTTACTTGAACTCTTCTTGTTTCCCTCTTAACCATTAAGAGCTTATTAACCAAGATTTCTCATTAACAATAACAAAATCAAGATAAAGAATGATAATAAGGTGTAATACAATTAATTAGATACAAGTTACTCACCTCAAATCTTCAATTGATATCACCCTAACTTGAATACTTGAACCCAATTACTCCAAGAAGAAGAATGAAGATGTAATGCCCTAATTCAAGCTTAATTGGTAAGATTCCTCTTAATGGTTGTTTAAATTAAATTTGGATTAAGAGATAAGAATTTACCTTAGGTTTAGATGGAGAAATCGTCTGAAAAGTGTAGAGAGCAAAGCCTGATTTTGAGAGTTCTAAATTGAAAGAATAAGTGACTAAGGACAATGAGGTGGGTTTAACCCCCTTTTGGCATGTCAGGTGCTCGGCGCCGATCCCCGCGCCAATGCATCGGCGCCACCATCGGCGCCAGCTTCTGTTTGCTAGTTTCTCAATTTCCACTGATTTGGCCGTAACTTCTTCGTTAAAACTCTGTTTTTACCCCGGAAAGTACCGTTGGACTCGTATTCAAATTACCCATCCAACTAATCCATAAAATCTAATATTTAACTTTATCATCTATTTTTCATTAATTTCCTTAAGGAATAAATTTACGGATTTCTATCGGAAGTTCTCAAATAACAAGTAACAATCACGGAAATTTCTTAGGAATTCAATTATAATCTAAGAAGTCAAAATATAAAGAAATATTAGGACTATTATTACTAACAAGGATTTTCCGGGTGTTACAATTCTCCCCCACTTGAAATAGATTTCGTCCTCGAAATCAAAGCTAGGTAAACAAATGAGGATCTTTAATTTTCATATCCTCATCCAATTCTAAAGTCATATTAACACCTCAATGATGTAATACCATACCCTTAGGTCACAACTTCTTAACTGATCTTTCTACAACCCCTTACAGTTTCTCCAAACAACTACTCTTACCATCCATTCTTACTTTAGAAAGTGAAATCACATCATACCAACATAAAATATTTTGTACATCTCTTCTCTTTAAGTCTTACATACTTAATTCAAAAATGAAAGTCCATAAATAACAAGGATTCATCTAATCATATTTTCTGAACCTTACTTCTTTCATCATTACCCACTCCCCAACTTAGATTTACAAACCTCCTTAGAGTAGGGGTGTACAGAAATCCGCCAACCCGCGAAACCCGACCAACCCAACCCGCTTTCAACCCAATTAAACCCAACTCGCCGAACCGCCAAACCGCTAATTATAAGGGTTGAAATTGGGTTTAGAAAACGCAACCCAACCCAACCCGCAACCCGCCGCTAATATTATTTTTTTATAAAATTATATATATATATATATATGTATATATATAATTATATGTGTAGTGTAGCTTAAAATTAAAAATACAAATTATATATATAATATGATATGTGAAATGTGAAGTAATTATATATATAGTCCAGCCCAAAATTAAAATTACAAATTATATGTGTAGTGGTAGTGTAGCCTAATTTAACCCAAATGGCCCAAAAACAAAAACAAAAATCGTAGACAAACTCAAGGAGAATGCAACAATGGATTCGGAGACGGTTGTACTTGATTGAAGAATGATATTCGATGCTACAATTTACTCTTTTGATGTTTAAGATTCAAGGATTTAATATATTTGGATGATTGTAATAACTAATTACTTTGTTGGGAATATTTTTTGTTTTATTTGTCGTATTTTAATCGTGAATTATATATATATATTACCAAACCGCTCAACCCGCCCAAACCGCCACAACCCGCAAGGGTTGGGTTGGGTTGGGTTATACTTTTGAATGGGTTGGGTTGGGTTGAAAATTTTCAAACCGTCATAATTGGGTTGGGTTGTAAAATTGTCAAAAACCGCCCAACCCAACCCGCGTACACCCCTACCTTAGAGTACTGTTATCATCAAATCCTTATCCGACTATTTCTTGGTCTACCATACCGTTATCATTTCTCTCAAGCTTAAACGAAAAAACCCACCACACATAGCTACAGTCCAAAAGGACAGTTTCTCTAGAATCATTAGCTAAGACTTTTAGCTAAATCCTCATAATACCGAGAACTATATTCAAAGCATTTCTTTACATCCAAGGAATACCCCAACACTTTTGACTAAACTTCATAACGAAATACTACACCTTAACGGTTACAGTATTATTTTCGATAATAAAGTGAAGTATAAAAACTCACCTAAAATCCAATGGGATCAAGAAGAACAAGAGTTCTCCTTTCACCCCATCATTACCACAACTCAATCTCCAGGTCTCAAAATAACATTAATGTATACTACCTGAAAATCCACGTACTTTAAATCAAGCATACTTATCACTTTTAAATACTTAAATAATCATGGCAAACCATCATTACATCCATGACTTGTACCTTTCTTCGATACAAAATGTTACCATTTCTTCACTCCTCTATCGCACCACGCGACCATATTGCAACCAAGCACTAAAAGGTTTGCATGTCAAGGGTAATGTTTCCATTGAATCTGTAGTATGACTACTTTCCTAGGTCCGATCTTTCTATTATTGCTCCCCTACTTTAGCGTGGAGTACTACCCTCCAAATATTACATCTTTCTCCCAACTTTGTCACAAGCTGACAACATCTTCTCATTACTATACATAACCAAACATTTGCACCAAGATTCTAACTTAAGGCATTCAACCAAGTCATTTAGAAACGACATTACCATTTGAAATTACTATTCATTCTTTGGTATTCAACTAACACTTTCTCGGATAATTCATTCACACATAAAAAAAACAACTCACAAGCTTATAATTAACTCAACTTACTCATTTCTTGCTAATTCTTTGTGATTCCAAACTATTACATAGACAAGGCACAATCCCTCACAGATCGACATAGTCTATACATTCACGTTGTTCGTGTCTAATACTTTATCCTTTATAAACTATCCACATCGTAAGTAGACTGCTTATCTAAAACAATAGTCTTTCACTATCTTAACACCCCTACAAGGTGGTCCTTCAACTTTTAATCTTCTGATTCAAAACTTAACATTCATACATGACCTTAAAAGAATACCCAAGGCATTCACATCATGAAAGTTTCAATTATAATATAATTCATGTAATTCCAACCCTAAACCTACGTCGAGCTTATTAAACTGGGCGAACGCCCTCGAGATTCAACCGAGTCCAAAACTGAGCCATCTGCTTAAATAATTTAATAATCATTTATCAATATCAACTCATGCAATTTAAAATGCATCTAACCCACATCATGCAACACACGCTCCGAGGTGTAATAATCCCACGACCCCTTTTATTGCTACCTTCTCAATGAAGTCAAATCATATATGTATCTATATGTACACGCATATGCAACTCTTATATACTCAACAATATATACATATATATATATATATATATATATATATATTTTGCCAAAGTTCAATAATCCTAAAAGGTACTATGAATACAAGATCATCAAACGGTCCTCACACATAAGACCAATACTTAAGCCGGCACTTATTTAAATGGAATGTAATTAAGCACATATCACATCATAATTATTGCACAACCACAATAAATTCTAAAAGCGTTTTCTGACCACATAGCTTTCACTTATCCAATAAATTAACCAAAACCCCTTTTCTCAAGATTTATTCGTCAATACCAATCTGTAACATCCCCAGCCCACCGTACACGATATTGTCCGCTTTGCGCATACTCTCTGCATAAACAACATGCCGGTACCGCTCACGGTTTTGTTCCTGCCCGCACAGGCATACGCGGGACGCACCCAGACCGCACCCTGTGACAGGCAAAAGGCCTCATACACCTTACGCAACTGTCGACTTCAACGTCAATAGTCAATCTGTCTATACTTCCATAACCTATTCTTTAACCAGGGTCCCTAACTGAACCTAATCCTTCCAATATATCACAATTCAATTCACATCCCATAGTCTTTATTTCAAATTTAATCGTACAACATTAATATCACAAGATTACCATAGATTCTTATTTGACGTCGAGGATATTTCCTTTCGGTCTCACCACACTACTCATAGCGATTTGCTAATTCCATCATCTTGATGACTACTAGTCTTTCCTCCGGACACAACCGTCCCTCGACAACCGACACTAAAGTCCACTTTCGACTTTCCCACTGTTCACCTCTTCCTTGAACACAAATACCTAAACCATAAACATTCTCCCATGATTTATTCAACACCTCTCCACTATCGGAGTTCTTTCTTAGCTTATAGTGTAATATTCTACGACCTAGTGAGTTCATAGCCTTCATTCATGACAACGCGATAAATAAATTATTTCGCACCTTTTCTTATTTAAAAAAAAATAACATTTGGAACAACTTGGGCATACAAGTCCCCAACATTCCCATAACTCCAATGTACTGCACAACGATCTCGAGAATCGTTTGCATACTGCTTTCCATAAAACTTAATCTTTCTCAATCAAAACAATGCTATTACGACAGTAATATATTAAATGAAAATCTTTTCACATTACAAAAGTGTGAAAGAGAGAAAAAAAATATTACCGACACGAAGTAAGCTAGTCGGTTCTCACACTTGTTTATATGTTATCACCAAGTCAATACCCTTGTTGGTTATATAAGTTTTGCTGTCAACGTTTTCTTGACTTTTTGCTACGATTTAACTTTTCATGTAAAGTATGAAGTATTTTGCAAATTGGCAAGCTCAAATTTCGTTGCGCGTCGTAAATGAAATTGCCTTTTTCTTTTAAATACGCACTTGCACAAGCTGACTCAACCTCGATTAAAATTGATATTTATGCATTTGTTTTGAAATCACGAAAACTCATGTAACACACACTAGGACACCATACATAAAACTCTACTAGCAAATGAGGCTACTCACTCAAACAAGGTCAATCGTTTTACTCACGCACCTTATCATTGACACTTTACTTCCGACCAGTGATCGCCCTCTCGGCCTTGTAAAACTTGCTATACATGCATTCAACGGCCCACTTACTCAACCATTTCATACTATTCCTGTCTTGATCAATCAACTCACATTCTATCTCTACACATTTCAATTCACTTATTAAAGTTTGCCTCGGCGTACTTTCATGAGTCCCGCCAGTTCCAGGCTGTCCTTCCAACCTTCAATCATTTACCACTCTATCCTCAAAAGAATTAGAGGACCTTAGTGGTGTATTCACCATTGTTCTTTTATAACACAAACGCATATCCACAAGAAATGGTTACATCTATTTAAACATACAAAACATATAATACCAAACGTTAGTCACTGTAACAATTTATAAGCAAGTATACTCATGTAGTAATATATTCATAATATCAGTAGCTAATTGCGATTGTGAATATATCATACAAAAGAATTCTCGTTACCATCGCTACAGTACTAAATTCACGTATTTCCGTCGACTCTAAGACTATCCCGTCTTAGTACTTCTACCCAGATCTCACAAGTCACAACTTAATTCATCTCAGCTTAAGTCTAAGTACCTCCTCAGCATACTTAGTTCACTTAAACTAGAGCTCTGATACCAACTTGTAACACCCCAAAACAGGGGTTAACAAAAACTTCCATAAAACGGAAGAGTGGTACACATTACTAAAGTAAAAGTATACCTAATTAACATTTCATAATCATTAATACAAAGATTTAGTTAATTATAACTAATATTGGACCACTAGCTTATCTGATCACTACTATGGCAATCAAATTACAAAAAGGATGTCGGAAAGTTCTATCATAAGTCTTCCAATCTTTCACTCTCCAACTTTGATCCCATGCTCACAACCCCGTTCTAGACCTTCTTGTGTTCGGAACCACTAATATCTGTAACACATAAAACACATAACAAGTGTTAGGATTTTAAAGCCTAAGTGAGGTTTACACATAGCACATTGAGCATAATCATAGCATGTAGGAATAACAATTCGATACATTCACAAATTGGATTCCATGGAGAAGGCCCATATTGCTACCCAGTTACATCATAATGGAAGATATACCTTGATCGGTACCTCACGGTAGCGTCACAAGGCATAACACAACGGAAAACCCCACGGTATCCGAGGGTATGAATCAATTACACTTACCCCACGGTGTGTAAGAATATATCCTCCAATGCCTACTAGGTGCTCCTCCAATTATGTGAATACCAAATATGTTAATCCAAGTAATATTTAAAGCATATTTAATACTTAACAATGGTCCAACCATTTAACATAATCAATACTACTTCCATGTAGTTCATATACATCCATATGTATCAAATCACATTCTATATAACATCAATAATAAACATCCATGTTTACAATTCAATAATAAGTCCATTTTGACCATTAAGCCATCATTACTTCATTAAGACATATATTAAGCCATCATCATAAACACTAACATTTACCATGGCATTCTAAGTAATAAAACACAATTAATCCACCATAACTTACTTGAACTCTTCTTGTTTCCCTCTTAACCATTAAGAGCTTATTAACCAAGATTTCTCATTAACAATAACAAAATCAAGATAAAGAATGATAATAAGGTGTAATACAATTAATTAGATACAAGTTACTCACCTCAAATCTTCAATTGATATCACCCTAACTTGAATACTTGAACCCAATTACTCCAAGAAGAAGAATGAAGATGTAATGCCCTAATTCAAGCTTAATTGGTAAGATTCCTCTTAATGGTTGTTTAAATTAAATTTGGATTAAGAGATAAGAATTTACCTTAGGTTTAGATGGAGAAATCGTCTGAAAAGTGTAGAGAGCAAAGCCTGATTTTGAGAGTTCTAAATTGAAAGAATAAGTGAATAAGGACAATGAGGTGGGTTTAACCCCCTTTTGGCATGTCAGGTGCTCGGCACCGATCCCCGCGCCAATGCATCGGCGCCACCATCGGCGCCAGCTTCTGTTTGCTAGTTTCTTAATTTCCACTGATTTGGCCGTAACTTCTTCGTTAAAACTCCGTTTTTACCCCAGAAAGTACCGTTGGACTCGTATTCAAATTACCCATCCAACTAATCCATAAAATCTAATATTTAACTTTATCATCTATTTTTCATTAATTTCCTTAAGGAATAAATTTACGGATTTCTATCGGAAGTTCTCAAATAACAAGTAACAATCACGGAAATTTCTTAGGAATTCAATTATAATCTAAGAAGTCAAAATATAAAGAAATATTAGGACTATTATTACTAACAAGGATTTTCCGGGTGTTACAGATTCGTCTTATCAACACCTGTGTGTTTAGAGGTCATACAGCGGTTAAAGATAAAGCATAGGGTGTACCATACTCTCGGAAGATAGTTGCGTCTGAACTGAGATGAACCGGTAAGAACATGATTTTTTGGATGTTGATATCCAAGACTTCGGATATCGGCAAATAGTTGTTCTTCAGGGAACGGATCTTCAAAGTTCTCGGAATAGGGAAGGTTAAGTGCACGTCTGATTCCTCGTAGAGTGAATGTGACATCAAAGTGGTCAACTTTGGCGGAAAAGTGTGGTCGTTGAGCGGTGGGATGGAACTGAAGTGTGCCCCAGAATTGTTGAAGATAGATAGCTGGTACGAGTTCAACTCTGGTAAGCGCAGTTCGTAGAGGATGACCGCGGATGATCTCTATGATAATCTGATACTCGAAGGGAACCGCTAGGTCGAGATGATGATTGTTATCAAAGAGACTTAGAAAGTTCGACCTCGGAAAGATCTCTTCATCTAGGTCATGAGCATTTACGGACGGGAGGGATGAGCGATGCGAACGGACGATGGTGTTGTCATCCGAAGCATTGCCATCATGATCAGCCATCTGAACCACATAACAGTTTAGTATAGTGCCAAAGTTGGATATTGCCTTGAAATATTTTTCAAAAAATTCCTAAGTCTTGGGCAAGTCGCAAACCAAACAAAAAAGTCATATCGCATGTATTGAGATATCGCAGTGTGAAGTATGTGACAAGATGTTGTCGCAACTCAAGGTTGCGATTTGGTCTTGTCGCAACTCACAGTTGCGATATGGAAGAATGTATGACCATTGCGATATGGATGAAAGTTTGAATGACAGTTGGTTGCGATATTGATGAACACTGAAAATAACCTAAGTGTTCAAGCCCAGATTTTCTAATTTTGCACAAAACGATGTTAAAACCTACACTACTAGGTTCGCACTACCTACGCGAGTAAACCCTAAGCATCTAAACTTCCTAACAAACATAAACACACAAATTTATCGCAGATAACAATAAAATTCGAACTCAAAACCCTAAAATCAAATATAGCATGCGATTTAATGAAAGAAATCGACTGAGATTCAGGATACGATACCTCGATGTAAATCTGAATGGAATGCACGGATCAAAAAACTCGAAAACAGCTTGAGAATCGAAGATGCGAAGTAGCAGTTTTGAGAGAGAAAGGGGTTTTGAGTTGAGATTTAAAAAAAATGGAAAAACCCTTAAACCCTATTTAAACGACTTTTTGAAATCGGGGACACGTGGCACAATACGATTGGTCCAAAGGTTTGACCTGCCACGTGTCATCATATCGCAAGGAACTAGTTGCGACATGATGTGCACTCGTATCGCAACAGAAGGTTGCGACACGATACTGTTCATATCGCAATTCACGGCTGCGATATGGAAATCACTTAGTTACATCGCAACTGAAGGTTGCGATATAACACTGTTCATTGAGATATCGCAAAAGAAGGTTGCGATATCACACTGTTCATGGTGAAATCGCAAGTGAAGGTTGCGATACTAGTGAAACTTGGACATTTTTCAGATAAAATTTGAAAAGATTTTATCACATTGGAAGATGTCCAACTTCCAATTGATTCAGTACTCAAGGTTTTAAAACACGGTTTTCACTCCCCCTTAAATGATGCATAGATTTTGAAAAATTGTTTTCATCATTTAAGAGTAAGTGTTTGAAAACAAATCAGAATACTTACCTTGACTTCTCGGAAGCAACAGTCACAATGTAACTACACTTACATGATCTAGCAGTTATGCACACTCCCCCAAAATTTGTGCATAAGATCTGTTCTATAACTCCCCCTGAAACCAAGAATATACCTTTGTGCAGATACATGTATCATAACAAACCATAGATAAGATATTAAAAGGAAGAGAAAGAAATAACAAGTTGAAGAAATACATGTACTACAACTAATATATGAAAATTTAAATAACAGATATTGAGAATAGAATATGATGAAAATTTGAGTGTATCAATCTAGATACGAAGTCTAGATTGAGATACACATATTTCCATCTATTATATGATCAATATATGGAAGTTAAACTTTCATATTCAGCATGCCGAGCTTGGATACTAGAAAATTGAAACGTTTTTCATCCAAGGCTTTGGTAAAGAGATCGGCAAGCTGATACTCAGTTGTAACAAAATACAATTCAACAGTTCCTTTCTCAACGTGATCTTTTATGAAATGATACCTTATGTCGATGTGTTTAGTTTTGGGTGTGCTGGACAGGATTAGCAGATATAGCAATAGCACTCTTACTGTCGCAGTAAATGGGGATCTTCTCGTATTTATATCCATAGTCCATGAGTTAGGTCTCCATCCAAAGGACTTGTGAACAACAGCTCGCCGCGGCAACGTACTCGGCTTCCGCGGTTGATGTCGAAACACAATTCTGCTTTTTCGACGACCAACTCACAAGCTTGTCTCCCAAAATCTGGACGTGCCCAGAGGTGCTCTTTCTATCCAACATGCTTCCTCCGTGATCAGCATCTGTATATGCAGTGAGTTCGAAGCCAGTTCCCTTGGGATACCACAGTCCAAGGTACGGAGTGCCTTTCAAGTACCGAAAGATTCTTTTGACGACTCCGATATGTGACATTTTTGGATTAGCCTGAAATCTAGCACAGAGACAAGTTGAAAACATTATATCTGGACGACTAGCGGTTAAGTACATTAGAGACCCGATCATTCCTCTATAAAGCTTGACATCACCATCAATACCGTGTGGATCTGGACCTATCTGAGATCCAGGAGCCATAGGCATACCGATCGACGAACAGTTTTCCATCTTGAATTTCTTCAAGATGTCAAACACATACTTCGACTGGTTGATGAAGATACCCGTAGAGAATTGTTTTACTTGTAATTCGAGGAAGAAATTAATCTCTACCATCATACTCATTTGAAATTGAGTCATCATAATGTTCGAAAACCAGGTACAAAGTCCAGGGTTAGTCGAACCAAAAATAATATCATCAACGTAAATCTGAACTAAAAGAATATCACCTTTGTCGCGTAAAGTAAACAAGGTTGTGTCGATTTTACCTTTCACAAAGCCAGCGTTTAGTAGAGAGGTAGATAACTTTTCATACCAGGCACGGGGGGCTTGCTTGAGACCGTATAGGGCTTTGTCAAGAATGTAGACGTGATTTGGATAATCTTTATCCACAAAGACTTCCGGTTGAAATACATACACTTCTTCCTTAAGGACACCGTTCAAGAAAGCGGTCTTCACGTCCATTTGATAAACAGTGAGGTTCTTGAAAGCGGCATACGAAAGAAACATCCGAATTGCCTCAAGACGAGCAACCGGCGCGTATGTCTCGTCATAATCTATCCCCTCTTATTGCCTATACCCTTTTGCTACCAAACGAGCTTTGTTGCGCACAATTATTCCGTCTTCGTCTTTCTTGTTCTTTAGGACCCACTTGGTACCAATGACTGTCTTACCTTTGGGTCGCGGAACTAGTCTCCACACCTTCAAAGCTTCAAACTGATTCAGCTCTTCTTACATCGCAACCAACCAATCAGGGTCTTCTAAGGCTTGTTGAACTGTTGAAGGCTCAACTTGACTTAGAAAGAGTGCATATAATACTTCGTTTGCGGTTGTGGATGCAGATCTTGTCTTTACTGGTTCAGATACATCACCAATCACCTGATCAATTGGGTGACTGCGTGTCCACCTTGTGGAGTGGGGATGGAGAGCTATAGCATTTTCATTTGGGTCTACAAGGGTAGGATCCTTATCAAAGTTCAACTCGATCGTCAGTGTCGGTTCCGGTTGTGAGACAGGTTGATTGGCAGAATTGACAATCGGCACAGCCTCAGGAACTGATTCGGTAGATTATTCAGGAATGTTGGTATTACCATGATCACCGACATTCGAAGATGTTCCAGATGAAGAAGCACCACTTGTAGATGCATGTGATCTTGCTTGTGGAGATACCATCGTTGTGTTCCTTGGATAAGTTACAGGAGTAGTTGCACCAGAATTTAATGAGGTCAGCACCGGTGAAGGGCCTGACACAGTAGCTTGTACTGGTGGTGGTTCAACCTGTATCCTGTTAATGACAGATGCAGAAGATTTATCAGGATTAAAATAGTCATCATAAAAGTGTTCAAACAAAACATCAAGTTCACTAGGAGTAGAGTTAGAAGTGGAAGCTTGATCCTTGTTTGAAGATCTAGTCATCATTGGACGGATTTGTCCAGATGCTAGAATTCCTGATATTGCGGGTTCTGTACTATTTTGCACAGAAGCCATGTCTTCAGATTCGTCGAATGTGACATTGACACTTTCCATCACAGTTCTGGATGACTTGAGGTAGACTCTGTATGCTTTAGATGTGAGCGAGTATCCGATGAAGACGCCCTCAATACCCTTAGGACTGAATTTGTTCAGGTTGTCCTTATCGTTCAACACAACACACCTGCATCTAAATACACGAAAATAGTGTATTACAGGTTTTCTTTTATTAACCAATTCATATGGAGTCTTGCCAAACCGTCGATGTATGATTGAACGGTTTTGTGTATAGCATGCCGTTGCAACACCTTCAGCCCACAGAAACAGAGGTAGATCAGCATAAGACAACATCGTTCTGGCCGCTTCAACAAGTGTACGGTTACGTCTTTCAACGACACCGTTCTGCTGAGGTGTTCTGGCCGCAGAATATTGATGAGTAATACCTAATGACTTAAATAAGTCATCAAGAGTTCGGTTGTTAAACTCTGTCCCGTTATCTGATCTAACTGTCTGAACTGTTTGTTGACGATTCACTTGAAGCTGTTTGATTAACGAGATGATCAAGTCTGGAGTTTCATCTTTTGAGCGTAGAAACTTGACCCATGTGTATCTCGAGTAATCATCGACGACAACTAACGCGTAACGTTTGGCACTAACACCTTGAGTCTTCATCGGACCACAGAGATCCATATAAAGGATTTCTAAAGCTTTGTTTGTGCTGGGCTCGGGTTTCGGTGGATGAGGAGCACGCTTCATCTTCCCTTTCTCACACGCGATACATAAATTGTCGTTCTCAAACTTCAGAATTGGTAGACCTATGACTAATTCACCCAACGTTAACTTTTGAGTATAACAGAAGTTGAGATGAGATAGTCGTCTATGCCATAACCAGCTTTTCTCCAAAGACGCTTTCGACATCAAACATACGTCATTCTTAGGCTTGAGGGTTGATAGGTCAATGGTGTACAAATTGGATTTCCTAGAACCAACAAGAAGCTCATCACCTCCGTCGGTAAGAACTGCACAACGGGTCTTCTTGAAATGGACTTGTAACATCTCGAATTTCCGTTGTATTATTTTGTAAATTACAAGTATTAACTTTGGGGTTAAGTTTGTAATTTGGCAATAGTGCAAAGTTAAATGTGAAATTTATCTTGAGGGTTTGTTATGTCATTCCTTTAAAGTTAAGGGTGTGGTTGGTAAGTTGAGTTATGACTCAGCAGTGTTTTATCAAGAGGTATCACACAATTAGTCTTAAGTGACTAATTGTGTGTGTGTTTACTCAGTACGCAGAGAAAGAGAGAAATCGAGAGTGAGAGATAGAAAGAACGAGAAGAAGAGAAGAAGAAAAGGAATAGCTTGAATTTGTGAACTGTTCTGGGAAGCTGATTTGAAGTTTTGAAGAACTGCTCAGTGTTCAGTTTCTGACCAGGTGAGTTTTATTCACTTCTTCTTAAAATTAGCCATTGAAATCGATATAGATAGGTGTTAAACTATGTCTGAATGCTTTTATATGAATTAATTGAGAAGTAGTAAGCTTAATACACTGATTTTATAAACTGGCTTAATGAAGAAGACGATGAACAGTTGGTTGCGAGTTTTGAGAATCTCGCAATAGTTGGTTGCGAGTTTTGAGAATCTCGCAATAGTTGGTTGCGAGTTTTGAGAATCTCGCAATAGTTGGTTACGAGTTTTGAGAATCTCGCAATAGTTGGTTGCGAGTTTTGAGAATCTCGCAATAGTTGGTTGCGAGTTTTGAGAATCTCGCAATAGTTGGTTGCGAGTTTTGAGTATCTCGCTAACCTCTGTGGGGTTGAAGTGAGAAACTCGCAACTATGGGTTGCGAGTTTTGGAGAATCTCGCAGTAGTTGCTTGCGAGTTTTGAGGAATTCGCAATAGTGGCTTGCGACTTTTGATGAAAATCGCAGCTTTGGCTTGCGACTTTTGGGAGAAAACGCAGGTAGTTGCTTGCGACTTTTGGGGAAATTTCAGTAGTAGTTTGAGACTATAATGTATAATATGACTATCTGCTGTATGCAATCTGTTATATGAGTATAAACTCTAAATATGATATTGAAGCCGTGTTGAGATAAATTATAAGGACTTATTTATGAGTCCGGAAATGTAATTAACATTTGAGATGTAAATCCCCGTGCTAAGTTGCAAAGAGGGGATAGTAAGAGATTGAGACGAGGAGCTAATTATATTCTTTATTTTGTATATATAGAATATGTTCGTAGAAATGATATATTGTATGTTGTAAGCATATGATAGTATCAGTTATAATACTTATGTATTATATTGCTTTTGCTAGAAATAGGCATCCGATCATCGGGGGCATCTTAGTACGGTATAATGGGAACCGCATACTAGCCATTGACCATAGGGATGTAATTTCTAGTAATTGGGTGTACCTTGAATCATCGGGGGTCCCGTTTGTATATCGCGATATTATAATCCCATTGGGACCATTGATTCTGAGGTGAAATGTGGAATAGGCAGATTTTGATTTGTAATTCCCATTTCAAATGGAAGATCGGAGATTTCCATCGTAAAAGGGAAGATCGGAGATTTCCCAATGGTGAAAGGAAGATTTGAGATAGGCATAAAGTAATTTGTAATCTCTACTTCCGGGTTAAGAAATAGGCAGGTTTTGACTTGTAATTTCTTGGTTAAGAGTTTGACTTTGAATCTGGGATGATTCATGGTAAATTCTTGGTAGTGTTATTATGACTAGATGAATAGTCATAAGTTGGTAATGGGGTAAATTCCCAGTAGTGAAAGGAGTTGTTGTACGGTAAGATGGGTGGCAACAGATTTGACTTATCTGTTGATATTTTAATTGTTGAATTTTAATTTGATTTGAATATTCTCACCAGGCGAAAGCCTAATGTTTCAAGTTGAATTTTCTTACCAGGTACAAGCTTCGGGAGATAAGCGGGATTGTGTGTTGAGGGTTTTTGGGAAGAACTCAAACTTGGAGATGACAAAGGATCTAGTATTCTTTTGATGTTTTGGGACAGATGATTAGACAACCTAGTTAATCTAATTATGATGTATGATTTGATTAATAGGTTATTTGATTTAGAAGTTGTTGTATATAGAAAACCTTACAGTGATCCTCTTGTTATATAAGTTTGAAGTTTTATTGTCATAACTAGTGTAAATTTCAAGGTTTAAATTAGCCCTGTTTTTGGGGTGTTACAATATGGTATCAAAGCAATAGTTTAAGCGGACTAAGTATGCTGATGAGATACTTAGACTTAAGTTGTGATGAATTAAGTTATGACTTGTGAGATTTGGGTAGAAGTACTAAGACGGGATAGTCTTAGAGTCGACAGAAATTCGTGAAATTAGTACTGTGATAATGGTAACAAGGATTCTCATGTATGATATGTTCACAATTTCAATTAGCTACTGTTATTATGAATATATTGTTACGTAAGCATACTTATTTCTGAATTATTACGGTGACTAATGATCGGTAAAGTACATTTTGTATGTTTTATGTGTATAACCGTTTCTTATGGTTATCCCCTTATGTTATAGTAGAATGATGGAGAATACGCCATTAAGGCCCTTCAATTCTTTGGAGGACAGATCATTAAATGATTGGGAATTGGAAGGACAACCTAGAACTGGCGGGACTCATGAAAGTCCGCCAAGGCAACCTTTAATAGGTGGATTGAAATGTGTGGAGATAGAATGTGAAGTGATTGATCAAGATAGGAAATAGTATGAAATGGTTGAGTAAGTGGGCCGTGGAATGCATGTATAACAAGTGTTACAAAGCCGAGAGGGCGATCACTAGTCGAAAGTAGAGTGTCAATGATAAGTTGACTGAGTAAAACAATTGACCTTGTTTGAGTAAGTAGCCTTCATTTGCGAGTAGAGTTTTATGCATGGTGTCCTAGTGTGTGTTACATGAGTTTTCTTGATTTCAAAACAAATGCATAACTAGCAATTTTAGTCGATGTTGAGTCAGCATGTGCAAGTGTGTATTGAAAGAAAAAGGTAATTTCATTTTACGTCGCACAACGAAATTTTGGAGCTTAGCAATTTGCAAAATACTTCATACTTTACATGAAAAGTTAAATTGTAGCAAAAAGGATAAGAAAAACGTTGGCCAGTAAAACTTTTATAACCAACAAGAGAACTGACTTGATGGTATTATATAAATGAGTGTGAAAACCGATTAACTTACTTTGTGTTGGTATTTTTTTTCAAACTTTTGTCTTATAAAAAGATTTTCATTTAATATGTTATTGTCATAACAATATCGTTTGGTGGAGAAAGATTAAGTTTTATGGAAATTAATATGCAAACGATTCTTGAGATCGTTGTGCAGTATATTGGAGTTATAAGAATGTTGGGGTCATGTGTGCCCAAGTTATTTCAAGTGTTGTTCCCTTAAAATGGGAAAATGTGCGAAATGATTTAATTATCAAGTTGTCGTGCATGAAGGCTATGAACTCGTTAGGTTGTAGAGTATTACACTATAAGCTAAGAAAGAACTCCAAGAGTGGAGAGATGTTGGATAAACAATGGGAGAATGTTTGTAGTTTTGATATTTGTGTTCAAAAGAAGAGGTGAACAGTGGGAGAGTCGAAAGGAGACTTTAGTATCGGTTGTGAGAGGGTCGGTACTCTTGTTTGGTACTTAGAAATACAGTTGCCAATGGGACGGTCGTGTCCGGAGGAAGGATTAGTAGTCATCAAAGTGATAGAATTAGCAATTCGCTATGAGTAGTCTTGCGATATTAATGTTGCACGAATAAATTGAGAGGAAGACGATGGGATGTGAAACGGATTAGGATGTGTTGTAAGGATTAGGTTCAGTTAAGGACCCTTGTTAAAGAATAAGTTAAGAAAGTATCGACAGACGACTATTGACGTTGAAGTCGACAGTTACTTAAATGTATGAGGCCCTTTTTCTTGTCTTTGGGTGCGGTCTGGGTGCGTCCCGCGTATGCCTATGCGGGCAGGAATAAAACCGTGAGCGGTACCGGTATGTTGTTATGCAGAGGGTACGCGCAAAATAGCTATATATATATATATATATATATATATATATATATCTTGGGAAACACCCATATTTGGGGGATTTTGAGTGATTGATAAATAAATCACGAGTAAAAAAAAAGTTTTGTTAAATTATTGCATAAGTGAAGAGGATTTGGTCCAAATACACTTTTAGTGTTTTTGTGATTATGCGATAACTATGATGTGTTACATTTTAAAGTGTGAACGTGTAGGTTGGGGATTTTGAGTGAATCCGACCATGTGAATATTTTGAGAGTTGTAAACATTTATTTTGGGGCAGATGGCCAATTGAGGAATTAAAAAGTAAAGATTTTGGGTAACGATGCATTTTGGGTTACGTAACCGTGTGAGTGACACGTAATTAACCAAACGTTTATTTTGGCCTTAAAGGCTTGATTTATACTCAAATGAGTCTTTCGAGTGCTTGTCGGTTTTAGTGACTCGAGATGGAGTATTGGAGGTGTTATATGCTTAATTGCATTTTATTTGAATATGTGCCGGTTTAAGTGTTGGTCTTATGTGTGAAGACCGTTTGATGATTTTATATGCTTATTACCTTTGGGACTAATGAACCTTAGTGAGTTATATGCATTGTCGAGTTATAAAAGAGTTGCATATACGTGTACATATAGATGCATATATGATTTGACTTCATTGGGAACGTGACAATGAAGGGGTTGTGAGATTATCACACCTCAGAGCATGTGTTGTGTGATGAGGGTTAGATGCATTTTAATTGCATTAGTTGATATTGATAAATGATCATTAGATCCTTTGAACAGATGGTTCGGTTTTGGACTCGTTTGAGTTTTGAGGGCATTTGCCCGATTTAATAAGCTCGACGTAGGCTTGGGGTTGAAATTGTAGGATTGGTAATATAATTGAAGTTTACATGATGTGAGTGCATTGGTTATTCTTTTGGGGTCATGTATGAATGTTAAGTCTTGAATCAGAAGATTAAAAGTTAAAGGACCACCGAGTAGGGGTGCTAGGAAAGTGAAGGACTGTTGTTTTAGATAAACGTTTTTCTTACGATGTGGATGGTTTATAAAGGAATAAATATTAGGCACAAAGGAAGTGAGTGTATAGACTGTGTCGATCTGTGAGGGATTGTGCCCTGTCTGTGTAATGAGTTGAAATCACAAAAGAGCTAGCATGAACGAGTAAGTTAAATGAATTAGAAACCCGTGAGTTATGGTTCAACTAAAGTTGGGGAGAAATAATTAGTGAAATAGACTCGGTTAATCATGCGATAGAACATGAAAATACGTTTAAATTGTGTACGAATGACCATGAGAGACCTGGTCTGTCGTGAGATGTTATGGGTGGAGAAAGTACGAACGAGTAGTGGCTTCAATTGCCAAGATAAATGTGTCAACTAGTATGTAATGTAAAGTTAGAAAGAGGAAGCATCCGATGGAAGTCTTTTCGGAGATTCCAGTTGAAGAGTATTATTTGTCAATAAAGTTGTTGGAACATGTGGTTTGTAAGATGGCGTAGTGATATGGCTAATATCGGGATAGAAGGTCGGAACAGCAGTGGGTGTTTATCCAAAGTAATTTTGGTTGTGTGAATCGCTAGGTAAGTTTATGTTTTCGAATCATTGAAAGTTTAACGAAGATGATGGGTGTGTTAGTCAAATTGTGGTAAAGTAAATGCAAAATCTTTAAGAAATGTGAGTTGATTCTTATGTATAAAAGAAATGAGATGATTGGGTCGACCGTGTTGGAAAGATGGAAGAATTGTGACAGTTTTAGGTGCTACGAGAACTTGGCTAATGTCTTGGCTGGTGATTGTAGAGGAACCGTTCTTTTGAATTGTAGCTGTGCGTAGTGGATGTTATGTGTAGGCATAAGAGAATTGATAACGGTATGGTAGACCAAGAAATAGTCGGATAAAGATTGGATGATAAAACAGTTATTCCAAGGAGGCTTGAAAATCCAAGATGGGGAGTGAGTAATGATGAAAGAGGTAAAATTCAGAAAATATGAAAGGTGAATCCTTATTCTTCCTGGACTTTTATCTGTGTTTGAGTATATAAGACTTGAAATGAAGAGATATATACAAAATATTTCGTATTGTTATGATGTGATGTGATTTCACTTATTAAAGTGAGAGCAAATGGTATGAGTCGTTGTGTGAAGGAATGGGAAACAATTTTAGAGAAATTGTTGAGAAATTGCAATAGAGGAATGTGGTTATAGGTACAAGGGTATTATATCAATAAGGTGTTAATGTGACTTTAGAGTCGGAAGAGGATATGAAGGTTAGATACCCTCATCTGTTTACTTAGCTTTGATTTCGAGGACGAAATCATTTTCAAGTTGGGGAGTATTGTAACATCTCGAATTTCCGTTGTATTATTTTGTAAATTACAAGTATTAACTTTGGGGTTAAGTTTGTAATTTGGCAATAGTGCAAAGTTAAATGTGAAATTTATCTTGAGGGTTTGTTATGTCATTCCTTTAAAGTTAAGGGTGTGGTTGGTAAGTTGAGTTATGACTCAGCAGTGTTTTATCAAGAGGTGTCACACAATTAGTCTTAAGTGACTAATTGTGTGTGTGTTTAATCAGTACGCAGAGAAAGAGAGAAATCGAGAGTGAGAGATAGAAAGAACGAGAAGAAGAGAAGAAGAAAAGAAGAAAAGGAATAGCTTGAATTTGTGAACTGTTCTGGGAAGCTGATTTGAAGTTTTGAAGAACTGCTCAGTGTTCAGTTTCTGACCAGGTGAGTTTTATTCACTTCTTCTTAAAATTAGCCATTGAAATCGATATAGATAGGTGTTAAACTATGTCTGAATGCTTTTATATGAATTAATTGAGAAGTAGTAAGCTTAATACACTGATTTTATAAACTGGCTTAATGAAGAAGACGATGAACAGTTGGTTGCGAGTTTTGAGAATCTCGCAATAGTTGGTTGCGAGTTTTGAGAATCTCGCAATAGTTGGTTGCGAGTTTTGAGAATCTCGCAATAGTTGGTTGCGAGTTTTGAGTATCTCGCTAACCTCTGTGGGGGTGAAGTGAGAAACTCGCAACTATGGGTTGCGAGTTTTGGAGAATCTCGCAGTAGTTGCTTGCGAGTTTTGAGGAATTCGCAATAGTGGCTTGCGACTTTTGATGAAAATCTGTAAAGCCCGTGTCCCGGTATGGATTTTAATTAATTATTTATTTGCCTTAATAGTTTTCTTAACGATGTTTTGTTATCGGGATTAGACGGCAAGGACCAAAAATGGATTAGTTTGGTGTTAGTTGATTCTTTTGGTAAAATCCTAAATTCTTGGGGTAAAAATGGCTTAGCTTTGGAACCTAGGGGCTAAATGTGACTTTTGTTATTAGAGTTTGCATGGGATCGGTCCATGAGAACCGATCCCCTCCTCCTGTTGTGTTCGGTTCGTGTATCGCAAGAAAAGAAACCACAAACCCTAATCTCCTATTACCCTTGCCTCCCTCGTCGGACCAAACCCCTCCCCATTCCCCTGCCGCCGTCGACCACCCTAAACCACCAGCAAACTGTCGCCACTGCTGTCTTGCCAGCGAAGAGAGGGAGAACAGCGAAGAGAGAGAGCAGCGAAGAGAAAGAGAGAGCGCGAGAGGGAGTAGCAGCGAGAAAACGTGAGAGGGAGAAGGAACCGACGAGGATCCTGTGTTGCTGCGTTTCTGAGCGAGAGGTACCGTCTCTTCTCCTCTCTTCTCGTTTCTTTTTATTTTTCATTTCGTTGTCTTCCCGTCGCCGTGAAACCACCACAGCCGCCGTCAGTCTTGGCTGCCGGTGTGTGGCCGCCGTGCGCCACCAGTGCGGGGGTGGCATATTGCGTATCTGCGGTGCGTTGGTGGGTGTGTGGCCAAGAGAGGTGATCGGGTTATTCCGTTGATCTCGCCGGAGTTTTCTTCAAACAATCCCCACCACCGCCGACGGTGACTGCCGCTGCCGCCGCCGGCGACCACCACTGCCGGAGGTGGCAGTGGGTGGTGCTGGAATGGTTGAACATATAATCCTAGAACCCTAAGTCAAAGTCGATTGCAGGTCTGAATTGAATTAAGTCATGGCTTATTGGTAGTAATCTAAAGTTATCATTTTATGTGAAAACCTCATTCTGTCCCTGTTTTGCATAGACCATAACTTTTTCCAAGTAACTCGGTTTGAGGTGAAATCGGTTCCCAAAGTTCACAAATCGAGTTGGGAAGGTTTTTCGTGTTTTACTAAAAATCAGATTAAGCCTATAGCTAGGTCTAAACTGACTGTTTTTGCAATCTGTTCCGAAACTTCCAGCTTTGATAGTCGTTCGTAGGAAATTCATATTAAATTGTAGAAAAATCGTTAGAACTCGTGCGATATGTCCCTGGAACCCTAAGACAGGGGACTTTATGATTATGGAATTTGATTTCTGGAATTATCAGTTTCAAGGGGGTAAAACAGGTCCCGAACAGGCCTGTGTTTTTAGATAAAAAGCTGGAATGTTTAGTTTTGTGAGTTAGTAATCGTAGTTTGAGTTGGGACTTTCCGTTGACGTTTTTAGTGCGTATTTAGGTGGGAAAAGTGAGGAAAGTTGACGTGTCGGTGTTGCGGCTCGTGGGCGCGTCGCGTTGCTTTGAGGTGAGTTCTCTCACTGCGTAGTTAGGAATTTCATGTATATCGTTGTTTTTGTGCTATGTGTTATTACGTGTTATTACGTGTTTACGTGGACCAATTTGGATGGGATGATTTAGCTGTGATTGTTGAAATTGCATATCGTCATTTTGTGCTTGCGTACACCTCAGTGGGACTGGGTGGCTCGGTGGGACCGAGGGCTCGGTGGGACTGAGCTAGTACAATTGTATTATCTTTACTCGGTGGGACTGAGGGCTCGGTGGGACTGAGCTGGTATCAATGTCTTTACTCGGTGGGACCGAGGGCTCGGTGGGACTGAGCTTGTGTGGATATATTTTTGGTGTACTCGGTGGGACCGAGGTTCATATTTATGCATTTATCATTATGTGGTTTTATATTTGTGGTGATGGTGACGTTGCCTACTTGCGAGTAGGGGCGATATCCGTGGAGTTGCTACCTGCGTGTGTGGTAGGACTCACTAAGCGATTAGCTTACCTTTTCCCAATATGTTGTGATTTCAGGTGCGAGCGGCAGTCGGGCTTGACGGTACACACACTATGCGCGGGGTGCTGAGAGTGTTTAAAATTTCACTTTTAAACCTTTAGATTTTATTTTATGAAATTTCCGCTGCGTAAACTTTATTGACTGTTTGAGTTAACGACGTTAATTTAATTTGAATTGCGAATTATTAAATTGGGGTTATTTTATAATGAAATGCATGTTTTAAAAATTTTAAATTCCTTGTAATTTTTGGGACGTTACAACTTGGTATCAGAGCACAGCTTGAGTGAATCAAACACATCTCGGTGTGTTTGGTCTCAAGTTGCGGCTATGAAGTTTTTTTTAACTCTCTTATTAAAATCTTTGAAAATAAATGAACGGAGAAAGCCCGTTTGGGAAACGGTGATCGTGGGCGCAGTGTGTACAGTCAGCCGACGCCAATTGGGAAGGTACAACACTTAGTGTATTTATTGCTTTCTAGGCATAGGGTATGCATGCTAAATTGCCGAGGTTGTTTACACTGTACTGTACGATGACTGCTTGCTAGTAGGAATCAATGCTAGTTATAGTAGGTTGTCAAGTGAAGGCCCTATAGGTTGCATGCAGTAAGAATCATATAGCCTTAGAATATTTGATTTAGTTCTATTGTGCAGCTCTTGTTTGAGTCCAACCGTTCTAGGATAGAATCTTGTATTCGAATGTCTATTTGATTCACGTTGCGTGCGACTGGGTATTCGCGAGGCAACTCGTTATGGCTAACAGGGATTCCGTTGTAGCAAGAGTAGTGGGATGAGATGAAATTCCTAGTGAGCTGGGAATAGCGTTTACATATGAGTACGTATGCTAGATTGCTTTCTAGAACATAGGAGTATGTATGCTAGATTGCTTACGTGGATTTTGTGGTATTGTATGGTTGTTACTTGCTATTAGGAACTTATGCTAACTTTGATAGGTTGTTAAGCGAATGCACTATAGGCTGTATGCGGTAGGAACCGAATAGCCTTAGAATGTTAGATTTAGTTCTATTGTGCAGCTCTTGTTTGAGTCCAACCGTTGTAGGATAGAATCTTATATTCGAATGTCTATCTGGTTTCCACCGTATACGACTGTGCGTTCACGAGGCGACTCGTCAGGGCTAGTGGGGGTTCCGTTCTAGCAAGGGTAGTGGGGTATTACGACTTTTCTAGGGAGCTAGGAAAAGTGTTTGCATATGCCAGAATGGGCATATGTGTTTGTTTGTGGTAAGCAACTACTTGGACGTCCCGGGACAGGACTCGAAACGAGTAAGGATAGGTGTGAAGGGTAGTAGCAGAGCTCCTACTATCTGAAGCACAGGATCCGTGCTCGAGTCGGGGAAAGTCACGGAGAATCTGAAGAGTTGAGTGTGAGCGTAGTTAGCAGGTTTTAATGTGTGCTAGTAGCTCGTTAAGGAGGAACAACAATGCTGATCCAGATGCTGATGCTGGAATTATTGATGATCAGATTCGTGAGATGTTTGCGGTCGAGGTGACGCATATTTTGAGGAGGCGATCCCCGAAATTATTACCGCCATTCGTGATGAGGTAATAGTGTCGATGGAGGAGTGCATCGCGGCGATTCCACCCCCTGCGGGTGGGCAGCCCCGAACAAGAGAGTCGGGATCGGTTATGGAGTGCACATTCCTTACCGGTGGTTGTCCTGCGAACTAGAAGGTTCGCTTCGCGGTGAATCTGTTACGAGACGGAGCGAAAGACTGGTGTGCTACTGCTTTGACGCTTAACGGGCGCACTACTTGACCTGGGAGGAGTTCGTCGTATGTTTCGTGTAGAGCATGTGCCTCTAGTGGAGATGGAGAGGAGTGTCAAAGAGTTCTTGGAGCTCTCTCAGACTGCGGAGGCCATAAAGGAGGTGAACCGAAAGTTCACGGAAATGACATTATTCTATCCTTAGCATGTTGCTTTTGAGGACATGAAGAGGACACGGTACAAGGATATGTTACATACCAAGATCAGGGAGTTCGTGAGTACTGCGCAGTATGCTTCACTTGCTGTAGTGATGGAGGCAGCCTGAGGTAGAGTTCGTCAACTGGGAGTGGAGGAGGCACAAGCTACATATAAAGTGGTGACAGGTACGTTCTTGGTTAACTCGGTGCTTGCTGGGGTGATGATTGATAGCGGGGCTACTCATCCTTCCGTGTCTCACATAGTCAGTGAGTGTTTGGGGCCGAGTTGTAGGACGGTTAGGCTGTCCACTTGTGGTTGCAGTTGCTGAAGACAGGACCTTGACGGTTACTGACGTGTACCGGGGGTGCACTTTGGAGATCTCTGGTGTGAGGTTCCCGATTGATTTGATTCTGATCGCTATGCGGGAGTTGTGCGTGACTGTGGGCATGGATTGGATGGATGCTTTCGATGCTGAGATTGTTTGTCGTCGCAAACAAGTACAAGTTCGAACCCCAAGCGGGGGAGAAATGCTAGTTCAGGGCGACTCGCCCAGGCGGACCCCAGCGTTATGTTCGGGTGTAAGAGCTCAGAAATACTTGCAGCGCAGTGGCTAGGGGTAATTAGCGTATGTGATAGACACGCGCGGCGTCGGAGAGAAGAAGACTGTGGAGGATGTGCCGGTTGTACGGGAGTTTGCTGACGTATTTTCCGATGAGTTATCGGGGTATCATCGGATGCGGGTGAGGAGAGAGGATACGGAGTAGACGGCCTTTCGTTCATGTTAGGGCCATTTACAAGTTTGTGGTGATGCCTTTCGGGCTCACCAATGCACCCGCAGCGTTCATGGACCTCATGAACCGGGTATGTAGCCCTATGTGGGATCGATCGGTGATCGTGTTCATCGACGATATTCTTGTGTAATCGAAGTCGAAGGAAGAGCATGAGATGCATTTGCGAGAAGTTTTGGAAGTTTTGAGGCGGGAGAAGCTGTATGCTAAGCTCTCCAAGTGCGAGTTCTGGTTACGAGAGGTCCACTTTCGAGGGCATGTCGTGAACCAGAATGGTATTATGGTGGATCCGGCCAAGATTACGGCTGTGATGCGGTGGGAAGTGCCGAAGACTCTCACTGAAGTACGGAGTTTTCTTGGGTTAGCAGGGTACTTCCGGAGATCCATTCAGAATTTCTCCAAGATTGCTTTACCGATGACCCGATTGACGAAGAAATCTGCGGCTTTTAGTTGGGGTGAAGAGCAGCAGAGGGCTTTGAGGAGCTACGCAGGCGTTATGCGAGGCTCCGATGTTGACTTTGCCCGAGGGTATGTAAGATTTGATGGTGTTTGCTCTCAAGATTTGGAGGCACTATTTGTATGGCGTCAAGTGTATACACTAACCATAAAAGCCTCCAGTACTTGATGACCGGCAAAACCTCAACATGCGTCAGAGGAGGTGGCTTGACGTGGTCAAGGATTATGATGGTGAGATACTTTACCACCCCGGTAAAGCGGATGTTGTTACGGACGCACTTAGTCGACATCTGGATGGTGAGCCACTGCGGGGCTTGTGTCAACGGTTAACAGTGGTTGCACCTCTTCTCAAGTCGATAGGTAGTGCTCAGGAGGTGGCAGTTTTGGAGGAAAATGCCAAACGCGAGAGAGTTTCGGGGGAAATTCCGAATTTTGTCGGTGATAGTCATGGGTCAATTGCTCGGTCTTAATGGTCGGTTGGGTATCTCGGGGTGGGACTCCGGTATTCATGTGTTATGACCTTGACTTTCCAGTAGGCACTAAGAGGATACAGTCTTGGGCACTTACCTGAGAGGTAGCTACGATGTGCCGGGACTTGAGACGTACCTGAAAGGTAGGCGTTGGGGTGTAACTAGGCTTCGTAGGGTGAGTGTGGAAGATACGTCGATGGTGGAAGGTTGGGTATTCCACGCGTGTGGGTACTGTAGGCCGAATAGTATCGGTTAGGGAATGATGCCCGTTGTAATAAAGAGGATAAATGCGTAGAATTTTTGAGGTAAATAGTATACTTAGGTGTCGACTTTTGGGCTTGAGGCCAAATGCCTTAGTGTAATTGGGGAATTGTAGCCGATTTTAAGGAAATTATGTTGATGGTAGTAGTAATCTTGAGATGTTTGCTTGTGGTGAATGGTTGTGGTGGAATGACCTTCGTGGATGATTATAAATTTACTAGTTTGATAATTCATGTGGAATAAATTGTGGGAGTCTATTAGAACTCATGAAAGTTAATCGACAGTTAATGATAGGAATGATCGAATTCGAGTATCCTGTAGGGTATATTGGTGAGCAACTTTAGAATGGTTAGAGCTTGAAATTTGAATCGGGGTATTTGGATTATCTATGGTTGGGAGACAACCGAAGTCGTTTGACTAGGAATGAATCCAGTTGTTGGAGTGTTCCTCCGATCATACTTGCGGTGTACTGGAAGGAGTTTTGTGATAAGAAAAGTATTCGAGAGATTTTTAGGCGGTGTGGGAAGTCTTAAATTCCAGTTAGTGAAGGTCTAGTGGAAACACCGAAAGTGTTCCGAGTGGACTTGGGAACCCGAAGCTGAGAGGCGGGAGAACTATCCGGAGCTATTTGCGGACGTGGACTTCGAGGACGAAGTCTAATTCAAGCGGGGGAGAGTTGTAAAGCCCGTGTCCCGGTATGGATTTTAATTAATTATTTATTTTCCTTAATAGTTTTCTTAACGATGTTTTGTTATCGGGATTAGACGACAATGACCAAAAATGGATTAGTTTGGTGTTAGTTGATTCTTTTGGTAAAATCCTAAATTCTTGGGGTAAAAATGGCTTAGCTTTGGAACCTAGGGGCTAAATGTGACTTTTGTTATTAGAGTTTGCATGGGATCGGTCCATGAGAACCGATCCCCTCCTCCTGTTGTGTTCGGTTCGTGTATCGCAAGAAAAGAAACCACAAACCCTAATCTCCTATTACCCTTGCCTCCCTCGTCGGACCAAACCCCTCCCCATTCCCCTGCCGCCGTCGACCACCCTAAACCACCAGCAAACTGTCGCCGCTGCTGTCTTGCCAGCGAAGAGAGGGAGTACAGCGATGAGAGAGAGAGCAGCGAAGAGAAAGAGAGAGCGCGAGAGGGAGTAGCAGCGAGAAAACGTGAGAGGGAGAAGGAACCGACGAGGATCCTGTGTTGCTGCGTTTCTGAGCGAGAGGTACCGTCTCTTCTCCTCTCTTCTCGTTTCTTTTTATTTTTCATTTCGTTGTCTTCCCGTCGCCGTGAAACCACCACAGCCGCCGTCAGTCTTGGCTGCCGGTGTGTGGCCGTCGTGCGCCACCAGTGCGGGGGTGGCATATTGCGTATCTGCGGTGCGTTGGTGGGTGTGTGGCCAAGAGAGGTGATCGGGTTATTCCGTTGATCTCGCCGGAGTTTTCTTCAAACAATCCCCACCACCGCCGACGGTGACTGCCGCTGCCGCCGCCGGCGACCACCACTGCCGGAGGTGGCAGTGGGTGGTGCTGGAATGGTTGAACATATAATCCTAGAACCCTAAGTCAAAGTCGATTGCAGGTCTGAATTGAATTAAGTCATGGCTTATTGGTAGTAATCTAAAGTTATCATTTTATGTGAAAACCTCATTCTGTCCCTGTTTTGCATAGACCATAACTTTTTCCAAGTAACTCGGTTTGAGGTGAAATCGGTTCCCAAAGTTCACAAATCGAGTTGGGAAGGTTTTTCGTGTTTTACTAAAAATCAGATTAAGCCTATAGCTAGGTCTAAACTGACTGTTTTTGCAATCTGTTCCGAAACTTCCAGCTTTGATAGTCGTTCGTAGGAAATTCATATTAAATTGTAGAAAAATCGTTAGAACTCGTGCGATATGTCCCTGGAACCCTAAGACAGGGGACTTTATGATTATGGAATTTGATTTCTGGAATTATCAGTTTCAAGGGGGTAAAACAGGTCCCGAACAGGCCTGTGTTTTTAGATAAAAAGCTGGAATGTTTAGTTTTGTGAGTTAGTAATCGTAGTTTGAGTTGGGACTTTCCGTTGACGTTTTTAGTGCGTATTTAGGTGGGAAAAGTGAGGAAAGTTGACGTGTCGGTGTTGCGGCTCGTGGGCGCGTCGCGTTGCTTTGAGGTGAGTTCTCTCACTGCGTAGTTAGGAATTTCATGTATATCGTTGTTTTTGTGCTATGTGTTATTACGTGTTATTACGTGTTTACGTGGACCAATTTGGATGGGATGATTTAGCTGTGATTGTTGAAATTTCATATCGTCATTTTGTGCTTGCGTACACCTCAGTGGGACTGGGTGGCTCGGTGGGATCGAGGGCTCGGTGGGACTGAGCTAGTACAATTGTATTATCTTTACTCGGTGAGACCGAGGGCTCGGTGGGACTGAGCTGGTATCAATGTCTTTACTCGGTGGGACCGAGGGCTCGGTGGGACTGAGCTTGTGTGGATATATTTTTGGTGTACTCGGTGGGACCGAGGTTCATATTTATGCATTTATCATTATGTGGTTTTATATTTGTGGTGATGGTGACGTTGCCTACTTGCGAGTAGGGGCGATATCCGTGGGGTTGCTACCTGCGTGTGTGGTAGGACTCACTAAGCGATTAGCTTACCTTTTCCCAATATGTTGTGATTTCAGGTGCGAGCGGCAGTCGGGCTTGACGGTACACACACTATGCGCGGGGTGCTGAGAGTGTTTAAAATTTCACTTTTAAACCTTTAGATTTTATTTTATGAAATTTCCGTTGCGTAAACTTTATTGACTGTTTGAGTTAACGACGTTAATTTAATTTGAATTGCGAATTATTAAATTGGGGTTATTTTATAATGAAATGCATGTTTTAAAAATTTTTAATTCCTTGTAATTTTTGGGACGTTACAAAATCGCAGCTTTGGCTTTCGACTTTTGGGAGAAAATCGCAAGCATGGCTTGCGACTTTTGGGAGAAAATGCAGGTAGTTGCTTGCGACTTTTGGGGAAATTTCAGTAGTAGTTTGAGACTATAATGTATAATATGACTATCTGCTGTATGCAATCTGTTATATGAGTATAAACTCTAAATATGATATTGAAGTCGTGTTGAGATAAATTATAAGGACTTATTTATGAGTCCGGAAATGTAATTAACATTTGAGATGTAAATCCCCGTGCTAAGTTGCAAAGAGGGGATAGTAAGAGATTGAGACGAGGAGCTAATTATATTCTTTATTTTGTATATATAGAATATGTTCGTAGAAATGATATATTGTATGTTGTAAGCATATGATAGTATCAGTTATAATACTTATGTATTATATTGCTTTTGCTAGAAATAGGCATCCGGTCATCGGGGGCATCTTAGTACGGTATAATGGGAACCGCATACTAGCCATTGACCATAGGGATGTAATTTCTAGTAATTGGGTGTACCTTGAATCATCGGGGGTCCCGTTTGTATATCGCGATATTATAATCCCATTGGGACCATTGATTCTGAGGTGAAATGTGGAATAGGCAGATTTTGATTTGTAATTCCCATTTCAAATGGAAGATCGGAGATTTCCATCGTAAAAGGGAAGATCGGAGATTTCCCAATGGTGAAAGGAAGATTTGAGATAGGCATAAAGTAATTTGTAATCTCTACTTCCGGGTTAAGAAATAGGCAGGTTTTGACTTGTAATTTCTTGGTTAATAGTTTGACTTTGAATCTGGGATGATTCATGGTAAATTCTTGGTAGTGTTATTATGACTAGATGAATAGTCATAAGTTGGTAATGGGGTAGATTCCCAGTAGTGAAAGGAGTTGTTGTACGGTAAGATGGGTGGCAACAGGTTTGACTTATCTGTTGATATTTTAATTGTTGAATTTTAATTTGATTTGAATATTCTCACTAGGCGAAAGCCTAATGTTTCAAGTTGAATTTTCTTACCAGGTACAAGCTCCGGGAGATAAGCGGGATTGTGTGTTGAGGGTTTTTGGGAAGAACTCAAACTTGGAGATGACAAAGGATCTAGTATTCTTTTGATGTTTTGGGACAGATGATTAGATAACTTAGTTAATCTAATTATGATGTATGATTTGATTAATAGGTTATTTGATTTAGAAGTTGTTGTATATAGAAAACCTTACAGTGATCCTCTTGTTATATAAGTTTGAAGTTTTATTGTCATAACTGATGTAAATTTCAAGGTTTAATTAGCCCTGTTTTTGGGGTGTTACAGGACTTCTAGGTCTTTATCACAAAATTGACCTATACTAAACAGATTGTGTCCTAAGCCCTCTACGTAATTTACTTTTGTTATTCTCACATTATCCTTTACAATATCTCCGTAACCCAAAATTGGAGAATATTGATCGTTTCCAAACTTTACTTTGCCAAGATCCTTTTCCACAAAATTAACCAGCATCTCCTTTCTTCCAGTCATGTGTTTTAAGCAGCCTGAATCTAAATACCAGACATGACTGGGCTGCAAAATGGAAATTAAACGGTTTTAGGTACCCATTGCCAATTGGGTCCTTTCTGATTAGTATTTTTGGATTTGGCATTTTGTTTTCTATAACTGGTTTTAAAATAATCATTTGAGTAAAACCAACGGTTATAGTCAGATTTGCAGATAAAATCATCCACACTACAAGAAGCACAACAAATTTGATCACGTGCCAAATTAATCAGTTGTTGCATTGAATAAACCTTGTATGGAACTACAAGTTTTCGTCCCTTGCCAACATCATAATTATTAACATTTGAAACAAAATTGTCTTTCTTGGAATTTAAAACATTTGAAGTAACGTGGGATGATTTGATCTGGGACACATCCTGTGTGGACTCCTTTATTCTCCATTCAAGGCGCGTGTTGTTTCTCAAATAATGATGTGAAACACCAGACAAATAGGAGTCGTAAGCTTTTGAGTTTTTAGTTTGAGAAGAATTAACATGCTTATTTCTTTTTGTTTTTCTTTTCTTTTTCTGTAATGATTGTTTTGATTTAGATTTAGAGTAATAATCATTAACATAGATTTTCTCAGCTGATTTTGAAGATTCCCCTTCCAAGATAATCTTTTCAGGTTCCTCCTCTTTTATTAGAAAATCAGTGTGATTTGGAAGTTTGGCACTAAAATCAAATTGAACAGGCACTTCACATACATCTTTACCTTTGTTCTTACTAACATTCTAACTATCATGATTGATCTGAATATCACATTCAGACTGACTGTCCAATGAAGTGTGAAAGATACCATAAGACTTCGGATAAAGAAAATCATTTATTTCTTTTTCAATAGCTTTATCTTCTTCTGTATAAAAATACATTTCAGGAGGATCTTTGACAAATTGACTTTCCAAATCCCAAGATTCAAAATCATCTTTGTCATCAACTGTCCAGTCCCTCAAGAAAGTAGTTCCCATAAAAGCTTTGCATGAGGAAACATCTGAATCTGAAGAATGCTTTTCTTTGGAAACTTTTTCTTCAGGCATTTCCTCAAGTTTTGTTTTCATTTCTTTTAAGCTTTCCGAAAACACTGTGATCATAACTTCCTTTTCGATCTCGAAAGCAAGCTTCTCGTCATTTCTGACTTCTTCAATAGTGCTTTTGATCTTGCTTTCAAGGTCCACGAGTTTTTGTTCAAGAACCATTGGTGGAAAATACCTTTTTTCCATCCAAAATAGGTTTTTCAGAATTAACTATTTGTGTATTTTCCGTTTCCTCCGGTTCTTTAACAATATAACTATCAAAGTAATCATTTGGTAGAGTCTTTTCGTTTTTGAATGCCTTTGCATTATCGGGACCATACCAAAAAGGAAGTTGCATTTTAACAGTAGTTTTTCTTTTTATATCTTCCTTAGCCTCATAGTCTTCACCATCCATTTTAAGCCATTTAATCTGATAGTTAGAATATACTGCAAGTTCAATCCATTCAAATTTATAAAGAGTGGGAGCTTTAGTTAAGGCATTCTCCAGGTACTGTGGATTGTCATACCCGATTCCCCACTTTGAATTAAAATATCTGAACTTACTTGGCTTATGCATGTGAATTGTTTGTTCAGTTTGACCTGCTTTGTACAATTTATTTTCCAGATCTTTGACATTTTCACACAGCTCATCATTCCTATCTTTATAAGCATGTAAAAGACTTTCAAGCTCATTACTCTTGGTTTCCGAACTCATTAATTTATCTGTTAGTTCAGTTATTTGATCTTGAAAATACGCATAACCAATATCGTACTCAGTCTTTTTCTTTTCTAATTCTTGGATTTGACTGTCTTGTTCAATTAGTTTCTTTCTTAGAGTGGAGATTATTTCATCTGATGTGTCCCGGTCAATTGTTAGTTATTCTAACTTCTTTTCTAAAAACGCTTGTTGAATAAAGAATTGATTATAGAGATCGGGATGTACCTCATTCGAAGTAGACTCTGATCCTTGATCATCAGCATTTCTGGTCATGAGACACATCTTGTTCTGAGCTGGTTTCTCATCATCTGCTTCATCATCAGTATGATCAAGCCAGTATTCTTCTTCAACCATCAGCACAATCCCTGATTCTTTCTGCTCAGCAAGCATCAGCTTATTCTTGTAGTAACTGGAATCCCTCACTTTCGGCTTCCAACATTCTTTTGAGAAATGACCAGTCTTCCCACAATTATAACACTTTGGGGCTTCATCCTTCTTCTCAAATACCTTTTTCTCATCTGGCCTCTTATACTCTTCAGGCCTTTTATATTCAGCTCTCTTTTCCTCAAACTTATTACCCGATTCAATGTGTACTTTATGCTCAAAGTTCTTGGAGCCAGAAGAATATCTTTGACTGTTAGAACTGGGGCTTTTCCCAAGCTGTCTCTGAAAAGATCTGGTAAGGAGTATCAAAGAATTCTTCATACTTTCAATATCATCCATCGCACCTGCTTCATTCTGTTCCTCTTCAGACTGATTACCTCCATTCTTGGAGTAATTCCTGTTAGACAATAAAGCGAGTGGATCTAACTCTTCTTCCTTAACCTCTCTTTTCTCTTCCTTCTTCTCTTTCTTCTTTTTCTTGGCCCTCTTTGCATCTGCATCATCTTCATCCTGCTTCAAGGTTTCGTACATTTCTTGTAGAGGCAAATCAGCTAACTTAGCATTCTGTTTCATTCGGTGAGCATACTTCTTACATTCCGGTTGAAGAACACTAAGGAATTTCACATTATGCTCGATTATAGATTTGTTGATACTGTACCTATTCAGCTCATTCAGGATGGTAGTAAATCGGTCATAAGCAGAATCAAGAGCCTCTCCTTCCTTCTGTTTAAAATTTTCATACAAGTTGATAGCATTAGAGATTCTCATCTGATTCTCTATTTCGGATCCTTGATACAACTTTGTCAGTTCATCAAACATGGTCTTTCCGGAATAATTCTTGCTATCCACCTTTCGATAAATATCGTTGGTTAAGGCTTGAATAACAAGAGACTTTGCCATTTTGTCTCCATATGCTTTGCACTTTTGTTCAGGATTATAATGTAATGGCAGAACCTCAACCACGTCTGGAATAGGGTCACCATCAGTAATAAGTCTCTTCTTGTTTGTTTCTCCATGGGACCATTCTTAAGAGAATTAGAAATGTATTCCCCATTTTCTTGTCTCTCAACATAATCGATGAACCTATCTTTCCAAATCTTAAACTCCTTGGAAAAAAGAACCGGTGGTTTGTCCTTCGACCCAATGGTTAAGATATCTCTTGCTGTCATATTAGATTACTTGTTGATGATCGTTAAGTATTCTTTAGATTCGATTAGTTAACAATTAACTTCAAACTAACTTGTCTCAACCCACTGATATCTCAACCCACTAGATGTCGCAAAGCACTCCTTGTCGCAATAAGAAATTCAAGTCGCAAAGAAATTCAAGTCGCAAAGGAATGAAATATAAGGTCGTATTGCAACAGAAGGTTGCGATATGTTACTGTTCAAAACACCGATGATTGCGATATGAAGCAAGTCGCAACTGATGATTGCGATTTGAGCCTAGTCGCAAGTGACTATTGCGATATGGTACTGTTCACGAAGACATTGCGATATCAACGGCTAGTCGCAACTAAAGGTTGCGATATAATACTGTTCAGAACAAGTGGATTGCGATTTGTATGAATCACTGAGTTGCGACAGTTATGAACATCATAGTTGCGATATTGTTGAAGATGCAAAGAATCAGAAGTTGATTCTTCAATAATGATCCAATTGGTCTGAAAATTGGTACGAAGGGTCGCAACACTATTCTGGACAACTTTAAATCTTCAAGTTTTGTCCAAAAACCACTAGAACAGTGATTTCTAAGCCAAAACAGTAGGTTTTTCAATAAAAGTCCGAAAATCTATTTTTTTCACAAATTGAGGCAGATCCTAGTGTAATTGCGGAATCAAAACACGCAGGAATGAATATCAAACACTTCTAGATCGATCCTAATCCATTTGAAGAACTCAAATGATCAAAATCAATAAGAAATAGATGAAAACTTGAAGAACACTCAAAATGCAAAAACTCTCAAAAACTAATCTGATCTAGATGAAATACTATGCTCTGATACCAATTGTAATCCCAGAACAAGTAATCAATCCATGAATAACATCAAATTGGCCATCTCTATATTCAATGAAGGATAATCACCAAGTACAATATGCAATCTAGAGAGCAAATGGTGTGTGTGTACTTGGTGTAATATGATGGATGACCTAATTAGGAAGATAGAAAGTGCAAACATTATATACCTAGGGTAAACTATGACCCTATTACATATAGGCCCCTCTACTTAGTACAACTAGAATATTAGGCACTAACAATCCAGAAAAGTAAATTGAAATCCTAATTTGGTTTTATAATCTATGCCAAAATGGTGTTGTAACTTGTAAGTTGTTCTTTGAACCAGAAAAGTTTGAGGTGATTCCGGAAGAATGACCTTTTGAAAGGACTTTTTAGATGGTGAAATAGGTGTTATAGAAGGTGTTGTTGCTAGAAATGATAAAAACAGGAGTGTAAAATAGTGATAAGGGGGTTAAAGGTTATCTATTATTCATGAAAGTTGCAATAATTTTGGCAAATTTGTTACTAAATGTAACGACCCGGTTTCCCAAACATACTTCAAATAACATATATTGCATAACATTGTTACATTCAAATAAAAATACATAATAAATCATGTACGGTCCCATAGTCTCGAAACTATACAGTACAAAACATAATAAATTTCTAATCTCCGTCAGCTATCAACCGCGTCCTATACTTTATTCTTCCCTTTGCTAATAAACGATCCTCGGCCTGGAATACATATTTTTGAAAACAAAATGAGGGTTAGACCAAACGGTCTAGTGAGATAATCCCTGTCATTTCAAAATCGTTACAAAACCAATTTATATAAAAATCCTTTATATAAACACATATATCACACATAATTAAATACCAAACAAGACTCGTGTATCGTGTACCATTCATCCTTCACATCATTCCCATGGCCAAATTAATTGGTAGCAAGCCAACTAATCAACAACGTTGTACGACAACTACAGACAAACAACACTGTACAACATCTACAGCCAACAACACTGTACAACATCTACAGCCAATACTTCGCCGGTCCTAAACCCGGCCAACGTGCACTCGTGTAACGTAAAACTTTTATAAATAAAATATATATCTCATATATCATTTTTTCTTTTATAAAACGTCATCACTTTTCAACCACATATCCATTTCAAACGTAAACACATAAACACACCATCTATCACATATCCATCTCATATATATATATTTATATATATGTATTCCAGTTTGAAAACTGAAACACCCTAAAACCGAGTCAATTTAAACCTTAAAATTTCCACAAGTTATGATCAAAAACTTTCAAACTTATATAACCTGAGGATCAAATGTAAGGTTTCTATATACAAACGACATTACTTAAATAACTTATTAATCTAATCATAACGTGACAATCAGATTAATCCAGTTATCTAAACAACCGTCCCAAAAGTATCAAAGAATAACTAGATCCTCCGGTATCTCTAAGTCTGAATCTTTCCAAAAGTTATCTTCTCTCATTCCCGCTACTTCCCGGAGCTTGTACCTGGTAAGAAGATTCAACTTGAACATTAGGCTTTCGCCTAGTGAGAATACTCAAATCAAAATAAAATTTAATAATTAAAACATGAACAGATAACTCAAACCTGTTCTCACCCATCTTACCGTACGACAACTTCTGTCCAAATCGGGGAATCTACCCCACTCCCATTCCTACGACTAACTCATCAAATCGTAACAACAAATTAAGAGTTAACTATGAATCATCCTAGATTCACAGTCAATATTCACACACAAGAAATTACAAGTCAAAACCTGCCTATTTCTTAATCAGGAAGTAGAGATTACAAATTACTTTATGCCTATCTCTAATCTCCCTCTCATCACAGGGAAATCTCCGATCTTCCCTAAAACATTGGAAATCTCTGATCTTCCATAATCGAAATGGGAATTACAAATCAAAATCTGCCTATTCCACATTCCACCTCAGAATCAATGGTCCTAATGGGATTATAATATCGCGATACTCAATCGAGACTCATGATTCAAGGTACACCCAATTACTAAAATTACACCCCTTTGGTCTATGGCGAGTAATCGGTTCCCATCATACCGTACCCAAGTGCCCTCGGTGACCGGATGCCTATTTTAGTAAAAGCACATAATCACATAATATAATATATGTAATAATCGATACTACTATATGCGTCCGACATACAATATATCATTTCTCCGAACATATTCTATATACAAAAATAAAGAATATTAATAACTCCTCATCTCAATCTCTTTACTATCCCTTCTCTTTAACTTAGCACGGAAGTTAATATCTCAATTGTTAATCTACATTTTGTACTCATAAGTAGATCTTAATAATTTATCTCAATAAAGCTTCAAATCGTATTCAAAATTCATAATCATATCACAGATTGCATATAGCAGATAATCATACTTGGCATACAAGAATAATGATAAATACTAGTTCATCAACTTCATAGCTAGCTCATCTTAGAAATTTTAGCATGGAATCAACATAACACAACTTTTAATCGCCCTCTTGGCTTATCTCGGATTTAATCAAGTCCATATAAAATATATTCATGCATACATATAAAACATCTAATTCAATATTAATTACTGAATTTTAAAGAGAGTTGAATAAACTCACCTGATATGAAATCACACTTTCTTTTAATCATTTTTAAAGTTGTAAGGGCTCCTTTCTTCACTACCACAGCTTACTGTATTATTCAATTACATATACTGATATTAATTTCCAAAACAGAACCCTCTACAACTGAGAATCCTTAATTTCTAAAAATTACATCTCAAGTCGCAACCAACTGAAGTCGCAACCACCTATTGCGATTCCAGACCCAAATCGCAACCAACTGTTGCGATCTCAACTCTAAATCGCAACTCACCATTGCGATTCCACCCCAAGTCGCAGTCCACTGTTGCGACTCCAAAGCCAAGTCGCAACGGTCTATTGCGACAATCATGAATGTCGCAACTCAAGGTTGCGACTTCGATGATATTCATCCAAGTCTCAGTCCACTATGTTCATCCTAAACCCAGATTTTTATACTTTTAACCCATGCTTGTTTATGCCAATTTGCAGATATGTTTCATAACCTTATCTTATCATATCCAAAAACTCAGATTCTCATTATTATCAAATTTACCAAAACCCAACATAAAACTCCCAAAGAAGTTTTTAACTAAGAAGATGATGGTTTATGATTTAATTACCTGGGATTGATGCCTCTATTCCAGTTGCAATAATTATGATTTCCTTCTTCTTTTCTTCTTTTCGATTCCTCAATCTCTCTCTCGGCTTCTCTTTCTCTCAATACCGAACACACAACAACAACACACCCTTACACACTTAGTCACTCACTTAGTCTATAATGACTAAGAAATTGACACCTCTTCCTTAATTAAACATGAGTCGTCCAATCTCTCATAAACAACCCCCAACTTCAACTAGTTGCCACAAGAGACCCTTAAGTAATATTTCACCATTACTTTAAATCAATTACCAATTAACCCCTATGGTTAATTATATAATTTATAAAAATACCTCAAAATAATAACCCTTGAGTTAATATTCTCAAAAGAAATCTTTAAACTTTCAACAATTGTATTTTAACCCTATTTGAATTATAATACTCTATATAATTCAAGGTTACTCCAAATACAAATACATCCTAAATCTTATTAAATAATAATATCAAAATCTAGGATGTTACAAAAACGTTTCAAAGTAAAACTCACCTCGATTATGATGCACGATAATACGAAGTTAACCGGTAACGAAACTCGACACCGAACGAAAATCGTGAATTATAGAAGACATATTTTACATCTTGCAACATCATAAAATTCTTAGTCTCTTTCTCTCACTATGACGAACTCTCTCTTACCAAAGAACACCTACACACTATTTATGAAACTCCAAAATTATAAATATGAAAAATGAACTCATCACCACAAACTCTTAAACATACACACATAAAGGAGTGTAAGTCGGCTAGAAAGTAATGATGAAAAACAATGAGGTGTCATCATCCCCTTTTTTTCGAAAGTTCTTATTAGTCCTCAAAATAATATAACATAAACCATTCAACCCTTACACTTACATTTTATTGCTAAATTTAAAATGGGTTATTACACTAAAGTTAAAGTAAATGCCTATTGTTGTCATTGCCTCTTACAAGGTGTTAATGATTCGGTTCATAATTTTATCATTTTTGAAAGTGTCTTTTAAACAATGAGTTAATATCCTTATCTTTTTTAACGGTAAATTTTATTGATCGTTTTATTGATTTCGACAGTTCTTGTGTCCACTTTATAACAACAATACGTAACTTTAAACGCATTGTGGCAGAGTGTTCGTGAGGATCGGTTCAGTGGATTTTTGTTCGCTTTGTGGAATCGCGACTGTTACTGATGTTAAGAAGGATTGGTCGAGGTGTGTTCGGACGTGGGAAGGAAGGATCGCAGGTTTTGCATCAACGATTGTATGGGGACAATCCTGTGAAGACGGGGTTTACTGCTGTTCGAGGAGCTGATTGGATTAGTTGTTATTCAAGGGGCTATCTGATTAACTAATGTTTGTGGGGCTGTTTGGATCAGCTGCTGGCAGTGGCTGTTTGGATTCGGCATAGCTGTTGTCACTCAAACAACCCTGTTTCGGCCTTCTGTCTGTCTTGGGATGTTAAGTGCCATAGCTGTCGTACGAGTGTGCTGCTGTGTTTCTGCATGTCCGTGTTCGTGTTTCTGGTCTTGTTTGAGTTTCTGCAGGCTCACATTGAGGGTGCAAAGTCTCCTGCTGTATGTGCATTTTTTGGGTTTGGTTTCTGATAGTACAGTGCCTATGTTTTGATCTGCAGTAGTTTTTTATGGTTTGCTACAGTTTGCTCCTGGCAAACTAAGTTGCTGTGTACCAATAATTTGGCATGTTGGTTTGTAAAGAACTTTTGTAAGTTTAGGCTTTTAAATCATGCTTTTCTAAAAAAAAATACACCAGTAGTGATTTATTGCTGTTGATTTATTGTTGTTGATGGTGTTCATTTGCTTGACAACCATTTGATATTATATTGCTTGAGATAATACTTGGAAGTCAGAATTGACTTTTTGCGTGCTTAAAGATGTCTGAGTCTAGATTAAAGTGATGTCGTGTACCCGACCAACGGACGAGTATAACACTAGGATAAGAAATAATACAAAACATGTAGCAAGATTGAAGATTTGAGTATTTGGTTAATCGAATTGTGTCCCGCTGCATCGTGCGGGTACGATGACAAGTTGTGTTAAATTCAATAAAGTGAGTCATATTTAACTCGAAAAAGCTGTTCATGTTTTGAATTCTTCCCATGATTTGACACCATTATTCATGATTCTATTTTCAGACTTATGATGTGGTATTGAAAACGATATTGTTGTTTTATCCAACAACAAAAACAAATTAATATCATCTCGATATCTAGTTTCAAATTCAATAGAATCTGATTCAAATATATCACTTGAATGTTTTTGTGCTTTTGTTTTCGTCAATTCATTTTTTACTTGAACAGTTGAACATACATAAGAACATGGATTGATTCAGTCAAGGACACACGGTGGCACGTGTCATCGTATTATTTTTTCGACGAAGATTAAATTTTTTTGGTTTGGTGAAAGGGAGCAACTTTATCGTTTTAGGAGGTGCTACAGTATTCTTTTGAGAGTGCAATCGTACCTCGTAATCAACCAAAAAACCAAAATACTCTTGAAATCAACCAAAAATAACGAAAAAGTTTTTCGAAATCGATAAAAAAAAAACTTAAAAATTCCTAAAATCAAGCCAAAAACTTTAAAAATCACTCGAAACGCCGAAATTTGACTAAAAACACATCGGCCGTTTTTGAACGTTGGTAAAAAAGATGTATATGTCGATAAAAACCGTATGAAAAAATATAGTGTCACCATATGAAAAAGTTTCTGAATCCGTCCCTGCATAAGAAGAAAAAAAGTAAATTGCTTAAAAGTAACGTATTTTCAATTAATTTATAAGTATTAAATTAAGTTTAATTCTATATATAAAACAATGGTTACTTACATAACACAAATACCGTAGTAATATAATCCAGGTATCTTTGTTAACAGCTTAATCGATTTAATAAAACTCACACCTTATTCATATATATATATATATATATATATAGAGAGAGAGAGAGAGAAAGAGAGGGACTTCGTAAAATGCAAATCTTACAAACCACGGTGTGCATATGTGATTAATCAATGGGCATATACATATACATATACATATACATATACATATGCATACGTGCAAGAATATACATATAATGGACATACATTCATATGGGATAATGCATATATGCATCACAGATTATGCACATATGCATCTCAGATTATGCATTGGTGTGAGTTCCGGAATCAAGAAAGATTCGGAATTGAGAAAGGTTCTGGTTCAGGTGAAGAGTTCCGGAATTAGCAGCAAATGAAATAAGTTCCGGATCAGTTGAATAGTTCCGGAATTTAGAAACCTGTTCCGGAATTTAGATACTGTTGGGTGGTTCCGGAATAAGAAGAGCAGTACCGGAAGCAGTGTAAAGCAGTTCCGGAATTTAAGGTTCCGGAGTGAATAAAGAGCAGTTCCGGAATTTAAGGTTCCGGAGTGAGTAAAGGGCAGTTCCGGAATTTAAGGTCCTAGAGTGAGTAAAGAATAGTTCCGGAATTAAGCAAGAAATAAGGTTCCGGAAGTAAAGAAACGTACCGGAATTGAGGAGCCGGAGTCTGAAGGTTCCGGACTTTGGCGATTCGACGAACACGAACAGGAGATCGGACAGAAAGCAAAACGATGAAAAGAAACAAGAAAACGATTAATCAGAAGAGTATATTAGACATACCTAGAGCTCTGATACCATGTTAGGATTCAAGTAGGAATCAATCTATGAGCAATAGAGAGAATATATGGCTGAACTGTGCAACAGCTTTTCATATATTGAGAGCGATTACAAAAGACTGATTAACCTAATTATGAAAGATAAGAGATCTATTTATACAGCATAAGTTACAGTAATTACAGACTAGCCTTTGTACTATTCATATATACAAATATAACTCTAACATGCATATATGCAAATTGATTTATAATGGGTGCAACAAATACATGGTTTGTATTTGATTTGTAGTCCTATTTTGGTAAGTGTTTAATGATATAGCTGACATCGACTCATTCAGTGGCCTTTTGAGAAGAGTTTTATGCAGAAGTCATTTTTTAAACACGGGTCGCTTCCAACTAAAAAACACGTTTGTTCTATCTATTTAAAAACCATCTCAAATACAAATATATTAATGAGTAAATTACAAATTTCGTCCCTGTGGTTTCACGAAATTTTGGATCAGGTCCCTCAAATGAAATAACTACAAGGATGGTCATTGTGGTTTCATTTTTGTTATGGATCAGGTCCCTCATGTTAATTCTGTTTAAAATCTTCGTTAGCCTAGAAACAATTTCTTGTTTTCGCTGTATTTTGAAACTTTTAATTATTCCAAGACCTGTTTCGTAAATTTCTAAAACTTAGCAATATTAATAATAATAATATTATTATTATAAAGAAAAAGCAAATACTACCCAGTACCCATTGTGGCTTCTTCTCCCTGTCTTTCTAGCCTCTTCCAATCTCTCACCTCCAGCCATTCCCATCGTTGATTTCTGAAACAACCATACATCGCCATTAACGGAATAGAAACAAGAGGCTTCACAGAACGAAGGCAAGTATCAAATCAATCCAGATCTGGTGAAGAAATTGAACATATTGTTTCTTCTAATGTATCTGTCGGTTGAAGCAATCGAATGAGGCTTTCAGAAATCAACAAAATTTTAATCTTCTGCATCTGCTTCATTTTCTTCTTTATGATTTTTGGGCTTTGATTAGGGTTTTGGTAATAGTTTATTTTTATATTGCATGAATTTTAGAGTTTTTTTTTTAATTTAGATTTAGGATTCTTGATATTGTGTTTTTGATGAATTAATAGCAAATTTGATGTTGATGAATTTGATATTTTTTGTGTTCTTGATTAGTTGATTTAGTTAGGATTTTCTCTTTTGGCTGAGAAAGATGGAACCAAGATCTGTACAAATGGTTTAAAAATGGATTTTGTATTGTTGATTTGTTCCTGAAAAATGAGGTGGTTTTTTATTTTGTTATCAAAAAATAGGGTTGTGTTGATTTTATTATTTAAAAATCGAAATTGATTTTGTTCTTCAAAGATGGATATTTGTTGTTGATTATCTTATTCCATTTTCTTTTTTGGTTTTGAATCTTTGTTTTCGAGTTTGATTTTAGGTATAGATTTTTGGGTTTGATTTTTAATCATGAAAATTTGGGGAAGAAACAGATTTGCAAAGTAGGATACGTTCAGAAAAGTAGAAATAGATAGGAATCACTGTTTAATTCTTGAGTTTTAGAAATTTACGAAACAGGTCCTTGGAATAATTAAATGTTTCAAAATACAGCGAAAACAAGAAATTGTTTCTAGGCTAACGGAGATTTTAAACAGATATTAACATGAGGGACCTGATCCATAACAAAAATGAAACCACAATGACCAATCTTGTAGTTATTTCATTTGAGGGACCTGATCCAAAATTTCGTGAAACCACAGGGACGAAATTTGTAATTTACTCTATATTAATTTATACAAACAATTTTATTTATACACAATTTAATAGAAAACTAAGTAAAAAATCTGAAGGTCTAAAAATAAAAAGTATTCATTTCCTTCTAGAATAGACAAAATAAACTTTAATCCACCAGATTAAAAATCTAAATATAAAAATTACATTATTAAATGGATTATTTAAACTTAAAACATTACATCTTTAAAAGTAAATTGAAACAATCCTTTTTTTTAATCGTTAGAGCATCTCCAATGGCATTTGATGATGACTCGAGGAAAAGTTTGATGATGACTTGATGATTGGAGCAACAACTTGAAAATGAGTTTACTTCTCAAAGGGTTGAGAAAGCTCAAGTGTTTGAAGTTTTGGTTGTGAGAGGAAACTTCAAGCCTTTCAAGTCTTTGGTAGGCCCCACTATTTTTTTAGTATTATTTTCATTTTGATCAAGTCATTCAAAGGGTTAACCATTGTGGATGTCCTTAGTACATCGATATTGAATGTCAGGAATTCCTATTGACTAGGGTTGGCCGGTTGGGCTATGCACGTTGCACGGTGACAATAATTAATTTCGAGAAATGTTGGAGTAAATTAAGATTTATTGTAATTTATCGATTAAAATTTTATAAAATATAATATAAAATAATTTTTTATTTTATACATGGGATATTCTTCCATAAGAAGAGTTATGATCGATATTAAGTGAGCCGATTTCCTACGTATCAAATATTAAACTAATAAACACAAATATTACACTTGATCTTATTCAATAAGTTAAAATATGTTTGTTTCATTGTTGACAATTGACCCTACTTTTATACCCATCTATTTCTTACCCATTATTATCTCATCAGATGTGTGAAAAGACTATAAATGGAGATAAAGACAAATCATGTCTAGCTCAGTTGGTCTTCCTAAGGACGGTAACATCCTGGGGGGGCTGTGGATGGTATCCCAGTCTACCCGGGTTCGATTCCAAGGGGAGGCAATTGAGGGCATGAGGAGTACCCAGTCCTTGGGTGGTCCAGTCTTTGACTGGGCTTACCCCCCAGCCTGTGGTTGGGCCTTAGGTCCAGCGTAAGTTGGGCCGGGACAACGGTGGATTAGTGGACTGCCCTCGGATGTCCGATACCGCCGGGGAGGCGTGCGTGCGTGTGTGTGTTGTGTTCGTGGTAGTTGATCGAAAGGGTCGATGCCGCTATGTCTTCCAAAAAAAAATGGAGATAAAGAAAATTTGTAACTAAAATCTCTTTAATCCAAAATGGATTCAAAAAACCATAGATCATGTAAAAAAAGTTGGCATCCTTGTCCCTTTATAATCAAATCCATCTTTCAACTTTTCATTTTTCTATCAATGTCGGATAGTCAAAGTTAACCACAATTCAGCATTTTAACATTTTCAATCCACATTGTGTCATGTCATTTCTTTTGGATTTTAATTTTCAATGCACATTGTGTCATGTCATTTTTCTTGGGTTTGCTTTTATATATAAAGATTAGAGTTAAATCTTAATAACTCATTAATCCAGAGTGGATTAAAATAATTTATAAATCATGTAAAAAACACTCACATCCTTCTCCTTTTATAATCAACTTCAAATTCCAACATTTAATCTTTTTATAAATATGGTATATCCAAAGTTAACCACAATTCAATATTTTTAAACTTTCAATCAACATTGTCTCATGTCTTTCTATCAATGTGGGATGACCAAAATTAAACACAATTCAACATTTTAAAATTCTCAATCCATATTGTGCCATGTCATTTCTCTTGAATTTTGCTTTTTATATTAAAGATATAAAGATTTCTTTTGGGTTTTGCTTATATATATATATAGATTAGAGTTAAATCTTAATAACTCTTTAATCCAAAATGGATTAAAATAGTTTATAAATCATGTAAAAAACCTTGGCATCCTTCTCCTTTTTATGAATGTGTGATATCCAAAGTTAACCATAACTCAATATCTTAAAATTCTCAATCAACATTGTGTCATGTCATGTCTTTTGGTTTTTGATTTTTTATACGTAAATATAAAGATGTTCCAACATTTTATCTTTCAATCAATGTGTGATAACCAACGTTAACCACAATTCAACATTTTAAAATTCTCAATCCATGTCATTTCTCTTAGATTTTGCATTTATATATATAAAGATAATTGTAATACAAAAATAATATCTATTTAACATGAAGAAAGTTTGTAACTAAAATTAACTCTTTAATCCAAAATGAATTAAAATAAAGAGTAAATTGCAATTTTGGTCCCTGTGGTATGTTGATTTTCTCACTTTTGGTCTTCATAAAATTTTTATTGCAAGAAAAACCTTGTGTTATGCAAAAGTGCTCTGTTTTGGTCCCTCAGACATAACACCGTTAGATTGTCTCTGTTAAAACCTCCCATGTGACTTGCACATGAGGGCAATTTGGTCATTTTACTTTATTTTTTTGTTTTTCACCAAAGACAAAAACCACAGGTGTAACAACCCGGACCAAAATAGTAGGATTGTAAGCCTTTTTGTGTTGGTGCTTAACTTATGGAAGTTGAGGGGTCAATTTGCAATTATGTAAAGAAGTATATAAGGGCCCAAAACCCTAGGAGAATGTTCTTATTACTGATTTTGGAGTGGGTGTCGGCTGAAGTTGAGAAAGAAAGAAGAGAAAGGGGGTTTTGAAGGTTTTGAGCTTTTGGAGAAGAAAAATCATCAAATCTGGGATTTGAGGAGGAATCAGCAGCCAGGAACCGTTTCTCGCAATCAGGCAATCAGGTAACACACCCTCGTTCCTCTAATTAATCGTTAGTTAGTAAGCAAATGTTGATTTTGGAGTTTTTGTTGTTTAAAAGTAGAGTTTGATGCTTTAAGAGAGAAATCATGTCTTCTGGGGTGTTTTGATTGCTAAGAACTTAATAATTGTTGAGTTTAGTAATGTCGTTGCTATTGCTAAGCTTTGCTTCGAAAGAATCGATCTATAGCGTAGATTTCAGCCCCAATAAGAGACCAGGTCGACGTCCGGGAACCTTCCTGGACGTCCGGACACCTTGTTGGGGAGAAGGTCCCCGGACGAGGGAGTTGTCCGGATAGGATGGATTATCCGGGTAGGAGTTATGTCCGGTAAAGTATTGTGTCCGGTAAGTTCGGTACCCGGAAAGGGATATCGTCCGGAGAATAGTAGTTACCCGAACAAGGGTGTTGTCCGGACTAGGTTGTCGTCCGGTTAGTATGGGTGTCCGGACTCTTTAGCGTCCGGAAAAGTAGGGTTGTCCGGAAAACCTGAGTTATCCGGATACTTTTGCTGAGTTGTTGTTTTATGCCCTTTTATTCAGGGAAGTCGATTTGGAAGTTTGGAACTGTTTAGAAACGAGAAGTAAGAGCCTCAGGTGAGTTTTCTAAACTAAAATGTGTGGCTTTTAAAGTGTTTTCAAAATGTGATATGAATGTTGAGAATTGCCATGCTTTATTATTATGCTTTAATTGCATGAAAGTTGTTTAAAGTTTTATGTAGATTGTATGCATACATCAAGGAGACGTAAACTGGCAAAGACGGGAGAGTAGTTCCGCCAGCCCTCGTGCGGGAAGGGAGGTCCCTATATGCCAGGAGCGAGGCTCCGCAAGGCAGCATGAGGCTGACTCGTTGTCACCTTCGGGTGGCTTCAGGGTGTCAGATTACGAGGAGGCGGACTTTAGTCCGTATATGATTTTGACGTGTTGAGTATGAATGTTTAAAGCTAAAAAGATAAACTGTTTTTATTATTTTCGACGGATATATCCGCCGGAAACTGCTAATCCATTAAAGCACAATACGATCCATTAAAGATAAAAGAATATATTAAACCCAAAAACCCCATTAAAGTTCAATTGAGTTGATTAAACACCTAGTAGATCACTGAAACCCCAATAGGATCAATTAATGACCATTTAGATCCAATAAACCCCTGTTGGATCCATTAACGATCATTTTGATCCAATAAACCCCTGTCAGATCCATTTGGCAGCCCAATACGGTTCATTCAAGCCTAATACGTTCCATTAAAGCCCATAACGGTAAAAAAAAAAATCCCGGCGGAAAATAAAATATATTTTTTATCTTTAAAAATGATTTCCGACGGATTATAAAAAATTATTTTTTTATTTCTAATCAATATTTCCGGCGGATTTCCGACGGACACTAAAAAAATTAATTAATTTTTAACTAATAGAAATTATTTCTGGCGGATTTCCGACGGACGTAAATTAATAAAAGTAATTAATTAAATTCCGCCGAAAATCCGTCGAAAAAATGTGAAGGTTTTAAAAAAATAAAGATATAATTTTAATGGGATTTCCGGTGAAAGTCAACGGGATTTGACTTTTTTAATTTCCGCCGGAAAATGTGTTTTGTTTAGTAGTGATTTATACATATTAAAGATAATTGTAATACAAATATAATATCTATTTAACATGAAGAAAATTTGTAACTAAAAGTTATCTCTTTGATCCAAAATGGATTAAGATAAATCATAGATCATGTAAAAAAATTTGGCATCCTTCTCCTTTTATAATCAACTTCATGTTCAATTTTTCATCTTTCTATCAACGTGGGATAATTAAAGTTAACCACAATCCAACATTTTAAAATTCTCAATCCACAATTCCACATTGTGTCATGTCATTTCTATTGGATTTTGCTATTATATATAAGGATTTCAACAACTTTAATGACTAATCTATAGAATATATTAAAAAGAAAACTAAACGTTTAAGGGTCGTTTAGACGTTTACTAAACATTAAGTTTACCCGGTATATTTAACGGGTCATTTGTCTTATTGAATGAGAATGGTAAAGGACTAAAGGCAGATAATCTTACTTGGTAAAAACGACGACATGGACGGAGAGTGTTACCTAGTAAGTGAGAGTGATGACGACTCTTACCCGGTAAACGTCTACCGGATAGTTTGTTGCATCTGATACTGTTTTGGATTGACTGGAGTTAATTTTACCCGATAAAGTAAGTAGAAGTGTTGACTTTAATTTAATTACCGGTAAGGATTTGGCTAAACAACCCCTTAGTTTTCTTATATGATTAAGATATGAATATTATAATTTATTATTTAATCAATTTAAACAATTATATATATATGGGCCACTGTATTATTATAAAGCATTTAAGACAGTTTTAAAAATAATTTTTATGCAACAATTACTATTTATTTATGTATATCACTTAAAATTAAAAAAAAATACATTAATCTTAAAGCATAATGCAATTAATTGTTGGAAATGTGTAAACCCTTTTAATTCTCTTTTAAGGTGGTCATTGTAGAAATACAGGAAGTTCCTATTTTCTACATATATAATACACGTCTCGAGTTTAGATTTAGCCGATGTAATACTCTAATATGTACCTCAAAAGTGAGATAGAGGATTGGGCAAAAAATGTTGATTACCGACAACCCTATATAACCGATCCCATACGGAACCTGCCTCCAAGGACACCAATGTGAGGGGGCATTTTTTGGTTCACTCAGCGGCTGAGGCTAGTGGAGGGGCCTGGGATTGAACCCAGGACTTGTTATGTATTGGACAAAGTCACCCCACTCCTTTACCAACTGAGCTACGTACACGCCTCAGGCAAAAGTGAGATAGAGGATGCCTCTACCAATGGAGTCAAAAGAGTGTAGAGTCCCAAGGTGATATTAGACATAGGCTCTAATGTCATGTTAGAAAAAGCCTCTCGCATATGTTTTTATATACGCATACATGTATGTGTTGTTAACACAAGATAACATGAAACCTGTAGGTACCAATTGCTTCATGAGTTGTATAGTTACTGTTGTAAATTTGACATGTCTTTCTATGTTGTCAATCTTCAAATTTCACCTGCCAAAACCCATGAAGAACTTTCTAAAACACTCACAATTTACAATCAAACAAACTTCAATTCTTTACATGTTAATTAAAAGCATGGTCTTTAATCAAGACCAAACTCCCATTTCTCCACATTCACACCTTTCTTTTCAGCCCATTCATCTCTCTCTATTTTATGTATATATATAGACAGGCAAGCTTTGATAACTTGTAGAAAACCCTAAGAGATTTGATATATGCACAAAGAAATGGATAATAAAAGCTCATGGTTTTCTTCAATCTTCATTGCTCTTTTCATCATCTCCTTTGCATTACCTTTTGCTTTATGTCAAGAAGTTGGTGAGTCTTTATTCATTATTTATTGTCTTCAATTCTTGTTTATATTTATAACTTTTTGATAATATATACATATATATTGTGTTTTTAATTAAAATATGATCGATGCAGATGATGAACATGAGTTCAGTTACGACATCAACAGTCGTAACGGGCCGGATCATTGGGGGGAGATTCATCCCGAATGGAACATGTGTAACCATGGAGACATGCAATCTGCAATCGATCTCACGCACGAAAGGGTTCAAACCACTTCGAAGCTTGGAAAGCTTGATCGAGATTATAAACCTGCTAATGCAACTCTTCTTAATCGGGGACATGATATGATGGTATGCACTATGAATAATTTTCATTATAAATATCTTTCACGAAATTCATAATGAATAAAAAAATGAACGTTGGTTCTTAGATTATCAAAAAAATTATGATTCTCATTTGAATATTCCCCTAATATATTAACTAAGTAATCATTAACCTTTTATCATGATCAAATTAAATACAACTAAGATGGATCGGGGGAGCAGGACATATTCATGTAAACGGAACCGAGTATCAGCTTAACCAGCTCCATTGGCACACCCCTACCGAACACACCATCAATGGCCGAAGGTACCATGCATAAAATAGATTTTGTTTCATAATCAAATTAATAAAAACAAATTTGAGTTTCTAAAAAGGTCAAATTTTGCCATACGTACAGGTTCAATCTAGAGCTACACTTGGTACACGAAAGTAAAGACGGGAAGTTTGCCGTGGTCGGAATCATGTACAAAATTGGTCGCCCCGACTCTCTTCTATCAATTGTATGTTAATGAACTTTTAGTTCTATTAAGAATAAAAAAATTAGCCTATAGTTTTTAAAATGTTATAAGATCTTAATATTTGTATTTTGATGCTTAATTATTATAACCAGCTGGAACCATATTTGAAAGTATTGGCTTCTACAAAAGGAGCTGAAACAAGTGTGGGAATAATTAACCCACGAGATATAAAAATTGGGAGTAGAAAATACTATCGATATATTGGTTCACTCACCACTCCTCCATGTACCCAAAATGTTGTTTGGACCATGGTAAAAAAGGTAATGCTTTCATTTTTTAATATTAAAGAATGTTCATAAATATTTATCATATCGTAAGCAAGTAAAACATCACATACATATATATATATATATATATAGGGAAGGGTTCAAAAGAGAAGTACAATTTTTTTTGAAACAGATGAACAATATTATTACCACCATGGAACCTTTAGCATCAGTTACAATACCATACAGTTACAATGAAGTTAAAACCAATCCTATTTTTGGAACATATTCATGTCCTCCACCACTATGCAAACAGCGCTGCCAAACTCATGAAAACAAACCGTATCGCATCGGACCTGCAGTTTGCGAGCAGCAACCTTGCAGTTCGATCGACATCACGAAACGTCTTCGGCACCGTTTTCTGTTATAACGCAGTCGGATCCATCAGCCACTGTCACGGATTTTACCCACACCCTTATAAAAAGGTGTTTCGTTTATAATAAATAAACCTTGACGCAAGTATACATCTTGGCTTGTTATCGTCTCAAAACAAGTAATAATGGTACAAAAGTACCGGATATCGAACCCACAGGGAAGCGTGAAAAAGTTTCTCTTTTAAAGTCCAGTTCGTAAAAGCGAGTTTCAGATGGCGAATTCGAAAACAATATTTTTGTTTGGAGGTTTTGTTAACAAATAAACTAAAATCAATTATAAAAAGAAGCACAGGGTATAAAGATCCGTTGGGATGATAGTAATAATTAAATATAGCGATGAGACCGCATTCCTTGATTATCTCAGACGTCGACTATTTTATGATACAACGAACCGGGTGTCAATTGGTCAATTGTTGATACACCACAAAATATAACATTGATTTAAATAATCTCGGACAATCATGCAGTACGCGACACCTGTAACGTCCCAAAAATTACAAGCAAATTTAAATTTTTAAATAAACATTTCATTTATAACAACTCATTAAATGATCCCAACGTTTCGTTTGCAAACTCATAATTAATATCTTCAAAATAAAAACCAGCGGAATAGACGTTTAATTATTAAAAACCATAAAGCAACCAGCTCTCCTCACGCGCCAGTGTGTACCCGTCACGCCTTAGAGCCACTCGTACCTGAAACCACAGTTTATTGGGGAAAGGGTAAGCACGAAGCTTAGTGAATTCTACACCATAAGTAACACAGTTATTTCCACACCACCATAAACAGATAATTGCACATAAACAGCATTCAAGTCTACGAACAAATCATAAACCTGCATACTCACACCAACCCACCTAATAGGCATACGTCGGTCCCACCAACCACACGACCATCGTGCAAACGCAACCCGGCACCCCCGGGTTCATACGCCACCCGCGTATACAACCTTCGGTCCCACCGAATTACTACGCCACCCGCGTATGTGACCCTCGGCCCAGCCGAACTCCTACGCCACCCGCGTAGTCACAACAATAAAGGTCCGACTAGACACCCCACTATTTAACCCCGCATCAAAAGCAAATAGAACTACCACATACATACACAACGTAATGTAAAAATAACCGACATTAGTTATAGTGAGAGAACTCACCTCGAATGCGCGCCTAGCTTAACAATACAATTCAAGCTTCACAATTACGGTCACTTCCCAGCACCTAAACGCATGTTAAAACGTGTCAATACGAGACCCGGACCCTACGACACGACACACGCTTAAACCGTCACTAAAACTATTTTCCGTTCTCGCCAAACAGGTCTGTTCGGGACCTGTTTCGACCCATTTAAACCCAGAAAATTCCCAATATTATTTCATGATTAGAAAGTACTCTGAGATAGGGTTTCAAGGACATATTATACGCCTCCTAACGATTTTTCTACAAATTATTATGAATTAAATACGAACGACCACAAAAACTGTCCGTTTTCGGACCAGCCGCGCAAACAGCCCGAAACAGCCTAGCTACGGGCTTAATCAGACTTTCGGCAAAACACGAAAAACCTCCCCAACTCAAATTGGGAACTTTGGGCACCAATTTCACGTCAAACCGAGTTACGAGTGAAAAGTTAAGGCTTTCGCAAGATCAAGGCGGATTCCAGAAATTTTCACATGAAATGACGAATCACCGAACTTGCGACCACTTTTTCGCCCAGCTAGAGACCGAACCAGTTTTCCGCTAAAACACGGAAAACGTGCCCGACCCCGAACTTGAACCGTGGGCGCCAGTTTCGGCTCAAACGGAGTTACGACGGAAACGTTATAGCCGTCGTAAAAACAGTGGCTACACCATTTTCCACATGAATTGATGATTATAAAAACGACGGTTTTAACGAAACGGCTTAAACGATTAAGTCAAGGCTTAACGGATTCTACGGTGATTATTAATAAGACATGGCCACGCACCACCCTCTGCCCTCCGGCAGTGGTGGTCGCCGGCGGCGGCCGGCGGCGCGGTGGTTGTTTTGCCGGAAGAAAAACGAAAAGAAAAGGAAACGAGACGAAGGAAAACGAAACGGAAACGGAACCTTACCTCGTGACGACTACGACGGTGCGACTGCAGAAATACTCCGGTCACTTCTCCTTCGTCGCTGCACTCTCTCTCTTCCTCGGTTTCTCTCTCTCTCCCTCTCGGTTTCTCTCTCTCTCTCTCTTCTTCTCTCTCGGTTCTTTTCTCTTTCTCTTTTGTGGCCGGCAATAACAATGGGAGGGGGAAGGAAGACTTAGGGTTTCTATTTGTTTTTCCTTTCTCCCTTCTAACCTTGCTTAACACGCAACAAGACACACAACAAACCACAAGGGTTCGGTTATGAATTACATGGGCAAAAACCAAGACTTTTGGCCCTTTAACACTTTTAGTCCTTCAACTACATCCTTCTCGCAAACTAACCCCGTTTTGAAGGGTTTAACAATTGGGTCCAAATCGTCTAACCCCGTTAACGGGAACCACAATAATTCAAACTTAAAAGGAAAAAAAATAAAAGAAATTACATACCGGGATACGGGCTTTACAACTCTCCCCCACTTGGATTAGACTTCGTCCTCGAAGTCTATGCCCGTGAATAGCTCTAGATAATTCTTCCGCATCTCAGCCTCGGGTTCCCAAGTCCACTTGGAACCCCTTCGGTGTTGCCACTGGACTTCCACTAACTGGAACCTACATTTCTCACATCGTCAAAAATTTCTCTAATACTCTGCTTACCAACAAAACTCCTTCCAGAACACTCCAACAACGGGAATCGTTCTTAGTTAAACGACTTTGATTGTCTCCCAACCCTAGATGTTCCATACATCCTGATTCAAATTTCAAGCTCTAACCATTCTAAAGCTGCTCACAGTATACCCTACAGGATACTCGACTACGATCATTCCTACCCTTAACTGTCGATTAACTTCCACGAATCCTAATAGACTCCAAAGGTTATCAATAAATTATATTAACAAAACATCGACCCCCTGCCGAACATCGGTCCAACCGATTACAATAACAAACATCGGCCACCCGCCGAACATCGGTCCAACCGATTACAATAACAAACATCGGCCACCCGCCGAACATCGGTCCAACCGATTACAATAACAAACATCGGCCACCCGCCGAACATCGGTCCAACCGATTACAATAACAAACATCGGCCACCCGCCGAACATCGGTCCAACCGATTACAATAACAAACATCGGCCACCCGCCGAACATCGGTCCAACCGATTACCATAACGAACATCGGCCACCCGCCGAACATCGGTCCAACCGATTACCATAACAAACATCGGCCACCCGCCGAACATCGGTCCAACCGATTACCATAACAAACATCGGCCACCCGCCGAACATCGGTCCAACCGATTACAATGAATCACATAAGCGTGGTATTATCCTAGACACTATCACAAATAGATATCCCCCACAATCAAGTCAGCTAACACACACGTAGGTCATTCCCTTAACCGATACTACCCGGTCTACATTACCAACACGCGTGGAATACCCAACCTCCCACCGTCGACGTATCCCCCACACACGCTCTACAAAGCTAATTTATCTGAACCGAGGATACACCCTGACGCCTACCTCTCAGGTAACGCCTCAGGGCCCCGCACATCGGAATTACCTCTCAAGTAAGTGCCCACAACTATATCCTCCTAGCACCTACTAGAAAGCCTAGGCTATAACACCTGAACATCGGGGCCTCACCCCGAGATACCCAACCGACCACTACCAGCGACTGACTAACGTGCCTAAGGATCCAGAGCAAAACAGCCTACCCACAAGTGCCTATTCCGGATTGTCTCCCTCACCCAAACGTGTAAATACTCGACGTGCAATGAATGCCAAACGGTGCGACAAAACAATTTATCAACGAGACTCCACCTCGAGTCATTAAAACCGGGCAATTAGCCCATGACTAACTCCAAGTCAAAACCGAGCAAAATGCTCCACGCTTGCTAGACCCATAAGTCGGTCAAAAACGCGTTTAAATAAAGTTTAAGCAAGCAATACTCTTAAATAACATTAGTCCCAAACTCGACACGAGTTAAACAAAAGCGTTTTCCAAAAGGACTCACACCCTTAAAATTCTCAAAATGACACATAACACTTATAAACGCACTTCCCAAATGGTTTACAAAATCATTTACAAAATATTCTCAACGTCAAGATTTTTCATTTCAAAAAGACCGTAAGCAATAAAACTACTATTACCAGGTCGGTAATTACGCAAAAATGGACACGCTCGTCCCACATATGAAAATCATGTTGAAAATCATCTCATTGCAGCTTAATTTACTCACAAAACGTAAGCGAAATAAATAATTTCTTTGAAAATGAACCGTCACGGTTCTAGTATGAATTGACTCATGACATGTATTTAAAGTAACCGCTCGACCTTACACCGGGTGCGACAAAAGCGTGCACATAGTTTCAAAATCAGTCCCACGACGTTTGACCCCCAAAATTCCTCTTTTTCAACATAAAATGTCGTGGCACAGGGTTCGCTAACAAATCTTACGCACGTCGGCTAGTCATACAAACGATAAAACGGTTTACAAATATATTTTTGTTAAAACACAACTGTCTCGTGTAAGTTTCAAACTTAAGATAAAAACCAATCCGTTTCCACCATTTGAAAATATCGACTAAAACCTCATAAAATCTCGAAAGGTGGGGTTCTTTAAATTGATTTCCAAGATTTCCCCAAATGGTCACATAAACAAATAAGATATGCACCACGAGAAATTAAACCCACACGACTCAACATGCCGTAACTTATCTTAACCAACTCACTTAAATAGCTTTATACAGACATCATGGAATGTAACTTTCCGCCTCAACTCTAACATATGTGGAGGAGTTCCAATGTTAAAGTCACAAGCCGTAGCCACTTGCCCAACATTTTAAACACCACAAAACACGGATATCATCTTACCCGTAAGAACCGTTGGAAAAATAAAGAAATGAGACAAATTCTAACAAAGTTTACACCCCCGTAATAAAACGATTTCATACATTTTCAAAACCATATTTCAAAATCTTGTGCGTGTGCTAAACACTTCCCAAAATTTCAAAACACCATCCATAAAAATGATTTGAAACACAAGAATTTGTTAATGCAATCTATTTCAAAATCACACTTTGTGCATGACTCAGTCGGCATTCTACGCCTCGACTCCTACTCCTCCAAATCTCTCTGATCCACTAACGTCATCCGGACATTTAAACCTCTTAGGCAAGTTGGGAAATTACGCCAAATATTCCCTGCGATCTTTCCTCAAATCAAAGTCGGCTCTATAAGCCTATGATTCTAGCGCAATCATCCATCTTGGCCCGAAACAAACATCATCCTTATCGTCACTCCAAGTGACTAATACTAGAATCGTCCTTCTATTCTAACGACTACTGGATTAGATCCTTCGCCACTACCCTCAACGATCATTTCATCTAAGCAAATCAAGTACACACCTGTACTATTAGATTTAATATGGTTGTTTCTCCTAATGATGGCCATTCTGGGTAGATAACACAACGCGTTAATAGCACATAATAACTCACACTAACAACACTCACGCTCAACTCCTCGGATTCCTCGTGACTTTCCCCGACTCGAGCATTGATCCTGTGCTTCCGGTAGTAGGAGCTCTACTACTACCATCCCCACCTATCATCGCCCGTTCCGAGTCCCATCCCAAGGGGTCCAAGTAGTTCCTCGTCGAAACTAAACGCATATGCCCGCACCGGCATACGTACACACTCTTCCTAGTTCCCTAGGAGTTTCACCCAATTCCACTACCCTCGCCAAGACGAAGTTCCCACTAGTCATGACGAGTCGCCTCGCGAATGCACAGTCGCATACGGTGGAAAACCAGATAGACATTCGAATATAAGATTCCATCCTACAACGGTTGGACTCAAACAAGAGCTGCGCAATAGAACTAAATCCAACATTCTAAGGCTATTCGGTTCCTACCGCATACAACTCATAGTGCATTCACTTAACAACCTATCAAGGCTAGCATAAACTCCTATTAGCAAGCAACAAACATGCAACACAGTGTAATAAGCACCAAGCAATTTAACATACATACCCTTATGTTCTAGAAAGCACTCTAGCACACATACTCATACGTAAACACCCTTCCTAGCTCTCTAGGAATTCCATCTCCTCCCACTACCCTTGCTACTACCGAATCCCTACTAATCATAACGAGTGGCCTCGCAAATACTCGATTATATGCAGTGCGAAATAAATAGACGTTCGGATACAAGACTCTATCCTAGAACGGTTGGACTCAAACAAGAGCTGCGCAATAGAACTAAATCTAATATCCTAAGTCTATAAATCTCTTACTACATACAACCTAGAGGGCATCCACTTAGTAACCTATCATAATTAGCATGGATTCCTAATAGCAAGTAGTACCACATACAGCATAGTGTCAACAACAGGCAATCTAGCATGCATACCCTATGCCTAGAAAGCAATACAACACTAAGCAATGTACCTTTCCCCCTTGGCTCCGGCTGACTGTACACACTGCGTCCTCGATCACCGTTCCTCAAACGGATTTTTCCTTCTTTTTATTTCCCAAAAACTTTAAAGAAAATTTTATAGCCGCAAACTTGAGATCAAACACACCGAAATGCGTTTGATTCACTCAAGCCGTGCTCTGATACCAAGTTGTAACGTCCCAAAAATTACAAGCAAATTTAAATTTTTAAATAAACATTTCATTTATAACAACTCATTAAATGATCCCAACGTTTCGTTTGCAAACTCATAATTAATATCTTCAAAATAAAAACCAGCGGAATAGACGTTTAATTATTAAAAACCATAAAGCAACCAGCTCTCCTCGCGCGCCAGTGTGTACCCGTCACGCCTTAGAGCCACTCGTACCTGAAACCACAGTTTATTGGGGAAAGGGTAAGCACGAAGCTTAGTGAATTCTACACCATAAGTAACACAGTTATTTCCACACCACCATAAACAGATAATTGCACATAAACAGCATTCAAGTCTACGAACAAATCATAAACCTGCATACTCACACCAACCCACCTAATAGGCATACGTCGGTCCCACCGACCACACGACCATCGTGCAAACGCAACCCGGCACCCCCGGGTTCATACGCCACCCGCGTATACAACCTTCGGTCCCACCGAATTACTACGCCACCCGCGTATGTGACCCTCGGCCCAGCCGAACTCCTACGCCACCCGCGTAGTCACAACAATAAAGGTCCGACTAGACACCCCACTATTTAACCCCGCATCAAAAGCAAATAGAACTACCACATACATACACAACGTAATGTAAAAATAACCGACATTAGTTATAGTGAGAGAACTCACCTCGAATGCGCGCCTAGCTTAACAATACAATTCAAGCTTCACAATTACGGTCACTTCCCAGCACCTAAACGCATGTTAAAACGTGTCAATACGAGACCCGGACCCTACGACACGACACACGCTTAAACCGTCACTAAAACTATTTTCCGTTCTCGCCAAACAGGTCTGTTCGGGACCTGTTTCGACCCATTTAAACCCAGAAAATTCCCAATATTATTTCATGATTAGAAAGTACTCTGAGATAGGGTTTCAAGGACATATTATACGCCTCCTAACGATTTTTCTACAAATTATTATGAATTAAATACGAACGACCACAAAAACTGTCCGTTTTCGGACCAGCCGCGCAAACAGCCCGAAACAGCCTAGCTACGGGCTTAATCAGACTTTCGGCAAAACACGAAAAACCTCCCCAACTCAAATTGGGAACTTTGGCCACCAATTTCACGTCAAAACGAGTTACGAGTGAAAAGTTAAGGCTTTCGCAAGATCAAGGCGGATTCCAGAAATTTTCACATGAAATGACGAATCACCGAAGTTGCGACCACTTTTTCGCCCAGCTAGAGACCGAACCAGTTTTCCGCTAAAACACAGAAAACGTGCCCGACCCCGAACTTGAACCGTGGGCGCCAGTTTCGGCTCAAACGGAGTTACGGCGTAAAAGTTATAGCCGTCGTAAAAACAGTGACTGCGCCATTTTCCACATGAATTGATGATTATAAAAACGACGGTTTTAACGAAACGGCTTAAACGATTAAGTCAAGGCTTAACGGATTCTACGGTGATTATTAATAAGACATGGCCACGCACCACCCTCTGCCCTCCGGCAGTGGTGGTCGCCGGCGGCGCGGTGGTTGTTTTGCCGGAAGAAAAACGAAAAGAAAAGGAAACGAGACGAAGGAAAACGAAACGGAAACGGAACCTTACCTCGTGACGACTACGACGGTGCGACTGCAGAAATACTCCGGTCACTTCTCCTTCGCCGCTGCACTCTCTCTCTTCCTCGGTTTCTCTCTCTCTCCCTCTCGGTTTCTCTCTCTCTCTCTTCTTCTCTCTCGGTTCTTTTCTCTTTCTCTTTTGTGGCCGGCAATAACAATGGGAGGGGGGAAGGAAGACTTAGGGTTTTTATTTGTTTTTCCTTTCTCCCTTCTAACCTTGCTTAACACGCAACAAGACACACAACAAACCACAAGGGTTCGGTTATGAATTACATGGGCAAAAACCAAGACTTTTGGCCCTTTAACACTTTTAGTCCTTCAACTACATCCTTCTCGCAAACTAACCCCGTTTTGAAGGGTTTAACAATTGGGTCCAAATCGTCTAACCCCGTTAACGGGAACCACAATAATTCAAACTTAAAAGGAAAAAAAATAAAAGAAATTACATACCGGGATACGGGCTTTACAACACCTTTCAATTTAATTATTAATGTCGGTCCCAACTTCACTTTATACCCCGAACTAGGACGTTTAGCCCATCATCGTTCGGTTTCTAATTATAAAAGATGTATTAACTAAGAAAACAATTAATGGAGATGGACAATACATAAACAAATTACAATAATTCTTGGTGAAATTACGTAACTTGTTATGCAAGTAACCAACTCTCGAAAGCGCAATGAAAGTTTTAAAACCGGAAGTATAGAGATGGAACAAAATTGATGGCAAGTAAGGCTTAGTATGAGAAAAACGATGGCAACTTGTTATAACAAAACCATAAGCAATTAAAGGAAATAAATTATGGTAGCAAGATTATAAGAAGAATTAAAACCGTGAGTATTGAAACTAAGCGAGATTAATATCAAGTTAACAAACTACAATTGAAAGTAAGTAAAGGAAATTGATGGCGGCGAGATCATAAGAGAAGAAAATCGTAAGCAAGTAAAGAAATAACGATAACGACAATATTATAAGAAAACAAACACGATGGGTTAGTAACGAGATTAAAGTTAACGGAAGGAGATTGAAATATAAGTAACAACTAACCGACAAGTAGCAAAATGGAAAGTTGACGATGACGTAACGGAACCGAACTATGTGATTACTACAACTACACTACACTATTATCATTACTACTACTACTACTACTACTAAATTATACTAAGAGTGGTTTTCATCATCCTAACTATAATAAAGGATGGATGATTTTTATTGAAGCCTAACATACATATATATAGCTAACTAAATACTTAGTCACTAAGAAAACTCATGGGTTAGATCCATGGGTAAAAGTCCATGGGCCAAAATCTTAAGCCCAACAAAATGAAGTAATCTTGAGCCCATGTAAATTGTTTGTTTGTTCCAAGTATTCGGCCCATGTGAGATATATTCGGTCCAATGAGAATGCTTCCAAAAAAATAAAGCCCGGTCTTCAAAAGTTGGAGTCTTCGTTTCCGTTCCAAAAATTTGTTATCCGCAATCTTCTTAAATGTAGAGCTCCAAATGACCGTCTTCTTGCAACCTAAAATACATGAAATATAAAATTAGATTTTTGGTGCGATTTTTATATGATTGTTATGTGTTTTTTATGTGTTTTTGGCCAAACTAATACCCGAAAGTATTAATTGTTTATTTTACATAAATATTACTAAAATTAATTAAAAGTGACTCAATGGGATAATAAAATGACTCAAAAATTGGAATTATACGTCTAAAATAGGGTTAAATAATAACCCTATCACAACCGCAATTTCGAACTGTTGTTTGTCCTCAAGCAACTTTATTAAAAACACAATTTTTTAGCTACACAAAGTTGTTTCAAAAAGGAAAGCAAAAATAAATTCTTTGAAATTCTCAAAAACCCAACATGCATGCATTTGTACCACAATGAAGAAATTGCAACTAACTTAGACTAGTAGAAAAAAATAGCCCTTCATAACCCAATATTCCTCAACTCATACTTCAAAACACATCAAACCATAAGCTAGCCAAGCATCTAATTGCCTAATTGGAAAAAAAATCACATGAAATGAACGTTTATGCATTCGCCTCTTTCATTTTGGTGATGCATTGCCTTTTACCACTTTCTATATATGGCAATTTTTGCCATCTTCTCATTTTGAGGAATTGCATGTGGACACATTGGTCTCTTGGTGTCTTTGACACTTGAATTGTATGCACGTAACACATTTGTAGAGATTTGCTCTTTTTTTAGTGTGTTTTCACGTTTTGTGCATTTTTTGAATTTTGTGTATATGTGGGTATGCATGGAGATAAGAGCAAAATGATATGATATGAATAATAACCATATCTCCTCCCCAAAACTTTGAAGGGTTCAATGTCCTCATTGAACATTGAAAGTAAGGCTAGTTCTAGTGATGTGTAAAAAAAATAAAAGTGAGAAACCAAAGAAATTATTGAGGCTATGGAACAACTAAACCAAACTAGAAACAATTTTGCATGTGACATATTTGCATGGAATGTATGAGTTGCATGAAAATACAAAAAGTGAAACTTTCCAATTATAGCAACACAATTCCCAGACTCAATAATTAAATAATTTGACCACTAGACATGAAACTTAAAGCATAAAAATAAAAGGGGTGATAAGAAGGAACCTGTCCTACTCGGATTGAGTAGGATGCGTTCAGTCGATTGCCATAACAAGTGAATCAGGAATGGTGGTAGATTCTGCATTAATTCCGGGTATTCCTTGATCCAAATGACTCTCATCAAATCATCCATTTATTTCTCATATCTCAGACATATGAGCTTCTCTCCCTTTATTTCGTTGATGCTCTTTCTCAACTTACGCAGTTGGTCCGCAACTTCATCACCTTGCCTCTTGATTTTTTTTTGTTTTTTATTTTTTGTTTTACTTTTTTTATTATTATTATTATTATTATTTTAACTTTTTTTTAACTTTTTTTTCTTTTTATCAAAAATAGTTTCATCATCCTTGGATTTAATTAAAAACCCAAGAATTCACCAAACTCTTTTATTTCGAGAGATAAACAAGAAGTGTTGTACCATTGCTGAAGGATCGAGAAAAGGTTTTACCCTTTGTCCGTTCACCTTAAAAGTGGTCCCTCAGCCTGATGTTTCTCTTTCCACTTATGCTTATATACTTCTCTCACCACTCGCTTCATTACTTGATCACGACACAAGACATCGATTGCACAAATGGCCGCACATTTCATCGCCTCACCAACAACATAGCCCGGTTTTATGAAGTTTCCTAAGTCCTTGGATTGATCTTCACGTCCCCTTTTTAAAACAACTTGAAGCTTTTCTACAGAAATTTGTTGTATGGATGTTACGGTATCTGCAACAATATGTTCTTTCTGCACAGATTTATTGTAGGGGTTAATGAAAATCTTGACATTTTGTTGCACCTCTTCACTATTTTGAAGTGAAGAGGGGTTGCTCAAATGCTCAGGTGTTTCCATGGAACTCTCTATCTTTTGAATCTTTTGCAAAGTATTAGCCTCACCCTCGTCCTTACCGATACACTCATATTTTTCAATATCACTTGGTATAGGGATTTGGCTTTGTATTTTAAGTTCACTAATGATCTCTCCAGCACAAGTTGTTATGTTAATAACAACTCCTTGTATGTTCTGTAAGAAATCATTCATCAAAGTTTCAAGAGATTCGAAATTTTCAACTTGTTCCAAAGGGGGTGTAGGGGGTAAAAGTGAGTTGTTAAAATCATCCCCTTGAAAATTCCTGGAAAAATCAACGTGTTCCTCCCAAGATTGGTTAAAAGTATTTGAGTAAGTATTACTCCAATCTTGATAGGGAGGTATTGGTGATGTGAAAGTGCCATAATCTTGGCCATTTGAAAACAAATTAGGATGATCCCCCCATGATCGAGTGTAATCATTAAAGTGTGAGTTATCCCAATTACTATCTCCCATGAAGTAATGAGATTCGGGGTTCGAAAGGCAACTGTATGAGAAATGATTTCCGCCACAGTAGTCACATAAAACAGTTTCATACGGCCCAAACGAATGTCCCAATGAATCCATATTCACAGAAAGATATACTCAATAATTTATTACTTGGCATACACTATTTTTTTGGTTTTTCAAAAAGGTGGTAGAAAAACTTGCTTTTAAAAACTTTACTTGAATAAAAGAAAAACTTCTAGCGTGCTTCCCCGACAACGGCGCCAAAAACTTGTCACGGATTTTACCCACACCATTATAAAAAGGTGTTTCGTTTATAATAAATAAACTTTGACGCAAGTATACATCTTGACTTATTATCGTCTCAAAACAAGTAATAATGGTACAAAAGTACCGGATATCGAACCCACAGGGAAGCGTGAAAACGTTTCTCTTTTAAAGTCCAGTTCGTAAAAGCGAGTTTTAGATGGCGAATTCGAAAACAATATTTTTGTTTGGAGGTTTTGTTAACAATTAAACTAAAATCATTTATAAAAAGAAGCACAGGGTATAAAGATCCGTTGGGATGATAGTAATAATTAAATATAGCGATGAGACCGCATTCCTTGGTTATCTCAGACGTCGACTATTTTATGATACAACGAACCGGGTGTCAATTGGTCAATTGTTGATACACCACAAAATATAACATTGATTTAAATATGTAACACCTTAGGCATATCCCACATCGGCCGTGGACAGGAGAGATGCTGGGTATATTAGTAAACCTTGGCCTTACCAGACACAACGCGTTTTGGGGCCACAAGCATGCGGGTTCCTTGGGAACTCTGTGGTTAAGCGTTCTTGGGTGGGAGTAGTACCAGGATGGGTGACCTCCTGGGAAGTCCTTGCGAAGTCCTTGCCAGGTCGCCAAGAACAAAGCCGTGAGCCAGTGGGGCAAAGCGGACAATATTGTGTCGTGGTAAGGGGGTGTTACAAATGGTATCAGAGCCACTCCTGTGCCGTTCGGGATGGTGGGGCAAAACTCATCGAGGACGATGAGTCCCTAAGGGGGGGGGGTGTAACACCTTAGGCATATCCCACATCGGCCGTGGACAGGAGAGATGCTGGGTATATTAGTAAACCTTGGCCTTACCAGACACAACGCGTTTTGGGGCCACAAGCATGCGGGTTCCTTGGGAACTCTGTGGTTAAGCGTGCTTGGGTGGGAGTAGTACCAGGATGGGTGACCTCCTGGGAAGTCCTTGCGAAGTCCTTGCCAGGTCGCCAAGAACAAAGCCGTGAGCCAGTAGGGCAAAGCGAACAATATTGTGTCGTGGTAAGGGGGTGTTACAAAATAACCTCGGAAAATCATGCAGTACGCGACACCTTTCAATTTAATTATTAATCTCGGTCCCAACTTCACTTTATACCCCGAACTAGGACGTTTAGCCCATCATCGTTCGGTTTCTAATTATAAAAGATGTATTAACTAAGAAAATAATTAATGGAGATGGACAATACATAAACAAATTACAATAATTCTTGGTGAAATTACGTAACTTGTTATGCAAGTAACCAACTCTCGAAAGCGCAATGAAAGTTTTAAAACCGGAAGTATAGAGATGGAACAAAATCGATGGCAAGTAAGGATTAGTATGAGAAAAACGATGGCAACTTGTTATAACAAAACCGTACGCAATTAAAGGAAGTAAATTATGGTAGCAAGATTATAAGAAGAATTAAAACCGTGAGTATTGAAACTAAGCGAGATTAATATCAAGTTAACAAACTACAATTGAAAGTAAGTAAAGGAAATTGATGGCGGCGAGATCATAAGAGAAGAAAATCGTAAGCAAGTAAAGAAATAACGATAACGACAGTATTATAAGAAAACAGACACGATGGGTTAGTAACGAGATTAAAGTTAACGGAAGGAGATTGAAATATAAGTAACAACTAACCGACAAGTAGCAAAATGGAAAGTTGACGATGACGTAACGGAACCGAACTATGTGATTACTACAACTACACTACACTATTATTATTTGTTAGATCTGAAGTTTTGTCAATAAACCAAATGTTGAAGATCTGATAAGAAGACTCAGATGTTCTGAGTAGAGGAGTCAGAGATCTGAGAAGAGAAGTCAGTTCTGAGAGAAAGAGTCAGAAGCTCTGAGAAGCGTTATCAGAAGAATGTTCAGAAGTTCTGAACAACCTGTTCAGAACTTATGACTACATACTTTACTCAGTATTTAGTAAACTAATTAGGACACGTGTTATGTTCTTATTAGTCTTTCTTATTTGTACTGTAGCTTTAACATGTCCGTTACTGTATAAATAGAGTGGTTAGCACTACGTTGCTAACTGATTGATTTTCCCATATATCTTTGTATTCATTCTTTGTAATCTTTGAGATTCTCTCTCTCTTAGATCTGTAATTATGTTCATCATTGAATACAATTGGGCTTGATCATACAACTTCTCAATTACTGCTTACTATATTGATTGTAAGATTAGATCATGTACTTTCAATTGGTATCAGAGCTATCAATCTGAACTATCTGAGTTATTGCCTTTAACTTTTCTTGTGTCTGATCTTCTGAACTTTTTGTACTGGCTAAGTGCATATCTGCTATCTCAAAATCTTCTATGCCAATGTCATCATCAGAACTTAACCTCTGTCTTTTTTTTTTTTTAAAGGGTAGCAGAATAGTCTTTATAAGAACATGTAAAAATGGCACTAAAAATGGTACGAAATTGAAATGCAAAATCAAGCAACAAAAAAGGGTTGGGATTTCATTGTGTCATCGTCATACATGATTCATAACACTTCTAAAAAGTTAAGATGAGAAAACTGGTTGTTACCGACAATACTAGACGATATGGGGATCATCTTTTCATTGAAAACTATCCCAATCATAAACTGTTGCCAAAATCACTTAGGAATTATATTCCAAGGGAGAGTGAGATTTTAAAAGCTTATTGCACCTCTATGGGAATTGAATTACCTCAAATCCCTACCCAAGAGGACCAACCTGAGAAGAGAGGTGAGGGGTCTAGTCGAATTAGAGAGGGGGAGGATGTTCAGATGGGTGAACATTCTGAGAGACTTGAGGGGGAAAATTCTGAGAGCTTGGTTAGACTTAGTGAGGAAAAACAGAATGAGAGTGGTGAGGATGAGAGATTGTCAACAGAGGTTCAAACAGAAAGAGATGCCTCTGAACCAGCTAATCTTGGCCAGGTAACCACAGATGCTATTGGTTCACATCTCTTGGTGTCCAATATTGAAACAAACACCATGGACCTAGTGGTGGATCTTGAACAACCCATCCATACCCACTCAGAAGCATTTCAACATGCTACTGTTTCACACATTTCCGGGGAACCATCCCAAACTCATTTGGAGGGAGGTGATAAATCCCAATCTATTTTTCAACACATTGAGTCTGAATATCACAGTCCTATTCATATTGAGCCTGAAATTCCTTCTGACACTTGCACAAATCAGGAATTTCGTATTCCTGAAACAACATTCATAGACATACCTAATGTTGGGTGTCGAGGATTGGATGGAAGTCCTGGTGATGTGAACATTACAAAAGCCTCATTCAAACGTGCATCTGTTGTACAAGATGACTTTGTGTTATCTACAGGCCATGAGCCCTCTGGGCACATGAAAACTGGACCATATGTTGGTTCAGGTTCACTGTTAGAAACTTCTGAATTTGAAAAGATTCAGAAACAAAACAAGGAGATGGGGGAAAAAGTAGAAAATTTGGAGAAGAAGGTGGAGGATTTGACTGATGAGATGTCAGATTTGAAAGTTGTGTTGGAGAAAAAGTTGATTTCTGTTGAAACCAAAGTAGATTATGTAAAGAAATCCTTGGATTCTCACAAAAAGGAGATCATGGATATAATGTCTGGTTTTCAAAAAGATATGTTAAAACAAATGCAAGGTATGCAGGAATCTATACTGAAAGCACTGAGTGTATCATTGGCTTCTACTTCTGTAAAGCCCGTGTCCCGGTAGGGTTTTTAAAATTCTTAATGTAATTATTTTATTGACGTTTAAAGCGAGTCTTGTTAACGAAAGTTGTCAAAGGGGACCTTGAATGTTATGTGTGGCAAACCTTACTCCCTTTTGCAATAATATAGAAATTCAGGGACCAAAAGTGTCAAAGGGATTGAGCCTAGGGGTCAAAGGTGGACAATGGAGGTGTTTGGGTGGTTGAACGGCCAAGGGAAGGGGAACCGACCCCCCCCCCTCTTCCTCTTCTCGGCGGTTTCCAAATTGCACCAACATATAGTTTTCTTTTGTTATTTGCTTATTTTGGCTCCATAGTTTTTGATTTGCCGAGAGGGTGATCGTGAGTGTGAGAAGCCGAGAGAGGAAGAAAAAGAGAGAGAGAGAGGTCGCTGGAGAAACGCCGTCGCCGGAAAACCACCGGTGTCAACGTCCTTCGTCGGAGAGGTCGAGAAGAAGGGATTGCAGGCACGGTTGCGAGTCGTCGTTGTAAGGTATGGCTCTCGTTACGTTTCTGTTTTTGCGACGGCCATAACTTTTCCGTCGTAACTCCGATTGAGCCGAAACTGGTACCCACGGTTCAAGTTCGAGGTCGACCACGTTTTCCGTGTTTTAGCGGAAAACCGATTCAGCTTCTAGCTAGGTGAAAAAGTGGTCGCAAATTTGGTGATTTGTCATTTTATGTGAATGACGATTTTTCTGCCACTGTTTTGTCGTGGCCGTAACTTTTTACTCGTAGCTCGGATTGAAATGAAATCGGTGGCCGAAGTTCACTAATCGAGTCAGGAAAGTTTTTCGTGTTTTGCCGAGAATCTGGTTAAGCCTGTAGCTGGGCCGTATGGGGCTGTTTATACAGCCTGGTCCGAAAAACTTCCAGCTTTCTGTCCCTGTTTTGTTTTATGCATAACTTTTGCTTGGAATGTCGGATTGGGATGAAACTGGTGCCAAAAGTTCCCATTCTGAGTCTAGTAACTTTTATATGTTTTGTGGAAAAACCAGTTCGGGCCATAGCTAGTGTCAAATTGCCATTTTATACTGACAGGTCCTGTTTTAGCTGCTCTGAGAGGTGTTTTTGTAAAATTCATATAGAGTGCTAGGAATATCGTTAGGACGCGTGCGATACGTCCCTGGAACCGTAAGACATTGAACTTCCTGAATGTGGAATTAGATTTTTGGTTTGATCAGTTTAGCAGGGGTAAAATGGGTCCCGAACAGAACTGCGTTTTTAGTATAAAAGCTGGATTTTTAGTTTTGTTAAACTAGTAAAAGTGTCGTGAGTTGGGACCTTCCGTTGACGTTCTTAGTGCGTATTTAGGTGGGAAAAAGTGAGGAAGGTTGACGTACTGGTGTTGCGGCTCGGGAGCGCGTCGCGTTGTTTTGAGGTGAGTTCTCTCACCGCGTAGTTAGGAATTTCATGCATATCGTTATTTTGTGTTACGTGTTATTATGTGTTATTACGTGTTTACGTGAATTAGTTGGGATGTGATATCTAGTTGTGATCTGTTGAATGTGTATGTGAATTATGTATGCTTGTGTACACCTCGGTGGGACCGAGGGCTCGGTGGGACTGAGCTTGTATCAATGTCTTTACTCGGTGGGACTGAGCTTGTATCGATATATTTTTGGTGTGCTCGGTGGGACCGAGGTTCGTATTTATACGCTAATTGTTATGTGGATTTATATCTGTGGTGATGGTGATGTTGCCTACTGGCGAGTAGGGGCGATATACGTGGGGTTGCTACATGCGTGTGTGATAGGATTCACTAAGCGTTTTGCTTACCCTTTTCCCAATATGTTGTGATTTCAGGTGCGAGCGGCAGTCGGGCTTGACGGTACACACACTAGGCGCGGAGTGTCAAGAATTGTTTAAGTTTCATTTCCAAACCTTTGGATTTTATTTTATGAAATTTCCGCTGCATAAACTTTATTGACTGTTCGAGTTAACGACGTTAACTTCATTTGAGTTACGAATTATTAAATTGTGATTGTTTTATAATGAAATGCATGTTTTTAAAATTTAAAATTCCTTGTAATTTTTGGGACGTTACAACTTGGTATCAGAGCACAACTTGAGTGAATCAAACACATCTCGGTGTGTTTGGTCTCAAGTTGCGGCTATGAAGTTTTTAAACTCTCTTATTAAAATCTTTGAAAATAAATGAACGGAGAAAGCCCGTTTGGGAAACGGTGATCGTGGGCGCAGTGTGTACAGTCAGCCGACGCCAATTGGGAAGGTACAGCACTTAGTGTATTTATTGCTTTCTAGGCATAGGGTATGCATGCTAGATTGCCGAGGTTGTTTACACTGTGTTGTACGATGACTGCTTGCTAGTAGGAATCAATGCTAGTTATAGTAGGTTGTCAAGTGAAGGCCCTATAGGTTGCATGCAGTAAGAATCATATAGCCTTAGAATATTTGATTTAGTTCTATTGCGCAGCTCTTGTTTGAGTCCAACCGTTCTAGGATAGAATCTTGTATTCGAATGTCTATTTGATTCACGCTGCGTGCGGCTGGGTATTCGCGAGGCAACTCGTTATGGCTAACATGGATTCCGTTGTAGCAAGAGTAGTGGGATGAGATAAAATTCCTAGTGAGCTGGGAATAGCGTTTACATATGAGTACGTATGCTAGATTGCTTTCTAGAACATAGGAGTATGTATGCTAGATTGCTTACGTGAATTTTGTGGTACTGTATACTTGTTACTTGCTATTAGGAACTCATGCTAGCCTTGATAGGTTGTTATGTGAATGCACCTTAGGTTGTATACAGTAGGAACTGAATAGCCTTAGAATGTTGGATTTAGTTCTATTGCGCAGCTCTTGTTTGAGTCCAACCGTTGTAGGATAGAATCTTATATTCGAATGTCTATCTGGTTTCACTGTATACGACTGTGCGTTTACGAGGCGACTCGTCAGGGCTAGTGGGGGTTCCATTCTAGCAAGGGTGGTGGGGTATTACGACTTTTCTAGGGAGCTAGGAAAAGTGTTTGCATATGACGGAATGGGCATATGTGTTTGTTTGTGGTAAGCAACTACTTGGACGTCCCGGGACAGGACTCGAAACGAGTAAGGATAGGTGTGAAGGGTAGTAGCAGAGCTCCTACTATCTGAAGCACAAGATCCGTGCTCGAGTCGGGGAAAGTCACGGAGAATCCGAAGAGTTGAGTGTGAGCGTAGTTAGCAGGTTTTAATGTGTGTTAGTAGCTCGTTAAGGAGAAACAACAATGTTGATCCAGATGCTGATGCTGGAATTATTGCTGATCAGATTCGTGAGATGTTTGCGGTCGAGGTGACGCATATTTTGAGGAGGCGATCCCCGATATTATTACCGCCATTCGTGATGAGGTAATAGTGTCGATGGAGGAGCGCATCGCGGCGATTCCACCCCCTGCGGGTGGGCAGCCCCGAACAAGAGGGTCGGGATCGGTTATAGAGTGCACATTCCTTACCGGTGGTTGTCCTGCGAACTAGAAGGTTCGCTTCGCGGTGAATCTGTTACGAGACGGAGCGAAGGACTGGTGTGCTATTGCTTTGACGCTTAACGGGCTCACTACTTGACCTGGGAGGAGTTCGTCGTATGTTTCGTGTAGAGCATGTGCCTCTAGTGGAGATGGAGAGGAGTGCCAAAGAGTTCTTGGAGCTCTATCAGACTACGGAGGCCATAAAGGAGGTGAACCGAAAGTTTACGAAAATGACATTATTCTATCCTTAGCATGCTGCTTTTGAGGACATGAAGAGGACACGGTGCAAGGATATGTTACGTACCAAGATCAGGGAGTTCGTGAGTACCGCGCAGTATGCTTCACTTGCTGTAGTGATGGAGGCGGCCTGAGGTAGAGTTCGTCAACTGGGAGTGGAGGAGGCACAACCTACGTATAAAGTGGTGACAGGTACGTTCTTGGTTAACCCGGTGCTTGCTGTGGTGACGATTGATAGCGGGGCTACTCATCCTTCCGTGTCTCACATAGTCAGTGAGTGTTTGGGGCCGAGTTGTAGGACGGTTAGGCTGTCCACTTGTGGTTGCAGTTGCTGAAGACAGGACCTTGACGGTTACTGACGTGTACCCGGGGTGCACTTTGGAGATCTCTGGTGTGAGGTTCCCGATTGATTTGATTCCGATCGCTATGCGGGAGTTGTGCGTGACTGTGGGCATGGATTGGATGGATGCGTATGATGCGGAGATTGTTTGTCGTCGCAAACAAGTACGAGTTCGAACCCCAAGCGGGGGAGAAATGCTAGTTCAGGGCGGCTTGCCCAGGCGGACCTCAGCGATATGTTCGGCTGCAAGGGCTCGGAGGTACTTGCAGCACAGTGGTCAGGGATTTTTGGCGTATGTGATCGACACGCGCGACGACGGAGAGAAGAAGTCTGTGGAGGATGTGCCAATTGTACGGGAGTTTGCTGACGTATTTTCCCGAGGAGTTACCGGGGATACCTCCCGAGCGACAGGTAGAGTTCCACATTGATTTGATTCCGGATGCTGCTCCGGTGGCCAAGGCACCTTATCGCCTGGCTCCATCGGAAATGAAGGAGTTGTACACTCGTTGCAGGAACTTATCGAAAAGGAGTTCATCAAGCCGAGTTGTCCACCGTGGGGAGCCCCGATTCTGTTTGTGAAAAAGAAAGACGGGTCCCAACGGATGTGTATAGACTACCGTGAGTTGAATAAGCTTACGGTGAAGAATCGTTATCCTCCGCCAAGGATCGATGACTTGTTCGATCAGCTTCAGGGAGCCTCGTGGTTCTCTAAGGTTGATTTGAGATCGGGGTATCATCGGATGCGGGTGAGGAGAGAGGATACGGAGTAGACGGCCTTTCGTTCACGTCATGGCCATTTACAAGTTGTGGTGATGCCTCTCGGGCTCACCAATGCACCCGCAACGTTCATGGACCTCATGAACCGGGTATGTAGCCCTATGTGGGATCGATCGGTGATCGTGTTCATCGACGATATTCTTGTGTAATCGAAGTCGAAGGAAGAGCATGAGATGCATTTGCGAGAAGTTTTGGAAGTTTTGAGGCGGGAGAAGCTGTATGCTAAGCTCTCCAAGTGTGAGTTCTGGTTACGAGAGGACCACTTTCGAGAGCATGTCGTGAACCAGAATGGTATTATGGTGGACCCGGCCAAGATTACGGCTGTGAAGCGGTGGAAAATGCCAATCGCGAGAGAGTTTCGGGGGAAAATTCCGAATTTTGTCCGTGATAGTCATGGGTCAATTTCTCGGTCTTAATGGAAGGTTGGGTATCCCACGCGTGTGGGTACTGTAGGCCGAATATTATCGGTTAGGGAATGCTGCCCTTTGTAATAAAGAGGATAAATGCGTAGAATTTTTGAGGTAAATAGTATACTTAGGTGTCGACTTTTGGGCTTGAGGCCAAATGCCTTAGTGTAATTGGGGAATTGTAGCCGATTTTAAGGAAATTATGTTGATGATAGTAGTAATCATGAGATGTTTGCTTGTGGTGGAATGACCTTCGTGGATGATTATAAATTTACTAGTTTGATAATTCATGTGGAGTAAATTGTGGGAGTCTATTATAACTCGTGAAAGTTAATCGACAGTTAATGATAGGAATGATCGAATTCGAGTATCCTGTAGGGTATATTGGTGAGCAACTTTAGAATGGTTAGAGCTTGAAATTTGAATCGGGATGTTTGGACTATCTATGGTTGGGAGACAACCGAAGTCGTTTGACCAGGAATGAATCCAGTTGTTGGAATGTTCCTCCGATCATACTTGCGGTGTACTTGAAGGAGTTTTGTGGTAAGAAAAGTATTCGAGAGATTTTTAGGCGGTGTGGGAAATCTTAAATTCCTGTTAGTGAAGGTCTAGTGGAAACACCGGAAGTGCTCCGAGTAAACTTGGGAACCTGAAGCGAAGATGCGAGAGAATTATCCGGAGCTGTGTGCGGGTGTAGACTTCGGGGACGAAGTCTAACTCAAGCGGGGGAGAGTTGTAAAGCCCGTGCCCCGGTAGGGTTTTTAAAATTCTTAATGTAATTATTTTATTGACGTTTAAAGCGAGTCTTGTTAACGAAAGTTGTCAAAGGGGACCTTGAATGTTATGTGTGGCAAACCTTACTCCCTTTTGCAATAATATAGAAATTCAGGGACCAAAAGTGTCAAAGGGATTGAGCCTAGGGGTCAAAGGTGGACAATGGAGGTGTTTGGGTGGTTGAACGGCCAAGGGAAGGGGAACCGACCCCCCCCCCCCCCTCTTCCTCTTCTCGGCGGTTTCCAAATTGCACCAACATATAGTTTTCTTTTGTTATTTGCTTATTTTGGCTCCATAGTTTTTGATTTGCCGAGAGGGTGATCGTGAGTGTGAGAAGCCGAGAGAGGAAGAAAAAGAGAGAGAGAGAGGTCGCTGGAGAAACGCCGTCGCCGGAAAACCACCGGTGTCAACGTCCTTCGTCGGAGAGGTCGAGAAGAAGGGATTGCAGGCACGGTTGCGAGTCGTCGTTGTAAGGTATGGCTCTCGTTACGTTTCTGTTTTTGCGACGGCCATAACTTTTCCGTCGTAACTCCGATTGAGCCGAAACTGGTACCCACGGTTCAAGTTCGAGGTCGACCACGTTTTCCGTGTTTTAGCGGAAAACCGATTCAGCTTCTAGCTAGGTGAAAAAGTGGTCGCAAATTTGGTGATTTGTCATTTTATGTGAATGACGATTTTTCTGCCACTGTTTTGTCGTGGCCGTAACTTTTTACTCGTAGCTCGGATTGAAATGAAATCGGTGGCCGAAGTTCACTAATCGAGTCAGGAAAGTTTTTCGTGTTTTGCCGAGAATCTGGTTAAGCCTGTAGCTGGGCCGTATGGGGCTGTTTATACAGCCTGGTCCGAAAAACTTCCAGCTTTCTGTCCCTGTTTTGTTTTATGCATAACTTTTGCTTGGAATGTCTGATTGGGATGAAACTGGTGCCAAAAGTTCCCATTCTGAGTCTAGTAACTTTTATATGTTTTGTGGAAAAACCAGTCCGGGCCATAGCTAGTGTCAAATTGCCATTTTATACTGACAGGTCCTGTTTTAGCTGCTCTGAGAGGTGTTTTTGTAAAATTCATATAGAGTGCTAGGAATATCGTTAGGACGCGTGCGATACGTCCCTGGAACCGTAAGACATTGAACTTCCTGAATGTGGAATTAGATTTTTGGTTTGATCAGTTTAGCAGGGGTAAAATGGGTCCCGAACAGAACTGCGTTTTTAGTATAAAAGCTGGATTTTTAGTTTTGTTAAACTAGTAAAAGTGTCGTGAGTTGGGACCTTCCGTTGACGTTCTTAGTGCGTATTTAGGTGGGAAAAAGTGAGGAAGGTTGACGTACTGGTGTTGCGGCTCGGGAGCGCGTCGCGTTGTTTTGAGGTGAGTTCTCTCACCGCGTAGTTAGGAATTTCATGCATATCGTTATTTTGTGTTACGTGTTATTATGTGTTATTACGTGTTTACGTGAATTAGTTGGGATGTGATATCTAGTTGTGATCTGTTGAATGTGTATGTGAATTATGTATGCTTGTGTACACCTCGGTGGGACCGAGGGCTCGGTGGGACTGAGCTAGTACAATTGTATCAATGTCTTTACTCGGTGGGACCGAGGGCTCGGTGGGACTGAGCTTGTATCAATGTCTTTACTCGGTGGGACTGAGCTTGTATCGATATATTTTTGGTGTGCTCGGTGGGACCGAGGTTCGTATTTATACGCTAATTGTTATGTGGATTTATATCTGTGGTGATGGTGATGTTGCCTACTGGCGAGTAGGGGCGATATACGTGAGGTTGCTACATGCGTGTGTGATAGGATTCACTAAGCGTTTAGCTTACCCTTTTCCCAATATGTTGTGATTTCAGGTGCGAGCGGCAGTCGGGCTTGACGGTACACACACTAGGCGCGGAGTGTCAAGAATTGTTTAAGTTTCATTTCCAAACCTTTGGATTTTATTTTATGAAATTTCCGCTGCATAAACTTTATTGACTGTTCGAGTTAACGACGTTAACTTCATTTGAGTTACGAATTATTAAATTGTGATTGTTTTATAATGAAATGCATGTTTTTAAAATTTAAAATTCCTTGTAATTTTTGGGACGTTACAACTTCAAAGCCTCTTGATCCTGTTCCTATTGCAGAAGCTGAACCTGAAGGTACTTTCAATCAGAACTTGAAGAGAAAGTTTGATGATAATGAACATCATGATCATCAAAAGGGGGAGAAAAGACAGAGGTTAAGTTCTGATGATGACATTGGCATAGAAGATTTTGAGATAGCAGATATGCACTTAGCCAGTACAAAAAGTTCAGAAGATCAGACACAAGAAAAGTTAAAGGCAATAACTCAGATAGTTCAGATTGATAGCTCAGATACATAGGAAATGGAGTTGGAAAGTACAGATGGTGGTGATTCAGATAAAACAGAGGAATTGAACTTAGACACAGAGATGGAAGGAAACTCAGATGAAACTGAAGCTATTGAGGAGTTTGTGTTGAGATCAGAAAAGACAGTGGAAAGTGAAGTGGTCAACATGTGTACAGATATTGTGGTGTATAACAAAGAAAATGTGACAAATTTTGAATCAGAAGAAAGGAGGTTAAGTGAAGAGTTGATCAGAAGGATGCATAATAATTTAGTCAGAGCTTTGAATGTTCAAAAAGTTCAGCAAGGAATAAAAATGGTAAGACCTATTGATCTAATGGGAGAAGAAGACAGAACTGTGAATTATACTCAGGATTTTGAAGATGATTTTAGATTTAACTTTTGTGATGAGTTAAATACAGAAGAAGAGTATGTGAAAGTGAAAGACTACTTTATGCCTTCTGAGTATGTATTCAGAAAACCAATTGAGATCCCAAAGATTAACTTGCAAAGACTAGAAGAACCTGTATGTGATTTCATCCTAGAGTTAAGTGATGTGCCATTAGCCAGACAATTTCATGATGATATTTTTCTTGAGGAAATGTATGATAATCTCTACTACACAGAAGGAGAGTATGAGCTTTTGGAAAGTAACATTGATGGTTTTATGGATGACAGAGCTCAGATAGTCTACTCAGAAGCTTCTAACAGATTCAGAGTTCCTGATTCAAAACTGCATATCCAGAAAAGAATTGAGAAAGTTCTGATGTTTCAACAAGAAGAATTCAATGGTTTAATGTTTGTTAGAATGGAAGTGCTGAAAGAAAGAAATACAAAGGTTTCCATGTCTACTTTTGATTTTCACAGATTGACTCTTGATGATCAGATCTTTCTAGTCAAGTTTTTTGCCAGTACTGAAGAAGCCTTGATGGAAATTGAATGCAGAAGACTTCTGGGTATCTATGTCAGAAATATACACTTGTATGACTTCCAATTAGCTATTGAAGAAAGAAAAGAGAAGTGTAATCTGAGTTCTCCCACAAAGAAAACAGAAATTGGTTTAGATTTGAAGGGATTTGTGAATGAAGGAATGGAGACAGAAGGGTTCACATATACAGTTCACGGAAGGCTTGAAATGTTCAGATTAAAAGAGTTGGTGAAGTACAGTGATGCAACTCTAAATTGGTTATTGATTGAAATGGAAGTAAGTGTGGAAACTGAAAGAGAGAGTTTAAAGAAGAGATGTATGAACTCTATGAAGAGGAGGTTGGATCTTAGAAGAAAAATCAAAAACTGTAGTGAATGGTTGCTATCTGAGGTGAATCCCAAAAAGATTCTACATAATGATTTTGTGTTTCCTGCTGAGTATGAAGTGAATGAAATTCTGTCAGATGAAGTTGAAGAAGTCCAGAACACAACACCTCAGAATGTGCAGATAACTAGTTTTGATCAAGCTGAACAGTCTGAACCCAAAGAAGATGAAATATTCATTGATCTAAATGGATACTTTCTTGAATTTGATCTGCCTGAGTTCTTCAAACCAAAAGAAGTACAATTTTTGGATGTGTATTATGATAGACCTAAGGAGACTCAGATCTGGTTGGCTGAAAAATCAAGATGTCTTGGCAAATCAAAGCAAGCTGTTTATTCAGATTTCTTAATCACAGGAATTAGAGAACTGAAAGTCAAACAATTCAGAAAGATGGAGTACTTATCCTTTGAAGTTCTGAGAGAAGATGGCAAGGTTTATTACTTTACTGATGCAGATTTTGAGAAACTATCAGTGGTTGACTTCTACAGATTACACAGCTTTCTATGCTTCAAAGAGTCAAGCAAAGACATAAATGAAAGGAAGGCGAGAAGTGTGGTGATTGAGGCCATGTTCTACATCTTAAGGTGGCACTGTTATACAGATTTCCAAATAGCTTTGTACTTACAAAAGCCACGTGTTTATCTGGCAAATCCTAACACAGATCATGAACAGAAAAAGGTGTTAAAGACTGGAAGTGTTCACAAATATCCAGATTTGGGAGTATTTTTGAAAAACAAAAGTGGAAAGATCTTCTTCAGAGCAAAGGAAACTGCAAAATACGGTTCTGGAACTTTAAAAATCATAAAGCATAATTTGGAGAAAAAGATGCTGAAAGTGAAGGAAGCAAATATAATTCAAGAAGTAATCAATCAGCAAGTTGAAATTATTCAAGAAATCATTGTCAAAATTGATAAGAGGCTTAATCTGAGAAATGTGCTACTTCAGAAAATCGTTCCTGTCTGCACAGGAATTAGAGAACTGAAAGTCAAACAATTCAGAAAGATGGAGTACTTATCCTTTGAAGTTCTGAGAGAAGATGGCAAGGTTTATTACTTTACTGATGCAGATTTTGAGAAACTATCAGTGGTTGACTTCTACAGATTACACAGCTTTCTATGCTTCAAAGAGTCAAGCAAAGACATAAATGAAAGGAAGGCGAGAAGTGTGGTGATTGAGGCCATGTTCTACATCTTAAGGTGGCACTGTTATACAGATTTCCAAATAGCTTTGTACTTACAAAAGCCACGTGTTTATCTGGCAAATCCTAACACAGATCATGAACAGAAAAAGGTGTTAAAGACTGGAAGTGTTCACAAATATCCAGATTTGGGAGTATTTTTGAAAAACAAAAGTGGAAAGATCTTCTTCAGAGCAAAGGAAACTGCAAAATACGGTTCTGGAACTTTAAAAATCATAAAGCATAATTTGGAGAAAAAGATGCTGAAAGTGAAGGAAGCAAATATAATTCAAGAAGTAATCAATCAGCAAGTTGAAATTATTCAAGAAATCATTGTCAAAATTGATAAGAGGCTTAATCTGAGAAATGTGCTACTTCAGAAAATCGTTCCTGCTCTGAAAGACCTGGATGATGCTAAATTCAAGTTTATTTGACAAAAAGGGGGAGATTGTTAGATCTGAAGTTTTGTCAATAAACCAAGTGTTGAAGATCTGATAAGAAGACTCAGATGTTCTGAGTAGAGGAGTCAGAGATCTGAGAAGAGAAGTCAGTTCTGAGAGAAAGAGTCAGAAGCTCTGAGAAGCGTTATCAGAAGAATGTTCAGAAGTTCTGAACAACCTGTTCAGAACTTATGACTACATACTTTACTCAGTATTTAGTAAACTAATTAGGACACGTGTTATGTTCTTATTAGTCTTTCTTATTTGTACTGTAGCTTTAACATGTCCGTTACTGTATAAATAGAGTGGTTAGCACTACGTTGCTAACTGATTGATTTTCCCATATATCTTTGTATTCGTTCTTTGTAATCTTTGAGATTCTCTCTCTCTTAGATCTGTAATTCTGTTCATCATTGAATACAATTGGGCTTGATCATACAACTTCTCAATTACTGCTTACTATATTGATTGTAAGATTAGATCCTGTACTTTCATTATTACTACTACTACTACTACTACTAAATTATACTAAGAGTGGTTTTCATCATCCTAACTATAATAAAGGATGGATGATTTTTATTGAAGCCTAACATACATATATATAGTTAACTAAATACTTAGTCACTAAGAAAACCCATGGGTTAGATCCATGGGTAGGATCCATGGGTAAAAGTCCATGGGCCAAAATCTTAAGCCCAACAAAATGAAGTAATCTTGAGCCCATGTAAATTGTTTGTTTGTTCCAAGTATTCGGCCCATGTGAGAGATATTCGTTCCAATGAGAATGCTTCCAAAAAAATAAAGCCCGGTCTTCAAAAGTTGGAGTCTTCGTTTCCGTTCCAAAAATTTGCTATCCGCAATTTTCTTAAATGTAGAGCTCCAAATGACCGTCTTCTTTCAACCTAAAATACATGAAATATAAAATTAGATTTTTGGTGCGATTTTTATATGAATTTTATGTGTTTTTTATGTGTTTTTTATGTGTTTTTGGCCAAACTAATACCCGAAAGTATTAATCGTTTATTTTACATAAATATTACTAAAATTAATTAAAAGTGACTCAATGGGATAATAAAATGGCTCAAAAATTAGAATTATACGTCTAAAATAGGGTTAAATAATAACCCTATCAACCACATCATCCAATCCCTCGTGTTCTTTTTCGATCTCTTTGTTACCCACTCGAATATCCTTCGTTGAAACTCGAAGAACCGGTCCATAATCTTCGTTTTATCCGCTTTGAACACCACATTGTTTCGCTGCGACCAAATGAAGTACATCATCGACCATTTTACTGTTGTCCAATAGTTACCAACTCTATCATTCTCCAAGTTGGGCTCATTCTCTTGTAAAATTTCTTGGATTATACTCACCCCGTCTAGATTTTTCTTCCACCACCTTCCGATTAGTTTCCACAACCCTTTAACTTCTAGACACTCTACTAATGCATGGTCTAGAGTTTCAACCGCATCACCACACCTTGGGCACAACGTTGTGTCCAAGTCCATGCCTAATCTATCCAAGGTTGCTCTACATGGTAATCGACTCAACCGGGCTCTCCATATAAATACACATACCTTTTTCGGGACTTCCCTGAGCCATTTTGTTTGCACCGTGTTTGTGCTTGGTTGATCCTCTATCTCCTCTTGGAGTTCCCTCATTCGTTTCACGTTGTATTCTTTTGACTCGTCAAGATACCAAACTGTTTTGTCTTTCGAATCACGAACCGGTGTTAATCCACCGAGCCGTTCTCTAAGGTTATCGAATTCTTCTATCTCCCTTCCTCTTGGATACCTTCTCCACGCCCATTTCCAACTTCATTCCCCATCCCGCCACTCTCCTCTTTCCGCAATTGAAGTGTTCTTCTCCGTCTCTAATCGGAATAACCTTGGGTACTTATCTTGTAGTCTTTCATTTCCGCACCACCGATCCGTCCACAATCGCGTATCCATCCCGTTCCCAAGCTTCTTGCCAAACGCGCGAAAATTCCAGCCCCTTGTTGTCCAGATCTGCACCTATCCGGGTGATATTCCGCCATGTGTTACCTGCACCATCAAAACCCGGTTGTTTTTCCCATAGCCGCCCCCCGGTCCCCATATAAACTTTTTATTACACGAACCCAAAGGGCGTCCCTTTCCACAAGGAAACGCCACCACCATTTACCCACTAGTCCCCGATTTATCATGTCTAGGCTCCCAATATTAAGACCCCCTTTTTCGAAGTTTTTTAGTGTGTTTCCCCATTTGACCCAAACTTGACATCGCACCCTCGCACACTCTTTTACCACTCCACTCGGGACTCGAAACAACGAGAAGTAATACAACGGTAACGAACCTAATACCGATTTGACTAAGGTAAGTCTACCACCGAACGACACAATTTTCGTTTTCCAAGATGCAAGCCTCTTTTTTAATTTCTCAATCGCCGGTTTCCAATGTTCCATCCTCTTCATCGACACCCCTACCGGAAGGCCAAGGTATGAAAACGGTAGACTTCCATACCCACATCCCACGCTTCTTGCCCAATTCCTCACCTCCTCTTCCGCCACACCCACCCCATATATCTTGCTTTTACCCACATTCATCTTTAACCCGGACATCCTTTGAAAACACGTGAGGATTTTCAAGAGATTCTTCAAATTTGTAATGTTCCATTTGCCAAAGAACACCACATCGTCCGCATATTGTAGGTGTGACACTTCTACTTCGGCTTTTCCCACTTTAATACCTTCAAATAGGCTTTTCTTCTCCGCTTCTCTTGTAATTAGATGTAGTGATTCGGCAACTAAGAGGAAGAGGAACGGTGCTATTGGGTCCCCTTGTCTTAATCCTCTCTGCATATGGAATTCTTTTGTAGGAGACCCGTTTATTAAGACCGACAAGGTTGCGGATTGTAGGCACCCTTCGATCCATTTCACCCATCGGTGACCAAAACCCATCTTCCGCAAACAATCGAGCAAGAATGACCATTCGATGCTATCATATGCTTTTTCGAAGTCTACTTTAAAAATCAACCCGCATTTTTTTCTTCCGGATGTAATCGATTACTTCGTTTGTCACCAATACCCCATCCAAAATGAGCCGCCCTTTTATGAAAGCGCTTTGTGTATTACTCACGATTTTCCCCATTACTTTTTTTAGTCGCTCCGCCAACAACTTTGCAATTATTTTATAGTACACCCCAATAATACTAATGGGTCGAAAATCCCCAAGGTTTAACGGGCTGTCCACCTTCGAAATCAACGTTAAAAACGACGAGTTACACCCCCCGCTAGTTTTTCCATATTGCCAAAACCATTGCACCGCCCGTATCAAATCCCCTTTTATTATCCCCCAATATTTCTTTAGGAATCCAACCGTGAATCCGTCCGGACCGGGGGATTTATTATTTCCGCAACTTTTTACCGCTTCCCAAATTTCGCTCTCTTCAAACGGACTTTCCATCCCACTTGCGTCCTCCACCGAGATTTTGGGGTATAACTCCCCATTTAGTATTGGACCATTCACGAGATAGGAAGAGAACTTACCTTTGAAGAATTCGAAAGTGTGCTCTTTTATCCTCTTCGGCTCATCCACCCATCCCTCGGAAGTATGCAACCCTCTAATCGAATTTTTGCTCTCTCTATATTTAATGGCCGCATGGAACATTTTCGGGTTCTCGTCACCTTCCGTCGCCCACTTAACTTTTACCTTTTGTTTTTCCATCTCTAATTTCTTTGTTTCTAGCTCCAACCATTCACTCCTAGCTTGACCCATTCCTCTCTATTCAAGCCGTTCCATCCATTGGCTTCCGCCTCCATTTCCTTTCTATTTGCCTTCTCTTTCGCCACTCCTAACTCCGAGTCGATATTGCCAAATCTTTTCTTAGACCATTCCTTGAGTTCTTTTTTTACGTTCTTCAACTTATCTCGAAATGTACCGTCCGGGTTTATTGAGAGTACCTCTTTGTTCCACGCGTTTCTAACAACCTCTTCCACGTCGTCCTCTTGAAGCCATGAGTCGAAAAATTTGAAAGGTTTCGGACCAAAGTCTGAAGTATCTTCAAAACGCATGATTGGGGAATGATCCGACCACTTCCGCTCCAATGCATTTACCCCCAATTTCTTCCAATACGCATCAAACTCAACCGTTATCAAGAATCGGTCAAGTTTGCTAAATTTAATGCCATCGTCACTAACTCTTGTAAACCGCTTTCCCACCATCGAAACTTCCATGAGATTGTTCCTACTAATGAATTCGTTAAACTCCACCGCACCTCTCGTGTTTGTCACCGAGTTTATCCTTTTGACTTCCCCCCTTACTTCATTGAAGTCTCCAAAGAGACACCAACCCACCTCTTCTTTTGACACTACTTGATCCAATTGCTTCCAAATATCGGTCCTCTCCTTCAAATCCCTTGGCCCGTACACATTGATTAGGCCAATCAGTCCGTTAATACCATCCCAATTCCCTATAGCTGCGACGAAAGATTTTTCCACCACCACATACTCACATTTAAATAATTTTTTATCCCACATGATCACAAGTCCACCGGAGTTTCCCGTCGCCTCACTATGAACAAAGTCCACATCATCCCCCCCCCCCCCCCCCAAATATACCCAATCTGATTACTCGACCAATTTCTCATTTTTGTCTCTTGTATTCCCACTGCCGATGGTCTCAATTTTACACACATTTCTCTTACCCATTTCTTCTTCTTCCACGATCCAAAACCACGTATATTTAATGAGATTATATTCATTATTCACTGTTTAAGATCGAAACATACCTTCCTTTGCTCAATTCTGATCAGACTTCCCATTCCAGTCTACCCCCAGCATCTCACCAAATTCCTTTATACCCTCCACTGATTCTTTGCTCCCTAATTCATTCGACAGAGCTGCCCGGTTCCCCGAAGATGACGACCCGCCTCTGCTTGGTTTAGCTTGCTTAACTTTCTTTGAATTTCCAGACGTCATCCCCTTTTTCGACCCGACTTTCTTATAATTTTTCCTTGCCATCTGTTTTATAAGGTGGAAACTCACCTTCCCCCCACCAAAGTTTGCAGATTCAACTTTTTTTCCTTTCGATTTTCCTGTGAGAATTCTCGTCACATCTAGTTGTTCTTCTGTTGTACCATCGATTTTCTCTTGTAACTCTCCTGAATTGGAATTAACAATTGTTGTCACCTTATTCCCCTGTGCCACTGCTGTATTCTGGAAACATGGGATGTGGCTAGCGCTGGCATCAGGCCCAGCACCACTTAAGTGGCCCATTTCTTTCACGGGCCCCTCCAAGGTTTGTTCTACACCTAATTCCTCATTTGGGCCCACCATCGAATTAGAGTTTGGCCCAGCTCCATTTATTAAGTCGCTACTTCTAACCCTTTTTGTCGCCGGATCATTGTCCTCCAGATTCTCCAAATCGCCACCCATATTAACCAAGTTTACCCAAGAGTTGTTGGTCCCACCAAGGTTGGAATCAGCACCCACATCATTTGATTTTTTAAATTGTCTCCTATTTCCCATGCATTGTGACTTTTCCTCTTCTCCCATATCCCCCCCCCCCCTCGTCTCCACTTCGCCGCCGATGGTTTTTTCGATTTCCTTTTTCGGCCAATCTTTTTCATTCCAATCTCCTTTAACTCCCTTACCTTCCCACCATTGATCCTCTTCCCTCCATTCCCCTTCCGACTCCTCCGTACCTATCGTTGGGGCCGACGAATCACCTTCGTCTTCCTCGTCCGAGCACGCTACCGAGGGTCCGTCTTCCCCGCTTTCCATAATGCACATGAGACTACTATCCTCTTCCTCTATCTTTATTCGATAGTAAAAATTTCCCACTTTTATGGTTTTTACGTACTCAATCGGTGATAATATCGACGTGATGATCAATACTTTGCCGCAAGCTACCGATCCACTCTCTTCCATATCACAATTACATGTTTTTATGACCTTTCCCCAATTTCTAGCCATTTCCGAGAATATCTTTTCTGTCCAGAGAAGTACAAATATTTTGAGAAATAGAGAAGTGATCTTGGCCATGCATTCGGTCAAGATCGGCGGCGTTGACCGAGAAGCAGAGGATAATTCCTCGCGTGGTCTGTACAAGATAGAGGGGTAGTTTCGTAAAAAATACGCGGGACAGCTTCATATTTGAATTTGTGTGATTCATATATGAACCTTTGTAATTCACATATAAAATATTTTTAACTAATTCATATATGAACCTTTGTGATTCATATATTAATCAGTTAATTTGTTCATATGAGAATTAGTTAAAAAAAATTCATATGTAAATCACAAAGGTTCATATATGAACACAAAAGTTCATATATGAATTAGGTAAAAAAAGTTTATATTTAAATTACAAAGGTTCATATATAAACACAAAGATTCATATATGAATCAGTTAATTGGTTCAACTGATTCATATATGAACCTACAGTTAATTAGTTTCATATATGAAAAACAAAGGTTCATATATGAATCACAAGATTCATATATGAATTAGTTATAAAGAGTTCATATGTGAATTACAAAGGTTCATATATGAACGTATAGTTCATATGTGAATCACATAGATTCATATATGAACTCAGCCCGTGTTTTTTGTAAAAGTTACGAAATTGCTCTTCTATTTTTAAAACAGCCGCAGCTTTTGATCAGTCAAAGCCGCAACTTTTGACCGGTCAAAGCCGCAATTTTTGACCAATTATAACCGATTTTGACTGAATGAATGGTCAAGATCACTTCTCTATTTCTCAAAAACTTTGCACTTCTCTATTGAACCTAAGGCTATATATATATATTGTTAAATAAAAATTGCGTTGTTTTGAAATTCATCAGGTGAGAACGGTTTCTCGCGAAAAAGTGCATGGGATCCGTGAAGCTGTTCATGATGTAAGTTTTCACGTATTTTATTCTATTTAGTATTTATTGAAGCTTAATGCAAATGCATGTGACCCGTTATTTATGATGTGAACGTACGGTGTAACAGGATGCAGAAGTTAATGCAAGGCCAGTTCAAGCGTTGAATAACCGTTGGTTGAAGCTTTATAGACCAGACGATCATCGAAATAATTAAGCAATTGGCTCAATTATTATTTAATGTATAGCTCTAAATCATATATGATTTTAATTATTTTGTTGTATTATATATACATGTAAGAATAAAGACATTATTTTTATTTTATAAGAAATTTAAAATATAACAACTTGTAGCCAATCTATTTTTTTAATCCCATATCTCATGAGGTTCCCAAAGGAATCATTTAAAAGGACAAATAAGAAACGACATAGAAATCTAATACGTACAAGTATATATTTTACCACAAATCTCAAGGATTTTTATGTAAGGTTATTTAAAACATTTAATTTTTTCGTTTAATAATTAAATAAAAATATCAGATAAAATAAAACCACTCAACATACATAGTTCTGTAAAATAAATTTGAAACGTAACAACAACAATTATGATATATATATATATATAATAAAACCACTCAACATACATAGTTCTATAAAATAAATTTGAAACGTAACAACAACAATTATGATATATGAGGGAGGTTCAGGGGAAAACCTCAAATAAATGGAAAACTAAAAAACACTTTATTAACCGTTGGATTAGATGATCTGATGGATGTGATTAGACGGGCGGTTACAACAATATTATCTAAATTAAAAAACCTCACCCCCTTGTTTTTTATTCGAAAAAATACGAAAAATGAATAAAATTCGAATGAAATAAATTGCACCAAATAAACGATCATATTTTTCTCGTTAATTTGACATCCATATTGATATACTTTTTTCTCCGTATTTTTGTGGTTTTCTGGTTTTCCAGTTATTTAGGGTTTTCCCCTGAACCTGAACCTGAACCTGACCCTATGATATATATATATATATATATATATATATATATATATATATATATATATATATATATATATATATATATATATAGGGGTGGTATTTTTTGCAAACCACCCATTTCTTAAAAACTATAGAACCAATCTAATGACCATCCATTAAGCAGATCAAAATAGATCAACAGTCCAGATTCATGCGGTGGCATATTGTGTAATTAAGGGGCTTTATATAATTAATTTCATAATTAAAAGAGGTGCGTAGGGGTAAATATGGAATTTGGGGAGACTTTGGAAAACCCAAATAAGGATAGTCACCATGTCTCTTTCAAGTTTCAATTAATAATATCACCACCATGGTGAATCTGAAACCCTACTCCACTCCCTCTCCTTCCGATCAAATCGCTGCCGCTGCCGCCGTCGCCGTCGGCAACAGGCACCACCACCGCCGTCGCGCACCACCACCGCCGCCGTGCACCACCACCATCGCCGCGCACCACAGCCGCCGCCGCTGTCCACCACAGGCACCACCACCACCGTACCTCCCTCTCTCGCTGCACCATCGCACCTCACAGTTCCCCCACCCCCTTCTTCCTCTCGATTTCTGCCTCTACCCTTCCAGAATCAGACCTCTACCCTACTCTCTTCTCTCGTCGATTTCAACCCAGCGGCAAGAATCAGACCTCTACCCTACTCTCTTCTCTCGCCGAATTCTGGATTCATGATTTTGGGTTTCTCTGATTTTTGGATTCATGATTTTCTATAGAAACTAGCCCTTCAATCTTCTGAATTCCAGCCATATTGCTATGTGAATTTTAAAGAGAGGGAGCCAGTAATATAAAGCTTTATAAATAAAAATATGCCAAATTTTTTGGTGCAGCTCTTTTGAAAAGTCTTGTTTTCATGTTCTTAGACATCTTCATAAGACTTGATGAGTACCTAAAATCCTCTATTTTAATTTGTTGTTTCTGGTCACCCTGACCTTGCTTATGTCATGCTCTGATAGTGGTTTAGGTCATGTGGAATAATTGTTTAAGAAAGACAGCGTCAATATAGGATTTTTGGATTCATGATTTTCTGAGTTGATGAAGAATTTCTGGGTTGATGAAGATTTTCTAGGTTGAAGATTTCATGGATTCATGATTTTGGGTTCATGATTTCATGGGTTGAAGATTTCTGGGTTGAATCACCGAATCACCGCCGATTCATCGAACCACCGATTCACCGCCGATTCATCGGACCACCGATTCACCGCCGATTCATCGGACCACCGATTCACCGCCGATTCATGATTACAATTATTTGCTTCATGAATAATTCCATATACTTAAACAGATTATAAGGAGAAAGATATGTGTAAAATCTGTTTGATACGTGATCTTCGTAATGATAAATATCCCTAAAAATCAAAATGTGCTAAGTTGCTATAATTAAGCCTTAATTAATAAAATTAAAAAAATAAATCAATTGTAAAATTACACAACAGCCCTTTTGGATTATATTAAATGGAAATAAACAAAAACTAAAATTATTTAAATTGATTGGCTATAAAGTGGTTTCTATAGTTTCTAACAATGGAGTGGTTTGCAAAAGAAACCTCCCCTATATATATATATATATATATATATATATTGTCATATCGATACTTATATAACGTACATAAACATATACATATGTGTAGAGATAGAATCACGCGAGAAATGAGTCACATTTGCAAAAAGTGCAAGAAGGATTAGATCACATGTGATTATAGAGTAAAATCACATACATCTGATACAACATGTCCAAGAAGATACGGACGGCTTGGTCAACGTGATGTGTTTGTATCACGCGTGATTACATGTTCGCATGACGTGTTATTACATGTGATTTGGGTCTTCTCACAAATTAACTGCCTTCTTTATTGAACATGCCTTTGTACGTATATGTATAATCATAACACATATCTATACTAAAAATGTCTAAAATACCCCTAAAACTGTATTTCATACCCTTTGAAATTACAACATTCTAGCAAGGACTTTAAGGATATCCTCCATAGATGGCCTATGAAAAGGATCACATTCAACACAAGCTTTAGCCAAGACACCTAAACACAATGCCTCAGCCAAAGGGTAATCCTCCTTTAAATTAGGGTCCATAAAGCTCCTCAAATGATCAAAACACCCTCTCTCACTCCCCTCCCCTCCTAAAAAACCGATCGATTTTTCGTCCGTTTTCACTTTTCCCGATAAAATCTCAAGCAAAACCATCCCGAATTCCAAAATATTCTCTTTCTCTGACGCCTTTAGAGCATCAAAGTTATCGTACTCTGAATTGGATGATCCAATTGGCAGTACGAGATTCATATTTCTTGACAAAATTGTCAGTTTTGCTCTCCACTTTGACGTCACGAAAATGTTTCCACTATCGAGTCCCGTTTGCATGTACGGAGGTACTATGCAATAGTGTAGGTAATGTAACCCCATGGCGACATCAAATGCGATTTGAGTCCTTCGATGCCAAGTCAAACTCGACGAATTGGTCAAACAATCCCGTAAATTCCCTTTTTCCGGGTGCTCCAATACAAGATACGACCACGAAGATTCATTGTAACATACCCCGATCAATTTCACGACATTCACATGGTTGATTTTTGAATAGAGATCAATTACGTGGCGAATTTCCATGAATTCAATCTCTTTTATTAGAACTTGGACGCCATCAAACAACCCTCGATAAGCGTTTTCGCTCACTTTACAATCTTCGTTAAAATCCCTTGCGACTCTTTTGATTTCATCGATCGTGAAATTATACAAAGAGTATTTTATGCCCGCAAGGAGATCAGGAGACAAACACGAGCTCGGTGAGCTTCTCGTGATCGGGCTTTGCCGTGATTGTGGGGAGCTAACTCGAGGCGTTGAAAATGAGGTAAACGAGCTCCGCTGCATCGAAGGTATGACAAAAATGTCGCGTTTGCATCTATTTAACGCGTTTACATACAAACCCGTCACAATTAATATCGCTAGCACCAAACCAAACCCGATGATCGAAACAACAATGTACACTTTCTTGAGTTTCGCGGGTTTCACATTTCGTTCAACGGGTTTTGTTGGGAGAAATCCGGGAGTTGGCGGTTGAAGGTTTGGGACACTAAGATTAATTGTGGGTTCTGTATATAATGGTATCAAAATGGTCGAGTTGGGATAAACGGTCGTATCGCGGTGTAAATTGTTAACTCGCAAAATATCGTCTTCCGAAACACCAAACTTTGTACTAACTTTCATTATAGAATCTCCTGAAACCAAAGGGTATGTAACCAAATATTTATAGGGTTTATTAGGGCAAGCACATTTTAAGGGCACATTAAGAACAAAACCAACCTTAATAACCTCTTCAAGATTAGGGTTTTCTTCAAGAAGCGTGATCTTTTTCACCAATCCCTCAAAGACCCCACAAGCGGTGTTGGAAAGTGTCGTGTTTCCGGTGACCGTATAGTTGATTCCGGCCCGGAAAAAGTCGCCGGAGCAAGAACAAGTCACGGGAATAAGAACTTCTCTATCTACAAAGAGAAGTTCGGAAGCATAATCTATGTTGTTTAGGTGGAGCAAGGTGGTGGGTGGTGATCCAAACAAGGCGGAGATGGCGGAGATGGTCGGAAATTGATGGTTTGATCGGAAAATCAAGAAAGTTTGGCAAGAAATCTTGGTTAAGGTGGTGTTAGTGGTGCAAGTGTATCTTGTTCCTGGAGCATAACCATCTTCACTACAAGATGTTGCATCGTAGAATGCTTGGCCATAAATCGAATTAATCGAGTTCATGAGAAATAGAAACCAGATGTAAATCATCGCGTTGAATGCCATGAAACATTTAATGGAAAAAACGAAGTGATTGAAAGCCTACAATTTGATATTTGAAGAGGCTATAAGAAGCAATAGAAGGATGTTTTTTTTCTAGTTAATTTAATGGAAAGTTATAAATATGCATATAAATTTAAGATTAGAAGACACTCTTTGGCTTCTAATAATTTATAAATGGTTGGTTTGCAGGAAATTAAAAAGTATGAAAACTGATTTATTTTTTTATAGATGAAACAACATACGTGAAAATTCAACCTGTAATAATGAACCAAAACGATCCAATGAGATTGATTTTAGGGGTGTTCGAAATAACTATCGGGTCATTTAAATTGGTCGAACAGAATGCAAATCGGGCTGTTTTTGGCGGTCTAGCCGTCCGGTTTGTCTAAAAACTTTCCAAACCGATTGATCCGGTCCCATTTGCAGTTCGAACGTTTTTTGAGCGGTTTGGACCGAACCGACCGTTAACATGCTCATGTATTAATTATATTTAGTTTTCATTGTATACACATGTCTGCCTTTTCTAAATTGGCAAAATTCTAAAATCCATCAAAAATCGAAATTCAAATTTCTAAATCGTTCTTTGACTTTGCTCATTGTTTGTCCAAATTTCACTTATTGTTTGTTGACTTGTTTTGTTTAACTTTTTTTTTAACTTGTTGTATGTTTTTCCCAATTTTGGATATACACAATATAGTATTTTTTTTAATAAATGTTATAATAATTTTATTCTAAATATAGATGTTATGTTTTTTCACTAGTTTAATGTCAATATTAGAACCAAACTGCCTAAACCTGTTAGACCAGACTGTCTTGCTGTTAAACCGCTCGATTTGAAAAACAAATTGAGTTGCCATTGCGGATTGGTTTGTGGTTTCAAGGACGGACCTAGACAAATTTTCATAAGGTGGCACCATATTTTTTTCATACGGTTTTTATCGAAGTGTCTTTCATCTTTTTATCAATGTTCAATATTGTCCAATGTGTTTTTAGCCAAATTGCGGCCCTTCAAGAGATTTTTAACGTTTTTGCTTGATTTCGGGGGATTTTAAGTTCTTTTATCAATTTCGAGAGATTTTTTCAATTTTTTTTGGTTCAATGGGTATAAGATTTAGGTCTTTTTTTCAGTTTAGGTGCACTCTCCGTCCCTGTGTGGTTTAGAGAGTTGGTTAAGCTGTCCAAAGCAGACCGTAAGTGCCCCGAATTGCTTTTATGCTAAAATTCATATTGTTTTAAATATCTTTTAATTTGTAAACATGTTTTCATATATGAAATAACACATATAAACTAATTTTTAAAACTTTGATGGTTTTTTTTATAAAAAACTTTGATGGTTTAAATATATGATATTAGATCGAAGGTAGCATCAGGAGCCGGCTGACAAACTAGTTTCCAAATATTATCATTTTTTGACATACTACCTGCTTGTATTTTACTGAAGAGGATCTTTCTTCAGTCAGCACCATTTTTTGTTTGGCTTAAATGTTTATCATATAAAAATCGTAAAATTTGATATTTATTTAAAATGTATATTCTTTAGCACAAGACGTGTGATTAACACTTTTTAGAGCATTATTTGAATAATTATTGCTTTTTCTATATATATGTTAGAAAATATGATAAAATATAAATTTATTTCTCTTGTGAAAATATTGTGTTTGTAAGTTTGTTGTTCTATATTGATTTCAAGTTATGACTTCCATTTCACAATTATCAGCAACTTTTTGTTTATGGGCAAACGAGAAATGGATACTTTTTTGTTGGGGTGTGTAAACTTCGAATAGTCTGAAATTTGAATCTGAACTTAAAATAAAGTGTTTGTGTAAAACTCGAATAATCTGAACCCTACTGACATCAACCCGACCAACCCGAACCCAAAGCAATCCGAAATCTAAAACATAAAATTCAGGTCTTGATTTCCATATTCGAAATCCGACCAGATTTTTGGTTTACTCACCGGAACCTTCCTGATGCACACCCCTACTTTCTTGTTCCCACATGACTTGGGCATTTTGGTAGTGGATATGGTTAAAATGGGCTCAACCCAGTCTTGGACCGACTTAGGATCAAGACCAGTAGGGATCGGTTATGAAGTGGCAGTCCCGACCTGGTTACACTTTTTTGGAAAAATCACAGTCTGACACGAGACTGGTTATACATAGTTCCAAGTTTTTTAGAAAGAATTACGTTTTTATAAATTATATATCTTGTTTTTTAGTATTTTCACAAGATTTTCAAGTTTTTTTACCAAAAACTTCTAGTTTCTTTTTATATATATTTTGCAAGTTATTTTTTACGTTTTTCAAGTTTTTGTAAGCGTTCCAATATTAAATCTCTAAAATCGTCACTATAAAAACATCAATAAATTTATTGTGTAAAAGAGATTTAAAAATATATTTTAAATGACCAAATTAGAGATTTTAAAGTTTATTCAAATAAGATATTGTCCAAAAAAATTTATACGGTCAAAAAATGATTTTTGGAAGAAAAAAAATCGGGACCAGTTTAAACCAGGACCTGGACCGGTTACAAAATGAAGATATCGGACTGAAACCGTTTGGGCTCAGCACGACCCAAGACCGGTTTTTGGCCATCTCTATTTGGTAGTGGCTTAATGATATAACAAGTGACTTATTCAGTAAGCTTTTAGAGTGACGTTTTATGCAAAAAGTAAAGTTTTTCCAAACCTACCTCTCCAAATTGAAAATCTTGCTCCTTCCATCTAGGGACGGAGCCAAGAATTTTACTAAGAGGTCCACCGTAAAACAAAGAGATTTCACCGACGAAAATTTTCATCGATAATCCATCGGAAATAGTCATCACCAGTGGATTTTCACTCACCGACGAAAAAATCTGCCATAAATCCGCCGGTAATCATCGATGGAAAATCCATCAATGAAGTCTCTTTGGTTTACGGTGGTCCCTAAATTCTAACATAAAACAAGTATACATGTGTTTATATGTTATATATATACTAGTGTGTGGCACCGCGCGTTGCGCGGTAACCAAATTTGAAAAAATAGGTAACCATTTTATGATAAAGTGTAATTCGTAAATTGACAGCAAATAAAATGAATTGTAATATATTATATTGTATATTGGAACCGTTTTTTAAAAGGTCATAAGTGAATATAATTTTTTTCACTTATAGGAATTGTTTCTCCTTAATAAAGAGATTTTAACTTTTCATTTTGTGTAAGTGTGATAATATTTTAATGTCAAAGTTAACGATTTATAATGGTTAATAGTAAGTGTATATACACAATATTAAACATTATGCTCAAAATTGACCTTCTCAATTTAGTTTATAAACCTTGTTTTCATAATTTATTAAATTAGTTTGTGTATTGTATGCCCTTAAAATCCCATCTAAACAACGACATTTTTATCCAGCCAAATTGTAAAATAAAAGGCTTCACATTCAAATTACGAAGCTTTCTCTTCTATTTTGTATAACCAAATATCCAAACTTAACCCAACAAATAAGAGACATGAAATTGTTAAGATATAAGGATGTTGTAAATGGAATAAAAAGATTATATGATTAAAGACCTTATAAGGTAAAATGACCTATTATTAGACAATTGAGGAGTGATGTCTCTCATCGAAGAGAGATCAATGAAATAAGGGTTAATCTCTCAGTTCGTGAGTATGAATAATATATAGTTTCCTTGTATATAATCATAAAATTCCGTAACAAAAAATAATATAGAATACGGGCTACAAACGTAGAACAAATAATTCAATTGAATTCCAATGCTATAGCAATTTTATACATGGAAATGCTAAATTTGTAATGTATCTTTTTCTTGTTTCATTCTCAAAGCAAAGTTTTTTCGTACCGCTCGATCCATGTGCATGTCAAGGTGGATACACTCATCAATTTCAGATGTTAGCGAAGAATACCAAATAACCTGTAATGTCGAATATTTTATGGTGGTTAAATGAATAATTACATTTTTCAAGATTTGATAATGATGTCAAGGTATTTAACTACTAAATGTGCATAAATCAAGAGAAAAAGGAGATTATATTACCTATTTACCTTTAATAAGCATGGAACTCTTGAGCAACCAAAAGATAATCCACCAAAAGTCAAACAAAAGCAAAACCAATATATAAGAACGTCAAAAGTAAAACTGAATATAGAGGAAGAAGTTGAGATATGAAGAGCGTGAGAATTAAGAGGGTGTACAATTTTCATACGAACCTGTAAGTTTAAAAAAATGCAAACTTGAAATCTCGATGAGGAGATTTGAACTATGTGGTAGGGATGACTTTGCGCCGATGTATTTCAAGGAATGAATAGAGAGAAAAACCGAAAGGGTGAGAATTCAAGAAGGCGTGGGGGAGAAAATGATAAGTTAGTCATTATGATATTAAATAATATTATAAATGCAAGATGAATATATATAATTTTACCAAAGAACCCTCATTCATAGTAGAGCATTCATTTTCTTATTAAGGATAGAAAAGTCTTTAACAAATGAAATATTTTTAAAAATCAAAAATCCAAGAAAATTCATATGAAGAATACCATCCAGTCACATGCAAGACCATACTCTTTTCTAAAGTGTCACATCAGCTTTGCAATAACAACTTCCACACACATGCAAGACCAAACTCCTTTCTAAACTAATAAATTATAATATTAATAATTAATGTTCAAACAAACAAACAAATTAATTAAATTAAAAAATATTTTTGTTTAATATATCTATTTTGTGAAAGACCTTTCTAATTTAGAAAGATGGGGGTTGTAATACCCCGGGTAAGTTCGTTAGTTAAACCCTCTTATTGTTAAATTTAATTATGTTTATAATGGTATGTTTAGGGTAAAAGTTAGTTAAATTATAAGTTAATGGAGTTTTGGTCATTAATGGAAAGTTTGAGGGCTGAGATGGTAATTATGTTGGATATTATCTAGTAGGAATCAGATATTTTCATAAAATACAGAAATTCAGTGTGTGTATTGAGAGCAAAAAGGAGAAAGGAAGGGAAACTAGGTTAAATCATCAATTGGGAATTTGGAAGTAAATTCAGGTATGTTTCCTTTGTAAGTTATGTGTGTAATTGCTTATAGATTGTTTCTATCGGAGTAGAATAAGCGATTCCATGTCTGGTATTGATTTCTGTCAATTCTGGGTCGAAAATGAACAAATCGACAGAGGTGTCCGGACACGGGTTGAATGTGTCCGGGTAGTTTTGTTGGTAGTTTGCTAGTGTCCGGACGAATTCCTTATCCGGGTAAGTTCCTTTTTCCTATGTTTTCCGGATAGAATTGAATATTGGATAGTATCCGGACTACTTTGGTGTCCGGATGACGTCCGGATTATATAGGTTGTCCGGAAAAGTCTTGTTGTCCGGAAAAGTCTTGTTGTCCGGAAAAGTTGAGGTATCCGGATACTTTTGCTGTTTGGTTAAAATTGGGAGTTTAGATGCTTTTAAGTATCCAATAGTCTGTGTTTTGTTAAATCATGGATAGGGAATGAATGAGGATCGAATGTACTGTGGACTCGACTTAAGTTCGGGTTTGGGGGTAACATTTGGGGACTAGAGTGCTTTAGAGTTCTTAGTCTTGGTAAGACTTATGTGATCAAAGTGGTAAAGCAATACTTGTATATGATTGTTTCAGATTCTGTGAAATTGAAGTGAAGCTGAATTGTTTGAGAAAAGCTTGGAGAACGTTTTGATAAGTCAAACAAGTGAGTTTTACTTTTAAAAATGTTTTCAATTGGTACATATATATGTGATATATATATATGAGATGGATAGGTATGGATTGGATACGTGATATATTGGTACATATATATATTGTATTTATTGGTGCATTACACTACACAAGTGCACATTAGTCGGGTTTCGGTGTGCGGACCGATGGGTAGCCGGGTTCCGGTGTGCGGACGGTGAGTAGCCGGGTTCCGGTGTGCGGACCGATAATGTTGATTAATTATTAGTTGGCTTGCTACCAACTAATATGGCCAGTTGTGAAGGAATAAGGTGGAATGAGATGTACGAGTCTTGAATGGTAAATTATATACGTGTAGTATATGGTTGTATATGAAAAGTTTTATATAAATGTTTTGATACAAATGTTTACTAACTTAGCAGGGATTTTCTCACTAGACCTTTAGGTCTAACCCTCATTTCTGTTTTTAAAAATATGTATTCCAGGTGGTGAATCGGGTAAGAACAAGTGAATAGGACAATCGGTGGATAGCTTTTGTGAAGACTTTTGTTATGAAGTTATAGATGCGTTTTTGTACTTATGACCTTGTTGTTAGTCATAATGTAATTTAATTCGCGAAAAGTTTGTACTGGTTTACTTTTTATGTTTAGTAAGACTATGAGACCAAATGTGAAATATGATGTGAATGTAATGGATCTATGTTATAAAAGTATGTTATTTGTGTATATGGAATATCGGGTTGTTACAGATGGTCTCAGAGCCCTAGTTTAAGAGATTTAGGTATTGGTATTTGTACCTAGACTTAAACTGCATGTGAAGTAGGATGTCCCTATTATTTTAGAACCTGAGGATGCTAAGTATAAAAGGTAGAAGGAACATCGTGTAAGGTAATTTCAAATTACACCTGGCCAGTGTAATTATGATCTTACAGGTACATGTTTGAACTGGAATATCTTGTTATATGGGGTATGTGCTTATGTGTATATTAACCTTGTTTGAATCAACAGAATGGAAAGTGGCACTAGACAAAAGAATCAAAGGGGAGGAAGGAATTCGGGTGGAAAGAACCCACCAGTAGGAACAGGGGAAAATGGAGGAGATCGTGGTGGAGGCAGAACCGGAGGTAGGATCGGAGGTAGAACTGGGGGCCGGACTGGGGGTAGAACTCAACCACAAGGTACAGAGTTTGTTACAAGGGATGACCTGATGGCCGAAATGGGAAGACTGCAAACCAGTATACAAGCAATGTTTGATCTGTTGGTGCAAGTGTACCACATCTCTATATATTTATATATATTTATTTTGATGATTACAAACACAACGCATTATTGTTTATCTAACAAATTAATCCAAGTGTGCAGTTGTTGAAGAACACGAAGATTTAATCTGAAGGGTTCAAGACGGAAGTGTTTACGTCGTCATTATTGTTTATAACTAATAATGATAAACACCCTAAAATAATATACCACTTGGATATTTCTAAAAACCCATAAATTAATTTTAATAAAGGTTTTAAGAAGATCAGCAAGATTTGGTTGCAGTTCTGGAAAGTTTTCATTCCTGACGCCGGTATACCGTGGGGAATACCCGGTATACCGCGGGTACACCAGGCCGGTATACCGCGGCTGTTCAGCCGGTATACCGCGGCAGGCCGTGTACAATTCCTATTGGTTGAAGTGGCTTTTCCTGACGGCGGTATACCGCGACGGTACAGCCGGTATACCGCGGGTACGTTTTTCCAGAAGTCAACTTTGCATGTAGCCGTTGTGTACCAGTGTGCTTTCTGACCGCGGTATACCGCGGTGTGCAAGGCGGTATACCGCCAGGTCATGTGACCGTTGGAGCTTCTTGGTATATATGAAGCATGCTGTTGATGAAGACTTAAGACAAAAAGAACAACAGTAACAAGCAACAACAAACAGCACCTCTCAGCTCTCTCATCTATTTATAATATATATTTTATAAAACATTTTTTTTATAAAATATCCAAGTGTGAGATATTATACAAGAGTGATTACCCATTGTGAGTTATACTCCTCTTGTAAGTATTTGAATAACGGGTGTGTGATCCTGTACATCTCATAGCAGAAGCTTGAGAATCAATTACGTTACCTTTGTACTTGGTTTGTATTTCTACCGTAAAGAATACATTTATTGGATCGTGTCGGGAAGTGTCTCGGCTGCTGGTTTATCACAGTTGGTGGTAAATCAGTAAATCTCTGTGTCAAGTATCTCTATCCCTTATCTCTTTATTTATTCCGCTGTGCTATATTATATTTATTTATATAAACTGCTTTGCATTTATATTTATTTATATAATCTCTGTGCATTTAAATTATATCTGTTTATATAATTGTTGTATACTTATTTATTTATACTCTGCTTTATTTATTCTGTATTTATTTTGTAAAAAGAATTTTTGAAAGTAAAAGTTTTAAAATACAACCTTACCCCCCCCTTAGGTTGTCCAACATTTGGTATCAGAGCGGGGCTTTCAAAAATTTTCTGTTTAAATTTTTAAAAGTTATATCTTTTATATAATGGCTCAACAAACTGTTTTGTTTTCAAAACCTCCTATTATAGATACTGAAAAGTTTGGCATTTGGGCCGAGCTATTTGAATGTCACGTTCGTGGCAAAAGTCAAAAATTTGGGATATTATAGAAAATGGGAATTTTAGACCAACCAAAGTTGAAAATGATCTTATTGTTGATAAACCCATAAAAGATTGGACTCCCACTGAAGAATCTCATTATTGTTTAAATTTTGAAGCTAAAAATATATTATATGCTGCTTTAACTTCCGATGAAATAGAAAGAGTTTATACTTATAAAACTGCTAATCAAATCTGGCAAAGCTTGAGCGACACTCATCGTGGAAATACTCAAGTTAAAAGCTCTAAAATAAATATTCTTGTTCATGATTATGAATTATTTGAAATGTCAAAAGATGAGTCAATCGACTCAATGTTTAAACGTTTTAACCTCATTATGACTACCTTGAAGGGATTAGGTCGTACTTATCCTAATGAGGATTATGTAAGGAAAATTCTTCGAGCACTTCCTTCGGAGTGGATGGCAAAAATCACATCCTTGGAAGACTCCCGAGATCTCGCAACTATGAAGCTCGATGATCTCATCGGCAATCTTAAAGTGCACGAAATCGCACTAAAAAGAAATCAAGTCCGGGAGCAAGTCAAAAAGAAATCCATCGCTCTCAAGGTCGTTGCCTCAAAAGAAAAGGAAGAGGAGGAAGATGCAAGTTCATCCGATGATGAACCCGAAAATCTTAACGATTTAGTCAAGTTGGTAAGAAAACTTTCTAAACTTATATCTAACAAAAAGTTTGCCAATATTGATAGGTTTCAAGAAAATGAAGACTACCGTCGTGGTAGTAAAAACCAAAGTCGCAACGTCCACAAAAGTGAAGACAAATATGACGAATCTAGCGACGATGAAAAAGCCAATAAAAAGAAAGGCTTTTGCTATGTGTGTGGTGACAAGGATCACTATGCAAGTGTGTGTCCGAATCGAGCAAAACAAATCAACACACCAAAAGCTTTAGTTGGAGGCGCGTTGAGCGCAAGCATAAATGAGGCCCAAAATTTTTGTTTCATGGCCGACCATGATAATGAGGTATCTTCATCATATTCTTCTAAAAATAATTATGATAATAATTATAGTGATAATTACTATAGTGACGATGAAAATAATCTTGACGAATTATATAAATCATTTCATGCTATGGCCGCTCTCGCAAATAAATATAAAGATGAAATTTCTAATTTAAAAGAAACCGTATCTGTATATAAAAAGGAAATAGATGACGGTAAACAAAAATCTGCTTATGATTTAGATGTTATCACTAAATTAGAAAATAAATTAAGTGAAAAAGATGTTTGTAAATCTTGTGTTATTTTAAATGATAAAATTGCATGCTTAAGTGAAAATAAAAAGGAAAGTGTTGCATGTACAAAATGCGAGTCTCTTGAAAATGAAATTGCATGTTTAAATGCTAAATGCAAATCGCATGAGAAAAATGACTTATTAGCAAATGCTTTTAATAGTAGCAATGATAAAGTGCTTAAAATGCTAAATATATCAAATCGTATAAATTGCCGAAAAGGCATTGGTTCAAATACGTGTATTGAAAAATGTGATTGTATGCCAATTAAAAAGGTTTTTGAAAAACCTAAATTTGTTGTTAAAAATAAAACGCAAAAACCCCCATATATGTCAAAAATGAAAAATGTGAATTATGGGAGGAAACCGTATGCTCGCATGTATAATAGTAATTTTTCTAGACCTAATGCGAATATAAATGCTTCATTTTATGTGTATGATAAATACAATCGTAAAATTAAAATGGTTAGAAAATGGATTCCGAAAGGAATGTTTAATGTTGATAATCCGGGTGGAATGCGTTTATGGTTTTAAACCATTTTTATGATTTTGTATGTTTGTCGTGTTTGTTTTATGTCGACAACATATTTTTTTTTGCAGTTTATGTTTTATACTAACTGTTAAAAGGACCCATAAGAAAAGAGTACCACGAAATATTTTCTTTGCCTTTTGTAGGTGTTTCCTGGCGAGGTTATAATACGTGGTTACCTGCCGAGGTTATAATACGTGTTACCTGCCGAGGTTATAATACGTGGTTACCTGCCGAGGTTATAATACGTGGTTACCTGCCGAGGTTATAATACGTGGTTACCTGACGAGGTCATAATACGTGGTTTTTTATCACATAAAAATTAACCGAATATTGAAGCCTTAAGATCCGTTTTGGTGCAAGTGTTTCGTATTGGTTTGTATATCTTTGTCTCTATTGCTTTTTGCATTTTATTTTATCCCTCAAATTTTATAAAATCAAATTGATATCGTTATTAATTTGAGGGGGAGCGTTTTAGCTCTTTTACCCATGAGTTTATGCTACCTCAATTATATGCATATTTTGAGGGGGAGCATCTCTCGAGGGGAAGCATACCGTCTCTCTTGACCCTTTTTGTTTCGACAAACGGGGGAGAGAAACCGCATATGCTCTTGCTTAGCGGTTGTGTTTGTCATCATCAAAAAGGGGGAGATTGTTGGTGCAAGTGTACCACATCTCTATATATTTATATATATTTATTTTGATGATTACAAACACAACGCATTATTGTTTATCTAACAAATTAATCCAAGTGTGCAGTTGTTGAAGAACACGAAGATTTAATCTGAAGGGTTCAAGACGGAAGTGTTTACGTCGTCATTATTGTTTATAACTAATAATGATAAACACCCTAAAATAATATACCACTTGGATATTTCTAAAAACCCATAAATTAATTTTAATAAAGGTTTTAAGAAGATCAGCAAGATTTGGTTGCAGTTCTGGAAAGTTTTCATTCCTGACGCCGGTATACCGTGGGGAATACCCGGTATACCGCGGGTACACCAGGCCGGTATACCGCGGCTGTTCAGCCGGTATACCGCGGCAGGCCGTGTACAATTCCTATTGGTTGAAGTGGCTTTTCCTGACGGCGGTATACCGCGACGGTACAGCCGGTATACCGCGGGTACGTTTTTCCAGAAGTCAACTTTGCATGTAGCCGTTGTGTACCAGTGTGCTTTCTGACCGCGGTATACCGCGGTGTGCAAGGCGGTATACCGCCAGGTCATGTGACCGTTGGAGCTTCTTGGTATATATGAAGCATGCTGTTGATGAAGACTTAAGACAAAAAGAACAACAGTAACAAGCAACAACAAACAGCACCTCTCAGCTCTCTCATCTATTTATAATATATATTTTATAAAACATTTTTTTTATAAAATATCCAAGTGTGAGATATTATACAAGAGTGATTACCCATTGTGAGTTATACTCCTCTTGTAAGTATTTGAATAACGGGTGTGTGATCCTGTACATCTCATAGCAGAAGCTTGAGAATCAATTACGTTACCTTTGTACTTGGTTTGTATTTCTACCGTAAAGAATACATTTATTGGATCGTGTCGGGAAGTGTCTCGGCTGCTGGTTTATCACAGTTGGTGGTAAATCAGTAAATCTCTGTGTCAAGTATCTCTATCCCTTATCTCTTTATTTATTCCGCTGTGCTATATTATATTTATTTATATAAACTGCTTTGCATTTATATTTATTTATATAATCTCTGTGCATTTAAATTATATCTGTTTATATAATTGTTGTATACTTATTTATTTATACTCTGCTTTATTTATTCTGTATTTATTTTGTAAAAAGAATTTTTGAAAGTAAAAGTTTTAAAATACAACCTTACCCCCCCCTTAGGTTGTCCAACATGATCAAAATCGTCACAACGAAGCTGAAACACCAGATCCTGAACCAGAAGATGAAATGCCTATCGCCCCTACTGTCATATCGGTACCAAGAAGGTGTGACTATAAGATGTTTTTAAGCTGTAAACCATCAACTTATGGAGGGGATAGAGATCCAGTAAAGGCGATGCGGTGGCTGAAGGAGATTGAAGCCGTATTTAAAACCAGCAAATGTGCGGAAGAGGATAAGGTGTTATACGGAACTGCAATGTTGAAGGCATATGATTTATATTGGTGGGAGGCCCTTATTGACTCCAAGGGATCTGATGTATACTCAACCTTTACTTGGGGCGAATTCTCAATGGCATTTAAAGAACAGTTTTGCCCTCAAGCAGCAGTTAGACAATTGGAGGAGGAATTCCTGAGTCTACAACAAGGGAATTTATCAGTTAGAGACTATACCGCCCGTTTCCTAGAGAAGTCGCGTTTTGCAGAATATTATGTTGCCACGGAGAAAATGAAGATGGAAAGGTTCATATTCGGATTGAATTCGGAAATTCGAAAGCTAGCAACTGCAGCAAAACCTGATACCTTCTCAACCGCAGTAAATGCCGCGGAAAATGTGGAGCGAGATAATAAGAGAGATGCTGGTGATAAGAGTATGGGAAAAAGGAAATGGGAAGGGCCACCACATGATCCGAAGAAGTCCAGGTTTCAGAGATTCGATAATCGCCCATCTTTCCGACCAACGGAAAGACCTTGTCCGAAGTGCCACCGTATTCATCAAGGAAACTGTCAGATTGAATCACGGATTTGTTATAGGTGTGGGAAGACCGGGCATGTTATTAAAGATTGTCGATTAACGCGGTTTTGTTTCTTGTGTAATTCTCCGGATCACCTTCAGTCAGATTGTCCGCAAGGAAGAATACAGCAGGGTGGATCATCAGGGAAACCAGCAATTGCTAGATCAGTAGTTCCAAGAATAGAACCGCCGAGAACAAGGGGTCGTACATTTCAAATGACAGCTAAAGAGGCGGAGGAAACTCCGGATGTGGTTACAGGTACATTTTTCATAAACTCTACACGTGCTAAGGTGTTATTTGATTCCGGTGCAAACCGATCCTTTGTGTCTCCTTCATTTGCTGCTCATATGCAATTAGAGCCAAAAATGTTAGACCATGCTTTACTGGTAGATACTGCCAATGATAACCAAGTGTCGGTTAAAGAAATATTTGATAGTTGTGTGATAAATATAGAGGGTTGTGGAGTACCGATACAATTATTTCCTATAGCTTTGATCGAATTTGATGTAGTAGTAGGGATGGATTGGTTAGCCGAGAATCAGGCTAACATAGTTTGTGATAAGAAGATAATTAATGTCGTGTTACTTGATAAGAGATCAGTAGTGATTTATGGTGATCGTAAGAATCATCAGTCTAGTCTTATATCTATGATAAAAGCCCGTAAGTGTGTCAGCAAGGGTTGCCCGAGTTACTTAGCCTATGTGATAGATAGTAGGCCTGAGAAGAATAGGTTGGAAGATATTCCTATTGTTAGTGAATTTCCAGAAGTTTTCCCTGAAGACTTGAATAGTCTTCCTCCTGTTAGGCAAGTAGAATTTGGTATAGACTTAGTTCCTGGAGCCACTCCTATTGCTCGTGCACCGTACCGACTAGCACCTCCAAAGATGAAAGAGATGATGGCACAGCTTCAAGACCTATCTGATAAGGGATTCATTAGACCCAGCTCTTCGCCGTGGGGTGCACCAGTGTTATTTGTGAAAAAGAAGGACAGTTCAATGAGAATGTGTATTGACTACCGGGAGCTGAATAAGCGTACAATCAAGAACAAATATCCACTTCCAAGAATTGATGATCTCTTCGACCAATTAGTTGGAGCTTGCTATTTCTCCAAGATTGATTTGCGATCTGGGTATCATCAGCTGAAGGTCAAAGAAGAAGACGTTCTGAAGACTGCCTTTCGTACGAGGTACGACCACTATGAATTCTTGGTGATGCCGTTCGGGTTGACGAACGCTCCAGCCGCTTTTATGGATCTAATGAATCGGGTATGTAAGCCTTATCTCGATAAATTTGTCATTGTATTTATTGATGATATACTTATCTATTCCCGATCCAAAGAGGATCACGCACAACATCTTCGTTTGATTTTGGAGTTGCTGAAGAAAGAAAAGTTATATGCTAAATTCTCTAAGTGTGAATTCTGGCTACGGGAAGTTCAGTTTCTGGGGCATGTAGTTTCCGAGAAAGGTATACAAGTTGATCCAACGAAAGTGGAAGCAATTGAAAAGTGGGAATCGCCGAAGACGCCAACGGAAGTACGTAGTTTTCTAGGTTTAGATGGCTATTATCGAAAATTCATAAAAGACTTCTCTCGTATTGCTACACCTCTTACTAAGCTGACCCGAAAGAATCTAAAGTTTGAATGGAAAGCAGAACAGGATGAAGCATTCAGAATATTGAAAGAGAAACTGTGCAGTGCACCGATTTTGTCGTTACCTGAAGGTTCTGAAGACTTTGTCGTTTACGGTGATGCTTCCAAACGGGGGTTGGGTTGTGTAATTATGCAGCGGGGAAAGGTTATTGCTTATGCTTCTCGGCAATTGAAAGATCATGAACGGCAGTACCCTACACATGACATGGAACTAGCAGCAGTGGTGTTCGCGTTGAAGATTTGGAGACATTATCTTTACGGTTCTAAATGTCAAATTTTTACCGATCATAAGAGTCTCCAACATCTTTTCGATCAAAAGGAATTAAATATGAGGCAAAGAAGATGGGTAGAGTTGGTGAATGATTATGATTGTGAAATTCTTTATCATCCGGGAAAAGCGAATGTAGTAGCTGATGCACTGAGTCGTCAAGAAAGAAGCGGAACAATAAAAACTATTTCGCTACGGGCTGAACTTATACCGAACATCTTTGACGACTTGCAAAAGTGTCAAATAGAAGCATTTCAAGAAGAACATCTGAAGTCAGAACGGTTAGTGGGGGTATCAGCATTGCTAGTAAAGGATGATCGTGGGTTACTATGTTTGGGGAACAGAATATGGGTGCCTCATTTGGGTGGATTACGTGATCGTGTACTACAAGAGGCTCATCAATCTCGTTTTTCTATTCACCCAGGTACGAATAAGATGTATAAAGATCTGGAACAATTTTATTGGTGGTCGGGAATAAAAAGGGGTATTGCTCAGTATGTAGAAGGTTGTGCTACTTGTAAGAAGGTAAATATTGAACATCAGAAGCCGTTTGGGCAATTACAGCGTTTAGAAATACCGATGTGGAAATTGGATCAAATTACTACAGATTTCATCACGAAGCTACCAAGGACTCCGAAAGGGTTTGATGCTATTTGGGTGATCGTTGACAGGTTGACCAAGTCTGCTCACTTCTTGCCAATAAAAGAAACTGATTCGTTGGAACGATTAGCCAAGTTGTACATCAACGAAATAGTAACTCGACATGGGGTTCCAATTTCGATTATCTCTGATCGTGACAGCCGTTTTACCTCAAGATTCTGGAGAAGTTTTCAAAAGGAGATGGGAACGCAGATAAAGTTAAGTACAGCGTATCATCCTCAAACTGATGGTCAGAGTGAACGGACGATTCAGACTTTAGAAGATATGCTTCGAGCTTGTATTGTTGACTTTGGGGGATCGTGGGATACGCATTTACCGTTAATAGAATTTGCCTACAACAACAGTTACCATTCCAGCATACAAGCGGCACCGTTCGAAGTTTTTGTATGGTAGAAAATGTCGAACGCCTTTGTGTTGGAACGAAGTGGGAGAGAAACAGTTAGCAGGGCCAGATATAGTCCAGTTGACCGCAGATAAGATTACTCAGATTCGGGAACGTTTGAAAGTGGCTCAGGACAGACAGAAAAACTACGCAGATCGACGCCGGAAGCCGCTAGAGTTTCAAGTTGGGGATTTTGTGATGTTAAAAGTCTCGCCTTGGAAAGGAGTCATTCGATTTGGAAAGCAAGGTAAACTTAGTCCAAGGTACATTGGGCCGTTTGCAATTACGGAAAGGATCGGTGAAGTAACATACAGGTTAGATCTTCCGCCAGAGTTAAGCAAGATTCATAATGCGTTTCATGTATCAAATTTCCGAAAGTGTTTAGTTACGCCAGATCAGGCCGTCTCTCTACCAGATATACAAGTTGATGAAAAGCTGAATTATGTGGAAGAACCTGAAGCAATAGTTGATCACAAGGTTAAAGAGTTGCGGAACAAAGTAATCAGACAAGTGAAAGTTCAATGGCGACATCATAGAGGTCAGGATGCTACGTGGGAGTCAGAGGCAGAAATTAGAACCAAGTACCCTTATCTGTTCACTTAACTGAATTCCGGGACGGAATTCTCTTAAGGGGGAGATGATGTAATACCCCGGGTAAGTTCGTTAGTTAAACCCTCTTATTGTTAAATTTAATTAAGTTTATAATGGTATGTTTAGGGTAAAAGTTAGTTAAATTATAAGTTAATGGAGTTTTGGTCATTAATGGAAAGTTTGAGGGCTGAGATGGTAATTATGCTGGATATTATCTAGTAGGAATCAGATATTTTCATAAAATACAGAAATTCAGTGTGTGTAAGTGTGTGTATTGAGAGCAAAAAGGAGAAAGGAGGGGAAACTAGGTTAAATCATCAATTGGGAATTTGGAAGTAAATTCAGGTATGTTTCCTTTATAAGTTATGTGTGTAATTGCTTATAGATTGTTTCTATCGGAGTAGAATAAGCGATTCCATGTCTGGTATTGATTTCTGTCAATTCTGGGTCGAAAATGGACAAATCGACAGAGGTGTCCGGACACGGGTTGAATGTGTCCGGGTAGTTTTGTTGGTAGTGTCCGGGTAATCTTGTTGCTAGTGTCCGGACGAATTCCTTATCCGGGTAAGTTCCTTTTTCCTATGTTTTCCGGATAGAATTGGATATCGGATAGTATCCGGACTACTTTGGTGTCCGGATGACGTCCGGATTATATAGGTTGTCCGGAAAAGTCTTGTTGTCCGGAAAAGTCTTGTTGTCCGGAAAAGTTGAGGTATCCGGATACTTTTGCTGTTTGGTTAAAATTGGGAGTTTAGATGCTTTTAAGTATCCAATAGTCTGTGTTTTGTTAAATCATGGATATGGAATGAATGAGGATCGAATGTACTGTGGACTCGACTTAAGTTCGGGTTTGGGGGTAACATTTGGGGACTAAAGTGCTTTAGAGTTCTTAGTCTTGGTAAGACTTATGTGATCAAAGTGGTAAAGCAATACTTGTATATGATTGTTTCAGATTCTGTGAAATTGAAGTGAAGCTGAATTGTTTGAGAAAAGCTTTGAGAACGTTTTGATAAGTCAAACAAGTGAGTTTTACTTTTAAAAATGTTTTCAATTGGAATACATATATATGTGATATATATATATATGAGATGGATAGGTATGGATTGGATACGTGATATATTGGTACATATATATTGTATTTATTGGTGCATTACACTACACAAGTGTACATTAGTCGGGTTCCGGTGTGCGGACCGATGGGTAGTCGGGTTCCGGTGTGCGGACGGTGAGTAGCCGGGTTCCGGTGTGCGGACCGGTAATGTTGATTAATTATTAGTTGGCTTGCTACCAACTAATATGGCCAGTTGTGGAGGAATAAGGTGGAATGAGATGTACGAGTCTTGAATGGTAAATTATATACGTGTAGTATATGGTTGTATATGAAAAGTTTTATATAAATGGTTTTGATACAAATGTTTACTAACTTGGCAGGGATTTTCTCACTAGACCTTTAGGTCTAACCCTCATTTCTGTTTTTAAAAATATGTATTACAGGTGGTGAATCGGGTAAGAACAAGTGAATAGGACAATCGGTGGATAGCTTTTGTGAAGACTTTTGTTATGAAGTTATAGATGCGTTTTTGTACTTATGACCTTGTTGTTAGTCATAATGTAATTTAATTCGCGAAAAGTTTGTACTGATTTACTTTTTATGTTTAGTAAGACTATGGGACCAAATGTGAAATATGATGTGAATGTAATGGATCTATGTTATAAAAGTATGTTATTTGTGTATATGGAATATCGGGTTGTTACAGGGGTTGTCTTGCAAGGCCTTGCAAGCCACATGGCATGTCATGTCATCTTGCAAGGGGTCTTGCAAGACGTGTGTGGATGCTCTTAGCTGGCTTCACCCTTGTTTACATCTATGAAAAATCTATTTCAGATAAAAAAATTAATCTATAATACTAATTTACACAAACAAATTCATCCATACAATATTTAATAAAAACTAACCAAACAATTTCTTGTTTACTTGTCATCTTCTAGGATTTCTTTGTGCGGGATTCCCGACACATGAAACATTCAAATCTGTTGCCATGTTTCTCTTTATCAAACCGAGCATAATTATTTGTTGAAGTTTTTTCATTTCTCTAAAGGCAACACAATATATATATAGGGTGCTATATCGTGTGAAAAGTTGATGTTAACGTGAGAAACGTGAAAAGTGGATTTGAATCGTTGATCACTTTTAGATTTTAATCCAATGTTCTCCCATGAATTACGGCTTAGAAGGAAATTGATCCGGTGCACCTCATCCTAATGTGCATCCATTTCTCATCCAATGGTTGATAACCACTTTTCACGTTTCTCACGTTAACCTCAACTTCTCATCGGAACCCAACCCTATGTATATCTATATAGGGTCACCTTCTTTCGCTAACCACCCCCTTTAGTACTAACTGTGTTAACCAACCACAACCGTAGATGCATCAGATTAATGACTACGATTAATAATTTATTTCATAATTGATTTGATAAGTCATACGCGCTTTGCACTTTGTGCATAGCCGCATAAGGGTAATTTTGTCAAAACACGAGAAGCATAAACATGGCAAGTGCTATCTACGGTAACTGGTCCCGAAACAATTAGTTTGTGCATACATGAACAAATTCAAATAAAATAACTACCAAATTTAAGAAAGAGAAAAATATGGAAACAATAAATGGAGGAATTTTGAATTTGTGCATACATGAACAAATTCAAAAACATACATTAAACATAGTTAGATGGTTAAGCATTTGTCTATTTGTGCATATGTCATTTGTATGTATATATGCATATGTGCACATGTGCAATTGTGTGCATGCATGTGCATTTGTGTGTATAACAAAGCATCATTGTCAACATCAGAAGGTAAAAACATGTCGCTCATTATGAAAGAAATGAAAATTTGATCTTTTTATACACAATAAACAAACAGTTATGTTTCTTCTTTATGAAAAAAATGACAGATCTGTATTTTAAATAGAATAAGGCCAAGATTGATAAGATAAATACCAATATTAAGAATTTAATGATAATAAAAAGATAAACACAAATAATGTAAATAAAATAACTACCAAATTTAAAAGTGAGAAATTTAAGGAAACAATAAATTGATGAAATCTTGATAATCCAGATTCCAGGCGTGAAAAACAAATTCCCAAAAAACCCCCATTTGAGAAGTCACGCATGTTAAACAATCTTAAGGTAAACTGAATTATGATTGATTGAAATTTGGTTAGGATGGTTAGTACTAATGGGATGGTTAACAAATAAATGAGACTATATATATATATATATTGGGTTGGGTTCAATTCCCTTATAAGGCGCAATTCATGGAAGGACATGAGATTAAAAGTAATCAACGGTTCAGATCCACTTCTCACGCTTTTCACGTTAAACTTAACTTTTCACATGATTCCCTGCCTATATAAACCATGTCATTCATACAGATCAATCTCAACTGTCCATCTAGTCTAATGAATACTAGAAGTGTACTCGCACAATGCAGCGCGGTACATCTCGATTTTAATGTTTCGTTTTTTTTCTTGGCAATTTTATAATACGATTTTGTCTATTTAGGTTTAATAATGATGCAATTTATTTTAGATTTACTAGTGTTTATAAAATAATAACAAAAGTATTATGTTAGAATTCAATGATTATCCTAATTATATTTTATAATCTTTTATTTAAAATAAGACGTTTATCCTGTATTTGATTGTGTTTATCAGTAAATTAGTTATGATTCAAATATGTAGTTTTAAAAAGTTAAACTTATGCATCATTTACTTGTAATCTTGAATTTTAAGTAATATGCATAATAAACAGGCCCGTCCCTGGGGGAGGGCGGGCTGGGCACTCGCCCAGGGCCCAAAAAAATCAGGGGCCCGAAAAAAAAATTAGTTTATATATGTATTTAGAAAAAATGGTTTATATGTTAGGCTGGAAAAAAATCAGGTTTTAGGGCCTAATGGCAATTTGATATAGTCATGAAGAGGCCCAAGTCCATGTAACTAGTTGAGGCCCAAAAAACATAAAAGTGTGCAATTAATTCTAACTGTGCAAAATCAATTAAATATCTAGAAAACTGAAACGGTGAATGACGTTGAACACCATGATGTTGAACACCCAAATATGAGTGAGCATGAGATCCCCAATAATACTGAAAACTTATCAGATGATCAATCAATTTCGTTTGTTTTTAATTATAAAAAGCGTCTACTTGAAATTTCTTTAGGTACATATTGAGGACCCAAAATTTACGAGTCGCCCAGGGCCCAAAAATTCTCAGAAACGGCCTTGGTAACTGTAATACTGTTTCTATCTAATCTGTTTTTCGATTTAAGATTTAAGGCATCAGGCATGAATCAAATTTCTGCAATTCCGAATTCTAATTCAACAGGTAATTTCTGCAATTCCAAATTTTGTTTAATCTGTTTTTTAATCTGTTTGACTGTTTCTAAATTCTAATCTGTTTGTAACTAAGTCTAAATGTCTAAAATCTAAATCAATAAATTGTTAAATTGTAACAGATTATATACATCGGGAATTCTGAATTTGGGAGTTGAAGTGTTGAACTTTGTTTCCAATTCAGGTGCTTTTGTTCCCTTTTACTTGAGTTCTGCTTATTATTTCTGATTTAGTTCAAGTAATCAAGTTTAATCATGTTGCCTAAAAAATACAAGTACCTGTCTGGAAGTGAGAAAAGGAAAAAAAGAAAGTTAGATGAGCAATTGAAATTGTCACAAAGAGGAGCTATGGATAAGTTTGTTAAGGCCATAGGTTCTTCTAATGAAAACTTAGAGAATTTGGATGAACATGATGTTGAGCATCCAAATACAAATGAACATGATGTTGAACACCCAAATATGAGTGAGCATGAGATCCCCAATAATACTGAAAACTTATCAGATGATCAATCAATTTCGTTTGTTTTTAATTATAAAAAACGTCTACTTGAAATTTCTTTAGGTACATATTGAGGGCCCAAAATTTACGAGTCGCCCAGGGCCCAAAAATTCTCAGAAACGGCCCTGATAATAAACAGTACATGATACATACAAAATTGTTTTTAAGAGTTTTTCTCAAATACTTTATAATATAGTATAGATTTGGTTTCGTAAATAACTCAATTGTTTTCAAACACAAAATGTTGCTGACAATTTTAAAAGCATTTTAGAAATGTAGCAAGTTGAAGGGTTGTTTAAGTAAACATTTGAAAACTATAACAAAATATTGTTTCACCCATGGAGTTGAATAGTTGATATGTAAGGTGTGGAGGGTTGGCAACTTTTGATGCATTTATAAAGATTTTTCTTGGAGGATTAACAAGAAGATGGGGCATGGTCGTATGGAAGTAGTGGTCAGAGGTTTAGAATTTTTGCAGTGTGGTTTTTGGTTTGTATTTTTATCAAATTATATTATACGGTGTTTTTTTTAACAGCAGTTTAACACACACACATATTCCTGGGGTGTCGGGCCTCCAATTGGGCAGCCCACTAATCCCCGTCGACTCGGCCCAGCCAATGGCTGGCCCAAGACCCGGCCCAAAGGCCGTCTTGAAGTATGGATATCGCAGAGCGTTCACCACGGGGCTCGAACCTGGGTAGTACGGCTTTCACACCGTACCCCCCCAGGATGTTACCTTGCCACTGGGCTACATGCTCTTTGATTTGTTTATGGTTTTGAGATATTAAACCGTGGTTCAAATCATACCGCATATTTTGTATATTATATATAAAATATATAGAATAGTTTAATATTTATATAACATTTCTGGACTTCGCATTTTGGCCCAAAATCCCATTTTAATAAACAATTGGCCAATTGGGAGGCGAGACTTAAGGATCAAGATGAAATAAAAAATGTTGGACACGTCACAACTTACGTGTCTAATTTAGTTTAAGTTTTTTTTTTGTTTCTTAGACTATTTTTAATTATCCAATATGTATTTTGGAAGATGTATTGGAACTCTTTATTTTGTTTGTACTATGATCGCTTTACCATTGAGTATTAAAAATGCGGTGCGATGCACTTTAAAGAAAGCCAAAGAATCTGTTCAATGGTACTAGTATGTATAGCAAATCGAATAACATGAATCTAAAAAAAGGCTAAAGAATCAATACCTTCAATATCATTCGCAATCCTCGATCTTCAAGTTTATTTTTAATCAAATCTTTCGTGAAAACACTTTATCCAGATACCTTACTTTCCTTTCCCCTTCAAATTGTTGCATAAATATTTAGGGAGTGTTTGGTTAGAGGTATTGAGGGGTAAGGAATGAGAATGATAATGAAAACTGCTGTTTGGTTTGATATAATATAATTGAATCATTACCCCAAACCCATTAATTTTCATTCCTGACCACATTGGGGGGAATGAAAATTTTATTCCCGCTAAGTCATTTTTTCCTCATACGTCCCCTTCATTTCTCGATGTTGAATGAAAAATATTTTTTATTTTCACGTTGGAAGTCACATATTTGTATTAAATAGTTTATATAAAACATTTTTTTATTAATTATATTGGTTTAACCAAACAACATCAATGGAATGCTCATTCAAATTCCCATTCTCCTGCATTCCCATTTTCATTTTCATTCCTTAAAATGAACCAAATGCCCGATTTTTGCTTTTATATCTATAATCGACCTCGACGACCACCTACAACCAAAAAGGTAATGTGAAGCAGCGCCTTCAGCATCAACAACTATAGCCTCCTGCACTGATTCGGTTTCTACAATGATGGTCGATTGATCCAAATCGATTCAAAGTTCGAAGTAAAGAATCCATAGGTTAGGGTTTAGATTTGAATATTCATGGATACGATTAGGGGTGTTCGGGGTGCGGTTTACTGTTTACATAAACGTGTCATGTGTCGAAATCTTAAAGAACAACAAGCCTACTTATTAATACGTGTCAAAAGTATAGAAAACCGTAAGTCAATAGTATCAAAAACGCAACTTGCGGTTTTACCTTACACATGTCAAAATCTCAAGGCACAACAAACCTTACTTTTCCATGTGTCATTATCTCCATAAACCGCAAGTCTTGTCATATGTAAACCGCAACTTGTTTTTAAATTTAAATTGATTTGAATTCTTGATTGGTGTGCAATTTAATTTGATATTTTTCCCGCTTTCCTGTAATTATTTCCTCCTTAGGCCATCCGCAGCGCCCGCGGGCTCGGCCACGGGTTCGCTGCGGGCTCCCTCGGGCAGCGGTGGGGCTGGCTCGGGCTTCGGCTGCGGGCTCGGCCTCCGGGCTTTCAAACCCGATGAACCCGAAACTATTTTCTCATTTTTTTTTAAATCTTAAAAATAAATAACTCCCAACAACGGCTACTTTTTATAAAAAAAATTAATTAAATGTATAAATAAAAGAATTAAAAAAATGAGGTGGTAAGAGGGCTTTTAGTTATGCGCTGGGGGTCTTTAGGGCTTGAGGGCTTAGCTGATGTGGCGCTAATGTGGCATTGAGGGCTTTTATCTATGCACTGTGGATGACCTTACCACTTTTCCACATTAAATCATTTAATTTTATATTGAAGTTACACCGTAAAACCGAAAAATTACTTGTATATGTGCTATGTGTTTAAGAAAAACATATTATATTTCTGTTTTAAAATTCTTATAATAAAGGGTTTTTATATTTATGTTCAAGAAATGTATATTTATTTGACCTTTTGTGTTATTACATTTTTGTAATTGTCATGTTGTTTTTGTGTATTTGTGTATTTGTGTATTATTTATAAAATGTATTTCTTATAGATCCACGTATATATAATGCTAGTTATATTTTATCGTCACTAAAATAGTCTTAGGGGATGTTTGGCAGTTGCTGAATGGTTTGGTGCAGAATGATTAAATGGTCAGAATGATTAAGAGGCTTTTATGATATAGTGCAAAATGAAATATGGTTATTAGGTAATCGTTTAGAATGAAATCAGAATGCTGAATGGTTAAGGAAGACCGAAGATGCTAAATCATTTAGAGGGTTTTAGAACTATTAAGAGACAATTTTTTTTGCCAAACAAGATTCATCTCTGAACGATTCAAAAGTTGCCTCTTAATGGAACTATTAAGAGACAAACAAACAGCCGCTTAGCTATTATAACGAACGTAAAAATGGTTATTTTTTTAAATATACTTCAAAACAAAATTAAATGTAATTTAATTTAACATATAGGAAAGTGGAAAAAGTAAATATCAAATTAAATGACACACCAATAAAAATTCAAATTAATTTAAATCAAAAAAGCAAGTTGTGGTCTACATACCACTAGAGGTGCGGTTTATAGAGATGATGACATGTAGAAAAATAAGGCTTATCGTGCCTTGACATTTCGACACATGTAAAGTAAAACCACAAGCTGCGGTTTTTGGTACTGTTAGGTTACAGTTTTCTATATTTTTGACACGTATTAATAAGTAGGCTTGTTATTCTCTAAGATTTTCATATGTAACTTTTTTTTTCTACAAGATTCTACGTAAATATTCATTTTTAATCCAAAACCATAAAGTTTGCAGTTCTATTTTATGGCTTGCAGTTTTTTTTTTCATTTACTTTTACGTTTGATAATGGAATAGTCAGAAAAACATAACACTACAAGAAAAAATAAGCTTCCGATATTAGATTTGCTAGTGAAAGTATTTTTTGAAAAAATTAAATTAAATGACCATCTCCTAAAAATACTTGGTTAACATGACTATTTGGATTAATAACCCAAGACTAAATATTCAAACAAATTTACATATTATACACATCAATGTCGGATCCATAATTTTTTTAACCACTTTTAAAAACCCACCTACAAAAATAACTTTTTTATAAAAAAAAATTCAAAACTAGTCACCCATCTCTTCTCATGTTTTGTTTGAGGAAAGATGACCCACCATCAATACATTTTCAGAAAAAATAATTAAAAAATGAAAAATTCCTTTTTGATTTGACTGATTTGACAAAAGATTCTCGATTTGATACAAGATTCCTGATTTGACAACACACTGAAAAAAAGGAATCAGATGCTTCTCGAAATTCACCCATCTCATGCCGGCCGGCGCGAACCCCCTTGCCCGGCGCGAGGTCGTACCGGCCACCGTTGACCAACTTTGATTTTTTTGTTTTTTGTAATTATTATTAAATACTCCTATTTTATATAAATTTTAATAAATACTATTAGAATTAATTTTATTTAAATAAAATTTTTGAAATAATTAAGAAACTTTATTTTAAATAAATATATTTTAATTAATTTTTAACTAATTTTAAAATAATTTTTTTTCAAAATTAATTTTAGAATATATTTTAATCAATTTTTAAAGTACCTTTTTAAATACTGTTTATTATTAAAAAATATTTTTAAATACGATTTATTATATAATTTTTAAATACTTTTTATTGTTAAAAATTAATAAATGCGATTTTATTTTAAATAAATACGATTTTTTAAAATAATTTTAAATAAATTCTTCAATAATTACAAAAATAATTTTTAATTATTTTAAAATAATTTTTGAATAATTTTTTTATCAATTTGTTATTTTTAAACTAGTTTTAAAATTCATTTTTTAATTAATTTTAACTATTTTTTAAAATGTTTTTTTAATATCTAATATAAAATTAAAATAATTACAAAAAATTCATACCAACTAACTTTATTTTCCTATATAAATCTATACCACTCTTATCATTTTTCAACCCACAACCTCTTTCTCTCAAAAAATCTATACAAATCTATACAAAACTCTTCCTCTCCAAAAATCAATTTCTTTCAAAAAAACCCCAAGAAATATCAATGACGACAAACATTGAGAAAGTTCGGGTACGGTTCGTGGCAGTTTGTTAATGGGATGATGGATTATATCCCATAAATTAAAAAGGCAACTCTCGTGTTACCGGTACAATTATCTTTTCCAAGTTTGATTAATTATCTAACCTGGAAATTAAATTTACCCGATTTACAAGATCGTCTTAGATTAACGTATAAATCTCTATCTTCTGGTTCGATTGTCGAGTTATTAAACACGGAGGATGTGAGAAATTTCTAGCTATTGGTGTGGAAATTTCACCACACGCCCTAAGATTGTATGTTTGTGATCGTAGTGATGGAAGTTATCAACCGAACCCCCAACATATGCTTCCACTCGTTCCTTATGAACCTAACCCTCGCCAAGATGAGCCATACCAAACTTAGTATCAACCATCGTTTCAGCCATACCAAACTCAGTATCAGTCGTCGTTTCAGCCATACCAAACTCAGTATCATCCGTCGTTTCAGCCATACCAAACTCAGTATCAACCGTCATTTCAAAATCCATATGAAGCGTACAAATCTCAATATCACTCCTTTCAAACCCAGGGGACGTACGAAAATCGCAACCCGTACCAATACGAAGATCTACCATCTGATTATGGCATTCGTATTTTCGAAGTCCCTGACGAATAATTTGACGCCGATTTAGATGACAATGAAAATGCATCTAAAAAATCTAAGTTCAATATAGATCCTTATTATGGGCCTGTTTGTGGGGATTGCTTGTATCATCCCAATACAGATGAATATTTAGGGATACCATCAGATGGTAGTGATAGCGACCCGAGGGAGGAAGATAAAGAAGGGTCTGAAGAGGAAGAGTCAGATGAGGAACTTCCAAAAGATGGTGGTAATATCCGTCGTCCGACGGGTAGTAATTTGTTTTGGGGCATGCCTCCCCCGTTACCAACGCCTATCCCTATTGTGAAGCCTAAAGAACCAGCTGTCAATTATCAACGTTCTAAACGTGTGAAAGTTGGACAAATATTCAAGTGTAAAGACGACTTGAAACTAGCCTTGGGATTGAAATGTCTTGAAGAGTGTTACCAGATGAGAATCAGTTGATCTACACAAAAAAAGTTTGAAGCGGTATGTTTATGTAAGAGGTGTGAATGGCGAATAAGAGGCAACGGTAATTAAAGATACAAAATTGTTCCAAGTTAGGATATTTAAGGGCATACACGCATGTTTACGAACACAAGTGTATCCTAATCACCGCCAAACGAACAACTAATTAAAAATTCATTTAAAAATAAAGTTAGTTGGTATGGACTTTTTGTAATTATTTTAATTTTATTTTAGATAATAAAAAACTATTTTAAAAATAGTAAAAAATTAATTAAAAATTAATTTTTCTAAATATTGAAAAATTTTATTTAAAAATATTTTTAAAATTTGTATTTATTTAAAATAATTATATTAAAATTAATTACAAATTATTTTAAAATTAGTTTAAATGTATTTAAAGTAAATTAAATTAAAATATATTTATTTAAAATAAAATCGTATTTATTTAAAAAAAAATACTTTAAAATTTGATTAAAAATTATTCTAAAATTAATTTTGGAAAAAAATTATTTTAAAATTAATTAATTAAAATGTATTTATTTAAAATAAACTTTAATAAAATTTCTTAATTATTTCAAAAATTTATTTAAATAAAATTAGGGAAATTAATTAAAATACCCTAAGTCAAACCATCTTTTACTGAAATACCCAAAATCTCTCCCACTTTGCAAAAATACCCCAAAAATCCGCGATGGGAGCCCGCGATCGCGGGCCAGGGACCTTTTATGACACTTTTTTAAACTTGCAGGGACCATTTTTGAAAAATGGAATCCCGCGATCGCGGGCTCATCCCGTGATGGGGTTATTTTTGTGACTTTTCAATTGCAAGGGACCATTTTTGAAAAATTCCAGGGACCATTTATGAAAATTTTGATATTTTGGCAACGAATTTAAAATGAAATGTTACACTTTCAACCCCTATACTTATTTACTAAATTTACTTTATACCTTTTACTTTCATTATTTTAATTTTACATTTAACACATATAATCGTTTATTAACTAAAATACGTTAAAAAAATACGTTTTAATTTTAACAAATTACACCATTATAATCGTCTCTTCGATATGTTCGAAATGAGCCCAATCTTGAATTTTTTTGGATTTATATATTTTAATATATATCATATACAGTTATACACTACATAAAAAAAATATTTTTTATATTTAAAATTCATACTCTTATAGTTAATTATTTAATTTATGGTACATCTCTTATTTTTTTTTCAATTTTGTTTTACACTCCTATCGCATTAACATAATAATCATATATTAACTAATTCATTAAATCGTTTTAAATTATTATTATTTGAATGTGTTTATAGATTTCGTCTGAAAAAGTTGCCTGCATGATTCCACTGAAAAAGTAACTGCAATATTCGTCTGCTCTTGAATAAAGGTCTTTCATTAGGCAGAAAATTAGTCTTTAAGTAGTCAAACATAGCTAATTAATGAAAATTTAGATCAGATTTATATGGTACTATCAAATGCAAGTTTCTATAATATAGATATTGTTCTACATTACATGATACCAATTTTTGCATCATATGAATCACTTCCAGACAACAAGAACCAATACCCCAATAATCAAGAAATAAATGCTTGTTCATCCAATAATCTCTGTATTAGGATTATCGCAAGTTTCATAAACCTACTTACTAGGTGTTGGAAATATAGGTTTTACTAAACTTTGGACGCATTTAAATTTATATATATGTGTTATATATAACTAACTTTTAGTAGGTTTATGTTCTTCTATATGAGATCTTCGAAATGATATATAATGCGTCCAAAATAGAGTATGTGTGAAAGAGATATCGATACTCAAAGTTGAGTAAATGGATGAAATTAGCAAAAACCAAATGAAGTAAACAGTAAGTCAATCACAATACTTTAACAAAATAAGTTAATACTAAAAATAACAATTATTTAATGTTACATAAACAACCTAACGTGGCCCTATTTGACAATGTTCATAAATGGACTCCGCCATATGTATGCGGAAATCTTTGGCAACAACCTCGGCCTCGTCAGGGTGTACCCATACCTCATTTTTATTTATCAACATTTGGACATTACGGCATACCCAGACACCGCAATCTGCAGTTATCCCGGCCTGCTGGGGTGCATTCTTGGCGAACTTATAGCGAAAGGCACCTGTCATTTCGCGACGTCTAACATCCTTGACCCGACAAAAGAAGTCATTCAGCACAACTTTAAACTTTGTCATTTGCTCTTCCAATTGCTGTCTGAAGAGACTGGCACTGTCGCTATCATATATGGTCATGGTCATAGCGTCAAGTTCAAACACTCCAAGCAACCAATGTTGGGGATTAAGGCATATAGGGATGTACACCTGAAATATTACAATATTAGACAACTTAGTTAGCAACAAAACAAGTTAAATAAAATCAGAGTAAAACGATTTACATACCACATCGAGGAGAGCCCAAGAGGTCCCTTCCACGCCATTGCATGAATTAACCACGGAGGTGGGACCTAGATGCTCAATCAACAAGTAATGAAAGAACATACTGAACATCATGGTCCACCTCGTGTCTGTTCCACGATGTCTTTGCAACAACGAGACCCAACAATCGATGTGCTATACATAAAAAATAGATGGTTAGACATGTAAAATAAATATATTTGATTATATGACTATAATTAAACTTCATACTAACCACATCCAGTAAGTCAGACTCCAAAGGGTCAACGGCCAGCAATACATTGAAAAACGAGGGGGTGATTTCCAAGTTCAAGTGAGGGATGAAGATCAAGGGGGGGAGGCGACCAGTCCGGCACATCCTCAATATTTCTGATGCCGGTTGAGGCTCCGGTGAAGACACCTTTCCCTTTTTCTTTCCTCCCTTCTTTCCCCCCGCTTTCTTTGCTTGTTTTTTAGCGGCCGGTGGTGTCGTAGATCCTTGTTGGCCAAACGGGTGACGAAACTGTTGGTGCAAGTGTACCACATCTCTATATATTTATATATATTTATTTTGATGATTACAAACACACCGCATTATTGTTTATCCAACAATTTAATCCAAGTGTGCAGTTGTTAAAGAACACGAAGATTTAATCTGAAGGGTTCAAGACGGAAGTGTTTACGTCGTCATCATTGTTTATAACTAATAATGATAAACACCCTAAAATAATATACCACTTGGATATTTCTAAAAACCCTAATTGATTTTAAATAAATAAAGTTTTTTTTTTAGAAGATCTAGCAAGATTTTGCTTTTTCTGACGCAGGTATACCGCGAGGTTCAGCAGGTATACCGCGGCGGCTTGATGTTACCTCTGATTGATTGGTCGTACTTTTTTCTGACGCAGGTATACCGCGGTGTTTAGCAGGTATACCGCGGGTACAGTTGGGCGGTATACCGCGATGTTTAGCCGGTATACCGCGGGTACAAGTTTACGTTTGTTTTGCAGGGTTGACTTTCTCTGCTGACAGTGTACTTTTTACTGCACGGTATACCGCGTGCATTTGGCGGTATACCGCGAATGCATGTATCCGTTGGAAGAGCTGCTATATAAATGCATGCGATGGTGGAGAAGAAAACAAAGACAATACAGATACAACCAACACCATCACTGCTCATCTGATCTCTCTCATTTTTAATATATATATATTTTATAAAACCCTTTTTTTTATAAAATATCCAAGTGTGAGATATTATACAAGAGTGATTACCCATTGTGAGTTATACTCCTCTTGTAAGTATTTGAATAACGGGTGTGTGATCCTGTAAATCTCAATAAGCTGAGGCTTAGAGAACCGTTTACTTTGCTCTGTATTTGGTTTGTATTCTACCGTAAAGAATACATTTATTGGATCGTGTCGGGAAGTGTCTCGGCTGCTGGTTTATCACAGTTGGTGGTAAATCAGTAAATCTCCGTGTCAAGTATCTCTTACCTTTATCTCTTTATTTATTCCGCTGTGCTTTATTATATTTGTTTATATAAACTGCTTTGCATTTATATTTATTTATATAATTTCTGTGTATTTGTTTATATTTACACTCTTCTTTATTATTTGTATACTCTGATTTATTTTTACTGTTTCAGTACTGTATTTATTTATAAAAGAATTTTTGAAAGTAAAAGATTTTAAATACAACCTTACCCCCCCTAGGTTGTCTAACATTTGGTATCAGAGCAGGGCTTTCAAAAATTATCTGTTTAAATTTTTAAAGTTATTTCTTTAATTCTTTTAAATGGCTCAACAAACTAATTTTGTGTTTTCAAAACCTCCTTTGATAGATACTGAAAAGTTTGGCATTTGGGCCGAGCTATTTGAATGTCACGTTCGTGGCAAAAGTCAAAAAATTTGGGATATTATAGAAAATGGGAATTTTAGACCAACCAAAGTTGAAAATGATCTTATTGTTGATAAACCCATAAAAGATTGGACTCCCGCTGAAGAATCTCATTATTGTTTAAATTTTGAAGCTAAAAATATATTATATGCTGCTTTAACCTCTGATGAAATTGAAAGAGTTTATACTTATAAAACTGCTAATCAAATCTGGCAAAGCTTGAGCGACACTCATCGTGGAAATACTCAAGTTAAAAGCTCTAAAATAAATATTCTTGTTCATGATTATGAATTATTTGAAATGTCAAAAGATGAGTCAATCGACTCAATGTTTAAACGTTTTAACCTCATTGTGACTACTTTGAAGGGATTAGGTCGTACTTATCCTAATGAGGATTATGTAAGGAAAATTCTTCGAGCACTTCCTTCGGAGTGGATGGCAAAAATCACATCCTTGGAAGACTCCCGAGATCTCGCAACTATGAAGCTCGATGATCTCATCGGCAATCTTAAAGTGCACGAAATTGCACTAAGAAGAAATCAAGTCCGGGAGCAAGTCAAAAAGAAATCCATAGCTTTAGAAGTCGTTGCCTCTAAAGATGAGAAAGAAAAAGAAGAGGAGGAAGAAGCTAGCTCATCCGATGACGAACCCGAAAATCTTGACGATTTAGTCAAGTTGGTAAGAAAACTTTCTAAACTTTTATCTAACAAAAAGTTTGCTAATAATGATAGGTTTCAAGAAAATGGAGACTACCGTCGTGGTGGTAAAAACCAAAGTCGCAACGTCCATAAAAGTGAAGACAAATATGACGAATCTAGCGACGATGAAAAAGCCAATAAAAAGAAAGGCTTTTGCTATGTGTGTGGTGATAAGGATCACTATGCAAGTGTGTGTCCAAAACGAGCAAAACAAATCAACACACCAAAAGCTTTAGTTGGAGGCGCGTTGAACGCAAGCATAAATGAGGCCAAAAATTTTTGTTTCATGGCCGACCATGATAATGAGGTATCTTCATCATATTCTTCTAAAAATAATTGTGATAATTATTATAGTGACGATGAAAATAATCTTGACGAATTATATAAATCATTTCATGATATGGCCGCTCTTGCAAATAGGTATAAAGATGAAATCTCTAATTTAAAAGAAACCGTATCCGCATATAAAAAGGAAATAGATGACGGTAAACAAAAATCTGCTTATGATTTAGATATTATCACTAAATTAGAAAATAAATTAAGTGAAAAAGATATTTGCAAATCTTGTGATATTTTAAATGATAAAATTGCATGCTTAAATAAAAAGACACATGAAGATATTACATGTACAAAATGCGAGTCTCTTGAAAATGAAATTGCATGTTTAAATGCTAAATGTAAATCGCATGAGAAAAATGACTTATTAGCAAATGCTTTTAATAGTAGCAATGATAAAGTGCTTAAAATGCTTAATATATCAAATCGTATAAATTGCCGAAAAGGCATTGGTTCAAATACGTGTATTGAAAAATGTGATTGTATGCCAATTAAAAAGGTTTTTGAAAAACCTAAATTTGTTGTTAAAAATAAAACGCAAAAACCTCCATATATGTCAAAAATAAAAAATGTGAATTATGGGAGGAAACCGCATGCTCGTATGTATAATGGTAATTTTTCTAGACCTAAAAATAATGTAAATTTGCATGCTTCATTTTACGTCTATGATAAATACGATCGTAAAATAAAAATGGTTAGAAAATGGATTCCGAAAGGAATGTTTAATGTTGATAATCCCGGTGGGATGCGTTTGTGGTTTTAAACCATTTTTATGGCTTTGTATGTTTGTCGTGTTTGTTTTATGTCGACAACATATTTTTTTGCAGTTTATGTTTTATAATAACTGTTAAAAGGACCCATAAGAAAAGGGTACCACGAAATATTTTCTTTGCCTTTTGTAGGTGTTTCCTGGCGAGGATATAATACGTGTTCCCTGACGAGGTCATAATACGTGGTAATTTTTTGCTCACATAAAATTAACCGAAAAATCGAAGCCTTAAGATCTTTTTTTGGTGCAAGTGTTTCTTTTTGGTTATTTTGTTTTATGTCTATTATATGCTTTTTTTTATGCATATTTTATTGTCCCTCAAATTTTATAATTTGTTATTAATTTGAGGGGGAGCTTTTTATCTTTTAACCATGAGATTATGCTCTCTCAAATATATGCATATTTTGAGGGGGAGCATCTCTCGAGGGGAAGCATACCGTCTTTCTTGACCCTTTTTGTTTCGACAAACGGGGGAGAGAAACCGCATATGCTCATGCTTAGCGGTTGTGTTTGTCATCATCAAAAAGGGGGAGATTGTTGGTGCAAGTGTACCACATCTCTATATATTTATATATATTTATTTTGATGATTACAAACACACCGCATTATTGTTTATCCAACAATTTAATCCAAGTGTGCAGTTGTTAAAGAACACGAAGATTTAATCTGAAGGGTTCAAGACGGAAGTGTTTACGTCGTCATCATTGTTTATAACTAATAATGATAAACACCCTAAAATAATATACCACTTGGATATTTCTAAAAACCCTAATTGATTTTAAATAAATAAAGTTTTTTTTTTAGAAGATCTAGCAAGATTTTGCTTTTTCTGACGCAGGTATACCGCGAGGTTCAGCAGGTATACCGCGGCGGCTTGATGTTACCTCTGATTGATTGGTCGTACTTTTTTCTGACGCAGGTATACCGCGGTGTTTAGCAGGTATACCGCGGGTACAGTTGGGCGGTATACCGCGATGTTTAGCCGGTATACCGCGGGTACAAGTTTACGTTTGTTTTGCAGGGTTGACTTTCTCTGCTGACAGTGTACTTTTTACTGCACGGTATACCGCGTGCATTTGGCGGTATACCGCGAATGCATGTATCCGTTGGAAGAGCTGCTATATAAATGCATGCGATGGTGGAGAAGAAAACAAAGACAATACAGATACAACCAACACCATCACTGCTCATCTGATCTCTCTCATTTTTAATATATATATATTTTATAAAACCCTTTTTTTTATAAAATATCCAAGTGTGAGATATTATACAAGAGTGATTACCCATTGTGAGTTATACTCCTCTTGTAAGTATTTGAATAACGGGTGTGTGATCCTGTACATCTCAATAAGCTGAGGCTTAGAGAACCGTTTACTTTGCTCTGTATTTGGTTTGTATTCTACCGTAAAGAATACATTTATTGGATCGTGTCGGGAAGTGTCTCGGCTGCTGGTTTATCACAGTTGGTGGTAAATCAGTAAATCTCCGTGTCAAGTATCTCTTACCTTTATCTCTTTATTTATTCCGCTGTGCTTTATTATATTTGTTTATATAAACTGCTTTGCATTTATATTTATTTATATAATCTCTGTGTATTTGTTTATATTTACACTCTTCTTTATTATTTGTATACTCTGATTTATTTTTACTGTTTCAGTACTGTATTTATTTATAAAAGAATTTTTGAAAGTAAAAGATTTTAAATACAACCTTACCCCCCCTAGGTTGTCTAACAGAAACCATTGTGAAATTTTATGCGACCGCTTTAGAGGGAGCGGGGTCACCTGTGGTGGTGGATCTACAACATCCATCGAGTCATCGTCAGGCTCCGAGAAGTGCTCCGAGAAGTGATCCTGGATAATAGGAGACCCCGTCTGAAAATTACGTTACTCAATGTTTTAAGTACAATTTAGGAAATGTTCACAATTAAACCAAAACTACCAAAATAACTTACAGTATGCATTTCCGGCCTGTAATAGTCATCGGCCGAACCGCCAAAGATGTTTGTGATTGCTGTGGTGGCGAACGACGGCATGTGCTGTGCCCCCGACATCCCGGCCTGCGTGACATTGATCATTAAAATAGTTACAAAATTAGGATTATCGATATATAACTATAATGGTTACTCAGTGTCACTAACACTCTCCGGGATAGTCGAATATGATGTGGTGGCGAACGGCGGCGGCATCTGCGAGGTGTATGCCCCCGACATCCCGGCCTGCGTGACATTGATCATTAAAATAGTTACAAAATTAGGAACAAACATATAACTATAATGGTTACTCAGTGTCACTTACACTCTCCGGGATAGTAGAATAGGATGTGGTGGCGAACGACGTTTGGGACATCCCGGCCCCCGACATCCCGGCCTGCGTGACATTGATCATTATAAGAGTTACAAACTTAGGAACAAACATATAACTATAATGGTTACTCAATGTCACTTACATTTTCAGGGAATGACGGATGGGATGTGGTGGCAAACGTCGCATGTGCCCCCTATCCGAACGGAGCGGGGATCGGTGTCGTACTCGACAGCTAAAACAAATTTAGAACGTAATATTAATATACAAACTAAATAAATGTGGCCAACAAATTAAGTTAAACACTAACATTGACAGCGCTAAACTGTCTGTAGACTTCCTCCAGATAGTGTACACGTGTGACGTGTCTCTAGCGGCCCGTGGACGTAGTCCCACAGGACTTCATGTGAGCCACACTGTGGCTCGTAGGAAGGGGCCGCCTGATATGGATTGTAGGAGGAGGAAGGGGCGCCTGGTAGGAGGAGGAAGGGGGCGCCTGGTAGGAGGAGGAAGGGGGCGCCTGGTAGGAGGAGGAACGGGGCGCCTGGTAGGAGGAGGAACGGGCCGGCTGGTAGGAGGAGGAACGGGCCGGCTGGTAGAAGGAGGAAGGGGGCGGCTGGTATCCACCGGAAGGGGGCCTGTCGTCGTCTTCCTCATCTTCGGAAGTAGGGGGACGTCGAGCCCTTTCCGCCTCTGCGTCAATAAAGGTCACGCTGTCTCTGTACCAATCTGTGCCCATCTCGTCGACAGTAGGCACAAGGCGATCGGCGGGCAAGAGTGGCAGCTAAATATATGATAAAACATAAAAGAAATTAATAAGCGGGACTAACGTATGCAAATTGTAAACATAGTAAAAGAACTTACATTTCTAGACGCTTTGAAGAACTCAATCCAAAGCGACCTACTTAGGGTAACACGCTTGTCCCAACGGGTTCCCCTAAGTACTCGATCGTCGCGCTTGACGAAATATCGGATTGATGCGGGAAACATCTCCAAGATCCATATCTGGAATTAGACAAGAAGAGCAAGTACGTAAAAAGAAAAGCCAAACAGTTTGTATGTATTATTAACAATTGTTATACTACGTATCTAACCTTGAAGGCGTATGTAAAACCACAAAGATTCATCTTTGCATGTCGATCGACGCGTCTGCCTATGGCTCGGTGCAGATTAGAGTAGCAATGTGTCCAGATATGGCTACCCCACGGGTAGCTGTTAAACAGCTCAAGGTCCTCGACGGCCCTAAGGACCGTCGATGAAGCATGCTGGCTATACTCACGGCCCAGGAAGCCCATATCCACGATCACCACCAAGCATATACGGACAGCATCGTCGTCGGTTAGGGCACTAAGGCCCTCTTTCATATTTTCCCGGGCTGCCTTCAGCTTCAAACGAGATGCTGAAATGCCGAAAACCCTAGGAACGAAGGAGCAGTCTTCTAAGGGAGGAAGGGGGAGCCTCTCCAAAGCGTAGTCCTGTAATTAGACAGAACTCCCGACGCCCAAAATGCAATTGAGAGCCGAAGAAATCAAAATGCATCTCCTCCGGCTCAGCGTTGGCGTCCTCGACCTCCAACTGTAGAAACATGTGTACTAGCGTAGGGTCGCCACCAGAGTAAGACACATCCATCCATGGCCCGAACGGTGTCCCTCTATAGATGGTCTCAAGGGTATCTGCGCGATCACCTAATCCCCTAAAGAGCGCTCCTAATTCCTCGATGTATGAAACTTTGCACCTTACCGTCAAGTCGATGTTAAAGAAATCCTTCTACATAGTCATTCACAGATGTTATAGTTAGTGTTATATATAGATGCTGCAGTTTATTTTATTTTATATAGATGTTGCGGTTTATTTTATTTCAACGTATAATAGTGTTATATATAGATAAAGTGCGGTTGTATTTTATTTCAACGTATAATAATGTTATATATAGATAAAGTGCGGTTTATTTTATTTCAACGTATAATAGTGTTATATATAGATAAAGTGCGGTTTATTTTATTTCAACGTATAATAGTGTTATATATAGATAAAGTGCGGTTTATTTTATTTCAACGTATAATAATGTTATATATAGATAAAGTGCGGTTGTATTTTATTTCAACGTATAATAGTGTTATATAAAGATAAAGTGCGGTTGTATTTTATTTCAACGTATAATAGTGTTATACATAGATAAAGTGCGGTTTATTTTATTTCAACGTATAATAGTGTTATATATAGATAAAGTGCGGTTTATTTTATTTCAACGTATAATAGTGTTATATATAGATAAAGTGTGGTTTATTTTATTTCAACTTATAATAGTGTTATATATAGATAAAGTGCGGTTTATTTTATTTCAACGTATCATATTGTTATATATAGATAAAGTGCGGTTGTATTTTATTTCAACGTATAATAGTGTTATACATAGATAAAGTGCGGTTTATTTTATTTCAACGTATAATAGTGTTATATATAGATAAAGTGCGGTTTATTTTATTTCAACGTATAATAGTGTTATATATAGATAAAGTGCGGTTTATTTTATTTCAACGTATAATAGTGTTATATATAGATAAAGTGCGGTTTATTTTATTTCAACGTATCATATTGTTATATATAGATAAAGTGCGGTTGTATTTTATTTCAACGTATAATAGTGTTATATAAAGATAAAGTGCGGTTGTATTTTATTTCAACGTATAATAGTGTTATATATAGATAAAGTGCGGTTTATTTTATTTCAACGTATAATAGTGTTATATATAGATAAAGTGCGGTTTATTTTATTTCAACGTATCATATTGTTATATAGAGATAAAGTGCGGTTTAGGGACCCTAGTTGTCATTCTTAAAAGTTTAGGACCTAATTGGCATTCTTAAAAGTTTAGGGACCTAAGTTGTCATTCTTAAAACCGTAGGGACCTAAGTTGTCATTCTTAACATTTTTTTATAAAAAACACATATTTAACAATTTTTTTATAAAATGTGTTTTTTTATAAAAAAATTGTTAAGAGTGTGTTTTTATAAAAAAATTGTTATAGTTTTATGGTTTTATGTTTGAATGTGATATTTGTATGTTATAATATGTATGTTGTTATAGTGTGTTTTTTCATATAAAAATTGTTAAAAATGTGTTTTTTTTATAAAAACACACCCTTAACAATTTTTATAAAAACACACTCTTAACAATTTTTTTATAAAAAACCTGTTTTTATAAAAAATTGTTAAGGGTGTGTTTTTATAAAAAAATTGTTAAGAGTGTGTTTTTATAAAAAAAAAACATTGTTAACAATTTTTTTTTATAAAAACACACTCTTAACAATTTTTTTATAAAAAAACTCTTAACAATTTTTATATGAAAAAACACACTATAACAACATACACATTATAACATACAAATATCACATTCAAACATAAAACCATAAAACTATAACAATTTTTTTATAAAAACACACTTTTAACAATTTTTTATAAAAAAACACATTTTAACATTTTTTTATAAAAACTGTTTTTATAAAAAAAAATTAACAATTTTTTTATAAAAAAACACATTATAAAAACCATAAAACTATAACAATTTTTTATAAAAACACACTATTAAACATTTTTTATAAAAAAACTGTTTTTATAAAAAATTGTTAAGGGTGTGTTTTTATAAAAAAATTGTTAAGAGTGTGTTTTTATATAAAAAAACACATTGTTAACAATTTTTTTATAAAAACACGCTCTTAACAATTTTTTTATAAAAAAACACTCTTAACAATTTTTATATGAAAAACACACTATAACAACATACACATTATAACATACAAATATCACATTCAAACATAAAACCATACATATCATGTTAAACATAGAACATATTCAAACATAAGTTATAAACACTATAACAACCTACGAATCATATATCTTAACTTAAAATAACATACAAAAAATAATAAATAACATAAGGAAAACATACCAAAGAGGTAATACGAGACATCTTCACAAAACCCGAACGCGTATTCCACACGACAAAATTGAGAGAGTGGGAGAAAATTGAGAGAGTTTGATTAAAAATTGAGGGAGTTATAAAATAATGAGAGTGGACGGTTTTTGGTCCCCCCACCCCTTATATAGTGCGGCCGATGTTATAAAAATTAGGGTTTGGGGCTTCAAATTTTTTTTAGGGTTAACCCTGTGCCGACGCGTGGCACAGGAGCCCGCGATCGCGGGAGGTCAAAGAAAGTCAATCGCGGACAGGGACCAAAAATGCACACGCGGGAATTCTTGAGGGGGGAAAGCTGTACCGCGGGTATTCTTGAGGGACCAACGCGGGCAAAGTGGGCAAACTTTGGTGACACGTGTAGCCCGCGATCGCGGGGGTCAATGAGTCAAACGCGGGCAGGGACCAAAACTGCACACGCGGGCATTCTTGAGAGGGAAAGCTGGACCGCGGGCATTCTTGAGGGACCAACGCGGGCAAAGTGGGTAAACATTGGTGACACGTGGCCTGGAGCCCGCGATCGCGGGTTCCATCGCGGATTTTTAGGGCATTTTTGCAAAATGGGAGAGATTTTGGGTATTTCAGTAAAAGATGGTCAAACTTAGGGTATTTTAATTAATTTCCCATAAAATTAACTCTAATAGTATTTATATAAAATAAGAGTATTTAATAATAATTAAAAAAACAAAAAACTCAATGGTCAACGATGGCCGATACACCTGGCGCCGAGCAAGGGGGCTCGCGCGGCCCGTCGCGAGATGGGGTGGATTCGAGAAGCATCTGATTCCTTTTATTTTAGTGTGTTGTCAAATCAGAAATCTTGTGTCAAATCAAGAATCTTTTGTCAAATCAAGAAGGAATATTTCATTTCTTAATATTTATTTTTCTAAAAAGGTATTGATGGTGGACCACATTTCCTCAAGCAAAACATGAGGAGAGATGGTTGACTAGTTTTGAATTTTTTTTATAAAAAAACTATTTTTATAGATGAGTTTTTAAAAGTGGTTAAAAAAATTAAGTACTCCATCAATGTCACATATTATTCACATAAAGTTACATTTTTATTTTTTACTTAAGTTCTTTTTCAATAATTCATGTACCAAACATTATTTTCATACCTATTCATGGTAATTTAACTTTTCGGGCCTATTTGTTTTCATGGATTCAGCTCTTATTTGGGCATTATATCTTAATCAATTAGACATTCCTAGATTCAGGGTGTTTGGTTAATTTTAATAATCAGAGGATCTTATCTCTGATTATCCTCTAAATCAAAAAGTGAAAACATAACCTCTAATTCGCTTAGAGGTAAGCCTCCTGATTAGTTCTCGTTTCTTTAATTTTAGGGTTCCCTGTTTCTGGTTGACCACAGGCAGGAGAGCAGCAGCAGATCCACAACCACCGATTCCAAATACGATTTTGGCCGCTACACTTCTCCTTCTCCTTGATAGTAATAGATAGGGCATCGAGATAGAGATAGTAACACATAGGGCTGCACTCTTTTTCTTTAGGTAGGAGAAACCCTAAAATCCTTTTTGTTTTTGTTTTGAATGCAGCGTATTCATGATGCTGGTGAGTTATTACCCCCTTAATTTGATCCTCTCTTGGAACCTTGGTGTATGTCATGATAATTTTTATCGTTTATGCTTCTTTCATATAGACATGGAAAACGAGGTCATCGAATTCGACATAGGATTAGGAGGAGGTGGTGGAGATGATGCGGTAGCCATTATCGATGATGAAGAAATGACTGATGATTCTCCCACCGCTGCTACCAATGGCAGTATTGTAGGAACCCTTCGATCATCATTCCAATTATGTGTGAATCCATGTGCTGCCATACGTGTCTATTTAAGATAGCTTCCATGTGTCTCATATGTGACTATTAATAAAATTGGGGAGCTGCTTGTTTTTTAAGAAACCAAAAGATTTACACAAGTTTTTTTAATTTAAAATATGGATGTTTTCATAAATGTATGTGAGTTGTGAATATATTTTTTTATAATTTCAAAAAGTATAATATTTTGAGGGATAAAATATATAATTATATATATTCAGACATTTGTGGACAGACGTAAACAAACAGTCTAACTGATTTAGATTTCAGACTTCAGCACCACCTCTTAAAAATCAGAAATGAAATCAGATTTCAGATTTCAGACTTCAGCACCTTTTAAAAAAAACAATCGCCACCTTCATCTTATCCTCCCACCGTTATTATATAAAAAAGTAAATTGTTTAAGGGCAATTTTGTAAATCGGTTGATGAAATCTTCAGTGGTTTCCTTCGGAGGCTGAACGTCAAAACTTGAATATTTTTGGTCTTTACTCTATAATCGGTATTCCGGCTTCCTCCTCACTGCCCTTGTTTTCCACCGCCGGAGAACCGGAAAAATCCTCAATTCACAAGAAGAAACAATCGATGCATGTATGATCGTCTAAATCCCCAATTTTACAGCTGCAGGTTTGTATATCGTCGGTGAAATTATATATATATATGCCCTATCTTTGTCGATGGTTTAAGTATTGTAATTCATATAATTTTCAAATGGAACTTGATTAGGTTATCTTTTTATATTTATTTGCTGCATATGGTGTTACTTTGAACGATTTATGCTGTTTACATGTGTTAGCCGCTTGTTTTTTGGCCCTTAAATAGGGAAAACTGAAAAGCGTAGAGAAAGGTTAGGGATGACGGTATGAGATCTGTTAGCAAGTTCTAGGTTATTAATGGCGTACATTAGCAATGATTGTTTTGTGTGTGTAATTTGGGCAGAGAGTGTGAAATTCATGGACATATTAGATGTTACCAATGTGGGTGGGAAAATGAGTGTTATACTTGATTTTAGGAGTGCTGGATCAGGGGCTACTATTAGTTTGATGATGAAGTTCCATAATTTTCTGTTCACTGGCTTCAAATGTAAGCAGAGACTTGTTCTATGTGAAATAGGAGAGATGTGTAATATACTAATATGGTCAGTTGAAGGATATTATATCTACTATTTGATTGTTAAGAAAAAACTGGATTTTGCCTATATTCGTTGGTTAAAGTGTGTTGCATGGCTCTCTGCATCTGCAGTTGCCACGATGACCAATGATAGTAAATTAAAGGACCAGGGAAATACAAAGTTAAAGAAGAAAAATGCATCCCCTGCTTCAATCTCTGGATCAGCTGATGCCTCTGGATTAAGAAGGTCAGGCAGAGAAACATCGTCGACGAAACAAGCCACGACAAGTCCATCAAATGCTCGAAAGTCTGAACGAGTTGAGAAGCAGGCTTTGCCAAGTACTCCCTTAGTAAAGAAGAAATCAGAGAGTATTGAAAAAAAGACGGGGGAAAGTCCTTTGAGGAGGTCTGATAGAGGAAAGAAAAACTTATCACCAGGTTCTTCAGGATCAAAGAAGTCGGCTGAGGTTCCTGCTTCATCAAACAGCAAGTCAAAGAAAGAGAAGATTTCAAGCAGTTCCAAAGAGAGTGTGGGGGATGCTAGTGAAGATAACAAAGATGAAAGGCAGGATCCAAATGTTTGTGGCAGGAAGAGGAAGAGACTGACTGCTCGTGGTTATAAGGCTTTATTCAAACCTCAACGAATAAGAATTGAAGCAGGTGCCTACGTTTATTTACCTTTCTGTATTCTATCATTATACCTTTGTTGTGTCACTAAGAGCTGCTCATAGTTTCTTTCATCAACTGACAATCTGATACGTCCCATTAACGATGATCTATTTTACAATAAATAATCATTACAGTTTGAAAAAAATGTTTTCTTTTTCAATGTAACATACTGCTTCTAAGATTTCTGAGCACAGTTTGATGCCAAATGGAGACACCCTTAAGTTATGAACTTATAAACTTATGATGCTTTTAGTCTGGAAATTTTTTCTTCATAGCAGGCTCTTTTATAGGTAATCTTCTTTGTTTTGTTTCTTCTGTATACTTACGAAATTCTAAAGGAATTGGTTGACAACTTCTTTTGTTGGCAACTTGGCACGCAGATGATGACAAGGATCCCAATGGGCAAGAGAAGTCACCTCAAGCTAATACGATCAGCAACGGAGGTACTGCTAGCACAGTTAAGAAGCATGATAATGTTGAAACTAGCCCATGCTCAAAAGAAACAAGGTATTATTACTTATCACAGTCGCTCCTATCCTTATTTGGGTTAGATATCAGTTATGCCGAGACATATGCGATTTTTGCTATGTTCATTGAAGCCATTTCTTCCGTAATTTATCTTTTAGTAGGTAAAACGAACCAAACCAAACCAAATGATTAGTTACTCATACCCTGCAGAATTAATCATGGTTTGGAGAATCAGCAGGAACTTGACCCTTGTGACAACACAGGCGAAGGAGATTTATGTGGCACCTCTAATTCCAAGGTTGGTCAACTTTTAGATGTTCTTTTCACGTATTGGCTGTTAACTGTTCAACAAACCACACTTTTTAATTTTCATTGCTTGTATTGACATCTGTTATTCCTTTCTTTCCATAATTTACCACCTTACTTAGATTATATTCAGAAAGTCTTCAATGATTGAAATCAATTAGAACATTTGTAATATATAACCGAGTTGAGTCATTGGAAATTTCTGGTTTTGATGCTTGAGTTGAAGCTCGGTTGCTAATTGAAGCGCTGGGCTTGTGAAAATTTTTAACAACAAAGATTCGGTAAATTATAACTCAAATCTTGTCTGTTTATTGATTCTCTACCAGAGAGTGAACAGTTTTATAGTTGAGATTGAGTTCATTGCAAACACAATCTAATTTGTGTACCACAAACAATATCACCCATGTCCAACCTTTGCTGATAAGATACAACTTAAAACATCAACGATCACCAAAACCTAGTTTTGCCAGCTCTATATGTATGGATCGACACAATCTTTGAGAGAGTATTGTGGTTCCCAAGTCACTTACAAGAGAAGAGTATAGATGTAATTCAAAAATGCTTCTTCACTAATCAAATAACACTAGTTGAAGTTATGTCTTTCCAAAGTGTACACATGGAAAAAATATTTGTAAGCATTGTATATCGACTATTCTATAAAATCATCATAAAGCTATGTCATTTCATTATATTCCAAATTGGCTTAATTTCAGATGTCCGGTTCATCATTATATAGATCATAATAGATGTACATCCATCATGGATAAAATGTATTCTAACCCATATTCAAGGATTAGTAAATATGCTAAACATTCTGAACTTGCAGTTAGCAATAGATGCACCAATAGACCAGTTCACGAAAATAATAAGTGGTAGACTTTATACATATTTTCTTTTTTAATTTGTGTTGCTGCCTACTTTATTTGTTCTGGCACTAACCTCCTTTTCTCTTGAATCCCCAATCCGTCTTTCTAGACGGTGAAGAGATCGACTGTGCCACATAAGCTGTTGAGGAAAAGACTATTGTTGTCTTTTAAGACACTAAATGAGAGCCAGGAGGATGCTGGTAAGGTTTTAGATTACCACCATGAGTGGCTTGTGGAATGGCAAGGCCTAGATAATGGGCAAGCTACATGGGAGTTGGAGAGTGCTGTCCTAGGTTCACCTGAAGGTCAACACCTGATAAAAGAGTATGACGATGGTCATGGAAAGATGGGGATTTCTGCTCCAATGGTTGATAAGGTACGTCTCTTGAAATTTTCAATGCAAGCTCATTTTCTAAGTAAGTTAGTAAAACTAATTTAAGGAAACATCGATGGCAGTGGTCTCATTCATATAAACCATGATAATCTCTATTATTTGGAATTGGGAGGGACAGCTGGCTGGGTTCATAAAAAATGGGCTACATTAATGGGTTTATATATGCTTTTAGCATGTGTACGTTGAAAATTATTTAATTAAAAGACAAGGAAAAGACAAAAAAAAGGATAAAAAGACCAAACTGCTCCTCACTTAACCGAGCTAACAGAATGGAGTTGGTGCCAGCGACCACTTTCAAACCAAAATGCAAACTGTAGTGATCATTCTTGTAATTTTTGCATTTGAGGGATGAGTTTTATAGTTCTTTACAAACTACAGGGACCAAAATTGTAGTTTTTACTTTATTGTTTAAGCTTGTAGTTTTCACCATGTTGAAAAATAGAGCAGAAGAAAAATTTGATACCTTGCATGGTATGGATGGAATCTTTATGATATAAGCTTTGAAAAGTGAACCAAGCGTTATCGACATTATGTCCATGTCATCTTTAAGAGGATTACGTAATAATACACCTAGCAAGTTTAATCAGGACTTTGTTGCTAGATTCAACCAACCAAATATTTTTGTCTAGGATCAGTCCTCTTATAATTGACTTGATTTTGACTCTCTGTGAAGTCAATCATGTTGGGATCGCCTATAGATTCATGTTTATGTTGCTCATACTAATTACTATTACGCAATTTTGCTGTCAGCGTCAAACCTAATTCATGAGGACTGAATATTCCAACTTTTTTTTTAATCTGTCTGATGCTTAAGATTAAGGCATCATCTGTCAATGGTGTTAATCTGTTAATACTACTATGTAGGTTTGCTATCAGCAAGTAACTTCAGCTGTAGGTTTTATTTATTTATTGTAATGCCCCGATTTCCAAATGGGTGCCGTTACTTTCTTTAACCTTTGGTACTACCAAGGCTTGCATGTGAACTAAATTGAACTTTAATTTTTTTCCATGTCTTACTATTACATCAGAGTTGAAACATCAGCGGAACCATAACTTAATAGCTTTTAATACAACAAACTTCGTTGTTGAATAGAATAGTACTACTTCATGCTATCCCTCTTTATTTCTTATCTGAGATATATACATGGAATGTGTAAGCTTTAAGGTTAGTGAGCAGTTATGGTTTCATGAATAAACAACTTTCATAATACTTGTCAGCTTGTGAATAATAATTCACTAAAACTCTTGTCATGCATAAAGTACTCATTTGAGATCTCACTTGCCACATGTAAGTATGCTATACTTGCCTTGAGGTTTGCCAACCCCGTGGTCCATAATGGCTGCCCCATAGGTCCGTTTGCAAGACATCCCTTATTATAATATTTATGGTCATAGATAACATGCATAAAACTTTCATGCCTTGTACATATTAAATGCAAATATATTGGCTACAATAACTTATCCTCATTTCATGTAAAGCAAACGTGCCAAAACATCTTATCAAATTCTTTATAATGCATAAAATACATTTATATGGCATATATGTATCTCAGTAGATCTCATAACGTACTTACTTTGATTACGCCTAGCTTTCCTTTGATTTCCTACTTCAAGCTTAGCAATGTATTGAGAGAGAGTGAGTGATTTTGGTATGGAACTAATGGTCTCACTTCATCCTCTATTTATAGTTAAACACAAGGCATCAACCACTTGTTCTTCTTGCTTTCAAGGTTGCACTCTTATGAGAATTTAATACCTCATACTTTAGGATAAGAGAATCTTCACACATCATGCTTCTAGCTTGCCTTGTCATGCTTATTAGGATTGACTTGTCATGCTTGTTAGGATTGACTTGTTATTACTTAGCTTTGCTAACACATACCTTTAGCCTTACAACTCATCACTTAGCTTTGCCAACTCATCACTTTAGCTTTACAACTCATCACTTGGCTTTGCTAACTCATACCTTTAGCCTTACCACTCATTAGTCATCACTTAGATTGCCTTGTCATGCTTTCTAGATATGCTTTATCATCACTTAGATTGCCTTGTCATGCTTTCTAGATATGCTTTGTCATCAAATAGCTCTGCCAACATATTATTCTAGCCCTTATAACTCATCACTATATTGTTTTATCATGCTTATTAGGCTTGCTTTGTCATCTATGTAGCTTTGATTTCTCATGCTTTGCCTTGTAAGTTACTTGTAAGCTACATGTAAGCCACTTGTCATTGATAATATGATGATTTAAAGATGTTACAGATGCTGGAATCTTTTGCACACTTAAACTTAATCATAACCCTTGTATTTAAGGCTTAAAACATTAAATTCTAACAAAATTAAAAGTAGGGTGTGACATTACTACTGTTACTATTTTAACGAAATTCATGTCCTCTTGTTACTGCAGACCAAGGAACCATCAGTTAAATCTCCAACTAGTCCTGCTGGTGGTCCACCTGGGATGGATCAAATTCATTTCAGCTATGTTAAGAAGTTGCAAGATAGTTGGACTAAAGGGCAGAACAGAGTGCTTTTTGACAATCAGGCAAGTGTTTAAGCTTTTAAGAAGTTTATCATGTGGATATTCTGTACAGATATACTTTCAACCGTTCAAGCTTATGAGATATTTTATAAATAGGTTTAGCGGTTTAGCCACTTATCCTGTTGTAAAAATTTTAATAGCCTTCAACAAATAACAATGAATATATCATGTTTTGACTTTTAACCAAATAAACATCAACTTTTAGGTGGAGACCTCTCAAACATGTTTTTAATGATAAATTTTAGTCGACTTTTGATTTTTACGGAGTTTCATTATTAGTTAAGTTATAATCACTTTCTTGATTGAGATGCATGAACCGCATGTAATGGAATATAACACTTGCAGGAGAGGGCGATGAGAGTTGTTCTCTTTATTCTTTCATTGAACGGTGTAACCCATCCTTTCCTAATAATCACAACATCTGGTTCTCTAGCTCAATGGGAAGCTATGTTCTTACGTGTAGCACCATCTAATGATTTTAAAGTCTCTATTGAGGTTAGAGAGACCCAAAGAAGTGTTAGGTTGTTGGAGGCTCAAAAGGAAGGTGGTCAGCTGGTGTTTCAAGTTCTTTTGTATTGCGTGGATGCATTTGTTCAGGTATGTCTATCCTAAATAAATATGTTTCCTGTTATTTTGCTGTAGTGTTGTTTTCAGTCTTTATGCACACGTGAAGTTTATAGTGTTTTTAAGCAAGTCATGCATCTTATGTCTCTTGACAGGATTTAAGTACATTAAAAAACATAAATTGGGAAGCAATCATGGTTGATGAGTCTCAGTGCTCAGAGATCTCAGCACATTTCGATGATATTAAGAGTCTATCCACGAATAAGAGGTTGCTTCTATTTGGTGGCCCAATAGGGGTATGTTCTTTTTTCTGTAACGGCTCAGTTTTTCATGTTATATTCTGGAAATTGAGTTAAACATTCTGTTGGGTTGCAGGAGAGCATGGCTGAGTACGTTAAGGTGCTGTCACTGCTAGGTTCCGATGGTAATTTGTCTAACAATACCAGATCAAAGACAGAATCGGATGATGGTCTTGGAAAGCTGAAAGAAACCTTGTCCCAGTATGTTGCATATGAATGCAAGTCTGACTCTTCCAAGTTTGTAGAATTCTGGGTCCCGGTCCCGCTATCCAATGTGCAGCTTGAGAAGTATTGTGTTACCCTATTTTCCAATGCTATGGCTCTTCGTTCATCCTCAAAAAGTGATACTATTGGGGCTCTGCATGACATTCTTATTTCCAACCGGAAGGTTTATCCTTGCACTATTCTTTCATTTATTCAAAATTTTCATATCTAAGCTTTTAGTGTTAGGAGTTCTACATTCTATATAATGATGCTTATCGTTGCATCAATTGACTAAAGCAATCTTGGATAACTTTTTTTTTTCTTTCTATAATGAATAAGCTAATCCTGATTGCTGATGTAGCAAAAAGGACAATTATATTTGACCCTAATTTCATCAAAGATAGAGAATTTGAAGTAATACTTGTATACATTTGAATCGACAAATAGATTATTACTATTGTTGACTTGAAGCATCACAAAAAACATCTTTGGTTGATTGACAATCCGCGAGGATGTTGGTTCAGTTATGTGTCCAGCATGTTGATTTAGGGGCCGTTTACAAAACCCTTACTCGGGTAAGTGCTTACCAAGTTACATTAGCTTACCGGATGAATATGGCAAGGGCTAAAAATCTTACCCGGTAAGAGCGGAAGCAAGGATCGAGAGTTTTATCCTGTAAGTGAGTGCGACGGCTCTTACCATGGTTAGCGCTTACCGGCTAAATTATTGCATACGATGCCATTTTGGTGGACTAAAATCTTACCCGGAAAATAAGTGATATGTTGAATTTTACCGATAAGCACTTACCTGGGTAAGTGATTAGGTAAACGGCCCCTTAATCGGAAGAAATATGTTATTTAGTTGGTTTTAGTGATCCATACAAGCACATTTTACTACCTGCTCGTTGGTTTTATGATTTAAGTTATTAATATGTAGATTCATGATTTACATTGCTTTTAGCTTTTTTTCTTCATATTTAAAAGTTAATTGTTTAAAATCTAAAAGTAATTTTGCATAACTGAATTATAACCATCTTTATGGAACTAAGGGGTACTTCTTTTATTTTTATAAAAACAGAACATGTATAAATATGTAATAAATCAATATGTTTGATGTACTTGGGAGGAAGTTGGTTTGAAATGAAGCATCTGTTGTGAATTTCACATCTGTAATAAGCTGTCCAAAAATCTCTAGTTCTAGTGAACTTCAGTGTGTTTACTTGATTTTCATTCATTATATTGCTATTTTCCCACATCAGCACCTAAACTTGAACCCTTTAAACCCAGGTTAAAGTTTGTCCAAAATCAATAGCTTCAGCGGAGTATGGTTGTTCTTTTTGTTGAATTTTTGTAAGTACGATGGTTTGCAATGAAGTGTGATGGTTAGAAATGTTAATATTACAATGGGTTGAAAAGACAATTGGTAACCATTGTTGTCCATACAAGGAGGCGTTTTCTCTGTCAGATTATAGTTAACGTTGCTATTTAATGAAATAGATAAAACATTATCATGAATATGACCCCTTTTTGGACCTTTATATTTTTTTGAACATTATTCATCCAATTCCGAACAATGAAAAGTTCTCTATAGTTGTGCTAATCATTTAAATAGTAATCCGCTATTCATTGTCAGACGGTCTTTAATTGATCTTATTTTTCTTCTTGTAGTGTTGTAATCACCCCTATATCGTGGATCCTAGTCTTCAAGCCGTGATTATGAAGGACCGTGAACCAACTATGTTATTGGATGTTGGCATAAAAGCAAGTGGCAAACTACAATTTCTTGACCTGATACTGCCAGAGGTTAAGAAATGCCAACTAAGAGTGGTCATCCTTTTTCAGGTACAGCCGATGATTTTTAATTTAAGCTGCATTAAGGTGCAGCTCATCTGCTGTAACCATTTTATGTTTGGTTTTGTCTTTCTGCATTTTTTAGTTTTTATTCAAATATTTGTTTCACAAGTGGACCGAGTCTTGAGTGGTGAACATAAACAATTTCACAGTTTTGACTGGTTAACATAAACAATATCACTGGAGAACCAACAGTCAAAATATCTAAAAAAAATTACATTCATCTCCAACAGATTCTCATTTTGGAGAATCCAACATTGATTGTAATATTAAAATATTTCATTTATCTATTAAAATATTATTTCTCTCTAAATATTTATTTTCAAAGTTTCCTATTGGTGCTCTCACTTGGTAATCATTTTTGTGGTGTTACGTTTCTTCTGACAGCCAACAGTTGGTACCGCAAAAGGTTTAGCTTCCGTTGGAGACATATTAGATGATTTTCTCAATTACAGATTTGGTCAAGACTCTTATGAGCGTATAGATGGGGTTGGGATTGTCCCATCAAAGAAACAAGCTGCTTTAAACAACTTCAACAACGATAAAAGTAGATTTGTCTTCTTACTAGAGCATCGTGCGTGTCAAGCAAGCATCAAATTATCATCAGTAGACATTATCATCATATTCGACAGCGACCTCAATCCTTCATATGATTTAAAAGCATTGCAAAAAATATCAATTGATTCTCAGTCGGAACAAATAATGATTTTCCGTTTATATTCTTCATGTACACTGGAAGAAAAAATTCTTAGACTTGCAGAGCAAAGTGTTGCTATTGATAGCAAGTTGCAGAATTTAAATAGGAGTTCTTGTGATGCCTTACTCATGTTCGGCGCCTCAGACTTGCTCAACAAACTGACCCAATTTCATAGTGAAGCTGTTCTAAATATTTCCTCTGAAGAATCCTTCTTTAAGGATGTACTGGAGGAGTTTTTACACTTGATTTCTCACAAAGGGAACAGCAAGGATACATCGTTGATCCTCACTAGGGTTAAAAACTGTGGAACTTATGGTAAAAGTAACCTACACCCCGAGACAAGAATACCTCTAGCTTTTGGGGAACAACCCCATTTGTTCTGGACAAAGTTGTTGGAGGGAAAGTATCCAAGGTGGAAAATTGTATCGGTGTCAACCCCGAGACAGAGAAAAAGACCACACTACTTTGAGGACTCGTCTAAGGAAACAGTTGCTACCCATGCTGATGTTGGGAAAAAACGTAAGAAAACTCAGAACAGCAGCATTGAGCCTCCTGCATCTAAGCCTGGGACAAATGAAGGTGAATGGCAATGCTTCTAGTCCACTCAATAAGTTTGCATTTGGCTTTTTAAAATACAAGTTATAATATTTGCGGTTGTCGTATCCTAGCTCTTCCATTATCTGGTGAAGTAGTTGCATGGAAAGATCGTTAACATCTAACATGTCAACATAAACTTCTAGACCACGGAAGTAATGTCTTCTAGGTGGTTCTGTATATTTCGTGTTGTTGCTACATATGCCTTATCTCTACAAGTCTTTCTTTTTGTGTGTAAAATAGTTCACCTGATTTGCAGAAGTTACATAAGTGTTGTAATAAAGTGACTCCTAGTTTAAGATCTTCAGATGTTCTTTCAGGGGCTTCTGGAGTTCCTGCCCAAGATGAGTCTCAATCGTCATCTGGTGATCACTATTGGTCCTCAGCAGTCCATACCGAAAGGAGTCTTCATGATCTTCTGAAGCCCACTGTGTCTGAGCTCTGCGAGGTCCTCAAGTTTTCGGTATGTTCCTGACGTATTTGTCCCTGATTTTCCATATCTTGAAATTGAAGTTTTTGATTATAATACTAGTTATAGCGCTTGGGAGACTCATCTACATAATCTGTCTTTATTGTTTATTACATTCTCCGTAGCAAATGAGAGTGATTTCTTTGCTTGATATCTTATGAGTGTGGATGTCACTTACGATTGAGGAAACTATTTGGAGCTCATACATTATTTCCACCTTTTTTTAATGGTCTGAAACAGAAACAAAATTTTAAATATTGCTCTTTACTAGTTTGTAAGTTTGTCTCTTCAATGGTTATGTGTGCTTTTGAGGTCATTTTGTTCGGCATATATTTTTAGATCGGCAATATAGACTTATATCTATAAAATGATTTGGTAACACTCTCTGATATTTATTTATTAGTATAAGAAAGTGTTTGTTTTAAGGAGAGGAAAAAAGGTATGCTAGGTGAAGAAAAATCTTAAAATTTTGGATTGTGCAGGGAGTTGTCTTTAAAACTACATGGATAAATCTTAGGTGAAAATGTTCTGTTTCAAGATAACTCTAACCAATTTTTTTTTAGTTGAAAAGTTCACTTTCTTAGGATCGGTTTTACTGAATAATAACCGACCTATTATTTAAGTGAAACTGAACATGTAATTAATTGTTATCCTCTTGTGATGCTTATGTTACTCGTTGAATACAGATAGTATATTAAATTGGATTTACTCAACTGTGAATGCAGGAGGATGTCAAGATCACAGTCGAAAGATTTCTCGACTTTGTCCTTGAGAATTATAATGTCAGCAAGGAACACACAAGCACATTACAGGCTTTCATGATATCACTGGTATGAAATTTTAACATACTGAATGAAGTAGAAACATTATGCTCTTCTTTGATTTTGCTAGGCACAAAGTTGTTTAGTTTTCTTGGCCATCGCTTCAATTCAATATTTAATTTTCTCATTTCGATTTATATCAAGAACAGAACATTCAATGTGTATATATATATATATATATAAAGATCTTGCTTGTAGCGTTTAACCCATCCTAACTGGTTTAGAATAAAAGCATTGTTGTTTCAATCTATTGCCAATCCCCTCCGTTTTTTTTTGGTGTTATGATACTCTGGGATCTTGAGTTCTATCAAGCTTAATGGCATATTTGGTTTCTGACATTTTTAACGTATTTACTGATGTGCTTTTTTCATTTCAGTGTTGGATCGGTTCTTCACTGTCTAAATACAAGATTGATAGAAGGGAATCCTTTGCTGTTGCAAAAAAGCACTTGAATTTCAGCTGCATGGAAGAAGAAGCAAACTCTGTGTACACGAAGCTGGAACCTGCAAAAGAGATGTTCTTACTGCACACAGACAACCAAGAAAAATGTGATGCTTTAAAGGATTGTACACAAGCACCTCTAACAGAACCAAAAATGTCACACTCACTTCCATTTAACCCACAAGGTGTAAAACCAGAGATTGTAGTTGGTCAGCAAAATCAAATTGCTGATGTTTCCGGAAGTCATGAGTTATCAAATGAAGAAATGATGGCAAACGAATGCAAGGAAGGTTATGCTACGAAGGAACAAAAAGAGCTTGAGATGTTTAACAGAGGATGGGATGAGAAGAGGATGCTTTTGGAGAATGATTACAATCTGGATAAAGCTCTTATTTGCACTCTATATAGTAATCCCTCTGTAAGATCAGAAAAGCTAAACTCGTTAGAAAAAGAGTTTGCTAACAAATTGGAAGAACATGACAGAATGAGGGAGATTCACCTCAAAGATCTTATGGCAAAGCTGCTGGCTGACGAAGCCGATGGAGGGAATGATAAAGCGGATGCAATGTCGTTAGAATTGGTTGGTACTAGGATTGAGGACCAGCCCAAAAGCGGAGGTAGTTTGGGCACAGGTGCGAACCATGTTGAACCAAATGACTCGTTATTTGTGGAAGAGCCTGAGCCATCCAACAGAGTAGGCAAATCAGATGATGGTGTTAACAACGTTGAGTCTACAGGTTCTCATACTTCCGAGAAACAGAAGGTTGATGCGGCAACAGTATCAAGTATCCCAATCGGAGAAAATCCAGCAGAAAAGCATGATGGTGTTGACGATAATGTGGTGGGCCATGCCGACTCTGTGGAGTCAGGAGTGCCAGAAGTCGATTCTAATGAAGAAAATGCTAAAGGAGGCAATAGCAGTCCTGTTAAATCACCTGCTGTTGAAGACCGTAATGAAACGCATGTTGACTCTGCTGTCGAAGACCGTAACAAGACTGGTGCCACTGATATGCCACCACATGTGGACTCTGCTGAAATGGGAACGCCAGCTGGCAATTGTGACAAAGATAATGGCGGAGATAGCACTATAATCCCTGATGCATCACATGTTGAAGACCAGAATGATTCATGTGGTTCTAGTAGCAGTAATTCACCTTCTGCAGCTGTGTCACCAGACAAAATCCCTGCAGTTGAGCTGATTGCTTCTCCACCTTCAGATCATTCAATGCCAACAATTCCTGTAGGTTATCCACATTGTCAGAATTCTTAAGTGGTGCATCTTTTATCCAATCTTGCAAAATTCAACTTTGATCATTGTAATTTTAACATTTTTTTGCTCTTGTCAGGAAATTCAAAACGAGCCTCTTCAACATAAACAACTTCCGTGCAGTGGAAGTCAAGATAAAGAGGGGCAAGCGGATCCTAGTTTGTTGGTGGAAATTAATGTCGATAATCTGCAGCCTGTAGATGCTGGACAAGTTGGTCAGATCGATTCAGAAGATCCATCACTTGAACCTCATGACGAACTGTCTTTACCGTTGTCTACCAATCTACCGACTGCTGAGAATCCATCTGATATACTTCCAGCCAGTGAGCTTTTGCTTGAAGCTAGTACTCATGAAGAGCCAACGCTTCCTGGAGCACTTACCCAATCAGTAGAAAATCAGACCAACTCCTCTGATTTGGAAGAACAGCAACCTTCATCTGGTGCAGTGCATGACCAACCAATTGTTGAACTACACAGCTCTGCCCAGAATTCTGAGCCCCCTGCACCACTCCTCACTGCAGAAATCCTTAATCATAATGCTTCACAGCCTGAAATGAACATGTTTGATATTCAAGGATCTGTGGCCTCACGGATGCCAAAGCAAGTCGATCCACTTCAAGCTGAACTGGAGCGATTATGTGCACAGAAGGATAATGTTGTCAAGTTCCATGAAGACATTGTTAGTATCTAGTTTGATTTACCTTGTGAGTTTTGCATCTTTGTTTCCCATCTTGATTTTGGGTCTGTCTTCATGCAGAGACAAAGGCTAAAAGCTGATTGTGAAAAGGAAATAGCAGAAATGATTGCTCAGATCAATGCCAAATATGAAGCTAGGCGCCAGGAAGCAGAGTCGGCTTTTCACACAAAAAAGAAGGAGCTTGATATTAATCTCGACAGAGTGGTCATGAATAAGATATTGGCCGAGGCTTTCAGGTCTAAGTGCCAAGATTTTACACCTGGCCATGCAGGAATGCAACCAGGTATGCTTACTTAGAAATAGTTATTGACTCTGTATTTTCTTTAGTTAAAAGATTAAAATGGTTTGTGATTTATGTCTACATGTTTAATAGAACCATAGTTCTAATTTAACCTTGCAGCCACTCAAGCTGGATTAATGCAGCAACTACATAGGTTTTCGGCTCTACCACCTATGAGGCGCTCCTTTGGCATTGCTTCATCTTCACCTGGCCAATCGTTAGGAACCCAACAGATTACACCACTGCCACCTCTACCGCTACAACCGTCACCATCACCGCCACCGCCTCTTCAGATAGTTCACCAACCTGCGGCTCTTTTCTCCAGCAGACCATCGCCTACATCAAGCAGACCCTCAACCTCACCTAGCAGAACACAGCCTAGTGTCGATCCGGTTACCCCCTCGAGCTCGCTTAGCAGACCGCCACCTGGCATAAACCCGATTACCCCCTCAAGCACACTTAACAGACCGCCACCTGGCATCAACCCGATTACCCCCTCAAGCACACTTAGCAGACCGCCACCTGGCATCAACCCGATTACCCCCTTAAGCACACTTAGCAGACCGCCACCTGGTATCAACCCGATTTCCTCGTTGAGTACCCCTAACAGACCACCACCTAGTATAAACCAAATATCACCGTCTGCTGCCGCAAATCTACGAATAAACACCGAAACCCGTGGTCTGGCCCCACGTCTCCGGCCTTTAGTTAGCAGTGAAATCCGCGCTCCGGCCCCACATATGCGACCTTTAGCCAGCAGTGAAATCCGTGCTCCTGCCCCACATATTAGACCGTTTCGACCTTCAACATCCGCATCCAATGATTTTCCATCTTTTCGGAAGATGCTACAAAATCAGCATGTAACAAGTAGCCTTCCACTAACCTCTTCTCCAAACTCCCAACCGACAGTGTTACCACCCCTGCTGCCGGAAGATTCCACTCAACCGCCACAAAGACCACCCTCATTATCTTCACCTTGGCTACCATCACGATCACAGTCGCCACAACCACCGCCACGTCAGCCTTCTCCTCAATCAACACCATCGTTATTTCCCCGTTCTTCATCTTTACCACGGATACCCACAAGCCAACCCGGCCTTTTTAGTGCATCTCCTCGGTCTGAACCATTGGCGACTCCTGATAACTCTAGTCGGCATAACGTCTTGCCACCTGTGACGTCTGACTCGTACGTGGACATTGACTTGGACCTAACCGATTTCGTTGAAGATTTTGGTCCACCCTCATCTTCTGGACATGACCTGGTTTGTTTGTCGGATGATGACTAGATTAACCAGTAGATAATTCATTAATATATATAGATAGATTATATATATTGTAAAGATGGTGAAGGCAGTCTGTAATGGGCAGATCTAGTGTAAAGGGGTAACATGTTGTATTTGTTAGAACTTGGGACCTTAATTGTTAATCACGTGTTTTTTGTAGAGAGGAGAAGCAGTTGGGTATTTTAATCCATTCATTATGAGAGAAATGTTGTTGGTTTTAATGTTTTATGGGTATTTTAAATTAAGTTGTTTTTTGGTTATCTACCGGGTATTTTAAATTAAATTAGGACATAATACATTAAAACGTAAAGAAAAATCAAATATCGTGTTACAAAAGACCACACATTGGGTCATGGCGTGCCACAGACATAACGTGGTGTGAGGCCCAAGCCTTAAGCCATGACGTGCCATGACGGCTGTTGCGGCGAGTCTTTTAGAACAGTGGTTCAATCCAATCATCAACACCCAACTTCCAAGTCCCACGGACCAAGCCCGACAAGTCCTTCGACCGAACTACGTGTTGGCTGTATGCTTCGACCCAATGCACACATTTATAAATTAAATGATAATCATAGAAAAATGTTTGACAACTTTTCATTAGTATTGGTTTTAATTAAATACGAATAATGATAACCGACTTGATCCATTATATTATTTAAAATAGAACTTTTTTCAAAAGTCAATTAGTAGTTTTCAAACTTCACCGATCATATTAAAATTTAAAACCAAGCTGGATGTTATATTTTGCGATTAACCAACCATTTGAAAAATATCAATCACTCTATTGCAGAGATCAATCTTGAAAATTTGAAAGCTTAAGGGACAAAATGTGAAAAAAGTTAAAAGTATAGGGTCAAAATTGATAATTCAAAAGTCAACAAGAGCAAAGTCGCCTCTGAAGTTGCTTCTTCGTATAAAATATATATATAATATATCATCAAGTCGGGTCAGTAGTATCAGAAATTGGAGCACACGTTTCCGGTAACCTCAAATCGGTATCTCCGGCGATATATTATCGTCCGGCGATCGCTTCATTTCCATCTAATCTCTATTTTCCTTCCTCTCCGACGGATCTTTCAATTCGTTTTCTCATCGAGAGAGGCAGAGAGTGACCATAGGAAGTAATCGGTGAAATTGTATCTCATTTTATTGGAGCTTTTATTTGTTTGAGTTGTTTAACCATTGGAACCAATTGGAAGACCAACGGCCTCTGACAGACATGTTCAAGTTCTGGTAATAACTTTTGCCTTCCTTTCTTCTTCTTATAATTCAATTTAGGATGCTTTAGGTTTTGTGTCATTTTTATTGAATAATTGGTTTTAGGTAGTGTGTCTGATAACCTGAATTCGATGTCTGGTGTTGAAGCCCATTCAGTTGAGAATTTTATCTGATTTTGCTCCAATCGCAATTCCAAACCATGTAATTGAAGTTCCTCAACATATGCTTATACTGTAGTGTTCTTATTTACAAATTTTGTTCTCCTTCGATCTCAAATGAGAGTACCCTTCATAATAATTGCAAAGATGGAAGATATGTTAGATGGTGGGGATAAACTTGGGACCGTGTCATTTTACAGTTATTTTTTGAGATTTTTAGTTGCACGCCATAATTTTGAAAGTGGATAATGCGATTGTGAACTTTCTTTTGCGTTGATGCGGCAATGAATTGCTCTCATATGAAACCACCCTCTGATTGGCACTATTCACAGTATCTCATTTGGTAATAAGTACACAAAACATAAGTTGAAAAGCAGCTTTTAAGAGTCATTATGCTCCTCCCTGCAACTGTATTTTGATCTGAAGTGTCTACTCATCTGTTCTGTGTAACTTGGCTCCATGAAAATGAAATAATAAAAATTGTGGTGTTGTTTAACTGTTCATAATCTTTAACTTAATGGAATTTTGGTCCATGTAACATCAAAGTAATAACTTCTTCTAACTTCCAGGGGTTCCCAAGAGCAACAAGTAGATCCAAGGCCACAGGAAATCACTACAAACTCATGGTATCCTCCATCTGTTAGCTCCCCAAGTTCATCGCGCCCTGCTACTCCTAATAGCAGCAACTCTGATACTAACACACAAAGGGTCGGAGATCGATCTCACTTGTCCTCTCATGTTTCTCCCGCAGAGGCTGCAGGAATAATCGTATATCTAAAAGACAAAAGGTATCCTTACTTTCAAACCGGTTAATATTCATTAACTATTTCTTTTATTATAGATTTTTAAGTTTTGAACCCCCAAAAGTCACTGGGAAACGATTGCGTTGATGTACATATCGTATATTTGATTTCTTGTTTCAAATATTGTCCGTCATTTATTGATCCTAACACCGTATGTCTTGAACTTGTTGCAAATTTTGTTATTATAGTGTTGATGAGTTACGGAAGCTTTTATCCGACCAGGAGGCCTATCAACAATTCTTGCTTTCAATTGATCCTGTGAGAACACGGAACAATGTAAGCAGCAAATTTTTATTGTTTAGACATAATCTGTAACAATATTCGATGTTTTCTTTTGATCTTCCAAATGTTATTTATCGTCGTTTCTTTGTGTAAACCAGGTAAGAAATGAGCTGCGGAATGAAACAATGCAGCTCGCTAGTAAGTATTCTGTTTGATGTGTAGACTTTGTTCACATTTGTTCTAGTACCCATTTCTCTGTTTAACCAGAAAAAAGTTGGGATGAAGGAATAATAATCTATTATCTCCGTCCCATAAACATTTGACCAAACAATCATGTTTGATTTACTGACTTTATATCCTAAAATAACATCCCATAAAGGAATGTTTCATGGGACGTAGGGGGTGAAGTTTTATGATATGTTCGTTATGCAGGAGAAAACTTGGAAAAAGAACCCCAGATAACGGAATTGAGGAACCAGGTGAGGTTTTCAGGTAGCGCAGATCTATAACAATCATCTAATTTTTCGTCAAACTCATCATTTTTCCTTTACGTAGATAAATTATGTGCGTTCATTACATTCTCTCTTTTCATAACTACACTGGTGAGTTTGATGATCTCATTGGCTATTGCTATAGATTTACTATATACTCTCTGTCCCAAATAAATGTCCACGATAAAAAGCCACACAGCTTTAGAAATGTGTAATTACAATTTTAATAAATTAAATGACAATTTAACCCGTATAGAGGGAGTAATTAATTTCATCGTCTCATAATTAAGGGTAGAATTGAAAAGTAAGCTTTTATACTTGAAAGTGGAGATTTTATTTGGAACGTATGGAATAAAAAGTTATGTATCTCGAATGACTCAAGCTTTTTTGCTTTTTGTTGTGTTACAGTGCATGATCATACGAACAACTGAGTTAGCATCTGCTCAAGAAAAGCTAAATGACCTCACTAAGCGAAAAGCCGAAATCCTTAAATATTACTCCCCGGGTTCCTTGCTACACAACCTACAAGGTAAATATGCTCTTTTTTTAAGACCTGAAAAACCACATTTCAAGGACCAGAGTTTTTGCCGGCTATCAACAAAACCACCGGGGTATCGGGTAATACATACGTATGACGGTATGAGAAACCCGAAACCATTATCATGTGGTTGCTTTAACTAAATTGTAAGCCTAGTTGAGCTTGAGAATAAACAATCTATTTCATTCTCCGTTTAAAGATTCTTGTTAAATTTTTGTGCATAAAAGGTTCACGTGACACATAATATGTTAGGAAAAAATTTACCGTGCCAAAGAAAATACGAGAAGCTCACGAATGATTTCTAATGTCCCAAAACGAGTAGAAATCCAAATGCACAATAAACCCAACAACAAATGCGGATAACAATGATCTAGATGTTACACAATAATTCTCTAACGTAGAAAATTAAACCCACGCGAAATATATATATATATATAAATAGATAAAAACGATGGAAACGTTAGTATCTATAAATATATATATAGCAAGATATATATAAGCGTATATATCGACGAGATATATATATATATAATAACGATATATATATATATATATATATATATATATGTATGTCAAGTAAAACACAACCGAAATAACACCGAGATTTAACATGGTTCCACTATCGCTGTGATAGTGTACGTCCACCAAAGAGAGAGAGCAAGTGTTTATTACTAACCAAGGAGATTACAAGTGCTTAACAAGGATCTTAAGATCCACGATCAACTAACAAATCTTCTCGAACACCACCGAATATCAAGAACACTCTCAACCTCACATAAACTCTAGATACCAAGAATAATTTAGGAAAAGTGTTTGGTGGTTTGTGGTTGTCGGCAGGAGAAGAACAAGAGAAGAGGAAGAAGAATGGGGTGAGCAAAATGGAAGGGATTGATGGGTATTTATAGGATGGAGAGTTGAGTAGGGAGCAAGTATGGGGGCATTTTGGTAAATTCCCTATTGCTCCATATATCTTCACGTGTAGCATAAAAAATAATATAATATATATATATATATATATTATAACGCTCCACCATGATGCACGTGATCCTTGATAGCGAAACTCTCAATCCAACGAATACGAGTCTTCCCAACGGTTGATCTTAGCAAGTTAACAAAGTAAATTGGCATGAGGTAGCAAAATGCATTCCAACCGTGACGAGCTTCGGCATGGCCATCACCCGTCAAAGTTACAAGCAAACAAATAACCTCAAATGCACAATCCACTATAAGCAAAGCTCTAAGCACTTAACAAAGTAATTTCTTCAAAGATGTCATTTTGTCATCTGTGGTAATATCTTCTCTCTCTCGCAAAGTGCCCAACGGCACTAACACAAACGGAGCTGGATCAAGTTTGAGCAATGCCCAAACTTAGCTGGCGGTAGCGACTTAGTGAACATATCAGCAGCATTGTCGTCTGTCAGGACTTTCTTCAAATAGACGACCTTCGCTTCATGTAATCTAACAAGATATGCATCACACACATTTATGTGCTTTATCCGGGAGCTGAAAGCCAAATTAGTTGCCAAATGGATGGCACTCTGATTATCACAGAGAATGCGTACGGAAGTTTGCTCGAAGCCCAGGTCATTTATCAGTTCTTTCAAATAGACCGCTTCCTTTGCAGATTCAACCGCCGCAACAAGTTCAGCTTCTGTGGTCGACAATGCAACAATAGACTGTAACCGTGATCTCCAACTGACGGCTGTTCCACCCAAGGTAAATACATAACCAGATGTGGATCTCCAGCCAACTCGATCACCTGCATAGTCAGAATCACAATATCCAACCATTTCACAGTTATTGTGCAAACCAAATATAAGACCATGTTTCTCGGTTCCCTTCAAGTATCGGAATGCCGTTTTAACGGCTGCCCAATGTGATCGACCCGGATTCGCGAGAAACCGACTCACCACTCCGACACAATGTGCGAGATCGGGACGGGTACACACCATGGCATACATGAGACTCCCGACCGCACTAGCATATGGAACCTTTGACATTTCGTCCTTCTCCTTGTCGTCCTTCGGACAATCTTCGCTCGTAATTATAATGTGCTTCGGTAGTGGAGTGCTAGACGTCTTGGCACCATCAAGATTGAACCGCTTCAGAATTTTCTGAATATACGCTCGTTGTGTCAACCTGAGTGTCCGGGACTTTCTGTCCCGCACGATTTCCATGCCCAAAATCTTACACGCCGCACCAAGATCCTTCATTTCAAATTCTGACTTCAACTTATCTTTCAGACGTTCGATCTCTGACCGGTCCTTGCAGGCAATAAGCATGTCATCTACATAAAGAAGTAAGTAAGTGAAAATACCACCGCTTTGTCTATGATAGACACAAACATCCTTTTCACTGCGCTCAAATCCCAGAGTGAGCATAAACGAATCAAATTTCTTATATCACTGACGAGGCGACTGTTTAAGTCCATAGAGGGACTTCTGGAGCTTACATACGTATTCTGGTTTGCTGTCGGAAACGAAACCATCAGGTTGCTTCATATAGATAGTTTCCTCCAAGTCTCCGTGTAGGAAGGCAGTCTTCACATCTAGCTGTTCTAGCTCCAAATCGTGAATAGCCACGATCACTAAAAGAACACGAATAGATGTATGTCTAACAACGGGAGCAAAAATATCGTCATACTCGATACCTTTTCGTTGTGCAAAGCCTTTAGCAACGAGACGAGCCTTGTACCGATTGTCATCTTTGACTTTGAAAACCCACTTGCAACCAATAACACGGCTGCCCTTCGGCAACGGACATAAGTCCCAAGTGCTGTTCTTAGAGAGAGCTTCCATCTCTTCTTGCATGACACCAAGCCATTTCGATCTGTGGGTTGAGGCCAACGCCTCCTTTACATCAAACGGCTCTTCTTGCCCTACATGCAAAGCAAACTCCTGCTGATCTGTAAAACTTATGTTAGCAAAATCCCAATCTCCATACGTATTCGGCGGACGAATAGTCCTTTGACTACGCCAGGTAGGTGCAATAACTGGGATTGTATCGCCTTGGTCTCCACCATCATTTAGAATCTCTTCTTCAGAATCACTAGTAGAAGTCACTGGCGGAATGACTTCTTCAACATCAACGGGTGATTCTGGAACAATATTAGGAACGGATGAACTGGGAATATTAGGACTGACTACTGGCTCCACATCATCGGCGGTAGGAGCAACAGTAGTGACGACTTCCCCCGAGAACCAGGTCGGCGAGACGGAGAGCGCCCACGGTTTCTTCCTCTTGAAGAATGTTGATCGTCTCGGCCTTTGTCAGCAAATAGGCCTTGACTGTAATTATTCTCTTTGTGATTGTTACCGATTCACATCTGAATTCGCTAATCTTCAAAAATCATTCATGTTTTCACATCAGACAAAGAAAAAGTTTCTCTTCCATAAATAAAACTGTTAGTGAATTGGGAATATTTCTCGGGAAGTGAATACAACAGGATCATAGCGAGCGCTTCTTCGTCTTTTGCAAGAAGCGCATCTGTTGCCTTCAACTTCATGATGATATCTTCGAATTCGGTTATGTGCGCCTTAATTGTTGTGCCTTCCTTCATTTTGAAGAAGAGACACGACCGCATCAGTAACAATCTGTTGGTCAAGGTTTTCTTGAGATATAGATTCTCAAGCTTGCTCCAAATACCTGCAGCTGTCTTTTCAGACACAATCTCAGATATAACATTATCTCCCATAGCCATCTGCAAAGTAGTAAATGCCCATGCTTCCATTTCTTTAGCCTTAAGGTCAGACATATTAGGGTCTAACTCGTCTTTAGCAAATACTACGGGATGGACTCCATTTTTCCTAAGTGCCGCGGATGTTGTGAACTGCCATTTACCAAAGTCACCGTCCCCATTCCAAGTTTGTATACGAATCCCAACCCCGGACAAATTAAAGGTACCTTCTTGGTACGGTTTTTGGGACTGGTTAGAGGGACGGGTACCAAATGGATTTTCTACTTCAGCCATAGTGAAAACGAAATGTGTAAACTTGTTTATGTATATTTTCTACACAAACCCAAATCTAGATCCGAAGCTCTGATACCAATTGTTAGGAAAAATTTATCGTGCCAAAGAAAATACGAGAAGCTCACAAATGATTTCTAAGGTCCCAAAACGAGTAGAAATCCAAGTGCACAATAAACCCAACAACAAATGTGGATAACAATAATCTAGATGTTTACACAATATATTCTTGAACGTAGAAAATCTTGAGATATAATTACCATATTACCCTTATGCTTGCTCACTACTCAATCACCTCCTATAAATACCCATACCATCCTCTTCATTTGATCATCCATGCTTCTTTCCTCTTGATTTTCTTTTACCGAAATACACACATATTTCGGTTTCTTTGGTGCTTCACTTGTTAGGGACATCCACAAATACTCTCTGGTATATTTTTGATATACTTAGTGTGTGTGTGTGAGGACGAGAGTGTTTCGATATTCGGTGGTGTTCGTGAAGCCTCGTTAGTTGATTGTGGATCTTAAGATCCTTGTTAAGCACTTGTAATCTCCTTGGTTGGTAATAAACACTTGCTCTCTCTCTCTCTCTTTGGTGGACGTACACTATCACAGCGATAGTGGAACCACGTTAAATCTCGGTATTATTTCGGTTGTGTTTTACTTGCCATATATATATATATATATATCTCGTCGATATATACGCTTATATATATTTATAGATACTAACGTTTCCATCGTTTTTTATCTATTTATATATATATTTCGCGTGGGTTTAATTTTCTACGTTAGAGAATTATTGTGTAACATCTAGATCATTGTTATCTGCATTTGTTGTTGGGTTTATTGTGCATTTGGATTTCTACTCGTTTTGGGACCTTAGAAATCATTCGTGAGTTTCTCGTATTTTCTTTGGCACGATAAATTTTCCTAACAATTGGTATCAGAGCTTCGGATCTAGATTTGGGTTTGTGTAGAAAATATACATAAACAAGTTTACACATTTCGTTTTCTCTATGGCTGAAGTAGAAAACCCATTTGGTATCGGTCCCTCTAACCAGTCCCAAAAACCGTACCAAGAAGGTACCTTTAATTTGTCCGGGCTGGGATTCGTATACAAACTTGGAATGGGGACGGTGACTTTGGTAAATGGCAATTCACAACATCCGCGACACTTAGGAAAAATGGAGTCCATCCCGTAGTATTTGCTAAAGACGAGTTAGACCCTAATATGTCTGACCTTAAGGCTAAAGAAATGGAAGCATGGACATTTACTACTTTGCAGATGGCTATGAGAGATAATGTTATATCTGAGATTGTGTCTGAAAAGACAGCTGCAGGTATTTGGAGCAAGCTTGAGAATCTATATCTCAAGAAAACTTTGACCAACAGATTGTTACTGATGCGGTCGTGTCTCTTCTTCAAAATGAAGGAAGACACAACAATTAAGGCGCACATGGCCGAATTCGAAGATATCAACATGAAGTTGAAGGCAACAGATGCACTTCTTGCAAAAGACGAAGAAGCACTTGCTATGATCCTGTTGTATTCACTTCCCGAGAAATATTCCCAATTCACTAACAGTTTTATATATGGAAGATAAAAACTTTCTTTGTCTGATGTGAAAACATGAATGATTTCTGAAGATCAACGAATTCAGATGCGGATCGGTAACAATCCTAGAGAGAATAATTACAGTCAAGGCCTATTTGCTGACAAAGGCCGAGATGATCAACATTCTTCAAGAGGAAGAAACCGTGGGCGCTCTCCGTCTCGCCGACCTGGTTCTCGGGGGAAATCAAAGGCGCGTGGCAACTGTAATTATTGCCACAAGTCAGGTCATTGGGTTAAGGACTGTCCGAGTCTTAAAAACAAATACAACGCGGACACCTCAGCCGTTGCAGCCGAAAAGGAGCAAGAAGGCTTCTTTGCCACAGTCACACCACCGCAAGGTGACAAGCGATGGGTGTTAGATACCGGGGCATCTTGCCACATGACACCATTCCGGGACTGTTTCTCTACCTTCGAAAAAGTTGAAGGTAACAGTATTTATATGGGAAACAGTACTTCGTGTGTCACTCAGGGTATCGGTACTGTGCGGATCAAGATGTTCGATGGGTGTATTCGGACATTGAATAATGTCAAATTTGTTCCATCCATGACTCGTTCCTTGATCTCTGTTGGACAATTGTCCAAATTGGGCTGCAACATTCGAATCGATGACAGGAGTTTGCGCATCTCCAGAGGGAGTATTATTGTAATGAAAGGCGAACGGGCGGAAAATAATCTTTTCCATTTGATTGGCGAGACTATTTCTTCTGAATCGTGTGTGGCCGATATTTCTCAGAATCTTGGTGATGCTCGCTTATGGCATCTTCGTTTGGGCCACACATCCGAGAAGAACTTGGAGATTTTGCGCAAGCGAAAGCTCATTAAAGTCTGTGTTCCTGCTAGCTTGGAGTTTTGTTCGGGATGTGTCAAAGGAAAGCAGACGCGTGTTTCTTTTGGTGTTGGAAAACACAACACTAAAGGAATCATCGATTATGTCCATCCACTACTCCATCCCTCAGTGGAGGTAAATATTTTGTTTCGTTTATTGATGATTTCTCACATAAGCTTTGGGTGTATGTGTTAAAGTTCAAGTCAGATGTCTTCGATACATTCAAGACTTGGTTGGCACGAGTAGAGGCCGAGACTGGCAAGAAGTTGAAAGTGCTTAGATCTGACAACAGTGGAGAGTTTACTAGTGGTAACCTCAAGGACTTTTGTTCGCGTAAAGGCATCTACCGTCACTACACCACTCCGGGCGATCCTCAATCTAATGGGGTAGCCGAACGAATGAATAGGACTTTGCTTGAAAAGGTCCGATGTATGTTGTCGACATCGGAGTTCCCCAAAATTTTCTGGGCCGAAGCACTGTACACTGCGGTGCACATTGTTAACAGGTTACCTTGTTCGGCCATCGGGGGAAAGATTCCGGAAGAGGTTTGGAGAGGTAAAAGAAACATCTGTTTGAAATACAGACGTGTATTTGGTTGTCCTGTTTATGTTCATGTTTCAGGCCAGGACAAGTTGGATCCTAAAGCTACCAAAGGATTCTTGCTCGGCTATACAGATGGTATCAAGGGTTACCGAATCTGGAACCCCTTGACTCGTAAGGTGATTCATTCTCGACACGTTACGTTTGATGAATCGGTCATGTTAAAGTCACAGGATCCTCGGTCCTCTCAAAATCTGGAAGTCGTCACTACTGTTGCTCCTACCGCCGATGATGTGGAGCCAGTAGTCAGTCCTAATAATCCCAGTTCATCCGTTCTTGATATTGTTCCAGAATCACCCGATACTGTTGAAGAAGTCATTCCGCCAGTGACTTCTACTAGTGATTCTGAAGAAGAGATTCTGAATGATGGTGGAGATCACGGCGATTCAATCCCAGTTGTTGCACCTACTAGGCGTAGTCAAAGGACTATTCGTCCGCGTAACAGGTATGGAGATTGGGATTTTGCTAACATGAGTTTTACAGATCAGCTGGAGTTTGCCTTGCATGTAGGGCAAGAGGAGCCGCTTGATGTAAAGGAGGCGTTGGCCTCAACCCACAGTTCGAAATGGCTTGGTGCCATGCAAGAAGAGATGGAAGCTCTCTCGAAAAACATCACTTGGGACTTATGTCCATTGCCGAAGGGCAGCCGTGCTATTGGTTGCAAGTGGGTTTCAAAGTCAAAGATGACAATCGTTACAAGGCTCGCCTCGTTGCTAAAGGCTTTGCACAACAGAAAGGTATCGAGTATGACGATATTTTTGCTCCCGTTATTAGACATACATCTATTCGTGGCGATCGTGGCTATTCACGATTTGGAGCTAGAACAGCTAGATGTGAAGACCGCCTTCCTACACGGAGACTTGGAGGAAACTATCTATATGAAGCAACCTGATGGTTTCGTTTCCGACAGCAAACCATAATACGTATGTAAGCTCCAGAAGTCCCTCTACGGACTTAAACAGTCGCCTCGTCAGTGGTATAAGAAGTTCGATTCGTTTATGCTCACTCTGGGATTCGAGCGCAGTGAAAATGATGCTTGTGTTTATCATAGACAAAACGGTGGTATTTTCACTTACTTACTTCTTTATGTAGATGACATGCTTATTGCCTGCAAGGACCGGGCAGAGATCGAACGTCTGAAAGATAAGTTGAAGTCAGAATTTGAAATGAAGGATCTTGGCAACGGCGCAGAAGATTTTGGGCATGGAAATCGCGCGGGACAGAAAGTCCCGAACACTCAGGTCGCGTATATTCAGAAAATTCTGAAGCGGTTCAATCTTGATGGTGCCAAGACGTCTAGCACTCCGCTACCGAAGCACATTAAGATTACGAGCGAAGATTGTCCGAAGGACGACAAGGAGAAGGCCGAAATGTCAAAGGTTCCATATGCTAGTGCGGTCGGGAGTCTCATGTATGCCATGGTGTGTACCCGTTTCGATCTCGCACATTGTGTCGGAGTGGTGAGTCGGTTTCTCGCGAATCCGGGTCGATCACATTGGGCAGCCGTTAAAACGTCATTCCGATACTTGAAGGGAACCGAGAAACATGGTCTTATATTTGGTTTGCACAATAACTGTGAAATTGTTGGATATTGTGATTCTGACTATGCAGGTGATCGAGTTGGCTGGAGATCCACATCTGGTTATGTATTTACCTTGGGTGGAACAGCCGTCAGTTGGAGATCACGGTTACAGTCTATTGTTGCATTGTCGACCACAGAAGCTGAACTTGTTGCGGCGGTTGAATCTGCAAAGGAAGCGGTCTATTTGAAAGAACTGATAAATGACCTGGGCTTCGAGCAAACTTCCGTACGCATTCTCTGTGATAATCAGAGTGCCATCCATTTGGCAACTAATTTGGCTTTCAGCTCCCGGATAAAGCACATAAATGTGTGTGATGCATATCTTGTTAGATTACATGAAGGGAAGGTCGTCTATTTGAAGAAAGTCCTGACAGACGACAATGCTGCTGATATGTTCACTAAGTCGCTACCGCCAGCTAAGTTTGGGCATTGCTCAAACTTGATCCAGCTCCGTTTGTGTTAGTGCCGTTGGGCACTTTGCGAGAGAGAGAAGATATTACCACAGATGACAAAATGACATCTTTGAAGGAATTACTTTGTTAAGTGCTTAGAGCTTTGCTTATACTCTACCTTGTTCAGTGGATTGTGCATTTGAGGTTATTTGTTTGCTTGTGACTTTGACGGGTGATGGCCATGCCGAAGCTCGTCACGGTTGGAATGCATTTTGCTACCTCATGCCAATTTACTTTGTTAACTTGCTAAGATCAACCGTTGGGAAGACTCGTATTCGTTGGATTGAGAGTTTCGCTATCAAGGATCACGTGCATCATGGTGGAGTGTTATAAAATATATATATATATATATATTAAATATATTATATTTCTTTTCTTAAAGAGATGCTACACCTGAGTTTTGGGGGTAATATGGAATTACCATATTACCCTTATGCTTGCTCACTACTCAATCACCTCCTATAAATACCCATACCATCCTCTTCATTTGATCATCCATGCTTCTTTCCTCTTGATTTTCTTTTACCGAAATACACACACATATTTCGGTTTCTTTGGTGCTTCACTTGTTAGGGACATCCACAAATACTCTCTGGTATATTTTTGATATACTTAGTGTGTGTGTGAGGACGAGAGTGTTTCGATATTCGGTGGTGTTCGTGAAGCCTCGTTAGTTGATCGTGGATCTTAAGATCCTTGTTAAGCACTTGTAATCTCCTTGGTTGGTAATAAACACTTGCTATCTCTCTATCTTTGGTGGACGTACACTATCACAGCGATAGTGGAACCTCGTTAAATCGCGGTGTTATTTCGGTTGTGTTTTACTTGCCATATATATATATATATATATCTCGTTATTATATATATATTTATCTCGTCAATATATATATATATATATATATATATATATATATATATATATATTATATATGTATATCTCGTCGATATATACACTTATATATATCTTGCTATGTATATATATATTTATAGATACTAACGTTTCCATCGTTTTTATCTATTTATATATATATATATATATATATATATATATATATATATATATATATATTTTGAGTGGGTTTAATTTTCTACGTTCGAGAATATATTGTGTAAACATCTAGATCATTGTTATCCGCATTTGTTGTTGGGTTTATTGTGCACTTGGATTTCTACTCGTTTTGGGACCTTAGAAATCATTTGTGAGCTTCTCGTATTTTCTTTGGCACGATAAATTTTTCCTAACATAATACATAAGCAAATTTAGCATTGGAATGTTTTCTAGGTTATTTTGAAATATTTAGTCATTGTGAAATTGGATAAATTGCTTCTATTTGTAGGCTGCAAATCATATAGAAACCGTCTGAAAGTTAGAAACCGTGAAGTTTCATGTTTCTTGTATTGTTTTATAGATTTAACACATGAAAACCAAACCCTGGAAAATCAACCAAAACCATCAAATGAGTTTGATTTTAAGCTAATTGTTTCGCATGTCTTGTTCTTGTGTGCTAGTATGAGTGTGAGTTTCACATACAATCGTATTTTTGTGTTCTTTTTTCACTCGCAAAACATTCTTTGACGTTTAATTTTCACTCGCAAAACATTCTTTGACGTTTAATCTAATCAACAACCCTGTATGAACATTGCATGTTCACATGTGTTTTTCATCTATGAAACAACAAATACAAACCGGTTTTCATGGTTTCATGTTTTGAGAATGATTTGTTCCCTTTATTTGTATTGTTGTTGCTTATATCCAACTTTTCAAATTTTAAGTTTACCCGTTTTTCTCTCTTTCACACACTTTTCACAAGTTGAGGGTTTTCACTTCTGTTCTTTGAGGTAGAGGTTAGGTTTGCCTACACCTTACCTTCCTCAGACAGACCCCACCTCGGGTGGGATATACTGGTCTAGTGATAGTAGGTCGTGAGGTAGAGGTTGGTTTATTTTAATTGTTTAATTGGTTGATTGTGATAGTAGGTCGTGAAAATGTGAAATTAACAATTTGGATGATAGTATGATTGCAATCTTGTTAATTTCCGTTTTATATTTGTTTCAGAGTGTATGGATAAAACGGATAAGGAATCCGAAGCGCTCCATGAGCAGCTTCTCGGAAAGGAGATTGATCTTGCAACGTTCGTTCAGAAGTACAAAAGGTTACGCAATGTTTACCACAAACAGTCTCTCACCTACCTTGCAGCCAAGACTTCTTCGGCTGGATGATCATTTTTGTCGAACCAGATTCAAGTTCTTGAATGTCTTTGTATCAAACTTGTGTAAAATTTGAACTTTAAAAGTACCATATGTTAGTTCTTAAACTAAACTTGATCTTGATTCATAGCATAATAATATGTTTGACTTGTACCGTATGGAAGATGGTTTGGTTTAATTTGAAGTCAGATATAAATTTATAAACCTTGTGACATGATTTTTTTGGGGGTATTTGGGTTTTGGATCTGCTTGTCAGCTTGTGTGCATCTTAACTAATCCCAAGAGCTCTATAGAACAATCATGAAAATCTTCAATAACCTATGATTAGTAATGGATAAAAAATAACTTCGTCAAATTAAATTTCTGTTCAACAAATTTAACACAAATTTAGGGAGCGTTTGGTTCATTTTAAGAAATGAAAATGGGAATAGGAATGAGCATTGCATTCATGTTGTTTGATTAAACCAATATAATTAATAAAAACTATTTTATATAATATTTTAATATAAATATGTGACATCCAACATAAAAATAAAAAATATTTTCCATTCAACATTGAGAGATGAAGGGACACATGAGAAAAGATGACTGAACGGGAATAAGATTTCCATTCCCCCCAATTTGGCCACGAATAAAAATTAATGGGTTTAAGGTAATGAATCCATTATATTATATCAAACCAAACAACAGTTTCAATTATCATTTCCAATCCTTACCCTCAATACCCCCAACCAAACACCTCTTTTAAAGTTTTATAACACAAATTTATAGGCAAATAAACTTGAGATGTACAAGTCTAAAAAACAAGAGGTTTACGATTTGTACCAACCATCACAAATAAACTTGAGGTGTTTTTATTTCTCATATTCTATTGTCATGATGCAAATCGTATTTTTTTAAGGTTCCAAATTTTTTGTTTTTGGTAAATAAAAGGATGGTAAGAGGCTAATAAAATATGAGTTTATCTCTTGTTCAATACGACAATGTTAAGATATCTTAACTTTTACATAAAAGATAGTTTTATAAGTTTAATGTCTTATCTGATAAAATATAAGTGATAACTAAGAAACAAAAGATGTTTTAGAGCATCTCTAACAGTTTTGCTAATATAGAAAAAATTTAAGTTTTTGTTTCCTAAACCTCTCCAACAGTTTAGCTATCTTGTTTGAAAAACCTTTAAAAAATTTCCAAGTTTAGAGAATTCTTTAAATAGTTTTAGGATGGTAAGAGGCTAATAAAATATGAGTTTATCTCTTGTTCAATACGACAATGTTAAGATATCTTAACTTTTACATAAAAGATAGTTTTATAAGTTTAATGTCTTATCTGATAAAATATAAGTGATAACTAAGAAACAAAAGATGTTTTAGAGCATCTCTAACAGTTTTGCTAATATAGAAAAAATTTAAGTTTTTGTTTCCTAAACCTCTCCAACAGTTTAGCTAACTTGGTGGTAGGAGAGAAATGATTATTTTATTCAATCTCACCAATGAGATTGAATTTTTATCATTTTATATTAAGTTTTTTTTAAAGCGTACTAGAAAATAAATTAAAGAATATTATATTAATATAACTTGTGTTAAAAAATTTAAAATAGAAAATCTGTTGAAGATTAATATAACTCTTTTTAGAGATTTTAACTTTTAATTTGCTATTTCAGAAAAATTATAGAAAATTTGTTGAAGATGCTCTTAAGAGAATGCCAAAACAAACTATAAATTTTGTTGATACAATTTTTTTTAAATTAATAATTTTTTAAATTTATAAATTTTAAATAAAAGAAAAAGAAGTGCTATGGAATGGAAGAGAAATGGAAATACCGGCTGCACATCGGCCGTTACCCATCGTCTGTCCCAAAAATGGGTGATCAAACTTAATTGGGAAACTGTAATGGAGACACCTAGCCAACATCACATTATTATTATTATTATATGCAAATCATGAAATCTTTTCAACTTCAAACCAAAATCACCATCATATTTTCCAACAATTCGAAAGTCCCTGCAAATTCATACCCAAAGACGACCAATCTCTCCTTCACATCGTTCACACCTGTAAGCAATCTTCTAACCTGAAATTTCAGTGTTTTATGTTATGATTTTGCGAGTTTTGCATACACATTTCATATGAATGGTGTTTGTTCCTCCTGAATGATTCATTTGATCGGTTTCGGTTACACCAACACGATGTGTTTAGGGTTTGTACGTGATATGTACTTCTATTGTGAAATGCTTGGTTGTTTACTTTGTTTGGAATGATGTTATTGTATTTCTTCTACTTTAATTACTATGATTGGAAGTATTATGCCTTGAATTTTCGTTTATGTGCTTCTATTGTGATGTGGATGCTGTTGAGGTTTTTCTCAATGTGGATTCTAGGTTCAATTAAACAGGAACAGTTTGTATTAGATTCATTTTTGGATTGGATATCTATGATTTTGACCTCAAAATTGACATGGCTCTTATTCGTTATGCGAAGAAGTTTGCTAACTGCATTAAAACATATGCAAACATGCAACTACAGTACAATGATGTTGGTGTTGATTATGAGGGGGGGAATCCATTTTGAATGTGAACTTTACTTGGTTGATTTCAACTGTAAATGTTTAACTCTGCCTTATTTGAACGGAAGGGGTATAACATTTAGCAAGTATTTTTCTGTGGATTTAAGTGCAAAGTAAGTTAAAATTTAAAGGCAGTAATATTTCAATTTTGGTTATAGTGGAAATGATCTACTTAAGTTGATTTCAGCACTCCGCACATGAAAATACTCCGCCATTTAATTGCCCTTTATCTTTGGGAGCAAAATGTGATGTGTTCCTAGCTAATGAGGCAATAAAATCTGAATGTGCTTTTCTTTTTACTTATTATCGACAATCCTTACTTTTCAAATGTTTTTTTGTTGCAAGGATATTATGTACATCAAGTGGAAATATTCAGTTTCTGTTATAGACCGCCTTTCTTTCTTAAAATCAGACTTTTTCCTAACCATGTTTTTTCAGGTATTTCTATACCTGGTAACACTGTTTCACACCCTTATATCCTGGAGGTTGCTGTATGTTCTTTAGAAACTGTTCATGCAATTGGTTTTGCCAAAGTTCGGCTTTCTTTCGCACAATGAAAAACATACACCGAGGGTAAGTACAAAAAACTTTGGATCAAATCTTGTTGGTTTGTTTGTTTGTTTATGGTTGTATTTTGAAGCATGAGTTCTGTTTGGTTGATCCTCCTTAGTAAATAGTCATTTAATTTTTATGCAGCAGGGTTGTAAAGAAGCCAAATGATAGTGCAAGAGTTATTATAACTGCAATTGTGGGAGTGGTCTTTGGCTACTTTATTGGGGTTAACTTTCCATATGTTGATCATACCACAGTAGGTTATTTTCGGACTTTTTATATGCTTGTAAGCAAACATCTTCATCCATTTGATTTGTCTTTATATCTTGTAGATTACCTTACCTTCAAGCATTCATTCATCGTGTGAAGAAACAATGACCAAAGATCAGTCGAACGCTTTTGAGTTTAATTCCCCTGAATTTCTTGGCTCAGTTGATACACATGTAACACCTCCGGTATATTTTTCTTTGCATCTTAATTTAGATATTATTTTACAAAAAATCAGTTTGATAAAGGACAAAATGGTTTATTTCTTTTTCTTTGTGTTACCTAAGTACGATTGTATCATGATATATCTGGGTTTTGGTTGTGCTATAGTTTGCATAATGAATACATAACTCATCATTGTTTTGGTTCCAGATTTATGTTCCAACAAATCCCCGTGGTGCGGAGCCATTACCTCCAGGAATCGTAGTCCCAGAAACAGATTTATATCTGCGAAGATTATGGGGTGATCCTGGTGAGGTATGGATTTGATATGTTTACACAGAAACAATACATTTCTTTGGTTATTTAGCTAAAACTAATCTTTTTTGGCCCGATCTTGGCACATATATAATGTATGGATTTTTCAGGATTTGAAAAAGCCGCCAAAGTACTTGGTAGCTTTCACAGTTGGTTGGGATCAGAGAGATATGGTTGATGCATCCGTAAAAAAGGTTTTACAAGATGGTCAACATTTATGTTCATATGATTTGATGGCTTAATGCTAATTTTAGAATACTGAGGTGTAGTCATGACCTTTTTAGTTTTCTGAGGATTTCCAAATCTTGCTTTTTCACTATGATGGTCGAACAACAGAATGGGATCGATATGAGTGGTCAAAGAAGGCAATTCATGTCAGTGTAAAGAGACAAACTAAATGGTATGTTTGAGGTTCCAGTGTCACTAAAAACTCTAATACATTTCGCATTTTCATTTTCATTTGATTTTTCTTACTTTTGTTATAGGTGGTATGCAAAGAGGTTTATGCATCCAGATGTTGTGGCACCTTATGAATATATTTTCATTTGGGATGAAGATCTTGGGGTGGAACACTTTAATGGGGATAGGTATTTTCTTCTTTATTTTTAGTTGATGAATCATGGTTATAGTTATAGTAATCTCTAAGTTGCAGATATATAAACAGAAGTAAATTTGCATATGCATGCTATTCCAGGTATATTTATTTAGTCAAGAAACATGGTTTGGCGATTTCTCAGCCTGGCCTTGAACCCAATAATGGATTAACATGGCAAATGACAAAGAGAAGAGGTGATAAAGAAGTTCACAAGTAGGTTGTCTTTTTTTTCATTTTCTTTATTTACTATATTCATTTTGTTATAATGCATCTTTGAAGAAGCTTTTAAATGTGATCCGCACTTGAGTTATATATGTCTGGATCTGTCAACAGGAATACAGAAGAGAAACCTGGATGGTGCAGTGATCCCCATTTACCACCATGTGCAGCGTAGTCTCTCTCTCTCTCTCTCGCTCTCTCTCTACCATGCAAAAGTACTTGGTAGTGTATTAGTTATAATGCATTTCACTTGGGATTAGTACTAATTTTGCTGCTTTTTCCAGATTTGTAGAGATTATGGCTCCAGTGTTCTCGCGGGAAGCTTGGCGGTGCGTGTGGTATATGATTCAGGTAAAGATATTTATCAAGAATCTATTGTCAGATGTCCATCATACATATATAAGTTATATACATCAGATTTTTTTTAAAAAGCTCTGTGTTTTAGTCTAGTGCAGTACATTCTGTCCATGTTTTTTTTTGCTTACAATAATGCTAATTTTGGCTTTCTTATGCACATGAAGAATGATTTGGTGCATGGATGGGGTCTGGATTTTGCCCTTAGAAGATGTGTAGAGGTAAGTTCTTTTTTTCCCTTACCATGCTTTTTTTCTTTTGTTGAGCTATTGTTCATTATTACAGTATTACACTATATCATATCTTTTGTGTAAGTTTAGTTATACAACTCATATGCAATTAGCTATAGAAGTTGTTATATGGTTTAAATATCTTTAGGGTAGTATGTCACATTGTAATCTGATAAATACTTGAAATATGACTCGTTTCGTCTCACAGCCTGCACACGAGAAAATTGGTGTGGTAGATTCACAGTGGATCGTTCATCAAGTCATTCCTACACTAGGGGGTCAGGTGAGGCATCATAACTTTTACAAATTGGTCCTTTAGATTTGAGATATTTGTTACTTAATCTTATTATAATTGGGTATAATTTGTAAAGTTAAAAATAATATAGGGGTACAATTGACAATTTATACAATCATAATTAAATAAAAAGAAAAGTGTCACCTTTTCGGAACAAAAATTTCTTAGGCCTTTAGAATAAAAAGAAAATAGTTTGTAACCCGATGGTTTGTGTATTGATTCAGGGTAAAGTTGTGAACGGGAAATATGGATGGCTAGGGGTAAGTGTATTTTACGTATTGAGTTGACAAAGGATAAACCCATTTATACTAACGAGTAACGAGTATGTTCATTTCCTTAAAAATGTAGGTAAAAGAGAGATGCAAAAGCGAGTGGCTCCTGTTCCAAGATCGGCTTGCGAAAGCAGATAAAGCTTACTTTAAAAAGACGGGGAGAAGGCTAAACTGAGTAACGTAATCCCCACAGTATTGGCCTGACAGTAAGGAGGTGGACATTCTTACAGACTGATATAGTATTGCTATATATGTTTTTTATTAACCCCTCGTTTGGCCTTCCATCCACATTCGAAAAATGGTTCAAAGCTCGAATCCTCCCATTGTGTGGCTTTTTCTATGTGCAAATATATTTTGTAATTTATAGGAGGAAAGATGCCGGTTTTTTTGTGCATAGTTACATTTACGAACAGTTGATCATTAGATTTAGGGAAAATGTTGTATTTTGTTTGTTGTGTGGTATTCATAAATGAAACATATTCTAGCTGTACATGTATGTTGTATTGGTGCCCATTTACGTCTTTAGCATTGCTTATATTTGAACTCAATTGTGTTGTTGGAAGAAATGCATTTTGGTTTTTTACTTTATTGGTAAACGGTTCACTGTTGGATTGCTTTTTGGATCCTCGTGTTGATCTATCAAACCGCTCGTTGGCATGCTTGTTTGAGTAATCAAACTGTTTCAAATCAACTTTTTGATTGGGAGGTATACCACCCACCTGTTCTTAGTACATGCAATTTACCTCTCTATGATGGTCATCCGACCAGTACGGTGATATAAAAGGTTTGACGGACCTAGACAGATTTTCATACGGTGACACCATATTTTTTCATAGAAGTGTCTTTCATCTTTTTATCAACGTTCAATATCGTCTGATGTGTTTTTAGCCAAATTTTGGCGTTTTGAGAGATTTTTAACGTTTTTGCTTGATTTCAAAGGAATTTTAAATTTTTTTTTTATCAAATTTTCGGTATTTTTTTGTTGATTTCAAGAGATTTTTTCGGTTGAATGGGTATAAGATTTTGGTCTTTTTTTCAGTTTAGGTGCACCCCTTGTAGTTTCCAAATGAATACGGTAGCACCTCCTAAATCGTTACGGTAGCACCTTCACAACAACAAAAAAAATTACACTTCGCCGGAAAATTCTAACGGTAGCACCTTCAAGTGCGGCTCCATCTTCAATCGTTCATCTCCATTGTGCGGCTCCATCGTAAATCGTTCGTCTCCTCTTGTGTAAGTCGATTTTGGTTTCGTTTTTGACAGGGTTTAGGGTTGATTTCGATTTCGAAGAAGTGATGGCTGAAATCAAAGGTATTTAGCTGTTTTTTACTGTTATTTTGCTGCTGTATTTTGCTTATTTTGCTGTTTTTAGTTGTTGTTTTGTTGTATTTTGCTGTTTGAAGCTGTTTTGAGGCTGTTTTTGCTGTTATGCTGTATTTTGCTGTTTTTACCTGTTTTAGCTGTTATTTTGCTGTATTTTGTTGTTTTGAGGCTGTTTTTTTCTGTTTTTCTAGCTGTTTTTAGCTATTGTAATGAGAAATGTCACGTCAGCACCATAGTACACGTGGACAGCCTATGTGGACAATGAGGTGGCATGAAAACCTGATGTAGTAGGTAAATTTAAACCATAATGCTATAATGGATAAATTCTATAAAGTACAATGCCCTAATAAAAAATAAATTGAAAATACATTGTTGTAATAAGAAAAAGTGAAATTACAATGCTATAATAAGGAAATAAATGCAAGTAGGTTGCTATTTTGTGCATTTTGCCCTTTAATTAATTGGGCGTTCAAAAAGAATTTGGACCAATCTTTCTTATCATCTGGATCATCAACGAAGTCTCATTTTAGACTTGTCTCCTAAACAAAAGGCATACAATCGAACACACACCCTGAATAGTTCGGAAGGAGTATCGTAGTTCAATCTTTAACAAGATCTAAAAGGTATATTCGGAAAAACTTGTCCCTCAAATTCAAAATCAACCTATGAAAATGAATTAACTCTATCATTAACGATATTTAAGCATCTAAAATAGCAAACGACAACTGTTTTATCAAATATACAAGACCAGTTAAAATTTGATAGTGTAAACCACAAGGGCTGTGGCGTACGGGTTAAGCTCTGGGGATGTGGTGGAATATCTCATCTGTCCAGGGTTCGAATCCAGGCATACACAACTTGTGGTCACTGAGGTTTAATCAGGGTTGATGTCTTACAGTCATAATTTACCAAATGATTAGTCTAGGCATAGCCTAATACACCCTTAAAAAAAATTGATAGTGTAATAACTACGATATTTATTTTGATTCAAAATCTTGACATAACGTATATCCAAACTTATTCATCGTTGTCATGAAATAGATGAAGTAAACGAAACAATTTGGATATAAAATGTGAGTTTGAAGGAAAGAAAGCATCCAAAAGCACCCATGATTCAAAATAGTGGTTTTAAATTGTTTTATTTCCTTTTTATTTTATGAAATTTAAAGTTACCATTTTTAGAGTTATTTTGGTCCTTTCTTCTATTTTAATTCTATTTTTAGTTTAAGTTTTCTTATGCTTAAAATTTACGCTGGTTATCGATTCGTCTGTAACAACCCAAATTTAATAAACTGAAATCTGTAACATTACAACCAAAGATGGTCCCAAAGTTTACAATTTACAATACTCTCTACTCTAAGTACGCAACGGATAATCACCTTCACAACTGAGATGCTACAGGAAGCCCGATGGTAATCTACAAGTCTTCACTAGACTCCAGCTCTTCTACAGCGCCACGACCTTTCATCATCAACAGATGAAAGCCCAAACACGACTATTACCTGAAAATGGTTTTAGTTTTTTGAAAAGCGAGGGTTAGACCATGAGGTCTAGTGAATCCCCCCTTTAAAACAATTCCACACACATAGTAGTATAAAACATTTAACCATTTTAAAATGATCGGCAATCCAATTTAAATGCTCGACTCCACATAAGGGGATAGCACAGTGGTCATGATTTTCATCACCTTACTAAGCCAGGTACGGCATTCGTTTCATCACCTTACTAAGCCAGGTCCGGCATTCGGGGCATCTATAGTAGATCCCCTCGGCACTCGGTCAATGCCGTATCCGTGTACACTCAAAACGGATTCGAGGCACACGGACCGATTTGTCCACCGAAAATACTCAACCATCCATGTCAGACACCACTGTGCAACCCGACTCCACACATAGCAACAACATCTCGAGAACATGTAATCAACATTCGCGTATAAATGAACGTATAAACAACTTGCATGCATTAGTAAACATTTTCATGTCATGTGTAATAAAACCTTTCAAAACGTTTAATCATGTCATCATGCTCGTAACCATAATCAGTTATGAAAACCTTTCGCAAAACATTTCATTCACACAAAGAAGGTAAGGGAACTCACCTTAGCCTTAGCACCTCGACACATGCTTCGGGACACACTTTAGTTCAAACCGAACACCTTGGAGAAGATGACTCAAACCATGTGCTACAACTCTTCCCCTACACTTCCGATTTGGATTCTCATTCTCTCCCAATTCTCCTCTCAAGACGTATGAACCAAAATGAAGAAAAATAGGGTTTTCCTCTTATTAACTCTTGAATTCACCCCTGGAACACTTAAGTTCTATGCTTCACACTTTGGCCACCAAATTCCCATTTCATTCCAAAATACTACAAAAGAAAATATGGGATGTTACATCACCTCCCCCTTATTAGAATTCCGTCCTCGGAATTCCATTGCCGGACACATGCTGAAAGTTGGAGTTAACTTCTGATTACCAATTCTTACCTTACCCAACGATTGTTTCCAACGACACAACAAAATCCCACTCTTCATCCAGCCGCGCTACTTATAAGGGTAACATCGTACCAAGATTTCGACCCCCGCTCCCAAAAATAGGGGCGTGAAACACACCACAAGTGTCCCATAACTTCACCGTGTACATTTAATTCATTCAATAATTCCCCCAGTCCTTTCAATGACCGCCACTACTCCATTACAATGTGGTCCAATTCAATCTCCTATTGAAACACGCTACTCCAAATCATGGGAATGTTTTCCCATCCAACTGTTCTCCCGACTTGAGATTGAAATTACTCATACTTTCCAATCCAATCCTCTTAGTCCCAATCACTTATCCATCCCTTTTTTTTATCAGAACTGACAACGTACGACATTCCTTGAAATCGTTCATCAGCCGACCATACACACTTGCAATTTCTTCGATCAATCATACTACTCACACCAAAATACTCTCTTTAAGAGAAAGCGACTCTACTCGAGTCAACGCCGTAATAACCCGAATCTCTAAACGGACACTGACCACTCCCTTCATCGACATTACACAAGATCACCCTCATATCGTTACCGCATTCTCACCACTGCATAACATTCTTATCAAAAGGAAGAACACCATCCCACCAATACAGCTTTCGTCTGGCACAATTTACATTTCCCCAAAATCACACCGATCACACGTGCCACAACAGTTACCAATCAACGGTCCAAACTCACAACAATCATTAAACCATAACTCGTTTCTATACACGATTATATTCCTTACTAAATCCACCGAATGGTTCCACTAATTAGGAACTACCACCAAAATTTACTTGCCCTCCCACACGGAGGAGTGACCAAGCTCACTCAAACTATCTCAAATAATTGAATACTGAACGACATGCTCACGTGAACCATTCTCCCCGACAATACCGAATCAAATCCCAAGGTCTCTCGACCAGGGCACCACATTCGACCACCTGGTTTCCATTCTAACTTGACAACATCAAGATGCTTAAAAGAAATGTTCGCTAACACGAGCCAGTATTTAGACCAGTCGCACGAACTCAGCTTTCCCAACTCTTTAACCATGACATAAACAACAATCCCTTATCTTATGCCCTCCAAATAACAGTTCTTTAATTACAGTCCGCATTTCCAGTGTCTCGTGATATTTTCTCGCCGCAAGCCTGCCTATACTTGATCTACCATACCGTCATCATTTCTCTCGTGCTTGCACGGAACGCTCATCACACATCGCTACAGTCCAAGAGGACGGTTCCTCCAAAATCATCAGTCGAGACTTTTAGCCAAGTGCTCACAACACACTTAACACTGAGAACTACTACGAATCTCTGACTCTTCAACACAGTCGATCTGCTCATTGTATTTCTTTATACCCACGGAATACTTCAACCCTCCTGACTAACTTCATAGCGAAGCACCACAGCTTAACGGTTACAGTATCCTCTTCGACAATCAAGTGAAGTATGAAAACTCACTCCAAAATCCAATGGGATCGAGAAGAACAAGGGTTCTCCTTTTATCCAGTCACCAACCACAACTCAATCTCCAGATCTCAAACTAGCATTAACGTATACTGCCTGCCAATCCACACACTTCAATCGAGCACACTCACCACCTTTGACTACTTCAATAATACGACAAGCCATCATTACATCTAAGACTTACACGTTCCTTCAGTACCAAGTGCTACCACTTCCTCACGCCACTATCGCATCACACGACCACATTGCATCAAGCTAACATGATGCCTTTACACACACAGAAGATATTACTTCCTTCATGCCACCCATAACTCAATTTCATTTGAAGCCAAAAACATTTCCCGACTTTGCCTTTCTCGGGTCTAGACGAACCACATGCCAAGGTCAACTAATCAAAGCATACCCGCTTCAATTACACTACTCATTTCGTTCTTATATGGCTCATCAAGCCCCATAGGATATCACTTATGCTACCACAATCTTTCACTTCTGAAACACTCACACAAGGTGGTCCATTGTCATGCCGGATACACGCCTTTCTCCGAACAACTTCCTACATCTTGCAAGAAAACTCCCAAGATAACCACACCATAGTTACTTCTCCAATACCAGCCTCCTGACAACCGCCCAACCGAATTGTCATTGATTTCAACATCGACAGTCGACATGCAATTGCCCAGCCGCCTCACGACAGACAGGGATTCCCGTAGGAATCTACTTTTCCTAATTCCACAAACCAATTCTCGTTTCTCGTCAACTCCTCACGATCTATCTCCGCTGTGCTAACACCTCACGCATATGCAAATCATCAAAGCCTCAATGGACATCACATCCACATTGGTGACCTTCCGTTCTCCCAATACCCTCACTAGATGTTCCTATACCACATCATTATACATCCTCGGACGACCTCATTCGTTCACACACCACGGTTCATTTCTCACGTTTCAATTTCCTGACAAAACCTCCCACTAGAGACATGTAAATCAGTCGTAAACCTCCACATCAATGGACTACATGATGATGATTCCATTCCTTCCTGACAATCTAGGATTCCTAACAGAACCCATTTCGTCCAATGCATCATAACCAACTTATACTCCACCGTTCACACTTGGGGAAAAACACAGGACTTTTCTTAGTGCAAAAATCTAATTTCCAACCTATCTCAGTACTCAGACTCACAGCCGATAACATTACATCGAGTAACGTAACGCTGCTTATTACCCTTCCCCCAACAGAAGCACTCTAACCATTTAAAAATTTTCCGCAAATAAAATCATTTTCACATAACTAAGCAATAGCTCAAACTACAATCATGCCGGCATTTCGAATTCACTGCCTGAGGCTTCCGGTATTCACCCACTTCCTCTAACGGAAACACTAAGGTCATAACTCGACCACCTCTTAATCAACTGACAAATCCACTCCCAAAGCCTTTCCTCAACCTCAATCGTAATACCCTTCCCGACCTAGCGAGTTCATAGCCTTCAAGCACAATGACACAACGATTGAAATCATTTTGCACTCTTTTTGAAAACACAATAGGTTCAAAATCATAAAACAAGCTTGGGTGTGCATGAAACAACACCACTCAAGATGAATAGTAAAACACAACGATCGCAAGGATCGCCCGCATGCACTCTTACGATAATTCGTAACCTTGTCCAACCAAATCGATGCCAACACTACGGTCGTCCCCAATGAAACCCTTCCACATACGACTGGAAATTTTTTCGAACGAAATCACTTACCCAAGGTGGGTCTGTCAACTCCAACACTCGTTCATATAATAATAACGAGTCAATACTCATTTTGTTTATAAAACAAAACCTTGCAATAAAACGTTTTCAACATTTTCGTAACGAAGGTTCCCTTCCACAATTAAAAGCGTGAAATAATTCGTAGATCACTAAGTTCAAAGATTTATCATATAATGAAAACAAGTTTGTCTTTTACTTTAAAGAAAACACACGCTCGCACACGTCAACTTATTTCCCAAAACAAGAAAACCTGTCATGCACGTACATGCTTTTAACATGAAAGAACTCGTGTAATACGTTTAATGACATGATGCATGAAATTCAATATGCAATTGAAGGTTATTCACTCTAACCAAGTCAACCGTTGCACTCACTTCAACTCTTCACTGATACCATACTATAACCAACAACTGCTTTCTTACTTATGCCACAACTTGTAGTACAAATGTTTCACAACCCACCTGATCGACCACTCGGCATGGTTTGCCAAACTGACCAATTAACTCACTTCCTACTCTTATGCATACCTCAATACAACACTGATAACTTTCATTCATTAACCATGCCACTAAACCGATTGACTAAGGAATCCAAGACTAGATTCCCTCACTCGATCTTGAATTGAAGGTTTCAAGATGCCAACATAATTCTCACTTCCTATCTCAGCTGATCGACACATCAATTTTTAAAAGTGAGGACTCACTAACACTAGGAGTTGCCCCCAATCAACCATTCAATCATTTGAACCCTAGAAAGTTTGCCTCTAGACAGTTCATTAACATTCCAGACAACACTTCTTCTAGAAGTTACAAACATTACACCACAAGGGATCTCCCATGACACGTCAATTTTTTTTTCTATCAAATACAAGGTTAGAACCTTCTACATACTGCCACACTCACCACTCATCCCGACAATAGCGATTGATTACACCCATGCACCTGTAATTTCATAATAGCATTGGCCAGATGCTACTTGAATTTACCTTACATAAGGGTTCTCACTACCATTGTCAAGATATCCTATGATTACGGTCTTTCCTAACAGCTTCCTATATCTCAGTTGTGTCTCACTCTACACCCCAGTTTAAGTTTAGGCCCATCCGGTCACCTAAATCCCTTAAACTATGGCTCTGATACCATTTGTAACAACCCAAATTTAATAAACTGAAATCTGTAACATTACAACCAAAGACGGTCCCAAAGTTTACAATTTACAATACTCTCTACTCTAAGTACGCAACGGATAATCACCTTCACAACTGAGATGCTACAGGAAGCCCGATGGTAATCTACAAGTCTTCACTAGACTCCAGCTCCTCTACAGCATCACGACCTTTCATCATCAACAGATGAAAGCCCAAACACGACTATTACTTGAAAATGGTTTTAGTTTTTTGAAAAGCGAGGGTTAGACCATGAGGTCTAGTGAATTCCCTCTTTAAAACAATTCCACACACATAGTAGTATAAAACATTTAACCATTTTAAAATGATCGACAATCCAATTTAAATGCTCGACTCCACATAAGGGGATAGCACAGTGGTCATGATTTTCATCACCTTACTAAGCCAGGTACGGCATTCGTTTCATCACCTTACTAAGCCAGGTCCGGCATTCGGGGCATCCATAGTAGATCCCCTCGGCACTCGGTCAATGCCGTATCCGTGTACACTCAAAACGGATTCGAGGCACACGGATCAATTTGTCCACCGAAAATACTCAACCATCCATGTCAGACACCACTGTGCAACCCGACTCCACACATGGCAACAACGTCTCGAGAACATGTAATCAACATTCGCGTATAAATGAACGTATAAACAACTTGCATGCATTAGTAAACATTTCCATGTCATGTGTAATAAAACCTTTCAAAACGTTTAATCATGTCATCATGCTCGTAACCATAATCAGTTATGAAAACCTTTCGTAAAACATTTCATTCACACAAAGAAAGTAAGGGAACTCACCTTAGCCTTAGCACCTCGACACATGCTTCGGGACACACTTTAGTTCAAACCGAACACCTTGGAGAAGATGACTCAAACCATGTGCTGCAACTCTTCCCCTACACTTCCAATTTGGATTCTCCTTCTCTCCCAATTCTCCTCTCAAGACGTATAAACCAAAATGAAATGAAGAAAAATAGGGTTTTCCTCTTATTAACTCTTGAATTCACCCCTGGAACACTTAAGTTCTATGCTTCACACTTTGGCCACCAAATTCCCATTTCATTCCAAAATACTACAAAAGAAAATATTAAACGAAAATGTTTAATATTCGATTATATTAAGTGTCGTAGATGCACAAGGATCAATCCTAATCAGTTCGGTCCTCATGGACCAATAGTGAAATAAAAATCCAGTGTTTGGTCCCAAAACTACGACCTATCCGAATCCGACAATTATAACATGTTTTATATCGGTTTTAACTATTTTTTCTTTGAGTCGACATTGCTTCCACAAAGCAAGTCTTGGATGCCCAAATTTTTAAAACTTGGTTTTTGACCGGACAGTAACCTCTAGACTATCGTTCCTATCGGTCTCAGTCATTTTCGTTCCGAATTCAATCTTAGGTTCTTTTGTACATCTTTATTAGATGATATCAATATGTCTTGTATCAATCTTGTATAAATAAAACGTTCTCTATACTATATTATAAAGTTTTTAGGTAAAGTCTTACAAACAACTTAAGGCCGTGCGTACCGCCCTCGGGTACCACGGCCGGGTTCGAGCAGCGGGTTCATCGGGTAGGCGGGTAGGGCGGTACGGGGTGGGCGGGTTCCGATCGGGTAGGGGGTAGCGGGTAGGGCGGATTCGTGAACTAGATTTCAACCATTCGGGTTCATTGTTTTTTTGCAGGTTTTGTTGCAGATTTGTGGGTAGCGGGTAGGAGTGGGTTCGGTGGGTTCGTGGGTTGGCGGTACTCCACTTTAGGGTAAGGATGGTAGGAAAGAGAAAAGCTGATGTGACGCTGGGGTGGCATTCGAGTTCAGTGGGTTCGTGGGTAGGCGGTACTCATGGTCTTAAGCATCACGTATTGCTTAGTAACACATTATCTTTTAAATTTCGGATTTACAAGTAATGATTGGATATGTACAACTTTTAAAGCTCTTTAAATATTGTAAAAATAATTGATAATCAACTCATAAATACATTCAAATATTATATATATATATATATATGGAAATTAATTAAAATACCCCAAGTCAAACTTCATGTTACCGAAATGCCACAAATCTCTCCCACTTTACCAAAATGTCACAAATTCCCGCGATGGGAGCCCGTGATCGCGGGCCCAGGGACCATTTTTGACACTTTTTGAAACTTGTAGGGACCATTTTAGAAACTTGCAGCCCGCGTGGTGCCCGCGTACACAACTGTACACCCGCGTTCGACCAATTTTGATGAATTTGAAATGAAATGTTACACTTTCAACCCATATACTTATTTACTAAATTTACTTTATACCTTTTACTTTTATAATTTAATTTTACATTTAACACATATAATCGTTTATTAACTAAAATACGTTAAAAATACGTTTTAATTTTAACAAATTACACCATTATAATCGTCTCTTCGATACGTTCGAAATGAGCCCAACCTTGAATTTTTTTGAATTTATATATTTTAATATATATCATATACACTACATAAAAAATATTTTTTATATTTAAAATTCATACCCTTATAGTTAATTATTTAATTTATGGTACATCTCTTTTTTTTCAATTTTGTTTTACACTCCTATCGCATTAACATAATAATCATATATTAACTAATTCATTAAATCGTTTTAAATTATTATTATTTGAATGTGTTTATAGATATCGTGAATGACAATAGGAGAATGTTTCACGAGAAGAATATGAAATGGGGTTTTGACAAGTTGGTATCACTTGACTCATTTAAGAATTGTGAAAATGGGTATTTGACGAATGATGATTCATGTGTGTTTGAAGCTGAAGTATTTGCAGTTACAGAGTATGCACAAAATGATCGATAATAAAATAAATAAAACGTATTTTAACTATAAGGGTGCGTTTGGTACGCAGACTGGATGGGACGGGACGGGACAAAAAAAAATAGTTCCATGTTTGGTATGCCATGGGACAAAAATCAGATGGGACAACATGGAACAAAAACAAGTTTTCATGGGACAAAACATAAGATTTTTTGTTCCACCAAAATAGGTGGAACAACATGGGACTAAAACATCAGATTACTAAAATACTTTTTTTTCCAACGTAACTTAGATTAAAATTATCTCCTCCAGTTCAGTCCCGTCCAGTTCAGTCCCGTCCAGTTCAGTCCCGTCCAGTTCCGTCCCGTCCCATCTAGTATGCGTACCAAACGCTACCTAAGAGTACCATAAATTAAATAATTAACTATAAGGGTATGAATTTTAAATATAATTTTTTTTTATGTAGTGTATATGATATATATTAAAATATATAAATCCAAAAAAATTCAAGATTGGGCTCATTTCGAACGTATCGAAGAGACGATTATAATGGTGTAACTTGTTGAAATTAAAACGTATTTTTTTAACGTATTTTAGTTAATAAACGATTATATGTATTAAATGTAAAATTAAATTATGAAAGTAAAAGGTATAAAGTAAATTTAGTAAATAAGTATAGGGGTTGAAAGTGTAACATTTCATTTCAAATTCATTGTATACAGTGGTGTACGCGGGCACCACGCGGGCTGCAAGTTTCAAAATTGGTCCCTGCAAGTTTCTAAAATGGTCCCTGCAAGTTTCTAAAATGGTCCCTGCAAGTTTCAAAAAGTATCAAAAATGGTCCTTGGGCCCGCGATCACGGGCTCTCATCGCGGGAATTTGTGGCATTTTGGTAAAGTGAGGGAGATTTGTGGCATTTTGGTAACATGAAGTTTGACTTGGGGTATTTTAATTAATTTCCCATATATATATATATATATATAATTATTAAATCCTACAAATACAATAAAATACTTCACTATCATTTTATTCAAAAAAAGCGAAGAAGTCCATAATTAGAACTAAAATAACTTCAATCTTTATTAAAGTCTACAACATTTAAAGTAAAGTAAGAAAATTCATTAAAGGATCTATGTCAAAAATATTATATTTTAATTTGACCAATATCGATACATATTTTTTCTGTTTTTTTATCAGTTTAAATTACCAAAATATATTCAATCATTACATACAATTTTTATGTTTATTTAAATACAATATTAAAATTTATCTTTAATAATAAATTATATTAACCTTTGATATTTACTCTGCAATAAAATTTATATCGTAATTCATACACAACTAATATAATTCAAATATTTAAATAAATATATTTGTAGATCAAATCTAATCTTATTAGAGCTTAGATATGTATATCAAATATCATGAGTCACATAGATCAATAATTAATTTAGAGGATTCGACCACCGTCAAATCACATATGATTTTATACTAAATTAATTAATTGGGTGTAGATTCACAAGACTTTGATTGTGACTTGATGTCACAGGGTAGGTTGCGGTCCCATGCTTACCCTTGCGTTGACCATGTTCTGTAATCACATGTAGGGATGTTCACGGGTTGGGTTGGCCGGGTTGAAGGCACTTTAACAACTCAATCCAATCATTGCGGTTAGAAAAATCTCAACCCAACCTAACGCAATAAAAAGTGCAACCCAACTCAACCCAAACCGTTCGGGTTGGGTTGGGTTGGTCGGGTTGAAATTTTTATCGATCATTTCACCATTTAACTAAGTTATCACGTTTAAACAAATTACTAAATGTTTCTAAATATTTAAATGTTCAACAGATTACTAAATCGTCTAATAAAATATTTCTTATAAATATTCTGTTTATAAATGTGGCATCAAAAATCAATAACAAGATTACTAAAGTAACAAGTGGCCAACAATTGTCTGTTTATAAATTTTCAGTAGTAACAAGATTGCTTTGACAGTAACAAAAATGACGGTAACAAGAATTCAAAATTAGATTTAAATGTTTTTCGCGGGTTCGCGGGTTGGTTTGGTTTGGTTTGGGTCTAACCCGTTTTCAACCCAATATATGCGGGTTTGTAAAAAATAGTATCGATTATACATCGGGTTGGCTCGGTTTAAGTTTTTTTGCCTCAGGTTGGGTTGGGTTGGCCGGGTTGGTCAGGTTGGTCTGAAATTTGAGCACCCCTAATCACATGTGATTCACGTGTAATTTGATTATGCTCTTATTTTAATTATGTTCTCGTTTGATCATCCCTTCAAATATCATATGTTTTTTAAGATAAAAATATCAAACTCTCAAATAAATTAAAGAGTAAATTACACTTTTGGTCCCTATGGTTGGCAGCTACTATCAAGACTGGTCCTATTTCAAAGTAATTACAAAACCAGCCATTAGGGTTTCTGTTTTGTTTCAATGTTGGTCCCTGTGTGGTTGCCAGCTACTAACGCCATCAAGAGACCGTGAAGTGGTGAATCATTTCAAGGGCAAAATCGTCCAAACACATTAACCCTTTCACCTCTATTTTTTTGAAGAAAACCCTTTCACCTTTATTAGTTACCCCATAAGCATCTGATTTCAAAAAACCATCGATCCCCAAAACTCTCTGCCATAAGCGATTAACACAAAATCGATGTTCTTCCTCTACGATTTTCTTCTCTTCGATTGAATATGACCATGGTTAACACAAAATCGATCCCCATCTGCGATTTTGTATCCTCTGTAACTTCTTCTCCTTCGATTATCTTCTCCTCAAAGATCCATGGTGATGTGCGATTGTGGTGCAACAGGTGTGGTACGAACCTCTTGGACCTCCAATAATCCAGGACGAAGGTTCTTCTCTTGTTCAAGAAATGTAATCAAAATGGTTTTTTTTATTTGAGATTTGAGAAGTAAGTTGCTGAATTTTTTTGGAAGTGCTTATTTTGTGGCTTAATTTGATACTGTAGATTTTTTTTTAACCCATAGTGGCTTATTTTGTGGTTTAAATAGATATAGTAGAGTTTTTTTTGACTCAATGTGGCTTAACTTGGGATGGTGGCTTATTTTGTGGCTTAATTTGATATAGTAGAGTTTTTTTACTCAATGTGGCTCAATTTAGGATAGTGGCTTTTTTTGTGGCTTTTTTTGACTCATGTAGCTTAATTTTACAGTGGCTTAACTTCTTACAGTGGGTTTATTACAGTGGCTTAATTTTGGCTTTAATTTCTTACAGTGGCTTATTTTGATACAGGGTGCAAGATGTAGGTTTCTTGGTTGGGTTGACGACCCATTGTGTCCACAAGCCGTTTAAATCATACCCGGTTTATTGAGGTCAATGAACAAGCTGGAAGATGCTTTGGAAACAAGTAAAAAGGAAACACGTAAATGGAAGTTCGGGGTTTGTAAAAAGGAAACACCTAAGCATCATATACAAAGTTGAAAGGCCGAAAAAGAAACGAAAGAGGAGCAAAGATTAGCTAAGTCAATCGATTGTTAAAGGAAGTAAAATATCGAGGGCTGGAACAACCGTCACTTGTGCAAAATGTCGTAAGAAGGGTCATAACTCTAGGACTTGTAGAGGTCAAGGTGTTTAGATGAAATGGGTATGCTCTTTTGGTTTCATTTGATCTTTTGGTTGTAAGTAAGAAGGGTCATAACTCTCCATTGTTCTTTTGGTACGTTTGGCCTTTGCCTTTTGGTTGTAAGTAACAACTTGGTGCAGTTGGTATGTAGTCGTATAGTTGTCCTTTTGCTTTGTAAACAACTATTGGTAAATACATTAAGCAGCTGCTGCTATTTTAATTGTGCATCAAATCTGTCCATTTTATTGTTATATTGAATCTCCCAAATTTTGCATCAAATCTGCCATTTTTTGCATAAAATCTGCCCATTTTAGTGTTATATTGAATCTGCCATTTTGTATCAAATCTGCCATTTTAGATCATTTTAGTGTTATATTGAATCTACCATTTTAGATTATCAAATCTGCCATTTTAGATCAATTACTACCAAACCAAATGCCATGAAAATGAGATGAAAATGGTAGCAAATCTACTACAATTACCAAACCAAAAGACATAACATTGATTGAACTTTTCATCGTACATAAATCAAAACAGTTACAATCATGACACAAGTCTTCATCCATACTAACAAACAACTACAATCATAACAATTACAATGATGGATCACTACTCTCATCGGTCAATAGAAATAACATAAAAAATGGCAAATGCCACCCAACTTATACAAAACCCGAACTTCCATTTACGTGTTTCCTTTTTACTTGTTTTCAAAGCATCTTCCAACTTGTTCATTGACCTCAATAAACCGGGTATGATCTGAACAGCTCGTGGACACAATGGGTCGTCAACCAAACCAAGAAACCTACATCTTGCACCCTGTATCAAAATAAGCCAAAATTAAGCCACTGTAATAAACCCACTGTAAGAAGTTATGCCACTGTAAAATTAAGCTACATGAGTAAAAAAAGCCACAAAATAAGCCACTATCCCAAATTAAGCCACATTGAGTAAAAAAAATCTACTATATCAAATTAAGCCACAAAATAAGCCACTATCCCATGTTAAGCCACATTGAGTCAAAAAACTTTACTATATCAATTTAAGCCACAAAATAAGACACTATCCCAAATTAAGCCACATTGGGTCAAAAAACTCTACTGTATCAAATTAAGCCACAAAATAAGTCACTTAAAAAAAAACAGCAATTTGCTTCTCAAATCTCAAATCAAAAAAACAAACCATTTTGCTTACATTTCTTGAACAAGAGAAGAACCTTTGGAGGTCCAAGAGGTTCGTACCACACTTGTTGCACCACAATCGCACATCACCATGGATCTTTGAGGGGAAGATAATCGAAGGAGAAGAAGTTACAGAGGATACAAAATCGCAGATGGGGATCGATTTCGTGTTAACCGTAGTCAGATTCAACCGAAGAGAAGAAAATCGTAGAGAATGAACATCGATTTTGTGTTAATCGCTTATGGCAGAGAGTTTTGGGGATCGATGGTGTTTTGAAATCAGATGCGTATGGGGTAACTAATAAAGGTGAAAGGGTTTTCTTAAAAAAAATAGAGGTGAAAGGGTTAATGTGTTTGGACGATTTTGCCCTTGAAATGATTCACCACTTCACGGTCTCTTGATGGCGTTAGTAGCTGGCAACCACACAGGGACCAACATTGAAACAAAATAGAAACCCTAATGGCTGGTTTTGTAATTACTTTGAAATAGGGACCAGTCTTGATAGTAGCTGCCAACCACAGGGACCAAAAGTGTAATTTACTATAAATTAAACGAACCAAATTCGCATAATAATCAGCTTATCAACAAATTAAATAAATTTATCTGACTTTTAGTGCATCAATGACTCGTTTATTCTACATAATTATAGGTAATCAAGTATCAATGCTCTCTATTTATATTCAAAAGTTACATTTCTACACAAGTAAACTTGAAACTTCATGGATTGTGGTTGACACATGATCGTTTATCTAACTCTTATTCAATAAGTGTTTACTGGTAAGAATTCATATTTTCGTTTATTGGGTAAGATTTTAATCTATTAAAACAATATGATATGCAACATTTTTATTCGGTAAGCTTACTGATAAGAGTTAGAGCAGTGCATGGGCGGTACGACACGTTAGACCCGACACACTCAGCTCATCAGAAAACCGGGCTTGGACAACCATTTTAAAAATCATGGGTGGGCTCGGGCAGGAGTATTCAAATTAATGGGCGAGCTCAGGCGATTGAAAAATAAATTTGGACAAGCCCGTCCGACCCGTTATAATCATAGTTAATATTTCATTTAAAAAGTTTAGTTGTAGTTTGGGTCGGACTCCATGTACTTAGTACCAACCACCTCCCAAATACATCTTATATGTACTATGTCATATAATACGTCTTGAATCTCGGCCTTGAAATATTAGGTGGTTAAAAAATTTGTTGTTAAAGAATCCGAACTTCAAAGGGTGATAATCCTTGGAGAGGAAAAGTCCATACTCCATATTTTGTGAAAATTACCTTATGCTTACATTGTGTACATTAGGATATATTACGTTTTAGTTACAAAAAGTTATGTATTTTGGATAATTTTACATAACTTACCATTTTATATAAGTATTTTTAAGTGTAAATTTTTTAGGCCCATTAGTGTAACATCCTGATTTTTATCCTAATTGAAGAAATGTTGAACTGGGGGAAATCAGTAAAGAAAGAACCAGTTATGGAGTATGGCTATAGTGCCATGCAGTTGTGACATCTGTCACAATAGTACCAATGGTACTGAAGGTATGGTAGTCTCGGCTATAGTGTCATGTGATTGTGACATATGTCACAATAGCAACGGCATTACATAGTGGTTGGTCGTCCCAACGAATGTGCCATGTAATTATGACAATGGGGTGGCACCCGTAATTTTTGGGTAAGCACAATTTCAAGTTAGTGTAGAAATCGATATTTTACGAGTGATAGAGGAAATAGGATTTTTGGGCTTAAATCCTAGATTTTATGGTCTTGTTGGATGAAGAATTCAAATACGAGTCCAACGGTTCTTTCCGGAGCAAAAACGGAGCTAAAACGAAGAAGTTATGACCAAAACAATTTTTGGTACATTTTGTGTTATAGTGCCCGCGATTGTGACACTGTCACTATAGCATGTCACAATCGCCATAAGCCAAAAACTCTCGGTACATTTTGTGCTATAGTGCCCGCGATTGTGACACTGTCATTATAGCATGTCACAATCGCCATAAGCCAAAAACTCTCGGTACATTTTGTGCTATAGTGCCCGCGATTGTGACACTGTCACTATAGCATGTCACAATCGCCATAAGCCAAAAACTCTCGCTACATTTTGTGCTATAGTGCCCGCGATTGTGACACTGTCACTATAGCATGTCACAATCGTCGTAAGCCAAAAACTCTCGGTACATTCTGTGTTATAGTGCCCACGATTGTGACACTGTTACAATCGCATGTCACAATCGCACACGGGCATCTGAGCCTTAAAATGCGATTTTCAACCCTATTTCACTCCTCATTTCTCCCATTTCATCCCTTTTTCTCCCAAACCGAAACCCTAAGCCTCCAAAGTCGATTTTGAGCTATTTAGCCACAAGATTCGAGATTTGCAAGTGATTTTCTTCATCTTTCTCCCATTTTGTGACATTTCTACATTTCTAGAGTTTTACCCAACCCTCTCCTAAACATTTCCCTTTCTTTGGATGAAATGAAGATCGAAGCTCACTTTGGTAACACTTGAAGGGTTTGTTGGTGGATTCATTTGGTGGTTGAGGTAACCTTCTCTTCTCTTCATTTTGGAAATTAGGGTTTCGATTTATTGGTGGTTTTGGATGTAATACGTTGGGGGAAATGATTCTAAGTGTTTGGGGATAAACGTTTATGGTTGGAAACTTGTGGATCTACGTTTTGGAGGATTTGGCTTGAAGATTAAAGTTTTTTCAAAGGAGCTCAAATTGGGGAAAATCTAGATTTAGCCTAAATCTAGCAAGGTGAGTTCACGTTGATTTGTGAAAACGTTGTACATGCTAAAATGTCATTTTTAAAAGTGATTATGTGTTTACATGAAAAATAATTATTCTTTGTGGAACTATTTGGTGGGTTTTGATTATGAAAGTGTTATTTTCGGATACCATGTTATCCATATATTATTGTTGTTTAAGATTTTGGACCAGTAATGACGACGTATGACTTTAATATTGGATCTCCTCCACATATGTTAAGGTTGAACGGAGAGTTACTTCCCCGTTATTCGGTGTTTGAGTTTTATTGAGAACTTTATCCCATGCGAGTTTTCTTTTAGAGTACTACTTTATATTGAATTGCAACAAGTGGGAATTTGTGGAATTGTGACATTTTGGTCATAACCTTGTTTGTGGGATTTGATCTTTGGAAATGAAAGTTTTGGTACCATTTGATTGATTTGATGCCGTTGAGCTTTATTGAGTTTTATGGAAATTTTGTCAGGTAATTTGGAGTTTGTTTTACGACGTTATGTGTCGTGTGGGTACAACTTCGAAATACGAATACTTTAATTATTATGTGCGTTAATTTACGGGTTTTAGTGGGTATTTTGTCTCATGTGAGTTTTGTCGGAAAATATTATTTTATGGCATAGCAACCAAAAGGAGTAACTTTTATGGATTAGGTGTCACATGGTTTTCTCTCTTGAGACTTGTGTTAGCACATTACGTAACAACTTGTTTAGCGTACAAATTGATTTATACGTGGCGTGAGTGATGAATTTAAGAGCATTATGACAGTTTGTCTTAATGTTTTGCTTTATGAGCTTTCAATTGATTGGGTCTTTCGTTGTCATTTCATGCAGATGCATTAAATCGATTTATTGGTATGCATAGCATTGTAGCCACTATTTTTGAAGTTTTAATGTGCATCGTTTGAGCAACTTAAAATTTGGAGTCGATTTAATGTTACGTGTCAACCAAGCTACATACACTTACTGTTTTCTTAAGTTCTGAAAAAACACATTAATGTGTGTGAGTTTCGTCAGAAGATTTTAATTCCATGTCATTATATGGCTAAATGAGAAAATTTTGAAATTTGATTTAGTGAATTTCCTCTTTTGAAATTTCGTATGAACTATCTGTTACATGTTATTTTATTTCAAGAAAACTACTACGAGAGTGTTACAAGTTTGCATGCATATTATGATTTGAGATTCTGTCACGATATTTTACCCGAAATCTTCAAAGAATGAAAGCATGTTGTTATTTTGGCTTTAAATTTGGAACCGCCGCAAATCATTTTATATTCTAACCAAGGTGTATTTATGGATCGTTTCACCGTTTTTGTGAAATAAACTGACGCGTGCGAATTTTGGTGGTGAATTTTGTTCCATGTCATTTTATGGTTAAAATGAAATTTTTTGGAGTTGGATGTCGTTTAAACTTCTTTTTGAAGTACGTACAACCCTTTTTGTTGCACACTATTTTAATGCAGGAAATTAATTTACGTTCATGGCATGAATAAATCTGTACTAGGACCGTAGTGGTTCACTTTAAAAGTTTGTTAAGCATACTTATACATTTGCTAGTAAAGCGAGTAGTGCTCGAGTAATTTTCAAATGATTTTCATATATTGGACGAGTGTGCCCATTTTGCACAACTCTTGAATAAGTGGTAGTGGATTTTATAAGTACAATTTATTGTTATAAAATAATTCGTGTTGAAAATAATCTTATGAAATTTTCGATTGGCATAATTGTCGAGTCGGTCACTTGAAAAACCTTGAACTCTTTAGGCTTTGGAAGGTTAAACAACACTGGTTAAGAGTGATGACGTGTAAAACCTTTCTAGTAGAAGGTTGGGTTTCCCGATGCGTGATATTACTGTAGGCCGAATGGTATCGGTTGCAGAGTCGATGTACTTTTTGTATCTGACGGGTGAGGCTCGTGGTATCTTCTGTTAATGCTTGTGGTAAAATGTTCGTTTCAGCAACCTTGTTTGGTGGTTAGTCTTGATGGACGAAATTCGTGTACGAGGTTTTGTAGTAATATGAATCTTGGTAGAGTGGTTAGGTGTCAACTTCGGATTTTGAGGCCATTAACCGTTAGTGTATTTGGAGTATTGTAGTCCAATCTCAAAGGATAACGGTATCGATTGTAGCAATTTTAAGAAATTCAGATTGTGATAAGTAGATTTAGAGGGATGACTTTCCTTGAATGGTAAACGAATTTTTCGTTTGTATGATAGGTAATTGGGCATATTCTTGGAGTTGTATAATCTTTGGATCGAGGACAACCGTCTGTTTTGGAGTCTGATAGTACCCATTAGAGCTAGGTGACAGGTTAATACTGGGAACAGTTGAACTTGGGAATTTGTTGTTGTTTTCAGTAGTGATCGTACTTTGGGATAACTGGAGAAAGAGTTTATAAGCGTGTAGATTCTGGACCGATTGGAAGTCGGGATCTGTCGTTTGGGATGTATGGATCACTTAAGGTTGGGAGGCAACCAAGGTCTTGTGGTTAGAATCTACACTCGGAAGTTAAGCATTTACTCGGATATAAGTGTAATGTGCCTGAGCGGACATTCATTGTGAGTATCAACATGAAGGTTTGTCGTAACAGTGTTGTCAAAAGGAAAATTTGAATTTTAGTTGGAAGCCGAGGGAACATGAAAAGCGTTGGGAGTAGTAACGTGTGATTGTATGGGAACTAGATTTCGAGGACGAAATCTCTTTTAAGGTTGGGAGGATTGTAACACCCTGATTTTTAACCTAATTGAAGAAATGTTGAACTAGGGGGAAATCAGTAAAGAAAGAACCAATTATGGAGTATGGCTATAGTGCCATGCAGTTGTGACATCTGTCACAATAGCACCAATGGTACTGAAGGTATGGTAGTCTCGGCTATATTGCCATGTGATTGTGACATATGTCACAATAGCAACGGCATTACATAGTGGTTGGTCGTCCCAACGAATGTGCCATGTAATTATGACAATGGGGTGGCACCCGTAATTTTTGGGTAAACACAATTTCAAGTTAGTGTAGAAATCGATCTTTTACGAGAGATAGAGGAAATAGGATTTTGGGCTTAAATCCTAGATTTTATGGTCTTGTTGGATGAAGAATTCAAATACGAGTCCAACGGTTTTTTCCGGAGCAAAAACGGAGCTAAAACGAAGAAGTTATGACCAAAACAATTTTCGGTACATTTTGTGCTATAGTGCCCGCGATTGTGACACTGTCATTATAGCATGTCACAATCGCCATAAGCCAAAAACTCTCGGTACATTTTGTGCTATAGTGCCCGCGATTGTGACACTGTCACTATAGCATGTCACAATCGCCATAAGCCAAAAACTCTCGGTACATTTTGTGCTATAGTGCCCGCGATTGTGACACTGTCACTATAGCATGTCACAATTGTCGTAAGCCAAAAACTCTCGGTACATTCTGTGTTATAGTGCCCACGATTGTGACACTGTTACAATCGCATGTCACAATCGCACACGGGCATCTGAGCCTTAAAATGCGATTTTCAACCCTATTTCACTCCTCACTTCTCCCATTTCATCCCTTTTTTCTCCCAAACCGAACCCCTAAGCCTCCAAAGTCGATTTTGAGCTATTTAGCCACAAGATTCGAGATTTGCAAGTGATTTTCTTCATTTTTCTCCCATTTTGTGACATTTCTACATTTCTAGAGTTTTACCCAACCCTCTCCTAAACCTTTCCCTTTCTTTGGATGAAATGAAGATCGAAGCTCACTTTGGTAATACTTGAAGGGTTTGTTGGTGGATTCATTTGGTGGTTGAGGTAACCTTCTCTTCTCTTCATTTTGGAAATTAGGGTTTCGATTTATTGGTGGTTTTGGATGTAATACGTTGGGGGAAATGATTCTAAGTGTTTGGGGATAAACGTTTATGGTTGGAAACTTGTGGATCTACGTTTTGGAGGATTTGGCTTGAAGATTAAAGTTTCTTCAAAGGAGCTCAAATTGGGGAAAATCTAGATTTAGCCTAAATCTAGCAAGGTGAGTTCAAGTTGATTTGTGAAAACGTTGTACATGCTAAAATGTCATTTTTAAAAGTGATTATGTGTTTACATGAAAAATAATTATTCTTTGTGGAACTATTTGGTGGGTTTTGATTATGAAAGTGTTTAACTTTATAAAATCTTATAAAACACCCATTTTTGGGATTTTGGACACTTTGTTAAGTAAATCATGATTGAACGTGTTTATTTAACTTATTTTCACAAATGGAGGTTGTTGGGTAAAAACGTGCTTTTAGTGTCGTCTTGATTATGCACAAAGTATGATACAGTACGTTTTGGAAAACACAAATGTGTGAGTTGTTGGAGTTTGGTCAATCTCGACTTTATGAACATTTGTGAATTGTAAATCTTTTAGATTTGGGCCGATGGCCAATTGTGTTGTATGAGTCAAAGTTTTGAGTAGAGATAATTTTTGGTTTATATAACCGTATGGGCTCGTGTAGTTAGCCAAACATTGTTTGGCCTTTTTAGGCTTGAATCATACTCAAATGAGTCTCGGGCCTTTTGCCCAGTTTTAATAACTCGAGATGGAGCTTTGGTTGTGTACGCATTTACTTGCATCTTATTTGGAGGTTACATGTTTTGAATGCATTAGTTCATTCGTTTTGAGTCATGTAACGTTTTAGACTGTAATGCATTGGATCCATATGCATGTAAGTCAGTCATATTTAATAAGTGATGAGTCTTAATAATCTCACTTTGGGGCTTATGCCGAACTATCATTGTTGATGTCTCGTTCCCTTTATGTATGAGGAGTGGACTATTGGAACGCACGGTTATATGTGATAGGCCGTTTGGGGCCACTAGCGAGTAGGCAATAGGGGACATTGGAGTCCTTAAGGTGTAACTCGTCTAGACTGGATAGACAATGTGGTCCCATAAGTCCTTGAGGTGTAACTCGACGGAGTAGGCAATAAAGGCAATGTATATGGTTTGAGGTTGTGATGTCTTTATGGCATGGGAACTAAAACCGGGACTTGAGGTGTAATCCAGTAACATCATAAGTGACCTAACTTTGTGTGCCCGTCACTTTCGATGGAACCGGGTCTCCCCCGTCACCGAAAGATGTTGTTTTTAGGTATTTGCTTTTATCCATATTTTCGGTGACACATTTTATTTATATGAAATGTTTTTCATGGTTTATTGGCGGAGTACTATGTCTCATCCTTATTGGATGTTGTAAATATTGGAGTTTTATTCACGTTTATATTACTTGGGATATTTAACGTCAAAACACATTTTGAGTGAGTTGTGGAGTATGTTTATTTGTGTTGGTAAAATGAGTTGTTTACATAATCAATATAAATTCATTTTGGGAAATTATGTTTTCAAGCTACATCCTCCTCGATTATTGATTTACGCAATCATGATAAAACTCTTGAACTCACTAGGCGTTAGTCTAACCTTTTTATTTGTCGGCATGTGCAACAGGTTCAGGTTAGGATTAATTCTAGTGACACTGTGAAGAGTTGAGTGCTAGTAGGTGTGCTCGAGGTGTGAAGTGCTTAATTAAGTTTTCCGCATTTATTTTGGGAGTAGCAGCTTGTCATTGTGTTGGGTAATACCCGACTTTATTTGGTCTTATTGTATGACTTAGATATGGATAATGTTGGAGTTGTGGCGTTTTAAATTTTGAGGTGATTTCAAGGATGGTTCGTAGTAAGAATTTCATCTTCCTTTTTCTATTTAATCGAAGTTTTTATTTAGTTGCTTTTCCAATTTTGAGGGTGTTACAATTAGCCTGTTGGCAAGCCTGACCTGCTTATAGGACGGGTATGGGTAAGTTCTCAAGCCCGTAAAAACAGGCTTGGGTTTGCTATATTAAGCCCGTTGCAGAAGAAAAATATGTAAGGCTCGACCCATTGTCCGCCCAAGCCCGTAAATGATCACCTCTAGTAAGAGTTGCCACACTCAGTTACCGGGTTAGACTTTCGGTATTTGTCATCGCTCTTACCAGGTAAGATTTTATTTCTTTGTCATTTTTATCTAATAATTAGGGGTGCTCAAAAACCCGACCAACCCGATCAACCCAACCCAACCCGATGTGAAATAACTCAACCCGAAGCAACCCGATGTCCAATCGAGTTGTAAATCCTCAAACCGTATGTATTGGGTTGATATCGGGTTAGGAGAATTTGAACTCAACCCAACCCGATGAACCCGATATATATATATATATATATATACACATGTGTGTGTGAAGGAGTTATATAGAGATGGATAAGAGATTGAATATATATATATAGTAAATGCTAACATATATATGCAAATTGAGAAAAATAGTTGATGGTGATATATTTAAAATTTTACGAAATATGCAAGTCGGAGACGTCAAGTTATTTGATCATGTTTGGTTTAAACATTTTTATATGTAGTATCTATATATTGTGTGAATTATCGGTTGTATTTTAAATACATGTTTCCTTTATTTTTATGTTTCTAATTTTGATTTTACCTTGTTTAAACACAACCCGACCAACCCGATCAACCCGAAAACCCACGGTTACCAAAAAAAACTATCTATAATACTAGCATATCGATTTAAATGTTTAATTCTTAGGTGTGTTTGGGACTAATTTTCTCCCATTTAAACCAAGTTCCAACAATTCTAAGTGCATAAAAATCACGAGCACCATGTTTCTTGAGTAAAATTAATATTGATCTAATATTAATAATATGTATACACACATAGGGTGATAATCATTTGAAAATAGCCAATGCATAGCAAAACGATATGTTATAAGTAGCTAAATATGAAAACAAAAAGAGTAAATTACGATCGTCCATGTGCTTTATAAAGTTTTGGTCTCCGTTACCCGATTTTTTTAAAGTAGATCATACACTATGTGGTTTCAACTTTGTTATGATTTTCAAACATGATTACATGTGACACAAACACTTAATCATAAATAATTAAACACGTCCAAAAGACACACAAGTAACTTATCAAGTGCTCGTAAATAGGGATGAGATCGGGATCGGACCGGTACGAAACCGAATGGTACGAATTGTTTTGGGACTAAAAAGTAGGACCGAAAACCGAACCGTATGTACCGGTTCGGTTTCGGTCTCGGGACGGGAAAATCGGTACTAGAACCACTTAGGACCGAAAATATGAAAATGTATCAAATGAATATCAAAACCAATCTCAAAGCAAAATATTTGTATAAATTTTCAAATGTGTATTAAAACCAATCCCAAACATCAAAAGTTCAAAGCTCATCAAAAGTTCAACAATTTTCGGAATTCTTTTAGACGTTTTCTTTTCCATTTTGTTCGTTTCGGAGATGATATATCTTGATTAGAGAAATATAAGGTTAGTTTATTTAGGAGATATATGCTACTTAAGAATTTTATAAAAACATTGTCTATTAATAATCTGGTTCGGTTTCGAGATTTTTCGGGAAAATCCCGGTCCCGAATCCCGATTTTGTCGAATACTTGGAACCGAAAACCGGACCGATTGCATGGTGCTGGTTCGGGTTCGGTACAGTACCGGTTCGGTCCTGGTTCGATTCGTGAAAATGGTACTCGACGTTCATCCCTACGCAATTCTGGAAATTCTCGTTTTCTAACATATTTATTTAAACCTAACTCTTTTAATATTATCTTAATACACTTTTACCCTTTAGAAATCACCAATTTTATGATGTTTAATAAATGAGCCATTTCATTATTTTGATTTTTGACTACATTTGCGGTCAAAATTAAAATCTTTGTGATCGTGGCGGGACAATGGGTCCACATAAAGGCTGATCACAATCGGATCCTATCCCGGATACGGGGCAACTAATATGGATATGAGTAAGTTACATTTTCGTCCCTATGGTTTACTAAAGTTTACGGATTTCGTCCCTATGGTTTTGAAATTTCGATTTTCATCCCTATAATTTGTAATTCATTCCTATTTTCATTCCTGAGACCAAAACACTATTTTTAAATATGAAAGACTAAAATATAAATAAATTGTAAACCATAGGAATGATGATAGAAATAAAATTAAAATTATAAAGATGAAAAATGTGATGAATTACACACCATAGATAGGGCTGACAACGGGTAGGGTATGGGTAGGGCAAGGATTAATCCGTTATTCAATTCATTTAAAATAACGGATAACGAAACGGGTAATTATCCATATCATACTCTACCCATTAAACTAACGGGTAACGAAACAGGTAATGGATAAATGGTAAAACAATTTTATAATTCTAATAGTATAATATTATAAAAAACTATATAAAAATTGTAAGACTAACAATTTTCATTATATTAATTTTCTTGAACATGTCTTATACTCATTTAATCATCATGAAATCTTTTAGTTGATAAAAAAATTAACGTACACATTAATATACGACAACTTTATAAAGAAATATCAATAAATAACTTAATATAATTATGCACACGTACATATACACTAATATTTAATTATATATATATATGTATAATATCGTAGCGGGTAACGGGTAATGGATAACGGAAAACCGTTTATCCATACCCCATCCACTAAAATTTCGAGTAAACGGGTAATGGATAAGTGGATAAATGGATAAATTTTTCTTTATCCATACATTTATCCAATGGGTCGAAACATAACGGGTAACAGGTTTACCCTTACCCATTGTCAGTCCTAAGACCATAGAAATGAAAATCACAATTTCAAAACCATAAGGATGAAAATAGAAATTTTCAACAAACCACAGGGACTAAAAATGTAATTTACTCAAAAGGATATATCATATATATAATGTTAATGGCTTTCTTTCATTTTTCCATAAGTTGATCAGAGTGGCGTAGAACTCTGCTGAAACAGAGTTGCCTTGTTTTCAAATAACGATCAGACGCAAGCGACACAGGATTCTTCGTTCCATGGATATGTCATCGGAAAACGATGAACAGAGAATCATGGAAGGTTGGCTGTATCTCATTCGCTCCAATAAATTTGGATTTCAGTACTCACGGAAACGATACTACGTTCTTCAAAACCGCCATCTCAAAAGTTTCAGTTCCGTCTCACATTCCCTCAGTAAGGTCCGATTTCTCGTTATCTAAATCCACGTTTTTGTGTTTTTTGTGTGTTTGAGAGTTTTGTTTTCAAATTGGATTCTCGGAGGCGCGAACAAATTGAATCGCTCTAGTAGAAGATAGTAAGAGATGAATCAAATTAGAAGCATATAATCGATTAGGTATATGTATATACATGAATGTAGGATCCTTATGCTAATTTCTATGTGGTTTTGCTTTTTGTTGATTTTTTTTTATTAATTTGGTTTTTCCTCCGGAATTAGAACAAAAATACTAGTCAATCTTAGTTGCTAAAATACCTCTCACACAAATTCCTTGAGAGTTTCTTTGTGCATTTACATAAACAATTGAATGATTGACTTTCATATCTGCAAACTCAGATTCTCCTAAAGCTGTGTTGTTGTAACCAGTACGCAACAGAGGGAGTACTTTTCTGTTTATTGGGGGATATATTTGCTTTATGTTTCTTCCGTTTCTAGGTGAAACGATCTCTCTCTTTTTGTTAGTTTGCTACACTGAACACGGCCAGAGCCATTATGTTGCACATGGACAACACTGGCTTGCCATGAATTATTATTGATATCGTGTTCAATTCCAGAATTATTAACGTTGGTACAATTTTTTCATATATATTGAGAACCTGTAGAATGGTAGATGAATTCGGATTCATATGTATTCGTTGTTAGATGTTTGAATATCTATCGTTCAAATTATGAGAAATTACAAGAATATATAACAAAAACTGATTGTTGATGAGAGATTGAAATTTGAAAATAAACCAAAACCCTGCGTTAAGTATTCGATGTTAAATTAAACCCTAAATTTCTAACTCCCAACCATATATTGACCTTTTAATTAGACCTATTTTAGAAATAAAAAGAGGTAGCAACTGAAAATTTGGTGGTAAACAGAATTATTTTTACAGAATATGACTCACTACCCTTTGGCCTCCTCCCCATTGTCGAATGAATCAATATTTATGACAATGATATTAGCCAACAGATAATGTTTGACTTGGAAATATTTCAAAGAAGGAGATGACCCAAGTCCCAAAAAGATCCTTGCAATTTCATATGAGAAATAGTATATAAAGGTGTACAAAATGCTGTACTGAAGTATTACTATTTACAAATTGCAACTATGAAGGTTATGTATATATGTGCGCCACGGCTAAAATACTAAACTCTACTGTGTGTTGCTTCTAATTCTGAAAGAATCATAGTAACCCATAGACTGCTTAAAATATTTTTGCTGCATAAAAGATGAATGTGAATTTCTACATATGATATTAGTGTTAGTAAATTTAAACATTAAATGAATCTAACAGTTAATGAATATATATGGTAGTTCAAGTTCCGTTCGCTGACAGTATTCATGAACTATGATAAATTTAGACATTTGTTTAAGTCAAGTTATTTTAAGTCGCCGAACCTAAGGGACCCACACTCTGGTTGTGATCTGTCTGATTCACCAACTGGCCTACCTATTTGATTGAATCGTCCAAATATGTCTATTTGTTGTTTTACTTTGTTCATGTTGTTTAACTGGTTGATTTTTATTATAGGCACATGTTTACCTTCTCTAGTTTCATTCTAAATCAAGTGGAATTTGGTTTCTTGTTTCAGGATCCTGCTAGAAGTGCAATTGTAAATTCCTGTATTTGTGTAATGGATAATGGGAGAAAGAACATTCGAGGAAAGGTATTTAGTATTTTATGTATGTTCAATATATGTCTCCTTAGGCCATCCGTACCCGGCTCGGGATGAGCTCGGGATGGCCTGCGGTATCAGCGGGAATGGGCTACGGCCCTTGCGGTATCAGCGGTGCGGGATGGGATGCGGGTTCCCCATCCCGTTTCATCCCGAAGAAAATGTGAGGAGGAGAGGTGGGTCCCAGGTGAGAAATGAGAGGGAGTGGGTTAGGGAATGGGGTAAGGGTGTTTAGGGATTGAGTGAGGGTTAGGAGAAAAGCTGATGTGGCGCTGACGTGGAGCTTGAAAGATTGAAAGATTGAGTGTTGGGGTACTGATGGCCTTAGACAGTGGAGCATGGATTCAGGGGTGGACCTACGAAGCGTAGGGGTGCATGGGCCCCCGCTCAATCGTCCCGTCGTAACAGAATTCTTTTTACAGGCTGTAAATGCATGTGCACCCGCTTAATTTTGAAGGGTGCTCTTATATCTTTTTAAAACCAAACTTGGCCTGAAATCTGAAGTAGTTGAATGTTTGGGCGCTATTTGTCTTTCCTGAGGTCATTGGTTCAGTTCTTGTTTGCAACAAAATTCTAGTTTTTCACTTTCTAAAATTCACAGCTACTTAAAAAGGCAAAAGAAATATACAACTGAAAGTATTGAACTCAAGACCTGAACCATAGATTGATGAAGACTTACCAATCAACTACTATTATTTTTGACTTACATTTGTCCCCATCTTACTTCTATTTATGCCCTTTTTTATCTTAATCTTTTTCCTTCCAATTTACCCATTAACCTTAAAGTTGTTTTTTTGTCTCATTTTAACGACAACATATGTTTATATGAAATAAATTGAACAAGAAATAAAGTTAATCACATTTAACAATTAATACTTTGTATAAGTTTTTATTCTTTTGAAAATCTTGATGATACTTGAAAATCGGTGGTTATTATTCCTCTGTACATGATGTCATCAAACATGTTTATGTAATTAATTGATAAAATTATATTATGTTGTTGCATTTGTGGCTCATTGCGAAACCAACCTAAAAACCAAAAAAAAATCCACCGTAAAGGTGGAATTCGGCCAAAAACACATGAGCGTAAGACGTAGTCTTGCGTCTTGCTCAAAAAGTCAAGGTCGATTTCATTTGTAAAAATGTATTGTCTCAAATTGACACAATTGAATTTACCCCGGGTCAAACCATGTTGACTTTTCCTTGGCTTAAACCGCGAGTTTACATGCCTTTGATCGATCTTAAAGGTGCACCCACTCAGAGAAGTTCTTGGGTCCACCACTGCATGGAACGATTCCACAACCTTGTACATTTCTTATGGGTTTCACTGTTAGCCAACTCTAACTAGTTCTGGAATAGAAGTCTTGAATCTTGTCGGTCTAGTTTGCTACACCTTGCAGATTGTATTACCACTGATGTCTAATTGCAGGTCTTCTCTATTTTCACACTTTCTGGAATTTCTAGCACCAGTAGTTGTGTGAAGGTAAATAGAGTCCATAACTTTATTTCTAAAAAGCATACACATGCTAAAATCCTAATTGTTAGTCGATAGTTAGGAGCAAGAAATCCTGAAGAAGCTGCAAGATGGGTCGAAGCCTTCCAGAAATTATCTCGAAAGGTGTAAACTGCTTAACATTTAAAACTTGCAACTAATTACTATTGCGAATGACTAACATCTTCCATTAATTATAGATGAACCAAAATCCAGAAGATATGTTGGATTGTGCTAAATTTGAACAACAGCATTCAAGGTAAATTAATAAAATAGTAGCTTCATGATTACACTCACTTGTTTTCTACTCCAATTTTTACTAGCTTTGGATGTTCCATTGGCAATTGATATTTTGTTAGTATGGTTTTACTATTTGGAATCTTAGCATGGTTTGATGCTATTGCAGGTCAAACAATTCTGGTAGAGTGCATGATACAAACTCTGTTGATAACCACTTCTCTTTAGCCTCAATTACAGATCCCATAACTGCTGACCTGTCATCTTACTGGACAATTTTTGGCTGTCACAATGGTAAACATTAAAAAAAATCTAAATTGTTTCTCATCATCTCTAAGTTTTCATGCTTAGAAGTCTGTTTCTTGCTTCAGGTCTCAGACTATTTAAAGAGGCAAGAAATCAAGAAAACCAAAAAAAGGTTGGTCAGCATGTGAATTTCTATTAGCCCCCCAACCCCACATATACACATCCCCTAAGGTTCAATTTTCTGTGTAGCAGAGGAATGGTTATCCTGCAATGGCAGCCATGAGTGTTATCGATGGACCCCCAGAGGCCGTTTTTCAGATACTTATGTCTTTTGGTTCTTCAAGATCAGAGTAAGTGTGGGGTGTTTTTTTTTCCTTTAGATCTTGGTCTTTATTTTCGTACAATATTTGACAATCTGAATACTTTTGACTCATCAATGATCAATCTCGTTCAACCTTTTGGAGACCACTATGAATCATATAATTATATTTTGTCTGCCTAGAACAATCTTTCTTTGATCGGTTATATCATTTCTCTCCCTCCTCTTTGTGGGTTTCTTTGTTTCTACTCGCATCAAGTATAATCAATAATGTATGGTAAATAGATTTTCAAACCGGCCAACTTAATCGAAAGCGTGGTTATTAATGTATAATTATAACCTGTTGCCTTGCAGGTGGGACTTCTGTTTCCAGAAGGGTAGTGTGATTGAAAGTATAGATGATCACACTGATATTGTTCATAAGCTTCTAAATGATGATTGGTTACCTAGGTACAATTTATACCTCCAGTTATTTGTAGTCTTTATCTTTCCCTGGTTATATATGACCACAATTAATCCATTTATTTCCCTTTATAATTACTTTCCAGGGGTATGAAACGCAGTGATTTATTGTTGCAGCGCTGCTGGAGGAGGGACGACGATGGAACATACAGTATGAAATTTTTTGTTTAAACACCCCACGTACTCTCCAGATAATTTATTTACCAGAAATAACGTCTTTTTTTCCCTACTTCTTTTTGCAGCTATTAGCTACCTTTCTGTAGTTAACAAAAAGTGTCCCCCTCAGAAAAGCTACATCCGTGCCTGCCTTAAAAGTAATGTATGATGAAATTTTACAATTGACAGCAAACAAACATTGTGGTTTATCCTAACAAAGTTTCTTGTATAACTTGACATCTTTGATCATTCTAGACTCATACGAAAGAAACGTATGGGAATACCTGAATTAAAGACAGCTCTGATACTTTCTTTTCTTCAGGTGGAGGGTATGTGATATCACCTGTGGATCAACCTAAGCAGTCAGTTGTGAGACACATGCTTGATATCGATTGGAAACTTTGGAATTCTTATCTACAAAAGTCTTCTGCTCAATCTCTCTCGGTTCACATGCTTGGGAGACTTGCTGGTTTGCTTCTTTACATGATTATTGTGTTTGGGTCAGGTACATGGGAAAACCGTAAAAAATAAAAATAAAATAAAAAAACTAAGGAACACTCATCCGGACGGTATTCACATGTGCATACAAATAATTTGTAACATGCACACGGGTATAATGCATGTGTGCGTATAAAACAAAAAACAGCTTCAATTACTTGTATGCACATGTGAATACCGACCAGATGAACGATTATCCGGGTGTTCCTCAGTTTTTCATTTTTTTGGGTTTCCCTGAACCTTCCTCTGTTTATGTTTTTGTTTTAATCATACTGCCACCTTATGTATAAATCAATGTTTCCGTCTATATATATGTAGCTTTGAGAGAATTCTTCAAAACAAACTCAGCCAATTACTTATCTGAGTTCTCGTCGCAAGAGCCAAAGAGAAACAGTTTGCTGCATCAAAGTGAAACTTCCATGAGCATTGCAGCTCAAATAAATGAAAATGGAGAATCTAACGAGGATGTGGAATGCGCATCGTCAAAAGTTTCTTCAGATTGCTTGGGACTTGTAGAGATGGATGATGAATCTGATGAATACTTTGATCTTCCAGAACCTTCTGTTGATAATCAATCTGAAAGTAGCTGTGCTGCTGGCTTTCGTCCCGAAATTTACTCTCAGGTGTTAGTGGTGGTACATGATCTTTCTGTCAACATGAATCGTGGTCCCATGTTTGGTGCGACATTTAGATTGAGACAGGACACAGGTGGAAAATAAGGGATATCTGACAAAATTGGTAATTACTAAGCTACCCATTCCAAATTAAAACCCTAAAACTTTACATAATTCGTTCACTCATCTACCTTACTCTCGTCCATCCAATCCTGTCCAATCCCATCTGCGTACCAAACCTGAGAAAACAAACAAAGAAATACGTAAACTGCTAAATTTCTTGGTCTTGAATTTTCAGGACACGTGTCACGACAAGGCTTGCACTCCACCTTCTAACTTTTTGGTGAAAAAGTTGAACGAATATACGGGCAAGTCCACTTATCACTGTTAAGAATTGCATGCAGAATGGTGACAGCTTTAGAGTGTATTCTATAGAGTTGGGTTTCGGTGAGAAGTTGAGGTTCGTTAGAAGTGGTTATCAACCGTTGGATGAGAAATGGACGCACATTAGGATGAGATGCACCTAGATAAGATGCATCGAAATGCACCGGATCAATTCCCTTCTAAGCCGCAATTCATGGGTGGGCATGAGATTAAAAGTAATCAACGGTTCAGATCCACTTTCACGCTTCTCACGTTAACCTCAACTTCTCACACAATCCTTCGTTGTATTCTATATTAGTCACATGAGTTAGCTTTAGATTATGTTCTTATGCAGTGCATAGAAAGGGATGTGCAGACTTAGAGGAGATGGTTTGGGAAAATGGTGTCTTATGTAACTACAAACTCACTCTTCCTGAAGATCGAACCGGTAATCTTCCCAACAGTTGGTCAGTTCCAGAACCTTCTTTGTTTCAAATTCGGGGAGAAACTTATTTTCAAGACCGTAAGAAGGTTACTCTTCAGCCACATCTTTATTCCTTTTTTTCTGGAAAATTTCGGCGATTCTATTCACTAAATTTCACCTATGATGTTGGTTTTTTATATCATTTTTTTTCATGTTGTTTTTTCCAGATTACGGCAAAAAGCACATTGATGCAAACTGTTGCTGTGGACTGGCTGAGATCAGATAAGCGGGAAGATCATCTTGCTGCCCGGCCAGGGAGCATCGTTCAGGTTGGCCGCATTTCTTATACTTGTCATGTTATTAACTCGTGACATAGGATGAGTGTCCATATGGTCTGGGAAAAAGTTCACAAGATTTGTTCTGCAGAAATTCGCAGCTGATGGCCGCCCAGAATTCTTTGTCATTGTTAACTTTCAGGTAATTCTATATAATTATAAATCCTGTGAGGAAAAAAAATAAAGCTGAGAAGTGTAAGAAGGGATTTGGACCTTGATCACTTTCAATCTCAAAACAACTCATGAATTGCGTTTTAGAAGGGAAATGATCCGGTGCATCTCATTAGTGTTGATCTTCAATTGGGATTGTCCAAATCCTTTCTTACCCTTCTCATCATAACTTGCATTATCACCGGAACCCAACCCTTATGGGCGGGTCAGATTAAGTAGTCCACTCAGGAAACAATGGACCCTCTTTTGAAACAAGTCAAAGTGGACCTTGGTTAATTAGGTTGGGTTCGCTCTGTGGACCACAACACCCCATTTTTCCTTCACCTTACATATTTTTCTACTTTATTGCAAAAAAACAGCTTTCCAATAGCATCATTTTTTATGTCTGTAACATAAAATAACAAACCCATCAAAGAAATTGATTTTTTTTTAACAAATACATCATAAAGACAAAACTATATATACATCGAAATAATTTCTAACACGTATTTTCTCGAAAAAAACGTATCAAAACTAGTTAAATTGACATTGGTGCATTTAATTCTTCAGTTTCGTAATACTTTATTATATACATTCTATATAAAAAATGAAAATATGTACTTTTGAATGAAATTACAGTGTTCCAAAATGTTGAAGTCCCGGCTAAACTTGGGAGCCTTTATCCTCAATACATGTTGGAGTACCTCCATTCTCTCCACAAGGGGCTCTTTAAGAGGGTTTCACAGAGGGTTCCACATATTCTCACATGACATTAACGTCAAGGTCTACCGTTTTTAGGGACTCGACTCACTAGGACAATTTGTACCTGTCTAGGAATAAGAAGTTAAATGCTTTGACTTGTTTGGTAAATTCTTGTAAGAATTATCAACCCATTTGACCACTATTAGTAAATTTTCATTCGCAATTTCAACATAAACTTCAAAAAAATTCATGGGGTTAAATGGCCTTTTTTATTTTAATTCGGTTGATTTTGTCACGTCTAATATAAACAGTAGAGTCAATTGGCCTCAACAAGAGTGTAAGAGAGAAAGAGTGGTCTGAACTCAACTTATTTACTGTGATTTTTGTTATCAATCAGGTTCCAGGTTCAACAACTTATAATATTGCTTCTTACTATATGACAAGTACTCCTATGAAAGAACTGCCCTTGCTAGAGAAATTTATAGAAGGAGATGATGCTTTCAGAAATTCAAGGTTTAAACTTTTACCCCATATAACTAAGGTGAGTAGAGTTGCTTTTATGTGAACATACTCGCATCACGGAAGACCCCACTAGTACAAAATGTGACATATTACACATCTCATTTTACACGTTTTTAATAGGAACATTTTTACACGGTTGGAGTGTAAAAACCGCGTAAAAAGGTCTATCAAAAATTGTATCTTAAAAAATATTGTGTTTTAATTATTCATTTGGATTGCCAACTTTACTACTCTAGGGACCATGGATTCTCAAGCAAAGTGGAAGCAGAGCCAGCCTTGTGGGTCATATGCTTAAAGTTAACTATATCCGAGGGAAGAACTACATCGAGGTAAATTAACTAAGCTACTCAATTCACCCCTTTTTGCCTCGTTGTTCTTTTTTTTTGGAAAGGAAAACAGTAAAAAAAATTGTTCTTTAAAAATCAAGGATCGCTGAAACTTCAGAAAGAGTTGTACCCTCATTTACCTGAAACGGCTCTAAGTTGGCAACTAAACAAATAGAAAAATGATAACTAAAATTACACAAAAGAAACTCATCTAAGAGCTCTCCAAACAAATTCTTTAAAATGGAGAAAATAGATATTTTAGGCAAAAAAAAATTGAGAGGAATAATCCAGACAATTTTATAAAAGACGAAAAAACATACAAAAGGCAAGAGCCAGAATCCAGAGCCAAACAACAAAGCAAAAGAACTTGGTTACCACACCGTGCCAAGCCACAAGCAACCAAAATAAGCACAAGCTAATAGAGCAAAATAAACTACAAAACGGAATAGAAAGAAAAGCTCTCCAGAAGATGCTCCAAAACACGTCCGATCTCCACACCTTTGAAAGAAAATCAGCTCCCATCATGAACAATAGTCTTCTTTCTAGTCTTCCAAGCCTCACGAACCGTGATAGTATCCATGATTTCTTTGACAACTTGCCTATCCGAGCGCGCCACATTTGTGAACATACGACGGTTTCGTTCTTGCCACACATAGTAAACAGACGCAGATAAAGCCAACTTGTGAATTAGTTTCTTAATTTGGGGCAACTTGGCCATCCCCAAGGGCCATTAGGATTTTTAGGCAAATTTTTGCTCCAACAGATTATCCAAAATGGAGAACGCATGAGAGAAAGTGCGAAATTCTCCAAATTCGGAGAACTGCCCAAAAATATTACCATGAGACAGAAACATTTTTTTTATTATGTTTCCACCAATAAGAGACGTTGATGTTAAATGTTTATGAGAGAGAAATAATATTTTATTACATTTATAGGATATTTAACAATATAATTAATGTTGGATTTTTTTTTAGTTGAATGTCTTTTTTTTTAAGATTTTGAATTTTAACTCTCCATTTTAGAGATATTTTGAAGAATATGTTGGAAATGCTCTAATACATAAATCTGTAAACATTTTTCTTTCCACTGATCTCATTAGATGGCACTTATTTTAGTCCCTTTCTTTGTGAGACTCACTAAAAGAAAATTTGGAAGATTATGTACATTTATTATCTCACCAATTTTGAGAGATATCATAAGTAACTAGAAGTGGAGAAAAGTTGAGTTTGTTCCCAATATATCTATATTTATATGCTGCTGTTTTAAGTCATGCCATTTACATCTTATTGCTCGGTTATTTTAGATTGACATTGACATTGGATCATCGACACTTGCAAGGGGGCTGGCTAGCACAGCATTGAGTTGTTTCAGTAATTTGATATCTGAAACCGCGTTCGTTATACAGGTATACCCCCTCTATCCGTTACGGAACCCTTTTGAATTTGTCTGTTATACGAGGGGAGGTTTCTACATATATACACTAATCTTTTAAGGGTGCTCCGGGATTTTAGAAAAGACAAGGAACATCAACCAAAAACCGAAAAAAGTCTCTCTCGAAATCAACCAAAAAACTTTAAAATCCCCCAAAATTAATCAAACACTTAAAAAGTCCCTCGAAACATTGGAATTCAGCTAAAGATACATCGGACAACTTTACGGCCTTTAATCCACCTTAAAGGTGCACCCGCTTGGAAAAAATCATGGGTCCACCGCTGGATACCACGTTAGGATATGTGGAAATTCTTTTGAATAAAAGAGCCCTTATAGAAATAGGGTTGGGTTCCGGTGAGAAGCTGAGGTTAACGTGAGAAGCGTGAGAAGTGGTTATCAACCGTTGGATGAGAAATGAACGCACATTAGGATGAGATGCATCAGATCAATTCCCTTCTAAGCCGCAACTCATGGGAGGGCATTTGATTACAAGTGATAAATGGTTTATGGTTCAGATCCACTTCTTACGCTTCTCACGTTAACCTCAATTTCTCACACGATCATTCGCCTATTTCTTGAAATATGGGTGGTTTCTACATATATACAAGATTGATGATCTGATAGGTAGTTACCCTTGTGTTATCTTAAAACATGTACTTGGTGTGTGAGGAGGACCACTCAAAACGCGAACGTAACACACAATAATATCTGAGTGCTTATTGCACATATTATACGCATGCTTTCTTGATATGTTAGTATTATAAAATTATGCAGGCAAACACGCCGGATGAGCTTCCGGAGCATCTTTATGGTGCTTCTCGTCTGAACTATCTTGACGTCTCTAAAGCATGTTGGGCAAACTCGTGATCCAAATCCTACTGGTTCTTGGCTCCTCAACCCGAAGGGTGTTGCATTACACGATAAACAATCACGATAAAAATATCAGACTTATCATTGCATTAAAATTCCAAATTGGAAGCTAGAGACCACTTAAAACTTGTAGATTGCATGGAATAAATAGGTGCTAAATAACAAGGTAGAATGATCAATTGTGTGGGATTTGCCAATGTAACCCTTGGTTTTGGTACCACTTGTGACTTGTATCAAAAGTTTCTTAAGCCCAAAAAAATAAACTTTAGATAGAAGTTTGTGGGCCCTCAATAATAGAAAATAATGAAAGGTGTTTGAATCATTGTATTTGATCTCTTGTTAATTAATAAAGTAATAGTTTTAGAGGGGAAAAACTGATATAATTTGAAATTAACGAGTACATGTTTATCGGTCAGTCGTTTATTCATTTTCTTTTAAAATAGATATAACCTTTTTTTAATGTAAGTTCTAATACAAATTTACTATTTTGTCCATCAACCAATACAACAAAGTTAAAAGATAAAATTTCGTTTAATAGATTCTTTTACGGATTCTTATGAAGAAACACATTAGATATTTAATTTATAATTACAATCATAAAAGCTATATTTCTCCTTAATGCGATGACATCTCCACGGGGATATCAACAACCTGTGATTCGGACACCGCACCATCTACTTACGTAGTCGATTTGCTAAATAACTTTAATAGTCACCCAACTTCAAGATGATACAGTCTAATGCAAATATGTTCCATTCAGCTTCAAATGACAACACAAATAAGTGCTAATAAGCTTACGTAGTCACCCATCTTCTAAAGACAATACGATCTGTTGTAAGTAAGTATACATAGCCACCCAACTTCAAAATATATACCAATGTGAATTAGAAGGAGATCCTTGTGATGCCATTTAATCTACAAAAACATATGTGAACCAATTATACTAGTGAAAACAAAACCCAATAACAAAACAAACCATAGAGTTAACAAATATCATAGGAAGGATGTTGGAATGCCTAACACTTCTTTTGGTATAGTGATGGATGCCAAAAGGAAGAAAACATGAGAGATAATAATGCAATAAATAAAGGATTATTTGCCTTGGTTTCAAGATAAACACATAAAGCATATAAATCATAAGAATAAGTCTGAATTCATGGTGGTTTTCAAAATTTCCAAGATAAACACATAAGCATATATAATCATAAAAATAAAGGAATGGCTAACACTCCTTTGGTTTTCAAAATTTCCAACCTTTTCTTTCTTTAACTATTTATCTTTTGTTTTGAAGATGGATTGAATTCATGGTATTTAGCCCCTTTTGTTAAAAAGGGAGGACAAAAATGAACCAAATAGATTGATAAGCATGAACATATTACAATGCCTAGAAGCTATGTATAAGTAACACAAATATCTAGTCATGATGACATTGAACAAAAAGAATCTAGAGATAAATGATAAAGCTTGTGGATTTTCATAGTGAAGCAAATATAAGTCCTTGCCCCTAAAATACAAATTTTAAAGCACAATACTTGAATCACATTTAAGCACATCAATGGCAAAACAACAACATTCGATTTCCATTAACTGATTTCCAGTGTGTGAGATTTTGGCAACATTCGACATGGAGAAAGAAAACCGATTTCTAGTAATCGAGAAGATAAAAAAAGCTTGGAGAAGAAATTAGAACACACCCACAATTTCGATATGGAGAAAAATGGTACAACTCACATAGTCACATTCAATTTCGATTTGAAGAACCGATTTTATTCCCTTTGCCAAATAAAAGTTTCATTCCTCAAAACCATATTTTTCATTATCATTCATAATCCCCAACCAAACACCTCTAAATTAACATGTAATTATGTAACTAGTAATGGGGAAGGATCATCTAGAAGTTCAAGTTAACATGAGAAGCGTGTGAAGTGAATCTGAATTGTTGATCACTTTTAATCAGATGTTTTTCCATAATTGCGCCGCCTTATAAGGGTATTGATTTGGTGCAACTCGGTGCAATCTTATATCGGTGCATTTCATCAAAATGCGCATCCATTTACTCTCAAATAGTTGATAACCATTTTTCATGTTTCTCACGTTAACCTCAATTTCTCGTCATAATCTAAATATATAACTTTTGCATTTGTAAAATGTTTATCTTTTAAAAATTTGGTTTGTAAGATTGAGATTCCACTAAGGATCATTTAATTAAATACCTATCTTTTGTATTAAAAAAAACAGCGAGACCTTCGGCTCCAATCGGCGACAACCAAAGGCCAAACATCCTCCGATTTCTCTCTCCTCCGTTCAGCCATCGTGCTACTGCTGGAGGTAGAGAGAGAGAGAAAGAGAGAATTTGATTGATGAGATAGATAATTGAGATTAATTTTCAATTCGATTATCGGACCCACCATGATCTTGGACTTGAGTCCCAACAACACAATTCGAGAAAATTTATAAGCACGAGATCTCTTCGCTCTATGCAAAGTTAACCCTTATAAAACCCTTCAACTTATCACACTTCCACAAACCCTCCTTTCCTGTCTTCTTCATTATTAGGGTTCGTTGATTAGTTAAGATTTTGTTTCAGATATCACCAACTGCAAGGGTTTATTGATATTTGAAGTTTGAGGTTTTACATCAAATCCAAATGGCTATTTTTCTTCTTTTAGTAGTTGTTAATTGTTAAATTGTTGGGGTTTTGATACAGAAAGGGATTTTATTTTTATTTTTATTTTCAACTTGTAGTTAGTCTGTTGATTGGTTGAAATTGACGATCTGGAATTCTGTGAATGGAGAATGGATCATGCTCTGAGACTTTCTCTGCTGATAACGCTTCTTGCCTTAGGTATGCACTTTTCTAGTTAATCTGCAATTACTTGTGTACATTCATTAAATCGAATCTTGAATCCAGTTTGAAATTTTTATGTAACAAGAACTCTAAAAACTCTTTGGTTATTAATTATTATGATGTTATGAAAGAATAGTGCTAAATGAGGATGAATTGTAATGAAGATAATTGTTTTCCTGGTGAACTTAAAGAGAAGCTGAATACTTGATCCATACTTTACAGATTGTCAGAGAAATTCTATCATAAATACTTATGATGTTGAAGTTAGTCTTCTCTATCTATACCTTACTAAGGGGCTGTTTTGTTGGTTTTCCATTAAGTCCTGTATGGATAAAGCTGTCTATGTGGATTAATTTGTCTGTATAGATTGGGAAGGTTTTTGTTTGGGAGGGTTTTTTCATAGATGAAGGAATGTGTTTTTTAATTGGGAGGGGGGGGGGGGAGGGGGAGGTTTGGAAAAAACTTGACTTTCTGCATAAAGCTCCCCTAGAAGCTTACTGAGTAAGCCACTTTATCACTAAGCCACCACCAAACAGTCATGTATAGGTGACTGAATAAGTTGCTAACGAACAGGCCTAAGTTAAACTTGTTTCCAGATAAAAATGGTAACTGCATTTTGTTTCCTTTCTGTTTGTGGATGTATATATACATCTATGTGCCTACACATCTTACTGGAAGTAGGTATGGAATTAAACCATATTCATTTTGCTGTTTAACTTAATTGTTCCAATGGTTTTCTGCTTTTTGCCACAGTGTATCCATCTTCTAACGCAATCGACTTTGAGCACTGCAAAATTTCAGTCAAGCAATGGGCATCTTCTTCCCTTCACTCAGATACCAAGGGTGGTCATATTCTGAAGGACTTGCTGTTTTTTCTTCATGTCCCAAGAACAGGAGGGCGAACTTATTTTCATTGGTAACTTTCGTTTGCTTTCTACGGCATACAGTTACTTATTAAGCTTTTGTAGAGTATGACCATTACAGAATCTTTTGTGGCTTTGCTTTATCTTCACAGCTTTCTGAAGAAATTGTATTCTAGTGCTCTTGAATGCCCACGATCTTATGATAAACTGCGGTTTGATCCTGGGTAAGTTTTATAATTGTTAAAACTTATTTGCTTATCGATTTTTTGGTTTGTGAACTTTATGTGCCCTATTTATAAAGGCATATAATTATATAGGTCAAGAGCTTATGTGTGTTTCTATAGTGTTATGGTTTTGCGTTCTTGTGCAGAAAACCAGATTGTAGGCTATTGGTAACTCATGACGACTATAGCATGATGTCTAAACTTCCCAGCGAGAAAACTTCAGTGGTTACGATTCTGAGGGACCCAATTGAGCGCGTTTTTAGTGCTTATGAATTTTCAATAGAGGTAGCGGCTAGGTTTTTGGTGCATCCCAACTTGACTTCAGTCATAAAAATGTCTGGACGTTTGCGTTCAAAGAATGGTGGTATAAGCACTCTCGAGATATGGCCATGGAAGTATCTGGTTCCTTGGATGAGAGAGGATTTATTTTCGCGGGTATGTCTGTTTTAACACATTTACCTTTAAAGATTAAGGTGGAGGTTCAGGGGAAAACCTCAAAAAAATGGAAAACTGAGGAACACATTGGTACCCTTCATCCGGACGGTATGCACTTGTGCATACAAGTAAATTAAGTTGTTTTTTGGTTTTTATGCACATGTGCATTATGCATTTATGCATGTTATAAATTACTTGTATGCACAAGTGCATACCGTCCAGATGAAGGGCTATCAGGGTGTTCCTCAGTTTTCCATTTTTTTAAGGTTTTTCCCTGAACCTGACCTTAAAGATTAAAAGATTGACGTTTGATTTAGACTTCCATATTGAGTATTTGCCATAGTTGATTCTACTACTTCAGTTGATCTATGTAAACACTTGCAACTTTTTATGCTCTTTTCAGTAATATTGTTATGCAACTGATGAATTTGTTTACTTACATATTATGAACAGCGAGATGCCAGAAAGAGAAGGGGTCCACCTTATGTTTATGGGAATGATACATATGATATGGAAGAAATTGTTATGCCTTTATATGAATACATTCATCACCCTGTAGCTCTGGACCTTGTTCACAATGGTGCCACATTTCAGGTATAAACCTTTATAAACTATGTAAAAATTTGTCAGCCAGGTAGATTGAGCTTAATCATGTTACTGATATAACTGATATAGAAGTGTAGTAATCGCTGAAATGGGTGAGATTTGAATTATACTTTTGTTGGTGATAATTCAATTAAGACAAATACTAATGCATTTATCTTAATCTTCACCATTTATTCAGTCTCATGCCAAAGTGATAAATCTTTAACTTAAAAGGAGCACTTAAAGACTGCCAACAAAAGCTTTTGTTATGGACTTATGGTTAAAAAAAAATTGGTAAAGGTTGCAGGTTTGACGAATAATTCTAATATAAGAGGGGCACATGAACTGCGCCAGTGTGTTATAACCTATCAGGTTCTTGGAAAATATGTGCTTAAGGTTGCAAAGGTAATGATAAAGATGCTAAATGTTGCCCCCCAAAATTGAAGAGTCTGTTTCATCCGGTGATGTTTTTCCCTTACCTTGCAATGGTGGTTTCCTGCAGAAAAGGCTGGATGATATGTTGTATGTTGGAATTACAGAGGATCACAGAGAATCTGCCACAATGTTTGCAAATGTGGTTGGTGCACAAGTTATTTCTCAATTGATGGCAACAACTAATAATACATCAGGTATTTGTTGTTATTGTTATTTACTTATTTTTGGATATGATTTTTAGTTGTCACAGTAGGTATCTTTCAAGGATACCCTTCTTCAGTAACTGGCCAAAATTACATTTTCTGATTATATCTTGTTCTATGGATCTTTATATATGGGGTTTTAGCCTTTTCTGAAATATGTTACCGCTTGTAATGCAGAACAGGGTCCTTCATTTTCTGATTCGAGCACTGATGCAATTCAGGATCAGGTAATAGGGGGTGACTTTTCAGTAAATGGCAAAGTTTAAGTGTATTATTTTCAAAAGTTGTGGCGATGATGACTTAATTATGCATGCATTGCAGGATGATAACAATTCATCAACTGTTGAAGCGAAAAGTGAAAATGTATACCTTTTTCTCAACTCTTTTTAACTTGTTCAAAGATAATGATATGTTACCGTTAAGAAGTTACTCAGCCGATTTTATCTCCTCTTTAGATGACTGTGGGGAAACTTATGGAAACCTATGAGACCTGCATTTCATTATTAAGGTCGTCCCAATCGCAACGGCGTACTGCTTCTTTAAAAAGGATCTCCCCAGCAAACTTTACGAAGGAGGTATGCTGTACATTTCCCTTGCTTCCGTTTGACTTCTTTAATGTTAATACTACATATTTGTCCATTATCGTGGTTAGAAATAAATTGATAGTATTGATTAAGGTCCGAAAGTTTTCTCAAATTTGTCTTTATTGATTTCTATTTTATCTATTCAACAAATAGTCAAATAATTGTTAATTATGTATCAACCTACAAACTCTTTGCCCCCTTTTCTTGTTCTATGCATGATTTAGTTTTGATATCAACCTCAAGAGGCGGATTTTTGTTGGAATTTGTGACATTTGCTGCCATTTTCCGTCACTGATATTACGAATTCTGAGACGTTCAGGCACGTCAGCATGTACCGGATGCGCTTCTCAAAGAAATCATTTCGCTCAACAGTCTCGACATGGAACTCTACAAGTATGCCAAGGAAATTTTTCAAAAGCAGCATCAGATTATGGAACAGAAATTACTCGAGTCTAATCAAGTCAAACCGGTATGTTCCCAGTTTTTTAGAAACTTGAATTCGTCTTTAAAGATCCCATTCGAGTTTTATCTCCTTCGAAAAGATTCATATGCAACCATAAGCTGACTTATTTTTTGAGTTAATCGAAAAACCTCCGTTTGGTAAGCTAGTTTATTGAAGTAGTGGTTCAATAAGCTCTAGGTTTTTTTTTCCAACTATTCTCCTTGTATTTATCCGATTAATTTTTCAACGTGTCCTTTTTGGTCATTTCACATTGTTATCTAACTTATCAACTAGTTTTAACCTTATCAGCTAACAGCTAGCTTGTTAGCTGAAACCATAAACTAACTTATTTTTCGAGTTTGTCGAAAAACCTCCATTTGGTAAGCTAGCTTATTGAAATAGTGTTTCAATAAGCCCCAGGAGCTTTCTTTCCAATTATTCCTCTTGCATTTATCCAATTAATTTTTTCAACGTGTCCTTTTAGGTCATTTCGCATTGTCATCTAACTTATCAGCTAGTTTTAACCAAACATGAATAGCTTTTCAGCTAACAACTAGCTTATCAGCTGATTTGCCAAATATAGCCCCAACTTTCAAGCTGATTTTTCGTTCTCAATTGAATCATGGTCAATTCTTGGAGGTTTTGTATTCGGCTTATTTTCTCGAGTATTTGTTGAACTCGAATTCCGACAGTGGTCAATCCTAGGTTTTGACTTATTCCATGGATAATTTGCAGGTGAAGTGGGACATGATGCTTAGCAGCATCGATTCCGCATGGACAGTCTTTTACATTTTCGTGTTGGTGCTGTTGCTTTTCTTCATCTGCTTCTATGTAAGTGCAAAAAGAAGAATATCTAAACTTAAGGTGTGAAATTTTTAATTAAATGGGAATTATAGCGATACAAACATAAAAAGTTTAGGAAATGAAACACGAAGACACACCCCATCACTCGAACTGCAGCAATTTCGCATGATATATATATGGAGGTCAAATATATTTATGAGTGATGTTGGGAAACCTGTGTACTTGAATGTTTCAAATGTCTACATTCAAGTTTTAATGCAGGATTATAGTTGACTTTTTGTTGACTTTGCTCTTATAGTTGTGGAGGCCAAGTATTGACTTTTTGTGTACAGCAGATTTTGATTATTTTGCTGAATTCTGGTTCATGATTGGAAATTAATTTGATAAAAACTTGATGCTGTAGACTCTGGTTCATGTTTTAAAATGTTTCAAGAGCATTTTCAGCATATTTTTCAAAATTCCTCTAAAGTTGATCCAAGTTAAGAGCTTTTTCATTTTGAATATTACAGCATTAGTTGCATTACTAAAATATTTTATACATTAATTTCTTTCTCTTGAACATTTAATTGTTAGTATAGGACGGTATATTATAAAAGAATTTGTTTTTTCTTCTATTTTCTTTATTTTGAAGAAAGTTTTAGAGGACATGTAGTAGCAAAAAAGTACTATGTTTCGTTTTTGTTTTTTCATATACCGGGGACATTTTTTTGGCTTTCCGTCCCGGACATCGGAAATCTCTTAGGTATTTTTGTTTTCTTCTTTACTTGTGTTTTTTATTACTTTGTTTTCTTCGTTACTTAAAGTATACATATACGTTAAACATTCTAATTGATATGTGTTTTTATAAATACTCATTATACTTGATTTTATATAAAATATGCCTCTCACTATATATAAGCTGAATCAAATATCTTAAACGTCAAAAAAGAAGAAAAGACGTTGGAATATAGTAAAAATAATTTAACAATTAGTATAAAACCTCCAAAATCTCATAACCGGTTCGACTTATCAGAGCATTGAAAAAAAATCACTTCCATCTCCGATTGATTCTTTATTTTAAATATTATACAATTAATTATATTATTAAAATATTCAATACAATTTATAAAATATTGTTTTATTTTTAAACATTTAATTTAAAGCAATTTTATTGGTAGAATAAACAAAAATCATTTTACTCTTGTAAGTATTGGTTTTTTTTTAAATCTCTAAATTTGAATATTTTCATCTTTTCCTTCATACTTTCTTCATTTTGGAGAAGGTAATTTAAAAAAAACTATTAAAGATACTCTAACTAAGGGGCCGTTTAGCAAACGCTTACTGGGGTAAGTGCTTACCAAGTCATATTATTTTACTGGATGAATATGGTAAGGCCAAGAATCTTACCCGGTAAGAGCAAAGGAAAGAACCGAGAGTCTTACCCGATAAGTGAGTGTGATGACTCTTATCACGGTTAACGCTTACCGAGTAAATTGTTATATATGATGTCATTTTGGTGGATTAAAATCTTACGTGGTAAGTGATAGTATTAAATTTTACCGGTAAACACTTACCGAGTAAGTGATTAGGTAAATTGCCCCTAGCTTACATTTACCAAAGAATACTTAAACCAAATAGGGAAATTGACTCAAATAACCAAACTAAACAAAGAAATTGGTCTCTTAGTCTTTTCTCTCATGGTTTTATCCGAATGTCACTACATCCACAATATATAGGTCCGTAATTGCGGACTTAGCTAAAAAATACAAAAAAAATACGAATCTGATCGAATTTTTGTAATCTTTTTTTTACATATTGCGTATATGAGTCGATTTTTTCCTTTTTTTCAAAGAAAATCAATCAAATTCATATATTTTTGTGTTTTTTAGTTAGATTCATAATTAGAGATATATATTGTAAAAGCAATAGCATTTAGATAAAAGTAAGAAAAAAATGACTAAAACATCCATTTTTATTGTTAAAATGACTATTTGAGTCTATTTCACAACATAAGAGCATCCACACACGTCTTGCAAAAGCTCTTACAGGATGACATGACATGTCATGTGGCTTGCAAGGCCTTGCAAGACCACCCCATCTTGCTAAACTTGCAAAGTCTTTCAACAAATTAAATATATTAAACAAAAACATTTTTTAATTTAATTAGTTTGTTTGTTTGTTTAAACATTAATTATTATGTTTATGTTTATTAAATTTAATTCATTTATTAGTTTATTTGAACATTATTGTTTTTAATATTTTTATTAAAGTTTCTTACCCACGCTTTATTTTTTAAAAATGATATTTTTATGCAATGTTTTTTATTTAAACTGCTAAATTATATTTACACAAAATATAATAAAAGAAAACAAAAGTAAAATTTTAGTTATCTCTATTTTATAATTAATTTATTAGTTATATTATAATTATCTATATTATTTATATTATAATTTATTAGTTTAGAAAGGAGTTTGGTCTTACATGTGTGTGGAAGATGTTATTGCAAAGCTGATGTGGCACTTGTAAAAGGAGTAAGGTCTTGCAGGTGTGTGGATGGTCTAAGAGCATTCACACAAGTCTTGCAAGACCCTTTGCAAGATGACATGGCATGTCATGTGGCTTGCAAGACCTTGCAAGACCACCGTCATCTTTCTAAATTAGAAAGCTCTTTCACAAAATGGATATATTAAACAATAGTATTTTTAAATTTAATTAATTTGTTTGTTTTTTTTAAACATTAGTTATTAATATGTTTATAAATTTAATTCATTTATTAGTTTATTTGAACATTATTTTTTTAAATATTTTAATTAAAATTTCTTACCCACGCTTTATTTAAAAAAATGATATTTTTATGCAATGTGTTTTATTCAAACTATTAAATTAAAAGTACATTAATATAAAAATTACGAAAATACAAATACTAATAGATAAACGTTGTATGCTTTCAATATATTCATGTATTTTATTTGTTAATTAAATTATATTTACACAAAATATAGTAAAAAAACAAAAGTAAAATTTTAGTTATTTATATTTTATAATTAATTTATTAGTTATATTATAATTATCTATATTATTTATATTATAACTATCTATATTATTTATATTATAATTTATTAGTTTAGAAAGGAGTTTTGTCTTACATGTGTAGAATATGTTATTGCAAAGCTGATGTGACATTTTAGAAACAAGTGTATGGATGGTTTAACAAGCACCAATGATGGTTGGTTTTGTCTTTTTCATATAGCATAGGTAGGCATGGTAGCCAGTAATAACTATTTTGACTTGGAAGGGAATTTCCATAACTGCCCCCTTAAGTGGCAAAAGCAAACAAAAATGAAAAATGATGAAAAGGGCCCGTCAATCACGTGTCCCCCATGAATTTGGGACTCTTCCATGTGCTGGTGGAACCCCGTATTCTCTTTACTTTTTCATGTCCTAACATAAAATCTTCTTTATAATAACTAGTGTGGGCGTTGCACGGTAGCGATCTTTGTAAGAAAGTATTGAACAAATTAACATAAAACTCTGTTTTAGTATATATATAGATTGACAACTTAATCTCAACCACAATCCATAATTTGAGAAATATTTCATTCTCAAAATGTCACATCAAATACCTTCAGTTGATTCATTTATATATACACACACACATATATATATATATATATAATGAAAATGAAAATTTTAACTATTACATGAAATATTTTGTCATGTAAACTAAAAAAACAACTATTTAAACCAAGATTGGATCAAATTTTGGATCTATATTCGAGTTTTCATCTTCTCTATATATAGTCTTTTTCTCTTCAAAACCTTTCACTTTCTTATCAATGTAGGACAATCAAGATTTCATCACAATTCAGTATTTAACAAATACTTCATTCTCATTGTGCCAAGCACCAATGTGGGACAATCAAGATTTTACTTAACAAATATTTCGTAAGTATATGTTGACATAAAGACATCTCATCCATCTTTCTTATACAACCTTACTTATTTCAATAATTCAATTCCTCACCAATATGGGACAACTTAATCCCCACAATCCAGAATTTGAGAAATACTCCATTTATAGATTGTCACATCAAATACCTTCGGTTGTTTCATTTATATATACAGATAAATATATATAGTGAAAATGAAAGTTTTAACTATTAGATGAAATATTTTATCATGTAAATAAAAAAAATAACTATTTAACCCAAAATCGGATCAAATTTTGGATCTACGTTCAAGTTCTCATCTTCTCTTTATATAATTTTTTTCTCTTCAAAACCTCTCACTTTCTTACCAATGTGGGACAATCAATATGTCACCACAATTCACTATTTGACAAATACTTCATTCTCATTATGCCAAACACCAATGTGAGACAATCAAGATTTCACTACAATTAATCTTTTAAGAAATGCTTCATTCTCATTGTGCTAATGAGTATGAGTTGACACAAAGACATCTCATCCTCTTTTCTTATACAACCTTACTTATTTCAGTATTTCAACTACTCATCAATGTGGGACAATTTAATCCCAACCACAATCCATAATTTAACTATTACATTAAGTATTTTGTCATGTAAATTAATTAAATAACTATTTAACCCAAAATTGGATCAAGTTTTATATCTACATTCAAGTTCTCATTTTCTCTTTATATAATTTTTTTTCTCTTCAAAATCTTTCATTTTCTTACCAATGTGGGACAATCAAAATTTCACCACAATTCATTGTTTAACAAATACTCCATTCTCATTGTGTCAAGTCGTCTACCTTGGTTTATCCTTTAATATATATATTGTTATATTGATATTGATTTAACTATTACATGAAATATTTTGTCATGTAAATAAAAAAAATAACTATTACCCAAAACTGAATCAAGTTTTGGATCTACATTCAAGTATTTAACTATTACATGAAATATTTTGTCATGTAAATAGAAAAAATAACTATTTTACCCAAAACTGGATCAAATTTTGGATGTATATTCAAGTTCTCATCTTCTTTTTATAAAGTCTTTTTCTCTTCAAACCCTTCTACTTTCTTACCAATGTGGGACAATCAAGATTTCACCACAATTCATTATTTAACAAACACTCCATTCTCATTGTGTCAAGTCATTCACCTTTGTTTCTTCTTTAATATATATATTGATTTAATTAATCTCAAATATTTTTAAAAAATATATTTTAGAAAATTCTCAGTTATTTTATGAGATCCTAATCGGTGTTTTCATAAAAAAATCTAAAAAATTCAAGTTTTATTATCAGTTGAACTAACTCCACAAAATTTATGAAAAACTAACATTACTTATTATTTTATCATATACTCATTGAAATGAATTTTCTTGGGGTTAAGAAGAAGGCACATTATTACTTACTAAAAGGGTATTCGTGTAATTTAATGTAATATATTTACATTTCATCAATTTTATAATTTTATAGAATATTTTGTCCTTGTTCAATGCTTATCTTGTATTTGAAATGCATATTAGGTGGTTATGAGTTAGATTTATAAAGTTTAATTATATTAATAAGTTTTATGTAAGTAATAATAAATGGTAAATGTTATACAATATGGTAAAAATATTACTCGTATATGATTATACTTCTATATAAATGTACTTGCGATTAAAACATTGCAAAAATGTCGATATTTTTTAATAACTTGTTTAATTAGAAAACCATTCATATTTAAGATAATGTAGATTTTCTTTAAATTGAGATAAATATGTAAGATTATAAATATTGATCAGTTAATATGAAAAGTGTAATATAAGTTTTCAAAAACTCTTCAAAGTTCAAACTCCATTTCTTAATTTTTTTTTCATAAAAGGATTAACTAGGATTATTATAAAAATTGAAGGATTTTGTATGCATTATTAATTTGTATTTATTAACATTTGTGTTCTTGAAAGATTAAGCTTTTTTAAAAGATAAAACCTAAATGCTGTATAATAAGTATGAATATAGATTCTTACAAGTTTTTTTTTTCACTTCAAATAATTTAAATAAATTTTTATTTAACTATATGAATATTAAAATAGAAGGGATTTTAAATACAAACTCTCTAATTCGTATAACCATACAAGCAAATCTTAACCAATCATCTATTCTAATGAATAGTTTTTTTTTTGAACAACAGAAGATTTCATTAAAAACGCAAAACCACAGCTGCAGCAAAGTTCAGGCAGCCTTAGCCATGTACATACGAAACCAAGACGAAAGAAATAACAGAAGCATATGATTTACCATATTACAGAAGAAAGTGTAAAACAAAACCGATCGAGCCGTCAAGTTTGCGAGAGGCAACGCCTGATAGCTTGTTGAACGAGTTCGAACAAACCTGCAGGTCTGGAAAGCCCAAGCCATACAGCTTAATCCAGACAGCCCTGCTCACACAACTTAATCCGGACAGACCTTCTGTTTGGCAGTAGCTCCGAATGAAGCGATCTCCTCCGGTCACTTACTCGAACACAGCCTCGATTCACGAACCATATGGGGTCGAAAACCAAGACGCCCAATCCACCGCTAGGTACCGATCTCTACGAGTCACCCATTCGAAGGTTTTCAGTTGGAATTCGAAGAGCAGCTCCGAGATGGAACCAGTAGCTTTAGCGAATATGAGCTTATTCCTATTAGCCCAAATGAGATAAAGTACGCTCCACACTACCGCCATCCACCGTCTCGACCCTTTACCGTTGTCACCGAGTTGGTTTCCTACCTCGAGCACCTCGTTCAAGTTTGTTACCGCAACCATGTCAACACTCCACCATCTTCCAATCGATCTCCATAAATTCTGCACATGTTCACACTTAATCAATGCATGCTCGATTGTTTCCTCTTCTTTACCGCACCTTGGGCAAAGAATAGAGTCAAGGTTGACTCCCATCTTGTCCAAGACCAATCTAGCGGGTAGCCTTCCTAGTTTCGCTCTCCAAACGAAGATACAAATCTACTTTGGGACAGATTTTAACCAAACAGTGGCAGGCGCATTCCTCTCGTCCCTTGTTCGCTTCTCCTCTATTAGTTCCCTTAGTGTCTTCACCGTGAACCCGCGTTGAGGGTCTAGTCTCTATGTCGCCCGGTCCGCACCCCCTCCTTTTGGCCAATGATTCGCTATTACGTTATTTAGTCCCTCCAACTCTTCGACCTCTCTGCCCCTCGGTTCCCTCCTCCATCCCCATTTCCAAACCCATTCTTCCCCTTGGAACTCTCCTCTTTCGGCAACTGTTGCCCCTTTAGCCATCTCAAGTTAGTAAAGTCTATTGAACCTCTCTTTGAGCCTCCTATTCTCAGTCCATAAATCCTCCCAAAACTTGGTACCCGACCCGTCCCCAAGTTGCTTTCCAAAGGATTCCGAGAAACGACCCGCTTTGTATATGTCCTTCCCCACCTTAAGTATTTGTGTAACACCCCGATCTTTGGAAGGTACCGATCTTTTAAGATAAATATGAAAAATGGGATTTTGGATTGAATCCTAGATTTTTATGGTCTTGTTGGATGGAGAATTCAAATACGAGTCCAACGGTTCTTTCCGGAGCGAAATCGAAGCTAAAACGAAGAAGTTATGGCCAAAACAGTGTTCAGACAAAAATCGGGTGACCAAAGTCACGCGCGGGTCTTGGCGCGGGTGTAACCACGCAGGAAATCGCGCCGAGCGCTAGATCTGCATAAAAACGCGATTTTTAGCCCCAAACTTCATTTCTTCATATCTCTTTCATTTCAACTCCGATTTTGTTGATTCAAGTTGATATGGTTTCATTTTTTAGAGCTTTTCAAGGATATATTGTTAGTTTTGGGGGGATTCAAGAGTATTTTGGGGGTGGAATGGAATCAATGCTCAAGAGCTTATCATCATCACTTCCATCTTCAAGAAATTTAAGATTTTCTAGGTTTTCACCAAAACCTAAGTGGTGAGTTCATCCTCCTAGTTCCTAAACTTTATTATGAGTTGTAAATGCTTCATTGTTGACTTCCTAGTGTTTTATTTCTCCAATTTTGGTTTGGATTATTTTGAGAAAAGTTAGGTCAAATTGGGGGTTTGGGTCAAAATGAAGATTTTGATGTTTTATGTTGGGGGAAACGATTCTAAGTGGTTGGGTCTGAATATTTATGGTTGAAAACTTATGGATCTAGGTTTTTGGAAGACTTGGCTTGAAGATTCGTGTTTCTTCAAAGGAGCTTACGTTTGGGGAAATTCTAGATTTAGCCTAATCTAGCAAGGTGAGTTCAAGTTGATTTGTTAAAACGTTGTACATGCCAAAATGTCCATTTTAAAGTGTTTTAAGTGTTTTACAAGAAAATATGCATTGTTGGGTTATTTAAATGATTTTGATTTCTTGGAATATTTGATTTTATAAATCTTGCAAAATAACCATTTTTTGGATTTTGGATAACTTGATAAAATAAGCATTAATTGAAGTGTTTTGATAATTAATGCATAATTAAAGGTTATCTAGTAAAAATACACTTTTAGTGTTTTGTTGGAAATATGCATAATTTTATGTGGTGGTACGTTTTGAAGCATGAACGTGTGGGTCATTGGGTTTTGGGTCATTTCCAACCTTGTGAACATTTTAAAAGTTGCAAACCATTCAGTTTGAGAAAAGACGTAAGTTGGGTATTTTGATGGAGGAACCTTAAGTATTGTTATTTTAAATGATTTATTTTACGTTCGTAAATCTTTGGGTATAAATGCACTTGGATGTGTACTTTGGAAAATGACGTGCCTTAAATTAAGAGTTGTGTGGAGTAATTCGAGTCTATGAAGTATATTTTGCATAAACAGGGGTTATATGTGTTTTACTGGATTATTTGGTCTTCATGAGTGGTTAATTGGTTTTGGTTGAGCTTATGGCTCGGTTTATGACTTTAATGAGTCTTGAGGACATTTGTCCGGATTTTTACATTTGAATATGGAGCTTTGGTCGTCAGTTGCATTTATTGCATTTTATTTGAAGACTACATGTTTTGAGTGCGTGTGTCATTCAAGTGGAATCGTGTACTATTAGACCGTAATGCATTAGATCCATAGACATATGAGTCGGTCATATTTGCATGGTGGAAAGTCTTGGTATTCTCACTTTGGAATGTACGTCGTCTTGACATTTTGTGTCTCGGCGTTGTGGAGAGGAACCATATTGGGTTGTACTCCGGGATTTTGGTTTATCGTTGATGTTCTAACACTTGTGCACGAGGGTTAGACATCTTGGGTTATCAAGTAAGGAGTCGAGACTCCAAATCTTGAATGCTAGTAAGTAGGCAATAAAGATTCCATAGAAACCTTGATGTGTAACTTACTAAAGAATGAACAGGCAATAAGATCGTGTATCCTTGAGGTGTAGCTGGGCACAGCAGGCAATAAAGGATATGGTGGTGCCACACGTTGCTGGGTGTGGGACTTGAGGTGTAGCTTTTTATAGCAGACAATAAAGTCTGACTCGAGTTGGAGCTTATTAAGCAAACAATAGAGTCACGATCTGAGGTGTAGTTCAATAACATAGTTATGTGGCTTAAACTTTGTGTTCCGCCCACTGTTCTAAAAGGCTCGCCGCAACAGCCGCCATGGCGCGCCGTGACTTAAGGCTTGTGTCTCACGCCACACTATGCTTGTGGCACGCCATGGCTTAATGTGCGGTCTTTTATAACGTGATACTTGATTTTTATTTACGTTTTTTATGTCTTATTTGCTAGTTTTTAATATATAACATAATTTAACTTGTTTATCATCATTGACTCATCGATTAATAGTACAAAACATATGTTTTTGTATATAATATTATATAAGATGTAGAGATTTGACTCCATAAGTCACGCATTGATAAACGTCATGGCCTCGCCATGGCCTCGCCGTGGCTCCTAAGGCTTGAGGCTTGGCCTCGCCGCCACGCCACACCTCACGCCATTTAGAACCTTGGTTCCGCCACATAAAATGGGTAAATACTTAAATATATAAGGGTGTGTTTGATACATAAACAAGACTAGGGATCGAACTCGACAAGATTGGGTGGAAGAGCAAGGTAGGCACCTAAAAAATTGTGGAATGTTGTAGGATTTTAATTTGACATAGTTAATTTAGTAATTTAACAATCTTGTTTCATTTTCCTAATTTTTATTCGACCTATTTTGGTGCATTTTTTTCCATGTAGATCCTATCATGTCTTGGTTTAATATCGCACCAAATATGACAACAGACTCAGATAATTTGTAAAAACAATAATAAATAAATAAACTGCTTGTATTTTTCATTTTATAGGAACGATTTTTTTAAATATTATGATTGTATAGCTAGGTTTTTTTAATGGTCTTTATTAACCATAAAAGTTGTAGGGAGGTGACCGACGCACATGTTAGCCCATCCATAGATCTATCAACCCCTTACATAACACCTCAATAATTTTCTATAATAATTTATTTATTTTTAATTACAGATGTCTTGGATCGGTTTATATGTACTTTAACAAACCTTAGGGCTCTAGAGAATAACCGCTTATCCTTAAGGTTGCGTTATAGGATGGACAAAACTCACTAATCACTATCCCACATTTGGTGTGACATGGGACAGGAGAAGAATTCAATGTCCCATGTTTGGCGCGACATGGGACAGAACAAGGACCGGACAGGGTGGGACAGGATGAACAAAAAAGGAAATTTTCTTGTTCCACCAAAACAGGTGGAACAACATTGGAAAAAAGTGAGACAGAAAACAAAATAAAATCTTTGATCTACCCTCATTTGATATATAACCCCAATATGATATTAGTCTTAAGGGTCACCACCACCGATCGTCACCGCCACCACCATCGGTGGCCACCGGTAGCCACCGCCAACCACCATCGGCCATCTCCACCTTTTCCTTCACTACTACAACCTCCTTTACCATTGTCCATCGCATCCACCACTACCATCATCGACCATCTCCACTGATCACCACCAACCATTGCCACCACCGACGATCACTGCCAACCACCGTCGACCACCTCTTTCTCCACTACTACAATATCCTTTGCCATTGTCCAACGCCTGCACCACTACCATCGTCGACCACCTCCACCACTATCATCATCGACCACATTCACCTCCACCGGTCACCACTACCTATCGCCGTTGCAATCATGTCTTTGCCAGTTCATAAAGATCTCTAAATTGAATCAATTATGTATGCTAGCTGAAGTAACGACGGCATCGATAACATCCTTTGTTGGTGCAAGTGTACCACATCTCTATATATTTATATATATTTATTTTGATGATTACAAACACACCGCATTATTGTTTGTCTAACAATTTAATCCAAGTGTGCAGTTGTTGAAGAACACGAAGATTTAATCTGAAGGGTTCAAGACGGAAGTGTTTACGTCGTCATTATTGTTTATAACTAATAATGATAAACACCCTAAAATAATATACCACTTGGATATTTCTAAAAACCCAACAATTATTTTTAATAAGGTTTTGAGAAGATTCAGCAAGATTTGGTTGCAGTCCTGGAAGCTGTCTTTTCTGACGGCGGTATACCGCGGCGATACAGCCGGTATACCGCGGGTACACTTTTGCCGGTATACCGCGGGTGTTCAGCCGGTATACCGCGGCAGTCCGTGTGCAATTCTGATTGGTTGAAAGTTACTTTTCCTGACGGCGGTATACCGCGAGACCCAGCCGGTATACCGCGGGTACGTTTTTCCTGTCAACTTTGCATGTAGCCGTTGGTGTGTCAGCGTACTCTTTCTGACCGCGGTATACCGCGGTGTGCAAGGCGGTATACCGCCAGGTCATGTGACCGTTGGAAGTCTTCATGCTATATAATGATGCATGCTGGAGAAGAGAACAGACAGACCTCAGACCAGACAACACAACAGCAATAAGCAGCAACCACACTCTCAGCTCTCTCATTTATATATATATATTTTATAAAACATTTTTTTATAAAATATCCAAGTGTGAGATATTATACAAGAGTGATTACCCATTGTGAGTTATACTCCTCTTGTAAGTATTTGAATAACGGGTGTGTGATCCTGTACATCTCATAGCAGAAGCTTGAGAATCAATTACGTTACCTTTGTACTTGGTTTGTATTTCTACCGTAAAGAATACATTTATTGGATCGTGTCGGGAAGTGTCTCGGCTGCTGGTTTATCACAGTTGGTGGTAAATCAGTAAATCTCTGTGTCAAGTATCTCTATCCCTTATCTCTTTATTTATTCCGCTGTGCTATATTATATTTATTTATATAAACTGCTTTGCATTTATATTTATTTATATAATCTCTGTGCATTTAAATTATATCTGTTTATATAATTGTTGTATACTTATTTATTTATACTCTGCTTTATTTATTCTGTATTTATTTGTAAAAAGATTTTTTGAAAGAAAAAGATTTTAAATACAACCTTACCCCCCCCCTTAGGTTGTCCAACATTTGGTATCAGAGCAGGGCTTTCAAAAATTATCTGTTTAAAATTTTAAAGTTATTTCTTTAATTCTTGTTATGGCTCAACAAAATGCTTGGTTTTCTAAATCTCTTCTTATTGATTTCGAAAATTTTGATCTTTGGGCAAATTCTTTTGAACGTTATGTTCGTGGGATAAATCAAAAAATTTGGGATATTATTATTAAAGGAAATTTCAAACCCACAAAATTTCAAAACAACAAAGTTGTTGAAAAACCTAGCTCGGAATGGTCCGACGAAGATGAGGCTAATTATTGTTTAAATTATGAAGCCAAAAATTTTCTCTTTTCGGTTCTTACTAACGATGATATTGAGCGTGTTTATCTCTTTGAAACTGCTCGTGATATTTGGGAGAACTTGAACATCACCTATGGTGGAAACTCAAAAGAAAAGAGAGACGAAACCCGAGATCAAAGAAATGAAGAAACGTGTCTCATCGTCGACTGCAAGAAAGAGGTATGTACTTCATACTCAAGTTATTCTAGTTGTAGTGATAACGATGATGATATTGATATGTTAAATGCCTCTTTTCAAAAATTGATTGTTCTCGTAAATAGTTTTAAAAATGAGAATGCTAAATTAAAAGAAGAATTATTATTATGTCAAAATGAGTTGAATAATTGTAAACAAACCATTGCATGTGATAATAAAATCAAAAATGAGTTAAATGATAAAGTTATCACTTTAGAAAAGAAAGCATGCGAAAATATTGTTTGCAAATCTTGCATTGTCTTAAATGATAAAATTGCATGTTTAGAGAAAAGAACATGTGAAAATATTTTATGTACAAAATGCGATATACTTGAAAATGATAATGCATGTTTAAAAGCTAAATGCGATTTATATGAAAAAGATAATCTGTTAGCTAATGCATTTCAAAATAGCAATGATAAAGTGCTTAAAATGCTTAATATATCAAATCGTATAAATTGCCGAAAAGGCATTGGTTCAAATACGTGTATTGAAAAATGTAATTGTATGCCAATTAAAAAGGTCTTTGAAAAACCTAAATTTGTTGTTAAAAATAAAACGCAAAAACCTCCATATATGTCAAAAATAAATTATGTGAATTATATGTCGAGAAAATCACATGCGTTTATGTATAATAATAAGTTTGCGAATCCTAAGAAAAATGTTAATCCGCATACTTCTTTTTACGTCTATGATGAATACGATCGTAAAATTAAAATGGTTAGAAAATGGATTCCGAAAGGAATGTTTAATGTTGATAATCCCGGTGGGATGCGTTTGTGGTTTTAAACCATTTATATGGCTTTGTATGTTTGTCGTGTTTGTTTTATGTCGACAACATATTTTTTTTGCAGTTTATGTTTTATACTAACTGTTAAAAGGACCCATAAGAAAAGGGTACCACGAAATATTTTCTTTGCCTTTTGTAGGTGTTTCCTGACGAGGTTATAATACGTGGTTACCTGCCGAGGTTATAATACGTGGTTACCTGCCGAGGTTATAATACGTGGTTTCCTGACGAGGTTATAATACGTGGTTACCTGCCGAGGTTATAATACGTGGTTACCTGCCGAGGTTATAATACGTGGTTACCTGCCGAGGTTATAATACGTGGTTACCTGCCGAGGTTATAATACGTGGTTACCTGACGAGGTCATAATACGTGGTGTTTTTTTTTTTTTGCTCACATAAAATTAACCGAATATTGAAGCCTTAAGATCCGTTTTGGTGCAAGTGTTTCGTATTGGTTTGTATATCTTTGTCTCTATTGCTTTTTGCATTTTATTTTATCCCTCAAATTTTATAAAATCAAATTGATATCGTTATTAATTTGAGGGGGAGCGTTTTATTATATTTACCCATGAGTTTATGCTACCTCAATTATATGCATATTTTGAGGGGGAGCATCTCTCGAGGGGAAGCATACCGTCTTTCTTAACCCTTTTTGTTTCGACAAACGGGGGAGAGAAACCGCATATGCTCTTGCTTAGCGGTTGTGTTTGTCATCATCAAAAAGGGGGAGATTGTTGGTGCAAGTGTACCACATCTCTATATATTTATATATATTTATTTTGATGATTACAAACACACCGCATTATTGTTTGTCTAACAATTTAATCCAAGTGTGCAGTTGTTGAAGAACACGAAGATTTAATCTGAAGGGTTCAAGACGGAAGTGTTTACGTCGTCATTATTGTTTATAACTAATAATGATAAACACCCTAAAATAATATACCACTTGGATATTTCTAAAAACCCAACAATTATTTTTAATAAGGTTTTGAGAAGATTCAGCAAGATTTGGTTGCAGTCCTGGAAGCTGTCTTTTCTGACGGCGGTATACCGCGGCGATACAGCCGGTATACCGCGGGTACACTTTTGCCGGTATACCGCGGGTGTTCAGCCGGTATACCGCGGCAGTCCGTGTGCAATTCTGATTGGTTGAAAGTTACTTTTCCTGACGGCGGTATACCGCGAGACCCAGCCGGTATACCGCGGGTACGTTTTTCCTGTCAACTTTGCATGTAGCCGTTGGTGTGTCAGCGTACTCTTTCTGACCGCGGTATACCGCGGTGTGCAAGGCGGTATACCGCCAGGTCATGTGACCGTTGGAAGTCTTCATGCTATATAATGATGCATGCTGGAGAAGAGAACAGACAGACCTCAGACCAGACAACACAACAGCAATAAGCAGCAACCACACTCTCAGCTCTCTCATTTATATATATATATTTTATAAAACATTTTTTTATAAAATATCCAAGTGTGAGATATTATACAAGAGTGATTACCCATTGTGAGTTATACTCCTCTTGTAAGTATTTGAATAACGGGTGTGTGATCCTGTACATCTCATAGCAGAAGCTTGAGAATCAATTACGTTACCTTTGTACTTGGTTTGTATTTCTACCGTAAAGAATACATTTGTTGGTGCAAGTGTACCACATCTCTATATATTTATATATATTTATTTTGATGATTACAAACACACCGTATTTTTGTTTATCTAACAATCCTATCCAAGTGTACAGTTCTTGAAGAACACGAAGATTTTTTCTGAAGAATTCAAGACGGAAGTTTCTACGTCGTCATTATTGTTTATAACTAATAATGATAAACACCCTAAAATAATATACCACTTGGATATTTATAAAACCCTAAACTGTTTTTAATTAAAGATATTTAAAATTATTTAAAACTAAAGTTTTATTAATTTTTATTAAAATATCAAAAATCAGTTTCCTATGCATTTTACTGTTGCACTTTTATTGAAGAAATGTCTTCAGCCGAAAGAAGGACCTGCGTGCAGCCTGCTCTTTGTCAGTTTCTGACCGCGGTATACCGCGGTGTGCAAGGCGGTATACCGCCACCTCTTATAGCCGTTGGTGTGTCAGTTTCTGACCGCGGTATACCGCGGTGTGCAAGGCGGTATACCGCCACCTCATATATCCGTTGGAAGTGGGTTGCTATATAATGATGCTTGCTGGTGATGAAGTAAAGACCAGAACACAAGAACACACAACAGCAACAACCAACAGCAAACTCTCAGCTCTCTCACTCTCACTTATTTTATATATATATATTTTATAAAACACTTTTTATAAAATATCCAAGTGTGAGATATTATACAAGAGTGATTACCCATTGTGAGTTATACTCCTCTTGTAAGTATTTGAATAACGGGTGTGTGATCCTGTACATCTCTCTAAGCTGAGGCTTAGAGAACCGTTTACTTTGCTCTGTATTTGGTTTGTATTCTACCGTAAAGAATACATTTATTGGATCGTGTCGGGAAGTGTCTCGGCTGCTGGTTTATCACAGTTGGTGGTAAATCAGTAAATCTCTGTGTCAAGTATCTCTATCCCTTATCTCTTTATTTATTCCGCTGTGCTTTATTATATTTATTTATATAAACTGCTTTGCATTTATATTTATTTATATAATCTCTGTGCATTTAAATTATATCTGTTTATATAATTGTTGTATACTTATTTATTTATACTCTGCTTTATTTATTCTGTATTTATTTGTTAAAAGAATTTTTTGAAAGTAAAAGATTTAAAATACAACCTTACCCCCCCCCCCCTAGGTTGTCTAACATTTGGTATCAGAGCGGGGCTTTCAAAAATTATCTGTTTAATTTTTTAAAGTTATATCTTTTATTTAATGGCTCAACAAAATGCTTGGTTTTCTAAATCTCTTCTTATTGATTTCGAAAATTTTGATCTTTGGGCAAATTCTTTTGAACGTTATGTTCGTGGGATAAATCAAAAAATTTGGGATATTATTATTAAAGGAAATTTCAAACCCACAAAATTTCAAAACAACAAAGTTGTTGAAAAACCTAGCTCGGAATGGTCCGACGAAGATGAGGCTAATTATTGTTTAAATTATGAAGCCAAAAATTTTCTCTTTTCGGTTCTTACTAACAATGATATTGAGCGTGTTTATCTCTTTGAAACTGCTCGTGATATTTGGGAGAACTTGAACATCACCTATGGTGGAAACTCAAAAGAAAAGAGAGACGAAACCCGAGATCAAAGAAATGAAGAAACGTGTCTCATCGTCGACTGCAAGAAAGAGGTATGTACTTCATACTCAAGTTATTCTAGTTGTAGTGATAACGATGATGATATTGATATGTTAAATGTCTCTTTTCAAAAATTGATTGTTCTCGTAAATAGTTATAAAAATGAGAATGCTAAATTAAAAGAAGAACTATTATTATGTCAAAATGAGTTGAATAATTGTAAACAAACCATTGCATGTGATAATAAAATCAAAAATGAGTTAATTGATAAAGTTATCACTTTAGAAAAGAAAGCATGCGAAAATATTGTTTGCAAATCATGTGATGTTTTAAATAAGAAACTTGCATGTTTAAATAAAAAGTCACATGAAAATATTATTTGTGCAAAATGTGATATTCTTAAAAATGAAAATGCATGTTTAAAAGCTAAATGCGATTCATATGAAAAGGACAATATGTTAGCAAATGCTTTTAATAGTAGCAATGATAAAGTGCTTAAAATGCTTAATATATCAAATCGTATAAATTGCCGAAAAGGCATTGGTTCAAATACGTGTATTGAAAAATGTGATTGTATGCCAATTAAAAAGGTTTTTGAAAAACCTAAATTTGTTGTTAAAAATAAAACGCAAAAACCTCCGTATGTTCCTAAAATGAATTATGTGAATTATATGTCGAGAAAATCACATGCGTTTATGTATAATAATAAGTTTGCGAATCCTAAGAAAAATGTTAATCCGCATACTTCTTTTTACGTCTATGATAAATACGATCGTAAAATAAAAATGGTTAGAAAATGGATTCCGAAAGGAATGTTTAATGTTGACAATCCCGGTGGGATGCGTTTGTGGTTTTAAACCATTTATATGGTTTTATATGTTGTCGTATTTTATTTTATGTCGACAACATGTTCTTTATTTATTTTTGCAGTTTATGTTTTATACTAACTGTTAAAAGGACCCATATGAAAAGGGTACCACGAAAAATTTTCTTTGCCTTTTGTAGGTGTTTCCTGGCGAGGATACAATACGTGCTTCCTGACGAGGATATAATACGTGTTTCCTGACGAGGATATAATACGTGTTTCCTGACGAGGTTATAATACGTGGTTACCTGCCGAGGTTATAATACGTGGTTACCTGCCGAGGTTATAATACGTGGTTACCTGCCGAGGTTATAATACGTGGTTACCTGCCGAGGTTATAATACGTGGTTACCTGCCGAGGTTATAATACGTGGTTACCTGCCGAGGTTATAATACGTGGTTACCTGCCGAGGTTATAATACGTGGTTACCTGCTGAGGTTATAATACGTGGTTACCTGCCGAGGTTATAATACGTGGTTACCTGACGAGGTCATAATACGTGGTGTTTTTTGCTCACATAAAATTAACCGAAAATTGAAGCCTTAAGATCCGTTTTGGTGCAAGTGTTTCGTATTGGTTTGTATATCTTATGTCTCTATTGCTTTTTGCATTTTATTTTATCCCTCAAATTTTATAAAATCAAATTGATATCGTTATTAATTTGAGGGGGAGCGTTTTAGCTCTTTTACCCATGAGTTTATGCTCTCTCAATTATATGCATATTTTGAGGGGGAGCATCTCTCGAGGGGGAGCATACCGTCTTTCTTAACCCTTTTTTGCTTCGACAAACGGGGGAGAGAAACCGCATATGCTCATGCTTAGCGGTTGTGTTTGTCATCATCAAAAAGGGGGAGATTGTTGGTGCAAGTGTACCACATCTCTATATATTTATATATATTTATTTTGATGATTACAAACACACCGTATTTTTGTTTATCTAACAATCCTATCCAAGTGTACAGTTCTTGAAGAACACGAAGATTTTTTCTGAAGAATTCAAGACGGAAGTTTCTACGTCGTCATTATTGTTTATAACTAATAATGATAAACACCCTAAAATAATATACCACTTGGATATTTATAAAACCCTAAACTGTTTTTAATTAAAGATATTTAAAATTATTTAAAACTAAAGTTTTATTAATTTTTATTAAAATATCAAAAATCAGTTTCCTATGCATTTTACTGTTGCACTTTTATTGAAGAAATGTCTTCAGCCGAAAGAAGGACCTGCGTGCAGCCTGCTCTTTGTCAGTTTCTGACCGCGGTATACCGCGGTGTGCAAGGCGGTATACCGCCACCTCTTATAGCCGTTGGTGTGTCAGTTTCTGACCGCGGTATACCGCGGTGTGCAAGGCGGTATACCGCCACCTCATATATCCGTTGGAAGTGGGTTGCTATATAATGATGCTTGCTGGTGATGAAGTAAAGACCAGAACACAAGAACACACAACAGCAACAACCAACAGCAAACTCTCAGCTCTCTCACTCTCACTTATTTTATATATATATATTTTATAAAACACTTTTTATAAAATATCCAAGTGTGAGATATTATACAAGAGTGATTACCCATTGTGAGTTATACTCCTCTTGTAAGTATTTGAATAACGGGTGTGTGATCCTGTACATCTCTCTAAGCTGAGGCTTAGAGAACCGTTTACTTTGCTCTGTATTTGGTTTGTATTCTACCGTAAAGAATACATTTATTGGATCGTGTCGGGAAGTGTCTCGGCTGCTGGTTTATCACAGTTGGTGGTAAATCAGTAAATCTCTGTGTCAAGTATCTCTATCCCTTATCTCTTTATTTATTCCGCTGTGCTTTATTATATTTATTTATATAAACTGCTTTGCATTTATATTTATTTATATAATCTCTGTGCATTTAAATTATATCTGTTTATATAATTGTTGTATACTTATTTATTTATACTCTGCTTTATTTATTCTGTATTTATTTGTTAAAAGAATTTTTTGAAAGTAAAAGATTTAAAATACAACCTTACCCCCCCTAGGTTGTCTAACAACATTTATTGGATCGTGTCGGGAAGTGTCTCGGCTGCTGGTTTATCACAGTTGGTGGTAAATCAGTAAATCTCTGTGTCAAGTATCTCTATCCCTTATCTCTTTATTTATTCCGCTGTGCTATATTATATTTATTTATATAAACTGCTTTGCATTTATATTTATTTATATAATCTCTGTGCATTTAAATTATATCTGTTTATATAATTGTTGTATACTTATTTATTTATACTCTGCTTTATTTATTCTGTATTTATTTGTAAAAAGATTTTTTGAAAGAAAAAGATTTTAAATACAACCTTACCCCCCCCTTAGGTTGTCCAACATCCTTGAGATTGCCCTTCGGGACGTGGTATGCTAGCTCCTTTTTGAGAGCTATACAGTCGTCCGTCATATGACCGTGGTCGATGTGGAAATCGCACCACTTCGATTTGTCTTTCTTACCGTCGTCTTTGTCGGACTTCTTCGGCCACCGGATGGTCGCCTGGACGGTCTTCAGTGCCTCGACCAAGTCCTTAGTAGTCCCTTTGAATCCGTAGGAGGATATCTTAGGGTACTGAGAAAATTTGGTCGCGGTCGCGGTCTTGAACTCCGCATTCGTCTTGAATCGGACATTCGAGATTTGTCGTGCAGGTTCTGGCTTGGAAACCGCCTTCGTCTTGAACTATGGCTTCTTTACACTTAACGACCTCTTGTCGTCAGAATGCTTTCGACGAAAAGCAGTGTCGTCTTCCACCCTCATATATGTAACGACCCCGATATCCCAATATGCAAATAACATATATTCATGCCATAATATCATCAAAAGATACATTATATATCTATAACACATTCGGTCCCAAGGTCTAGGTAACATAAAATAAACGAGTATAAATTTTTCGCGGAATACAATACATGTTGATCAATAACAAAGTCATGGGATCAAAACATAGTTATGTCATCAACACAAAAGTCTTCACAAAAGATATCCACGGCATAAACTGTTCACTTGCCCTTACCTGAACCACCACCCGGAATACATATTTTTAAAACAGAAAATGAGGGTTAGACCTAATGGTCTAGTGAGAAAATCCCTGTTAGTTGAAACCTGCCAAGAATCCATTTGTATAAAACCCATATATATACAAGTACACATATATTACACTTAATTAAATACCAACCAAAACTTGCGTTCCGAAATCCACTCATTCCCCCTTATTCCTCCACAATTGGCCAAACTAGTGGTTGCAAGCCAACTAGTCAATTTACTCTGCTGTACAACATCTACAGTAAACACGCCTGTCCATTTACCGGAACCCGGCAACACACCGGTCCGCCCTCGGATCCCGGCCCCGTATTCTCGCAGAATACACATATAATTACGGTATACCATCATGTATATAAACATTTCAATAAACACACATAATCACGTTAGGTATCACACTCTTAATCCATACATACATAGATATATATATTCTGGTTGAAAAACGTTTTTAAAATAAAACTCACCTGAAACGTATATCCCAAAGCTTTTCCAAGTTAGTATCACGTATTTCCACTCTTCACAGAATCTGAAATCATATAAAATACCACATATCTCTTTTAAAAACTAAACTTACAAAATTCACATCTGGAGTCGCAACCCACTAAAAATCGCTATGAACAGTACCCAAATCGCAACCCCTTATTGCGATTCCACCCTGGAGTCGCAACCCTCTATTGCGATTCCACCCTGGAATCGCAACCCACTACTGCGATTCCACTCCAAGTCGCAATTCACTATTGCGATCCCAACCCAAGTCGCAACCAACTACTGCGATTCCATCCCAAATCGCAAACGACCACTGCGACTTCATACCCGAGTCGCAACCAACTATTGCGACTTCGATGAATCTCAGACTACTGCGACTTCGATGAATCTCAGCCCACTGCTCATTCTAAAACCCAGATTTTTGCAGTTTTACTCTATGTATGCTACTGAAAATTTGTAGATATGTTCAAGACTATATACATATCCTATCTTTAAGCTTAGACTTCCCAAAACATCCATTAATAGCAAAAAAAACCACCAAGAACTCAACTAATATTCAAGAACACTTCTAAGTAATTAAAACACAACAAATGGAGGGATTGTTTACCTTGAATTTCTGCAACAAAGCTTCTTAATCCTTTCCTTCTTCTTTCCTTCAACCTCTATCTCGATCTCTCTCTCTTTCTCTCTTTCCACCAAAGATAAACACACACACACACACTTGTTGGTTTTTCAAATGAAAGTAAAATGTGGTACTTCTCCTATGTAAACCAAAAAGGACGGTATGGAGGGAACACCTCCATACCCCTCCCCAACAACTCCAACAACTCCCACTTTCCTATCTTTTCTTTCTTTCTTCTAAAAAAGAAAATGACCAAAATAACCTTCTAGCTTTCTTAAAATATCCAAGACTAACCCTTAACTTATTTTCCCTTAAATAACTAAAGTAAAACTTATATAGATAAACTTCTAAATTCTAGAATACCAAAATACTACTGGTCAATTAACAACTAAAATACCTGGTTATTACAACATCTCCCCCTTAAAAGAATTCCGTCCCGGAATTCAGTTTAAGAGAACAGATGAGGGTATTTGGCTCTCATCTCCGACTCCGATTCCCATGTCGCATCCTGACCTCTATGATGTTTCCACTGAACTTTTACTTGCCTGATCTCTTTGTTCCGCAATACTTTAACTTTGTGATCAACTATGGCTTCCGGTTCCTCCACGTAGTTCAACCTTTCATCAACATGAATATCTGGTAGAGAGACAGCCTGACCTGGCGTAACCAAACATTTCCGAAAGTTCGATACATGAAACGCGTTGTGGATACGGCTTAACTCTATCGGTAGATCCAATCGGTAAGCTACTTCCCCAATCCTTTCTGTAATTGCAAACGGTCCAATATACCTCGGGCTAAGTTTACCTTGCCTTCCAAATCTAATGACTCATTTCCATGGCGAGACTTTCAACATCACGAAATCCCCAACCTGAAACTCTAACGGTTTCCGGCGTCGATCTGCGTAGCTTTTCTGTCTGTCTTGTGCCACTTTCAAACGTTCTCGGATCTGAGTAACCTTATCCGCGGTTAGCTGAACTATTTCTGGTCCCGCTAATTGTTTCTCTCCCACTTCATTCCAACACAGAGGCGTTCGACATTTTCTACCATACAATACTTCAAACGGTGCCGCTTGATTGCTGGAGTGATAACTGTTGTTGTAGGCAAATTCGATCAACGGTAGATGTTTATCCCACGATCCCCCAAAATCAACTATACAAGCCCAGAGCATATCTTCTAGAGTCTGGATTGTTCTTTCACTCTGACCGTCGGTTTGAGGATAATATGCTGTACTTAACTTTACCTGCGTCCCCATCTCCCTTTGAAAGTTTCTCCAAAATCTCGAAGTAAAACGACTATCCCGATCAGAAATAATCGAGATTGGAACCCCATGTCGAGTTACTTTTTCATCAATATAAAATTTGGCTAGGCGTTCCATTGAATCAGTTTCCTTTATCGGCAAGAAATGAGCAGACTTCGTCAATCTGTCGACAATTACCCAAATAGAATCAAATCCCTTCGAAGTCCTTGGTAGCTTAGTGATGAAGTCCGTAGTAATCTGCTCCCATTTCCACATCGGTATTTCTAATCGCTGCAACTGACCAAACGGCCTTTGATGTTCAATCTTTACCTTCTTGCACGTATTACAATCTTCCACATACTTAGCAACACTTCTCTTAATCCCTGGCCACCAATAAAATTGTTTCAAATCTCTATACATCTTATTCGTACCCGGATGAATAGAGAAACGAGATTTATGAGCTTCATGCAGTACACGATCGCGTAACTCACCCAAACGAGGCACCAAAATTCTGCTCCCCAAACACAGCAACCCGCGATCATCTTTTTCTAGCAATTCTGACAACCCCACTAATCGTTCTGACTTCCGATGTTCTTCTTGAAACGCTTCTATTTGACACTTTTGTAATTCTTCAAAGATGCTCGGTAGAAGTTCAGCCCTCAACGAAATAACCCTTATTGTTCCACTCCTTTCCTGACGACTCAAAGCATCGGCCACCACATTCGCCTTTCCCGGATGATAGAGAATTTCACAATCGTAATCATTTACTAATTCCAGCCATCTCCTTTGTCTCATATTCAATTCTTTCTGGTCGAAAAGATGTTGGAGACTCTTGTGATTAGTAAAAATCTGACATTTGGTACCATAAAGATAATGTCTCCAAATCTTCAACGCGAATACCACTGCTGCCAATTCCATATCGTGTGTAGGGTACTGCCGTTCATGATCTTTCAACTGACGAGAAGCATACGCAATCACCTTCCCACGCTGCATAAGTACACATCCTAATCCAAGTTTAGAAGCATCACTGTAGACAACAAAATCTTCTGAACCTTCCGGCAATGCTAAAATCGGCGCGCTGCAGAGTCTCTCCTTCAGTATCCTGAATGCTCCATCCTGTTCTGCTTTCCATTCAAACTTCAGATTCTTTCGAGTCAACTTAGTGAGAGGTGTAGCAATACGAGAGAAGTCCTTTATAAACTTACGGTAGTACCCAGCTAAACCCAGAAAACTACGTACTTCAGTTGGCGTCTTCGGCGGTTCCCATCTTTCAATCGCTTCCACTTTTGTCGGATCTACTTGAATGCCTTTCTCTGAAACAACATGCCCCAAGAACTGAACTTCCCGCAACCAGAACTCACACTTTGAGAATTTAGCGTATAACTTTTCCCCCTTCAGTAACTCCAAAATCAAACAAAGATGTTGCGCGTGATCCTCTTTGGATCGGGAATAGATAAGTATATCATCGATAAATACAATTACAAATTTATCAAGATAAGGCTTACATACCCGATTCATCGGATCCATAAAAGCGGCCGGAGCGTTTGTCAATCCAAATGGCATTACTAAGAACTCGTAGTGACCGTACCTTGTACGAAAAGCAGTCTTTAAAACATCTTCTTCTTTAACCTTTAATTGATGGTAGCCAGACCTGAGATCAATCTTGGAGAAATAGCAAGCTCCAACTAACTGATCGAAGAGATCATCAATTCTAGGAAGCGGATACTTGTTCTTGATCGTGCGCTTATTTAGTTCCCGGTAGTCGATACACATTCTCATTGAGCTGTCTTTCTTCTTTACAAACAACACTGGTGCACCCCACGGCGAAGAGCTAGGTCTGATGAAGCCTTTATCGGATAGGTCTTGCAGTTGCGTCATCATCTCTTTCATCTCTGGAGGAGCAAGTCGGTACGGCGCACGAGCAATAGGAGTGGCTCCAGGTATCAGGTCTATGCCAAACTCTACTTGCCTATCAGGAGGGAGACTATTCAAGTCCTCAGGGAAAACCTCTGGAAACTCACTAACAATAGGGATTTCTTCCAATCTATTCTTTTCAGGCCTACTATCTATCACATAGGCTAAGTAGCTCGGGCAACCCTTGCTGACACACTTACGGGCTTCTATCATAGAAATAAGACAAGACTGATGATTGCTACGATCACCATAAATCACCACTGCTCTCTTATCAGGTAAAACAATATTAATTATCTTCTTATCACAAACTATGCTAGCCTGATTCTTAGCTAACCAATCCATTCCTACCACCACGTCAAATTCGATCAAGGCTATAGGAAACAATCGTATTGGTACACCGTAACCCTCTATATCAATCACACAGTCATCAAATACTTCTTTTACCGACACCTGATTATCATTCGCAGTGTCTACCAGCAAAGCATTTTTTAACATTTTGGGCTCTAAATGCATGTGAACAGCAAACGAAGGCGACACAAAGGATCGATTTGCACCAGAATCAAATAACACCTTAGCACGTGTAGAGTTTATGAAAAATGTACCTGTAACCACATCCGGAATTTCCCCCGCTTCTTTAGCGGTCATTTGGAACGTACGACCCCTTGCTTTCGGCGGTTCTATTCTTGGAATCACGGGGCTGGCAATTGCTGGTTTCCCTGATAATCCACCCTATTGTATTCTTCTTTGCGGACAATGTGACTGAAGATGATCCGGAGAATTACATGTGTAGCAAAATCGTGTAATGCGACAATCTTTAGCAACATGCCCGGTCTTCCCACACCTATAGCAATCCCGCGATTCACTCTGACAGTTCCCTTGATGAACACGGTGGCACTTCGGACAAGGTCTTTCCATCGGTCGGAAAGGTGCACGGTTATCGAACTTCTGAGATCTGGGCTTTTTCGGATCGTGAGGTGGTCCTTCCCATTTCCTTTTCCCCATACTCCTATCACTGGCATCTCTCCTGTCATCTCGTTCCACATTTTCTGCAGCGTCCACTGCGGCTGTAAAGGTATCTGGCCCTGTTGCAGTAACTAATCTTCTGACCTCCGAATTGAGCCCATAGATGTATCTGTCCATCTTCAATCTCTCTGTAGCAACATAATATCCCGCAAAACGAGATTTCTCTAAGAACCTAGCGGTATAGTCTCTAACTGACAAACTCCCTTGTTGCAGACTCATAAATTCCTCTTCCAGTTGTCTGACAGCTGCTTGTGGACAGAAGTGTTGTGTGAAAACTAAAACAAATTCTTCCCAAGGGTAAGTAGAATATATGTCTGCTCCTTCGGATTCCATACGAGCCTCCCACCAATACAAGGCATCACCCTTCAGCATTGCTGTTCCATACAGTACTCTATCCTCTTCTGCACACTTACTTGTCTTGAATATAGCTTCAATTTCCTTCAGCCACTTCATTGCTTTCACTGGATCCCGGTCTCCTGAATACGTAGGGGGTTTGCAACCGAGAAACATCTTATAATCACACTTCTTCGTTACTGGTAAGACGGTAGGGGTGATTGGTATTCCGACTTCTTGTTCCGCACCTGGTGGATCAGCTTCACTGTGTTGACTTCGTTCAATCATTGCTTGTATACTAGCCTGCAACCTTCCCATTTCAGCAGCCAGGTCTTCTCGCGTAACGAACTCTGTACCTTGAGTTCTTCCCCCGGTTCGGCCCCCTGTTCCACTCCCAGTTCTACCTCCAGTCCTGCCTCCAGTTCGGCCTCTACCACGATTTCCCCCTCCTCTCCCTGTTCCTATGGGTGGGTTTTCTTCATCCGGATTCTCTCCTCCCCTCCGAATTCTTTGTCTAGTGCCACTCGCCATTCTGTAGATTCGAACAAGGTTAATATACACATAAGCATATACCCCATATAACAAGGTATTCCAGTTCAGACATGCACCTGTAAAAACATAATTACACTGGCCAAGTGTAACTCGAAATTACCTTACATGATGTTCTTTCTACCTTTTTATACTTAGCAATCCCCAGGTTCTATCATAATAGGGACATCCTACTTCACATGCAGTTTAAGTCTAGGTACGAATATTTATACCTAAATCCCTTAAACTATGGCTCTGATACCAACTGTAACGACCCCGATATCCCAATATGCAAATAACATATATTCATGCCATAATATCATCAAAAGATACATTATATATCTATAACACATTCGGTCCCAAGGTCTAGGTAACATAAAATAAACGAGTATAAATTTTTCGCGGAATACAATACATGTTGATCAATAACAAAGTCATGGGATCAAAACATAGTTATGTCATCAACACAAAAGTCTTCACAAAAGATATCCACGGCATAAACTGTTCACTTGCCCTTACCTGAACCACCACCCGGAATACATATTTTTAAAACAGAAAATGAGGGTTAGACCTAATGGTCTAGTGAGAAAATCCCTGTTAGTTGAAACCTTCCAAGAATCCATTTGTATAAAACCCATATATATACAAGTACACATATATTACACTTAATTAAATACCAACCAAAACTTGCGTTCCGAAATCCACTCATTCCCCCTTATTCCTCCACAATTGGCCAAACTAGTGGTTGCAAGCCAACTAGTCAATTTACTCTGCTGTACAACATCTACAGTAAACACGCCTGTCCGCTTACCGGAACCCGGCAACACACCGGTCCGCCCTCGGATCCCGGCCCCGTATTCTCGCAGAATACACATATAATTACGGTATACCATCATGTATATAAACATTTCAATAAACACACATAATCACGTTAGGTATCACACTCTTAATCCATACATACATAGATATATATATTCTGGTTGAAAAACGTTTTTAAAATAAAACTCACCTGAAACGTATATCCCAAAGCTTTTCCAAGTTAGTATCACGTATTTCCACTCTTCACAGAATCTGAAATCATATAAAATACCACATATCTCTTTTAAAAACTAAACTTACAAAATTCACATCTGGAGTCGCAACCCACTAAAAATCGCTATGAACAGTACCCAAATCGCAACCCCTTATTGCGATTCCACCCTGGAGTCGCAACCCTCTATTGCGATTCCACCCTGGAATCGCAACCCACTACTGCGATTCCACTCCAAGTCGCAATTCACTATTGCGATCCCAACCCAAGTCGCAACCAACTACTGCGATTCCATCCCAAATCGCAAACGACCACTGCGACTTCATACCCGAGTCGCAACCAACTATTGCGACTCCGATGAATGTCGCAGTCGTTCATTGCGACTTCGATGAATCTCAGACTACTGCGACTTCGATGAATCTCAGCCCACTGCTCATTCTAAAACCCAGATTTTTGCAGTTTTACTCTATGTATGCTACTGAAAATTTGTAGATATGTTCAAGACTATATACATATCCTATCTTTAAGCTTAGACTTCCCAAAACATCCATTAATAGCAAAAAAACCCACCAAGAACTCAACTAATATTCAAGAACACTTCTAAGTAATTAAAACACAACAAATGGAGGGATTGTTTACCTTGAATTTCTGCAACAAAGCTTCTTAATCCTTTCCTTCTTCTTTCCTTCAACCTCTATCTCGATCTCTCTCTCTTTCTCTCTTTCCACCAAAGATAAACACACACACACTTGTTGGTTTTTCAAATGAAAGTAAAAGGTGGTACTTCTCCTATGTTTACCAAAAAGGACGGTATGGAGGGAACACCTCCATACCCCTCCCCAACAACTCCCACTTTCCTATCTTTTCTTTCTTTCTTCTAAAAAAGAAAATGACCAAAATAACCTTCTAGCTTTCTTAAAATATCCAAGACTAACCCTTAACTTATTTTCCCTTAAATAACTAAAGTAAAACTTATATAGATAAACTTCTAAATTCTAGAATACCAAAATACTACTGGTCAATTAACAACTAAAATACCTGGTTATTACAATATAAGCAAGGGTTCTTGCACAGACATCTTCGAAATTCTCTGGAGGATATTTAGTCATATCGGTGTATAGACCCGAACTGTCGTCCAGACCACGCTTGTAGGTTTCGATTGCGGTCTTGACGTCGCAGTTACGGACACTGATCATCTCTGCGTTGAACCTAATGAAATAGCTCCGGATAGAGTCTTCGGACTTCTACACGACATAATACAAGTCGCTGGTTTGCTTCCCCATCTTGCGACTGCTGGCGAACTGCTGGGAGAACTGATTGACTAACTCAGCGAAGGACCCGATGGATTTGGGCTTGAGGTTAATCAACCATTGGAGGGCAGGACCCGTGAGGGTCTCCCCGAAACTCTTGCACATGCACACTTCTTGATACATATGCGGGATCGAGATCGTCCACATTAACTGCTTATACTGTGCGATGTGCTCCGTTGGATCGGTTATTCCCGAATACTTGGGCGTGAAAGCGGGGATGTTATACTTCTTCGGGACGTCGACAGTCGCGATCGTGTCAACGAAAGGCGACGCCTGATACCCCGAACGAGGTTCGACGTCGACGGGCACGGCTGCCCCCGGTAGCTTAGCGAGCAAAGATAGGACACGCTCATTCTGGTCTTCCAACATCTTCAACCGCTGGGCGACGGGGTCGCTAGGATCGGAATTCACACCTATTTGAGGGTTAAATTTTGAACTGGGGTCGTTTTCGTACGACGAGCCATTGGCGTCCCCATTGAAAGGGACAAAGTATGGCTGAGATCCATTGTGCATGGGTGGTGGCCTCAAATGCTGAGGAGGAATCGGCCCGAACTGGGGATTTGGGATGAACGATCCCTGCTGTTGGCTCTGCATGAATGGACCTTGCTGTTGATTTTGACCGAACGGTCCTGGTCCTGGATTCTGAACGAATGGACCCGAACCTGGATTCTGGACGAATGGAGCGGATCCTGGATTCTGACCGAACGATCCTGGACCTGGATTCTGAACGAACGGTCTGGGACCGTTCTGCGGTCCGAATGGATTCCTCAGTCGCGCGATTTCTTCGGCTGCCCTTCGACTTTGCTCAGCAAGGGCATCGATTTGACGGCGCGCATTTTCAAGCTCCAGTGCATCTGGGCGATGATCTTCTCCTGGTTTCCATGATCTGCCATTTTCCTGAAACAGAAAAAAGAGGAAACTCCAAGAAATCGTTAGTAAGTCGCACGTTTGTCGAAGACTTTCTCTAGATGGGGCCCCACGGTGGGCGCCAAACTGTTGATGCCAAAAATCGTTCAGAAGGATAACTTAAGGTTGATTGTGGAGCTTAACAACTAAAGATAGGAATCGTTCGACAAAACAGTGCGACAAAGACAAAAAAAGTAAATGAGACGCAAGGAATTTGGTGACGCGGGAAAAACCTCATCGAGGAAAAAACCCGCGGACGACTGTGGGTGTCGTCGCTGCACTATGGTCGCCAAACAGGGGCGATGTCCTTATGTTTCAGATGTCGAGAGTACAATGGTTACAATACAAATGAAAGAAATACTTTAAATGTAAAGTAGACAAGTGTATCGTGCGAAAAAATAAGTGCGTCGTATATGGAAACTATGCATCGTGTGTATAAGTCGTGCGTCGTCTGAGAGAAAATGCTTCTTTGCTTAGAAACTTTCAATGTGCTTGTAAGTACTTCGGGGGTTCAGTTGTGCACAAAATGATGTTGAGCCTTCATATATATAGCCTTCGAATGCTTTAATGATCTTCATGAATGTCGGAGTAATGGTCGTAACGGCCAATGAAAGTTAATGCTCGTAATTAACCTTGTCGGTTATGTCCGTTGGCCATTAATGGTGTTGATCATGCATTAAACATAGAAATCATAACAGTTGTCTTACGTTAGTTGGTCGAGGTCGTAAGGCTTCTTACGACGGTCGAGTGTCGTGAGTAACTTTCGATTTAAACTTTGGTCAGACGATAAAGTGTTTATTATTTTATCTTATCACAAAAAAGTGTAATAAATATTTTTCCTTTTCTAGTCGTGGTCGAGACTGGTGAAATTTTACCCAAACACACATCTCAAGTTGGTAAAGTCTATTGAACCTCTCTTTGAGCCTCCCATTCTCCGTCCATAAATCCTCCCAAAACTTGGTACCCGACCCGTCCCTAAGTTGCTTTCCAAAGGATTTCGAGAAACGACCCGCTTTGTATATGTCCTTCCCCACCTTAAGTATTTGTGCCTAAACCGAATTCCCCTTCCATACCTTCCGATAAACCCCCATCCCACCCGTACACACTTTTTATTACCTTAGACCAAAGCGACTCGCTTTCGTTATGGAATCTCCACCACCATTTCCCGATTAAGCCCCAATTAAGTTCTTTAAGCCCCTCCCCCCCCCATTTAAACCACCCCTCCCAAAGGACCCCAACACCTTTTCCCATTTTGCCCAAGAACGAGCTTTCCTCAAACTCTCCCTCACCGGTACCCCCCCCCCCCCCCAAAAAAAAAAATGATACCTCACACGCTCCAATTCTTTCAACACACTCACCGGGGTACGAAACAAAGAAAAATAGTATAATGAAACACTACCAAGAACAGATCTTACCAATGTCCATCGTCCACCAAATGAGATCGCTTTTGCTTTCCAATTCGAGAGTTTCTTCCTCATCTTATCGATCACCAGTTTCCAATGAGATGTTCTTGCCATTGACGATCCTACCGGGAGACCAAGATAATGGCAAGGCACCACTACCGCACCCAAACTTGTTGCCGAAGATTGTACTTCTCCATCCGAAACACCTACACCGAATATCTTACTTTTGCTCATATTCATCTTTAATCCCGAAACCTCATAAAAGCACTTCAATAATTTCATAAGGTTCTTTATGTTTGTCGCCTCCCATTCCCTAAAAAAGACGACATCGTCCGCATATTGAATATGGGAAATCTTTATTGCATCTTCACCCACACTAATCCCTTTGAACAAACATTTTCCAACGGCCTCCTCTATCATTGAATGTAGGCTTTTGGCCACCACAAATTCTAATGAATAGTTGTAAGATATAAACAGTTAATCATAGTAAATTGAATCATAATAAACAAACGTTCATCATTTTTTATAAATATCTCATGTAATTGATTTGTATGATTTTTATTACATTTAAAACTCCCTTTATTTAAATACATACCAAAATTAGCATAATCAAGATTAAGTAGTAAGGTTTACACATAAGACTTTGTTGTCGTTTGTTGTATTGTATTTTGCTATGGCAAAATGGGTAAATATTTAAATATATAAGGGTGTGTTTGATACATAAACAAGACTAGGGATTGAACTCGACAAGATTGGGTGGAAGAGTAAGGTAGGCACCTAAAAAATTGTGGAATGTTGTAGGATTTTAATTTGACATGGTTAATTTAGTAATTTAACAATCTTGTTTCATTTCCCTAATTTTTATTCTACCTATTTTGGTGCATTTTTTTCCATGTAGATCCTATCATGTCTTGGTTTAATGTCGCACCAAACATAGCAACAGACTCAAATAATTTGTAAAAACAACAATAAACTAATAAATTGCTTGCATTTTTCATTTTATAGGAACGTTTTTTTTAAATATCATGGTTGTATAGCTACGTTTTCTTAATGGTCTTTATTAACCATAAAAGTTGTAGGGAGGTGACCGACGCACATGTTAGCCCATCCATAGATCTATCACCGCCTTACATAACACCTCAATAATTTTCTATAATAATTTATTTATTTTTAATTACAGATGTCTTGGATCGGTTTATATGTACTTTAACAAACCTTAGGGCTCTAGAGAATAACCGCTTATCCTTAAGGTTGCGTTTGGTATATGAGATAGGACAAGATAGGATGGGACAAAACTCATTATCTCATATTTGGTGTGACATGGGACAAGAGAAGAATTCAACGTCCCACGTTTGGCGCGACATGGGACGGAACAAGGACTGGACAAGGTGGGACAGGATGAGATAAAAAAAAGGCATTTTCTTGTTCCATCAAAATAGGTGGAACAACATTGGACAAAAGTGAGACAGAAAACAAAAAAAAATTTGATCTACCCTCATTTGATATATAACCCCAATATGATATTAGTCTTAAGGGTCACCACCACCGATCGCCATCGCCACCACCATCGGTGGCCACCGGTAGCCACCGCCAACCACCATCGGCCACCTCCACCTTTTCCTTCACTACTACAACCTCCTATACCATTGTCCACCGCATCCACCACTACCATCTCCACCAATCACCACCAACCATTGCCACCACCACCACCACCGACGATCACCGCCAACCATCGTCGACCACCTCCACCACTATCATCACCGACCACATTCACCTCTACCGGTCACCACCACTTATTGCCGTTGCAATCATGTCTCTGCCAGTTCATAAAGATCTCTAAATTGAATCAAATATAATATTTTATTTGTATGAATGAATGAGATTTTTTCGAACTATCATCAATTATTTCAGACTCTTCATTCAAATTTCATACTATCATTTATGTATGTATTTTATGTGTATGAAAATTGTACAAAAAAACTAAAAATGCTTTTAGATTAAAATATTCAAATATATACTTTATTTGTGTCATTTATAGCTATTATATGATATATAAAATCGTCAAACAACTTTTAGGGAAAATTGTCTAATCATGTCATATCTAGTCTTAATCGTACCAAACACACGACAAGCACTTGTTTTGTCCAGTCCTGTCCCACCCTCTTGTCATGTCCTATCGTGTCCAGTTCTGTCATGTCCAGTCCCGTCCAATTAAGTATGCGTACCAAACGCTACCTAAAGAAGATCTCGAAGACTTAAACTTTATTATCAGTTAAGCTAACCCCACATAACGAATATGCTTAATTGTATATAACAGAATATGAAGAAAACCAAAAGAATTTAGCTTTCTTTTCATAATGAAACTATAAACATCTAAAATTAAGTGATGATTTAAAATAATATAATTTTTGTATACGAACACATGTAACAAATATATTTATACTCATTTTAAATCAGTGGTTTCCTAAAAAGTCAGAGACCAATATACCAACTAGCTAAAAAACCATTGTTATCAAATTTTGATTTGACCAAAACTCACATATTTGTAAAAGTTGATAGAATGCATAATTGTAAGCTTACACAAATCAAGTAGATATATCCATAGGCGGACTCAGGAATTTTTTTCTTACGGTGACATCTTTGACAAACCTAAAAAATTTCTACATTGTCCGATTGCTTTGAGAATTTTTTTTTAATTTTTTTCTCGATTTCGAGGAACTTTTTAAAAAAAATCAATTTCGAGAGAACTTTTCGGGGTTTTTTGGTTATTTTAAGAGTTTTTTTGGGATTTTTGATTGATTTTAAGAGTTTTTTTGATACGGTTGCACCATTTAAAACGATACGATTGCACTCTTCATACCGTTACTAAATTTTACCCTTCACCGGACAAACGATACGGTGACACGTGCCACCGTATGTGCAACACTGGGTCCGCCCATGGATATATCAATGTATATCTTAAAATACATATAGCATATATGACTATGCATTGTTTTTCGGTAATAATAGTAGTTATTTTGATAATGATAAAAATTGATCTTTATCCTTGGATTAGTCCTAATTAAAGATCAATAGATAATTTTTCTTATAAGCTGATACATGGGTTATTTTTTAGATTTAATTTGAACCATTAGATCAACCCTAATTAAAAATGATCAATGGTCTAAATTCCTTTTTACGCTTCTCATCTTAACTCTTATTCTCACACGATCCATAGTCATATTACCGTTCACAAAACACAAGTTATTTACTCTGTTTTAAAATATAATTTTAAACTACAATATAAAATTTGTGTGTCCCAGCTAAAAAATTATACATCAAATATATCAAATATATATGTATATATAGATTAACGATCGTGTGAGAAGTTACGGTTAACGTGAGAAGTGAATCTGAACCGTTGATCATTTTTAATCAAATGTCCTTCCATAAATTGCGGCTTAGAAGAGAATTGATCTGGTACATGTCGGTGCATCTCATCCTAATGTGCGTCCATTTATCATCCAACAGTTGATAACCATTTCTCATGTTTCTCACGTTAACCTCAACTTATCAACGGAACCCAATTATATATATATATATATATATATATATATATATATATATACACACACACACACACATATATATATAGGGGTGGTATCGGGTACAAACCAACTAGTTTGTACAAACTCGTACAAACCATATCTAGCTTCATGGTTTTGTAAATTTGGCTTCATGAATGTATATATATATATATTTTGGCTTCATGAATATATAATTTGGCTTCATGAATATATCATTTGGCATTTTTAACTAATTTTTTTACAAAAATAAGGGTATTTTAGGGTATTTTTGTAAAAAAATTAGTTAAAAATGCCAAATGATATATTCATGAAGCCAAATTATATATTCATGAAGCCAAAATATATATATATACATTCATGAAGCCAAATTTACAAAATCATGAAGCTATGTATGGTTTGTACGAGTTTGTACAAACTAGTTGGTTTGTATTTGATACCCAGCCTATATATATATATATATATATATATATATAGAGAGAGAGAGAGAGAGAGAGAGATCTAGAAATGTTCAAACGAGAACGCTAATTATTTAATAAAACACGAGAACAACAAATCATGTACAAAATCACATGTGATTTTACATTAACAACAAAATAGTGGACGCAAACGACTTTAGCCGCGACTTACGTTGCGAGGCAAAGTCACGTGAATCATGTTTGATTTTGTACATTAACAACCGTTCTCGTGTTTTCTTAAATAGTTAGCGTTCTCATTTGAACTCATCTCTCTCTATAAATACATATAATTGGATTACAATTGAGCATATTAATTAATGCATTAAAGAGTGTGAATAATGAGTATATCTCTTGTTTTCGTCTTAGTAATTGTTTTCCTTTTGTAAGTAGAATCAGTGTCGGCTCCTCATATTTTTTTATCTACAAATGTTCTTTTGAATACATGTATTAAAGCCTCCGTATAAGGCATTGTTTGGCAAAAAAGAAAAAGATAGTTTAGACCATCCACACACCTGCAAGACCTTATTCATTTCACAAGTGCCACATCAGCTTTGCAATAACATCTTCCACACACATGCAAGCCCCAAACTCCTTTCTAAACTAATAAATTATAATATAAATAATTATAATATAAATAATATAGATAATTATAATATAACTAATAAATTAATTATAAAATATAAATAACTAAAATTTTACTTTTGTTTTCTTTTATTATATTTTGTGTAAATATAATTTAGCAGTTTAAATAAAAAACATTGCATAAAAATATCATTTTTTTAAAATAAAGCGTGGGTAAGAAATTTTAATAAAAATATTAAAAAAATAATGTTCAAATAAACTAATTAAATTTAATAAACATATTAATAATAATTAATGTTTAAACAAACAAACTAACTAATTAAATTAAAAAAATGTGTTTGTTTAATATATTTAAGTTGTTGAAAGGTCTTGCAAGTTAAGCAAGATGGGGGTGGTCTTGCAAGGCCTTGCAAGACACATGGCATGACATGTTATCTTGCAAGACGTGTGTGTATGCTCTTATAAGCTACTTTTTTTTTATACATGTTAGGATGACCATAAGCTACCTTATAAACTTGTTTTTTGAAACGCTACTTGGAGTAGCTTTTCAGTAGCTTTTTGTGAATATTTCAATATTGCCCCCATTATTTATTAACTATTATTATAAACAAATATTAATTTTTTAAATTTAATTATTATTAATTTATAAATATAAATTAATATTAACTGAAAAATATTAAATTAAGTTTTAATTATACATTGATATTTATTTTTAATTATTTAGAGTTATTGTTAATCATATAAATTATTTTTATATATTTTTTAATATTAATCAATATATTTTAATTTTCAATTCTTATTATTGTTTTAGTTATTATTTGATTATTTTTTTCATAATATATGTAACGGTTATTTAAAATCATAAGTTAATATATTTTTTTCTAAAACGTGTTTTAACAAATTCAAAATTTACGGTATATATGTTATAATAAATTTTAAATTCTTTTAATTAACATGTTATATAAGATGTCCTTTTTGATCATTTTGCATATTATAAGCTAGTTTTTGTCAAACGTGACTTTTTAATCAGCTAATTTATCAGCTACCAGCTAGCTTTTTAGCTAGTTTGTCAAACATAGCCTAAAGGCGAATCCAGATAAATATTCGAGTGAGACATAAGATAATTAGCATATTATAAAATAAAACAAACTAATTAAAAATGACATACAAATCGTTTTTTACAACACTCAAATGGTTTAAAGTCAAATTTGCCTCTACGTCTAGTCTCTTTAAAGTTAAATGTGTAACACAATGCTCTTCTCTACAAAAGAGATCAAATTGCTCGGTGATAGCAAAAAACTTTGCTGATCCTATGTAACAACCTAAAAATAAAATAGAGCATGACATACAAATATACTTCGTCCGGCCAAAACGCTCCAAAATTTACTGAATCCAACTAATACAAAATTAGGTTTACGGAACAACCTATACACAGCTGAGAATTCTTCTAAACAAGTCTCGAAATAAAAGTAAGGCAATTTAAAACTAGCATCCAATCATCGCCTCTTGCCTAGACCTTCTCCTTGCCCTTGCCCATTACACCTACTAGATGCTTTCTTGAAAATGGGTTTGGATTTGAAAATGCGAGGGTTAGACCATGAGGTCTAGTGGGTTCCCTCTAAAATCACTTTCTCACAACAATGGTATAAAGCAGTTTATAAACATCAGCAAACAATTTAATGCTTTAACAATTAAACCTTCAATAGTAAGACGATAACACATGAAAGGGCACACTGAAGTCCCGTACACCGGTGACAACGTGTCAGTCTCACACTGCCTTTACTGGAACCACCCTCCATGGCATAAACGGGACACACCCCCGGTATGAGTACTGGCGGGACACCCCCCCCCCCCGACTTAGCCGTATCATGTCCACTTCCAGATGTATGCATACATAATAATTTAACTTTCTCAAACATAACAAACATGCAGTTTCATATACGAAAGATAAAAACGTGCAGTTTCATAATATTTCATGTGTTTAAAATAACATATCAGTCAACTCATTTTCAGTTAGAAAGACTCACTTGCTCTTGCTCGCTACTTCTTACTTTACTTCAGATCCTCAAGTCGAACCCCTATAATTTAAATGGACACGAGAGTGATCAGTCGCTCGCACATCCCTCACGGTTACCTCTCTAAAACACCCTTGGCAAAAATCTCGGCTTAGCCCGAAAACCAACTCCCGGGTCCCCCACAAAAGTTCTGGATGCCACATACCGAAAAACCCTATCCGTAAACCCTCTATATGGAAGTTCTATCCGAAAGCTCTATCCGGAAACGTTGTCTGGGAGTCCTATGCGGACACGATCGAGAAAATCTATCCGGAGAACTTCTACCCGGATAACCAAGCCGTCCGGAAACCTCATGTCCGGAACTTTGATCAACTATGGCGATTTCCGGATGCGAATTGTTCTCGTACATCGAACATTAAATAAGCGATTCCAATCCTCGGGCCCCAGTCCCAGTTAGTTTTAGGACTACAAGATTGCCAAGAGAACGTACAAAATACCGCTATAAACGATTAATCAAACAAACCCTTTCTCCCCAACTCTTAATCCATCGATTGGTACTCTCACTCACGGACTACAGTTCCAGCAATAATTTCAACACCCAAACATAAACCCATCAATCTATCAAAACAACAACAAGGGTAAGGTTAGGAATTACCTAGAATTGTTCAATGAAAAATCTTCTTCTTCCAAAATCGCAAGTATTAGCTCGATTCCTTCTCTCTGCTCCAGCCGTACAAAAATGATTTTACCAACCTAGGGTTTTGTGCCAACCTTGAGGGTTTTATACCCTCTTTCAAAAATTTACAAATCAACCCTCCAATTAAAAAAAATCCTGAATTGCTCCACAAAACTCTTTTTCTTCTCATTTAGGACCTCGGTTGTTACATCCTAATTGTTTTTTAGCTTGAGGTGAAGTTACAAACTGTTAATGGATATTAGTGACATATATAGTTTTTTTTTCTTCTAAAATATATATCAACCACATAACCTTTTTATGGATATAAATATTTATATATGTCAAATATTCACGTACACTCGTCATCTTTGATAATACCCAAATCATTGATTTTTTAGGAAGATACGCTCTACTTAGGGACGGACCCAAGGGTTGTCGGTGGTGGCATGTGTCACTGTTTCGTTCATTCTCGTCGTAGTGTAAACAATCATAGTGTTGTGAAAAGTGCCACCGTATAATTTGTTGTGTGCCACTATATACATTTTGAAACACAAGTTTTTCTTGGTGGAGGGTTTGCAAAGTTATTCTTCCACCCAAGACCCGGATTTGAATCTCGTGAGTATTAATTAACTTTTAATTTCAGATTTATTATGTTTCTGGAAAAAAATGCAATAAAGATTTGAACATATGACCTCACGTATGAAAAACAATGAACTAATCAATAGACCAATGATAGTTTTGTAAAAAAATATTCTATATTTGTTTCTTATATTTAAATGGTGTCTATCGCTTAAAAAAAGTTACGGATTTGTTCATGGCTTTGCAAATAGTTAAATATTGTTGAGCCAATAATCCTTCCACTAAGGCATTGTTTGGAAAAAAATAAACTAGCTTATTTTTTGAGTTGATGTTTGAATGAACTTAAATTAGCTAGCTTATTGATAAGCTATTTGGAGTAACTTATGAGAAGTTTTTTGTGAATTTTTTCAATTATAAATTATTATTTATCAAATATTAATTATAAATAAATATTAATTATTACTAGTATTAATTGAAAATTATTAATTAAATTTTAATTATACATTGATGTTAACTTTTAATTATTTTGATTTATTGTTAATTATATCAGTTATTTTTATATTATTGTTTTTTAATATTAGTGAATATAAATTAATTATCAATTAAATCAATTATTATTATTCTTTTAATTATTATTCAATTATTTATATTATATATAATGTTTATTTAAAATTATAAGATAATGTGGATTTTTTCATTAATTTTGTTTTAACAAATTCAAAATTTAGGTATACATAATAATAAGTTTTAAATTCTTTGAATTAATATTATATTATTTAATTTTTCTTCACATTATTGTTTGTATTAATTAACATATTATATTACTATAAACTAGTTTTAATTATATTATGAAATATTGTAATTGATTATCTTTTTAAGATATCATTTTTGTCATTTTACATGTTTATCAATTAGTTTTTGTCAAACATGACCTAATCATCAGCTAGTTTATTACCTACTAATTAATTTATTAACTATCAACTAATTTATCAGTTATCAACTAGTTTATAAGTTAATTTGTCTAACATAAAATAAATCATAAAACTTACTAGAAAGAGGAATTATAGTTAAAAGGAATTATGTGCATGATGAAATATTGAATGGTGGTGGAGGTGGTTGGCGATGACTTTGATGTTGATGTGTAATGTTAATTGTAGGGACAAACAAAGTCAATTCAACCGTTTATACACTCAAAATTTAGCATTTAAATTTTCAATCTCTTATTTTATAAATATTTAATATTATAACGTATGTATATTTTATGTTATAAATTAAAGTTGACATGAATTTTTTTATATTAAAATAGTATTATTTATAATTTTGACGTTGCTATGCATATTAATTTAAACAATTGAGATTGAAATTCAATAACTAAGATCATTTTCAATGGGGTCACTAAATCTTACACCAAACACTAAATTTAGTATAAAAAACATTATTCACATCTTCAATGGGGTCTCTATTTTTCACACTAAATTTGGTGTAATGAATAGTATTACACTATATTTGAAGTAACATTATTCATTTAGACAACTTTTTACACTACTTTTACATCACTTTAAAAAAAATAGTGTTATCCATTGAAGATGATTTACTATTAACACTAAAATTTACACTATTTTTGAAATTTGGTGTAAAATATAGTGTGACACATTGAAGATGCCCTAATAAGATGTTTGACATGAATTTTGGAATTTTTTTCATCTTAGTTTTTATATAGACGTGTACATGCATGTGTATATGTAATTATCTATACTATATTATAAGACATTTATGAAAAACTCTTAAAAACAACCCATAAAGCTTCATGCACCGCTATTAATGTTAATTACTTAAAATCTCTTAAAAACAACTAATGAAGTTTTATGTACCGTTTTTAATGCTAATTATTTGATTAATATTTATCTTTAACAACCTTCAAATTCTTAAATCGTAGACTCTTATTAATTAATCATTATCTTTAGCCACTTTCAAATCCTCAAATCGTGAAATTCTTAAAAAACGTCATTCTTTAAACAAATTTATAAAAAAAACATGATCGTTTTCTCAAAACCACACTTTAAAATAAATTAGAACATTAAAATCGAGATATATCGCTCTGCGTTGCACGAGTAAACTTTTAGTAAATTATAGATATATCTAGAAAATTTGTTTGGATAAATAAAAAAAATAATAGATTTTGATTGTATAGAAGTTTTGATTTGGGTTGGGATATTTGCACCCTACCCAATAGGTCAAAGACACCACCATCTAGTCTACTAGTTACTTTTTAGGGTTTATTATTTAACTTTTGACTTTGACTTTTTAGTTTAACCATACAATAAATAATTATTAGTTTAACCATACACTAATTGTAGCTATTTATGATTATTATTACTCCGGCCACTTGGATATCGAAACTCAGTTGTTTTATTTAAATAATTATTCCAACTATCCATTAACAAGTTAGAACTAGTATAGAGAGAATGTTGAAGTGATTTCTTGTGAATGAAATTACAAACTTAATATCCCTTTTTATAGCAATAGTAATATTATATTTCATATAATTAAAAAAAAGTTAGTTTTCAAAATGTTAGTTTTAAAAAACTGACAGGTCAAAAAAAAGTTAGTTTTCAATAAAAAAAAGTTAGTTTTCAATAAAAAAAAGTTAGTTTAATAATGTTATATTACGTTTTCAAAAAGTAATATACCTACCAACCATCTTTGCATTTCCCAAAAGTCTGACGGTCAAGAGTTAGTTTCCCAAAAGTCTAACGGTCAAAAAGTAATATACCAACCAACTTTGCATTTGCACCCCATCTATATGGTGGGTGCAAATAACAACACCCTTTGATTTTTAACATAACATGATAAGGGATAAAATAATTGATTGTGAATTTTATTTGTAACTTGAAAAAGAAATTTTGACTTCCGAGGCAGAATATACGGTCACATTCATTTTTAGGTGCCCCTCATTGTCTCTCTATTTTCACATTAACCAATAACTTAGGGTCGTTTACCAAATGCTTACTGGGATAAGCGTTTGTCAAGTCACATTGCCTTACTGGATGAATATGGCGATGACCAAAAATCTTACCTGGTAAGAGCTAAGGTAAGGTCCGAGAGTTTTACTCGGTAAGTGATGACGAAGACTTTTACCACGGTTAGCGCTTATCGGGAAAATTGTTGCATATGATATTGTTTTGGTTGACTAAAATCTTACCCGGTAAGTAAGTGATAGTGTTGAATTTTACCGGTAAGCGTTTACCTGGGTAAACATTTTGTAAACAACCCCTTAGAGAGCTTATATTATTGATTTGATGCAACTCATGATGCTCTCATCAATGGAGTATAGAGTTAAATGGAGTCCATTGTTACTTGATATCTTCACAAACATTCGTTCATTTATTTAAATAATAAGATTGGTTAAACACTATTACAAAAATGCCTTGTGTTATTGAACAAGAGAATCGTGTTTACAAGATATAATCTAGATTATGGATAACATGTTTCTTATTATTAGTAGATGAACGACTTTTAGTCCTAAGAAATGTATCAATCGAGATGCAAAATTACATTTTCTTGCCTTGATAGTACTCTTAGAAATAATCATAGAAAACTCACCTGAATGGGTTATTATTGATAGAGTAATATATTGATTATTGTAACATATGATTATTTGTAAAAACACTATCCTCATCAAGAAAACACAAGTTTGCATCTCATTTGACATATTTATAAGCAAGGAAGATTGTTAGTGTTGGACTACAATGACTTGTACATAAAGTGTTTGTAGAATCCAAAGATGTTGTAGCCCACTGGTTAAAGGCCTGGGGGGAAAGTGGTGCAAGCCCTTTCTACCCCGGGTTCGAATCCAGGGTCGAGGGTTGTATCGTGGCCGGATCGTGGGCCGAATCGTGGCCGGGTCGAAGGGGGATTAGTCTGGACTAAGTCCAGCATACCCCCGAAATGCAATTGCCTTTAAAAAAAGTGTTTGTAGAAGGGGGATAGAATACAAACATGACAAAAATTCACTTTTAATTGTATATTTTATTAAACATAAAATTACAGATATGTTACGGAAGCTAGTAAGGCACGACCTGTGATCCTAGACTATCTGACTGGTGACAAGTTTATTTACATTGAAAGATATAAGAAAGAAAGTTACTTTGCAGATCTAAAGAGCGAAGATTATCTTCGGATTGTGACATTGAATTTAGTATTAAATTTACACAAGGAAGTTCTTTTCAAAACGAGTGGTTTGCAAACAATGAAAAAGAAGACCTTTTTATAGCCTCCATTGCAGTAAATTCAATTCTTCAACTTTAACACGTGTCTTCATCTGATTTGTTTATCCATGCATGCTTATACCTTTCACTTTAGCATTTGTAGTTGATGCAGACACTTGTTAACCTATCTCATCATTTTGTACGTAGAAGGAATAGTAAAGAAGATTTTACTTTGACTGATATGCTTTTGCATGTCCATACCAGGATGAGAGTCCGGGAGAGTTGGTGAGCCAAACTTGTTGGACGAGTTTGCACGCTAAAATCTGGCTTTCCACAAAAGTAGTATTTGTGAGATTATTAGTTGATTATATCTTGTATTGATCTTCTTTCGGCTGGATGACAAATCAATCCGCTTTGGTGACTATCTTAATCTTTCTTCAACTAGTCTTCGATTTCACTGAAGGCTTTTTATATTTTGAATCAATATAGATAGTTACAAAACTTCTACAAGTAAATTTTTTATCTTTTGGCTATTCTAAAGTATAAGCAATACATCGGTATATCTATGAAGTAAGATTTTATCGGATACTAATGACTTAGAATAAATTATGAGAATTTAAGAATCTGATATCTGAGAACATTAATTTTCTCTTTATCGGGTATCATACAAAATATCACAAGGATCAAAGTCGATCACTAAGATATCCTGAGTCATTGATCCGATGAACCATGTTCGAAGACTTTGTTTGCTTTTCTTTTAAAGTGTTCCAATATTGGTTTGTTTGAGTTATACTCGATGAATATCATTCATCGAATATACTCTTCTTAAGGCAGGGGATAAGAATATATCTCTAAGGGTGCATTTGGTTGAGCGGATTCCGACGGAATTGGGTGGAATTGGAATGGTCAATTCCATTGACCAAATTCCATTGTGCTGTTTGGTTTGCAATGGAATGGAATTGATTTCCTGAATTCCATCCAACTAAGGAATTCATCATTCCTCCTGAAAAGTCATGGAATTGAAATCCATTCCACCTCATTTTACATAAATGACGATAATACCCCCCATTACATTCTAAATACCCTAGACTTTTATCTGCGATTTATAATCTGCTCCAACGAAGAAGCCGCCATAGGCGATTTCGATTTCATTTCAGTGTGCATCGCAACTCGAAACCCTAGACTTTTCTTTCATTTCTATTCTGTTCGAACAATCGTCCCGTTTTGAACCGAAGAAACCCTACCATTTCTTCTCCAACAACGCCTGTTGCGTCGTCATCTCGGTTGATTCTGGCGATTCCTAGGCCTAATAAGCAAGAGAGAGATTTGTCTCAGTCTATGCCGCTGAAGTTTCAGCAATTGGCGCCGGTGAATGTTCCGATGTTCGCTGACGTTGATATTGGAGAAGATGATGAAGAGGATAATTATATGCTTGCTGCAGTTCATATGCTTCTGGATAATTATATCAAGTTCTTTTGTGCATAAAGTTTGGTTTTTTTGTGCATAAAGTTTGGGCATTCATGCTTGCTGCAGTTCATATGCTTCTGGATAATTATATCAAGTTCTTAGCTAATAACAATCCCTAGATCATATAATACTAAATTAGGGTTAGTTTTTTGTTTATCAAATTTACTAGCAGCTCTCTGTTTATGAACTTCTGAAATTAGGGTTAGTTTTCAAATTTACTACAATTTTATAAATGGTAAATTACTTATTTTATTCCAATTAAATGTTAATTTTAAAATTGTTTATAAGAAGAAAAAAAAATTAAATTTTAAGAAAGGGTATTTTTGTCATTTTTCACAATTCCATTCCGATTCCATTGCAAACCAAACAGACAGATTTCAAGATTACATTCCATTTCCTGTCAACCAAACAGTTGGTCAAACCTGAAAACATTTCATTCCAATTCCTTTGACAGATTCCATTCCTGCAGAAAACATTATGCGAACCAAACGCACCCTAAGTGTTTACAGTCGTATGTCTATTTGTTTTGTTCACAAATCCGCTAGTTGAGACCACCAGAGGTCTATAAGGTTGACAAGAGATTGTACACAAATATTTTTACCGAAACACGAATAACATAAGAATAAGAGGTATATTGAGTTGACACTTGTTGAAAGTATTGATTATTTAGCTATCTTACTAATGTAGTAAACAACATCCTCAGCCAATGTCCCTCGATTATACTTCTCCTTCCTATGTTCTTTTGCTCTAATATTTTTGCTACAGTTAGGTTTCACTAGCTCTTATTTACAATATCTTGTCAGACTTTCTTCTTCTATAGATTTCCCTACATTACAAGTGATTAGGCTCACCAACAAAAATAAGTTAATCCCCTAATGTATCTTAAAAAAATATGGAATTTCAATCGAGTTCCTATCAAACATCTATCGAATACATATTATATGAAACAAGAGAATAACAATGCCCAATGACAAGATGACCGATGAAAATATCTTACTACTATGCATTGTCATCCTCTATCATGTCATAGTTGAGTGATCATGTCATCGCTACCATCATTAACCTGTATTGCACTAAATCGAGATCCGGACATTTACCAACACTATATCGCTCCATTGATGTGGAACCTTACTAAGCAAATCAAATTGTTATCCATCTCCCACTGAGTTTCTATCAAGCATTATCAAAAACAGTTAATAAATTCAAACATGAAATACACACAAAGAGGAAGAGGTTTCAACCGAAGGATTTAGGCTTTGAAGTTTTAGGGCCCATCTAGCTTGCGAGATTTCGAACTGAATTCCATTTCATCTCATGCTTGGTTTAAAATAAAATTCGGAATTAAAGTCCCACAAGTATCTCATATGTAAGCTGGTATTTTATGTTAAAAACATTCGTTTTCTAATAATCCATTAAGAAAAAATAGTTAATTATTTTATAATATATATAAAAAATTATCTAAATTTAATTTCATTATCAAATCTTCAAAATATCATATCATATCAAATCAAATAGAGACCCTTTACAAATAAAAACAAAAGAGACATCTACCAGTAAAAATATTTTCTAGAAAATAATTTTAAAACATATTCTTCAAAAATTATCAACATTGAGATATTTATTTATTATGATAAATAAAGCCTTACCAAACAACCAACATGTGCTTTCTTTCTTCTTCTTGTAAATCAGTTTTATAAATTATGAAAATATCAAAATTGTGCTTCTTATAGCTATCATTTATAGTTTTTTTTTTCTTTCTAAATATAAACAAATTATTATTATTATTTATTATTTATTATTTATTTCTTTTTTTAAGTGCAGACATAAAAAAGCAAAAGAAAGAAAACAAAAAAGTTTTTTACTTTTAATGTTTTTGAGAGAGTACAAAGTTTAATCAGCTACAGTCTGGACCACCATGCACCATCACCCCTATTAACTCCATCACCTCCTCCATTTTTCTTTTCCCCCTTTTCCCCTAAACCTAAATTTACTTCCTCCATCTCCCTCTCTCATATTTACACACAGCAATCCATCAACACACACTCTCTCTCTCTCTATCTATCTCTCTCTCTCTCTCTCAGCTTCACGCCTTATCCGTTCTTCTGTCCTTTTCTTCAATTTGTGGCCGTAAATTTTGTAAAAAAAACTGCAATAATGGTGTAAAAGGGGGTAGGGTTCCGCCATGGAGTCGCAGGTTAGTTTTTCTTTCGCCATTTTTGATACATTTCTTTCACCGAAGTTTTAGGGCTTCATTTGTGTTTGTTTTTGTGGTTAATCGGAACGAGAGTGGAAGAGAGTTAGCTGTTCCACGTTGTTGTTTCTGTAACGCCCCTTTCGGATTTTCTATTTCTCAGTCGCCCCCAAAAGTTATCGTGTTTTTTTAGGGCAAAAATATGTGTCACGCTATGAACTTTCGTACGACGTCGTTTTAGTTTTTTGGGGGTTTTATTTGAATTTGAATTTATATTTAATAGAGAGGAAAAAAGCATTGTTATGTTTTTTAAAAATGTGTTTGTGTGTCTATAAACTTGTTCTTCTTTATTATTTATTGTTATTATATATGGATAAAAGAATTTGTTTAATAGGTACCATAAATTTAGGATTGGTAATCTTAAGTTGGTTTTTTATTTCATATTTATTTGCTTGGTTATAGAGATTTTTTTTATTTAAATTTAAAAACAATCTCAGTAATCAAAATAATATATATAACATTAAGAAACCAAATTAAGATTAACAATCTAAATTTATACTGCCCATTAATTTCTCCATGCAGATATTTTTATTCAAACAGAATCTTTCTAAGCAATTTATTTAATAATAATAATAATATGTAAATATATGCACACAAATACTACTCATGTTTACCAACATTCAGGGGTGTTTGGTTGGGGTATTGAGGGGTAAGGAACGAGAATAACAATGAAACGTGTTGTTTGGTTTGATATACTATAATAAACCCGTTACTCCAAACCAATTAATTTCCATTCCTAACTGAATTGGGGGAATGTAAATCTTATTCCGGCTCGGTCATATTTTTTCAAGCCTCCCTTCATTTCTCTGACGTTGAATGGAAAATATTTTTTATTTTCATGTTGCATGTCATATTAAAAATATTATATAAAACATTTTTTATTAATTATATTGGTTTAACCAAACATCATCAATGCAATGCTCATTCTTATTCCCATTCTCTTACGTTCTTTAAAATGAACCGAACGCCCCCATTTATTTTCTTATTTATCAATGTGAATTTTCACTCAAATAAAAACCTAAAAGGAGGGCCGTGATCGAACAGTTGAGGAGGAGGAATATGCCGAAAAGGATGTGAGATGAGAGGTTGAGATTGTTCGCAAAATAATAATATTAATAATAATAATAATAATACTAATTTACAAGCTGAAGGTATTCAGCTAAACAACATTTCAGTCCTTAGAATAGACGAAATGTCTATATACTTTGTACCCTCTTGACCCTACTCCTTGTGGGATTTATTGATTTTTTGGTTTTGTTTACAAGTTTTTATTTTTGGTATAATGCCATGCCCGTGAAAAAAGGGATATACATTGTATTAATATCCCTAAATTCTTGGATGTTTTTTAATCCAAACCCTAATCAAAGAAATATTCCATTCCACATGGGTAATTTCTATTTTTGACCATTGATTCCTTGAGATATATTTGCCTTATCAACAAAATCCAACCTTACGTACCTATAAATATTGCTTATGCCTACCCTTTATAAGATGGATATACATCAAGAAAAACATAAATATCCATTGAATCTTTGACTTTTCTTGATACCATTTCGTATCAATTGATGTTTTGGTTTGTTCTACATCTACCCTTTACAGTATATACATCAAGAAACCATAAAACTCATTGGCTAATGATTCTGTTGATAGCATCTCTTATTATTTGTAATTGTTTTATTATTCAGGATAACATAATGTGTGGGGTTATTGATTATAATCATGAGGTGTATGATGAGGATTGTTTTGGTGACATACTTAATATCTTGGATTTACCGGTGGAGAATTTGGAAGGAGATGGTCTTGCTGAAGATTGGGCTTTGAAACTTGGTCCTATCCCGTCGGAGGTTTTTAGGGAGATCCTACCACCCGTCTCCCAAATCGGGGTGGTTAGTGGCGGTGGTGGTGGTGGTGGCGGAGGTGGTGGCTCTGCAGATTTGCTCACCGAATGTTGTGTAAGTAGCTTCTATGGTGATGATGAAAACTAAACTAGTTTTTTAGTTCTTTTTTCCGTTTTGCTTACACTTTTGCACAAGTCATGGATCCTCACGAAAATAGCCGCTTTAGCCTTTGGGCCAAAAGTCAGGTCTGTCTACATTCCACTCGGATCCTAATGAATAATGTTTTACCTTAAGGGTATCTTCACTGTTTTTACGATCAACTTTCACATAATTTAAATGTACCTTCACAGTTTTCATGATGAGCCTTAATACAATACAAAGGTATTTTCACTTGTTCTCACGAAAAGGGGTAAAGGGGTTGTTTTTACCGGAACCCAACTCTAAGTGGCGTTTGGTTCACATATTTCTATAGAATTGGAATGTTGAATTCCCTTGACCAAATTCCATTCCTTTGTTTCCATCAAATTCCCCAACCAAGGGATTTCAACATTCTACGATTCAGATGGAATGGAATGTTGTATTTTTATAATTACAAATATACCCTTTAACCCAAATATAACCTAATTAATAAAATTTTGTACTTTTGTTTTTTTATTTAATTTAATACATTTTTTGCGGAATATATTTTTTTCAAAATATACTCATTTAATTTAATTTAGTACTTTTGTTTTTTTATTTTGTTTTTTCTAATTATATTTTAACGAAATTTGTCTAATATTTATTGATTATAATAGTTAACTCTTTTAATTAACACTGAATTATGTTTATTATGTATTTTTACACAATAAATATTTAGCTATTTTGAAACAATTTTAATATCGATTTAGTAACTTTGTTTGGTTTATGGTTAGGTTTGGGTTGTGTATTTTATATTGTTTTACACGTTAAATGATCATTTTATTAAAGTATTTTCTTCAGAGTCAAATTTCTTTTTGACATATCCCATTTCATCAAAAAAATATTATGTGAATCAAACGCCACTTAAGATTTAAATATTGTCTAGTGAACTTTTTGGACGAGAGGCATCCTTGCACATAAAAATAAAATATTTTGTATCGAACTTTCTTCTGACGAAGGATTGTGTGAGAAGTTGAGGTTAGCGTGAGAAGTGGATCTGAACCCTTGATCTCTTTTAATAATCTTATGCCCTCCTATGAAATGCGGCTTAGAAAGGAATTGATCCGGTGCATCTCGGTGTATCTTATCTCAGTGCATATGTGCGTCCATTTCTCATCCAACGGTTGATAACCTTTCTCACGCTTCTCACGTTAACCTCCACTTCTCACCAGAACCCAACCCTACATATATATATATATATATTATATATACCTCACCTTTGGTAAGGTTTGAAGCCTGACCAATGAGACTTTGGGTGTTTATCTCAAACCTCTTAGCTGCCATTTAGTTCTTGTTTTTTGTTTTTCTGCATTCGTTTTCTAAGCAATTCATCGATGGTACCTGTTCTTATATATATGTTTATCGGGTGTTTTTCTCCCCAGCATGACGAAACTTGCCGACCAAAATCTCAGCCGATTCTCAACTCCGAAACCTTCAAATTTCAACCAAAACCTCAACCCTCTTTCTCAGAAGGAAAAAAGCGGTACCCAATGCCAAGATCCTTCGAAGCACCTAGCCCTGACTCAGTCCTTGAACGTCGCACCTCTGGCTCAACCAGCAAGACCGTCTCCTTGGGAACCGAAATAGCGATTCCAGTAAGAAGTCGAACCAAGCGGTCACGATCAAGGTCAACCACCAATAATCCATGGTCAAGATCACCCTTACTAATTCCGCTTCAACGGAAAAAGAGGCGAAACCTCTATCGGCAACATGTTAACGAAGTCAAGAAATGCAGCCATTGTGAGATAACTAAAACTCCACAGTGGAGGGAAGGTCCAATGGGGCCCAAAACGCTATGCAACGCTTGTGGGGTCCGCTACAGATCTGGGCGGCTATTTCCGGAGTACAGGCCGGCGGCAAGTCCTACGTTTGTACCTTCGGTGCACTCAAATTCTCACAGGAAGGTGATAGAGATGAGGCAGAAAGGAGGAGGGGTGGATGATAATTATGGTATGAAGGAAGTTTTGAGTTCAAATTCTACAGAGAGTAGACTTTGTTCCTGAACTGAGTTATCAATTTCATCTTGTGTAAGACTTAGAAAATTAGAGGGATTTTGTCATGATTTTATTGAAGTAGATCCTTGGTTCAATCTCTGTTTGTTGTGAAATTTTGGTTCAAATTTTTGACGATGGAGTTGTGATGGGATTTTGAGTTCTTTTTAGTGATGATGACTGGAACTGAGTTACCAGTTTTTGGGTAAAAATTAGTGGGGAAAAAGCTGATGTTTTGGTAATTTGTTGTTTTATAACATCTCCGACAGTTATGTTATTTTAAAAACTGAACGTTAAATAAAAGAGTGCGAGGGCCTTTGCTTAACCCTCTACCGTTGGCTCCTTCTCGTTCCTCACCCTCAGCTAGGAGTTGTCTGCCCCGCCGGTCAAATTGACGAGAAAGATTTGGAAAATTGTTCCAACAAATTGTTCTGACAGTTAAGTTATTATAAAAACTCGAAAGATTTGAAAATTTGTTCCAACAGTTACGCTAGGCTCTCGTCCAAGTTTGAAACATATATGTTAGAGATGTCTTATATGCCATGTATTTGGGATCTGTTTGTCATTTATTTATTAAGAAATGTTTTAAATAGAGATATTTTATCTGATAAATAATCGATTGTTGTTTGTTTGTTTGTATACTTAATAAATAATCTAATATAAATTGTCATTTTAACCATCTCTTTAGATGAAATAATGAATGATGAAGTGATCGTTTAATATAAATGTTTGTAAACGATAAAAAAAAAACATCAATGTAATGAATTATTAATTGCTTTTCATTCTTCTTCAAATTGGTGAAACAACGGTTCAAACCTATTGACTCGAATAACAATTTCACAATTCATCTGATTTATTTATATTTTTTTTGTTTAATTAACATTATTATTAATTTATTACTGACTGGTATTTCTATGTTACTATTCAAGAAGGCCAAAGGTTGTCAAAAAACCATTTAGGAGCCGTTTAGAAAAGGTTAACCGAATAAGAATCTATTCATCCACTAATCGGGTAAGATTCTCAGTCTTTTCTATAACTCGGCCAGGTAAACAACATCCAATAACACTTGCCAGATAAGCGCTTGGTAAGCGGCCCCTTAACATCATTGCAACAACTTCGATCCAAGTTTAGCCCTTCTACCATCCTAGTTTAAAAAATCGATTTCAAGTCACTTATAATCCTTTTTCTGAATACAATGGTTGCATTCATACATAGAATCATATCATCAAAATCGAACCAAAAATCAAAAAATGATTTGACCCATTAGCACCTAAGTCACAATTAGCCTTATGAAAGGTCAATGGTTCAAACCTCAACGAGAATGAAAAATGAACCAAAAACATACTAATGGGAAACGATTCAGTAATTAAACCTTCATAGATCCATTTGCGTTTTCTAATCCCAAGTAAAACCCTGTAAAATCTGTTATCTATAGAAAGAAGAAAAGAAAAAAAAAGTATTGGAAGGAAAGAGTTATAAGCTGAAGACTAGAAAAATACAAAATGTTACAAAGGGAGGAACCAACCTCCCCAAAATCTATAAATCATAAATAGAAACAACAATAGCAAGATAAAAAGTAATAATCAAGTATTCAGCAATTCAGATTAACCTATGTCCATTTTTAACAAAATTATACTGTACATCATTTTCCTTTCATACACAAACCTAACATTTCTTTTTCACTCCGAAACCGCAATTTCTTGATCAACCCTCCAATAGTTGCTGTCATTGAACTCTTTCGTGCTCTCGCTCACATTCTCTTTTTCAGGCGTAACTTTTCTTTTTAGAGCCCCCGCTTCCCCGACCACACCCTCCTTAAGAGCCTTATCCATCGCCTTTTCGGACCCATCTAATTCCACTCCTACAAACTCCACATCTTCTTCAAACAATGACGCCACCGCACCCTCTTTTTGGCTCGAATCACTTGATGTGCCGTTGGGTAGAGATGGTGAGCCTGGGCTAACCGTCTCTGCTGAAGTGGGGATTTCGACATTAGGGGTATTATTGTAATCTTCAAAAGGGTTCACCCCGGACCCACCAACCGCCACATTTGAAGGCTCGCCCCATCCTACCCATTCAGGCATAGGCCTATCTGCAAACAGGTCCTCGTTGTCAGTAGCCTCAAATTTGAAAAAACCAGCATCAGATGCGCTGGTTTTTTCACTCTCGCCCATCTTCAAGTCTCCACCGCCATTTACTTCATAGTCTTCGATGAAGGGGTTTGGGCTTCGATTGGGATTAGAATCGGGGGATATAATGTTGTTGGAGTTTTTGCTATCGACAAATTCTTCATCCACGCCAACTACCAAATCATCGTTGTTACTGGTGTTAGCACCGGTAGATGCTGCATTAAAGTCGATCTCATCCATCATTTCAGAAGGGGAGGTGGTGCTCATAGGTGCATCCCCCATTTTATCATCTTGGAAAGCAAACCAATTTGAATTTGTAAACAAACTACTGCATCAACAAAAGAAACAACTTAGCCTACCAACAGTTTCATGCTACAAAAGTACAAAACCATCGATGATAAATAAGTCATTTTTTTTTCCATTTTGGGATGTTCCATTAAATCACAATTATTCTGTCATTGTGAATTTTCCAAGTTACAACCATTTCTTTGTCATCATTACGAAAGATGGATGGATGATAATGATTTGGTTCTACAAGATTCCGTTGTTTTGCCATAACTGAAGAGTGTTTTAGACATTTGACAAATAACTGAAAATTTTCTTGCGACCATGTACCTAGCCAATAGTCATAATTTTAAGGGGACAGAGTAGACAAATAACTGATTCTAGATTTATCTCCAGAAACTTACCTGCCTTGGTCATCACCCAGCCTCAGGGATGATATGACAACTTCAGCAGATTCATTGTCGAAGTAACCCTCCTGCATCTCAAAATTCAATAGAGGTTTTGATATCAGCATCACAGCAGCTGCAGAGACTCATACTAACATAAAAAATGATACTCCCTCAGTCCCAAAATAAGTGTCCACATTCCAATTCTAACCTTGATTATGAGATAAAGAAATTCATTACTTCTCTCTTATTAAGGATGTAATTGTCATTTAGTTAATTAAAAAGTTAAATAACTACACACTACTAAAACGGTGTGCCTTTTTCATTGTGGACGTTTATTTTGGGGCAGAGGGAGTAAACATTATGATTATTCACGATTCAAAGAAGAGAAAAAAAAATCCATGCTCTCATGTAGTACTCCTGTATAAATGCAGAAATGATTTCATGGACCAAGATATTACCTCATCATCTCGACCAATAGTTCCACGTCCCTGCAATCAGAATAAGAGGCGGCCCATGTGTACGACATCAAATTTTAATAAAGAGAGCACACACTTGTAGAAATATAAGAGGAGCTTCGACATACCTCTTCACCTTCCTCGTTTTCATACATGTTGTATCTAAATGCCTGGCTTAGATTATTTGCTAGAGCAGCAACATCATAGTCTCTGTCATGACGAATGTCATCTTCATCACTATCCCTATTCCTATCATGTATTGAAGTTGGCCGACTGAAAATATCAAAAAGATGGAAAAGAGATTAGCATCATGTTATGAACCCGCTTAACAGGGTGAAACCAACACAATAACGGAAAAGAAAAGCTGAACAAATTGTATTCAAACACAGTAATTGGATGGAAAACAAAAGAGAAAACGATAAGAACTCTAGCAATTCGAGAGTGCTAGTCTCTCCCAAAAGAACCCACTAATTTCTGCATGCCTAGACCTCCTGCGCCCTCTCCTGGCTATTTATTCTAAGAACTACCCAAAATACCCCTTCTTAACTATTCTAGAATACCAACTATAAATGGGCTTGGGCCTAAGGTGGGTACATGACATCATTATCTTAAACTGTCTCTTATGCTCAAGTCAATAATATGCCATAATTATTTTTTGTAAACGAAATAATGTGCTATAATTTATCTTTAACAGTCATTGAGACTTTGCTTGTGACATGTCCTTCTAAGAGTATACAGCTGCAAATAGACTAAACCAATAACATGCTTTGATAGACAAAACATGGTAGCAGCTTAGGAGGTGCAAGAAACATACCCACAAGCCCACCGGTACACATTTTCAACCATGTTCCGCTCCTGTAGAACTGTACCCTGCCACTCGTTCCATTCCTTACTTTCCTATATCACAAGAATAACATTTGAAACATAAAGATCCATAATAACAAAAATATGTGTAAATAAATTATCGTTGCATGAACTTTTTTATAAGATTTCAAAACCACCCTACAAGACTTGTAAGTTAAAAAGACAGTAAAAGCAACCTGAATATGCATCTGAATGCGACTATCGTTATTCCCCAACTGCATGATTTTATTGGCAATGCGTGTGACATGTCCAATGTTCCCAACTCGGGGTGCATTTCTTCCAGCAGCGGGCAACGTAGGCTGCATAAATAATAGGAATCATTACACATTCTTTTAAAAAGTATTTTGTACTTGATGTAAATATTTTTTATGAGATAAACTGGACAGAACATCTGAAATTTAATTTCAATTTTAATTTCAACTTCAAATTGAAAAGGGAAATAACACCATATGATACCAATTACCAAATGGTAAGTTCATTTAACAAAAATAACATATAGGCAGGCAAACTTTATCCTTAAGTAAGATTTACCCATTTCAGGCCAAATCTTGGCAGAGTCCACGAGAACTCACGAAAATGTTGCAGAACGGTCCCCAAGGTAATAACTTCTCATGCTAATTTTAACTATTATATAAAGCTTTCAGATAACCTTTTGGAATGATACATCATTTATCAACTAACATTTTTATGCAAGTATAATAGTACCTAAAACTAATTAGAACAATTTATAGTTGGGTGGCATCATTAGCAACTTCAACCAATCAAAGTTCATATATAGATGATTTTCGAAGGCGGATTAAACCAAATTATATCAACGTGCGTCCAACATAAAAGGTGCCACCAGTTTACCAGATTAAGTTCTCCAGAAAGGCAGGGTGTATTCTCTGTTTGAAGAATCTTCACCAACAAACCACATCCTTGAAACAGATGATCAATGATGATGTTGCTTGTGCTATCTAGGCAGGAAAATATTATATTCTCCACGTGATGGTGCAAAGCATTATTATATGGGTACCTGCATCAATTAACAGTAAATAGACTATTAGAATATGTGTGCGCCATATAAAAATCTAGTCAATTCTACCATGGTCGAGCATTTGACATTTAACTACCATAACTATCCTCTGTACATTACCAGGACACCAAAACAGATGCATTAGTGGTGTCTTACTCAAAGAAAAGTTCAATAACTCTTTGTATAGTTCCAGAGCTGATCAATTCCTTCTCCGCAATTTCATTCCCAGTCTTCAATAAGACAACAATAAACTCCACAATCTGCAAAGCAGATAATATCACCAATCCATGATAAGTTAAATGAGAACAACAAAGAATCAACTAGAAGTACACATTAAAACATCAGAATTGTCTCACACGAGAAGATGTAATTTTCTTTTCATAGTATTTGCATTATTTTTATATTTCATAGAGTACAAGATTCATAACATCAAAGACCAAGGTGTCAACCAAAACCTGCATCTTACCCTTTTGCGTACCACTTCAGCCAAAAACCACGTTTATTATCAACACAAATCTACCCTAATAAAAATATGCAACAGATAAGGCAACATGTTAAGTAAACCAACCTTTAGACGATGCTTCCCTAGAGGAGGCTTCAACTGGCCATATGTAGTTGGCAAGATCTTCTCATCAAGTGACACATTTAATAACATCAACAAGACACCTGAAGCATTTGGAAGGCCATCAAAAACCTAAATACCACAATATGCCTACTAAAACCAAACTCAATTAGCACAACTATCAGCAATTGTTAATACCCATCCAAGATTGAGCAGTACCTTTTTGTTAACTATGATGAATAAGCAAGACTGGCTACAAATAACTGAATTTGTTCAAATTGCAAAGAGAAAAGGGAAACATAAGAAACTAGTGTATTCAATGTCCAAGTTGTGGTGGCAATGATCTGTCTTAACGGTACCACTCTGCTCTCTGAATATTGCATCATAGAATGTCCATGTGCATCATCTTAACATGTGCTATTTTGAACCCTTTTCAGCACATCTGAAGTAGTTTTACGATACTACTTAGTTCCAATGCCATCACAAGTATGGTGCCTATTACAGCATTCCTGAACTACTACAATTTAGATTAGCAGGACTGGAGTAACAAGCATGATCCACCAAGCTTAAAGTTGTCCCAACTCCCAAGTTCCCCCTTAAGACTATTTCAAGTCTAAATAAACAACCAACCTAACTTAAGTTTTAAAAAAAATATATTAACTCTAATATTGAAGATGCTAGTTGAAGTCTCTTTTGATGTTCTTACATTCTTTGTATAGTAAATAGTGTTTGTGATTATGTTTCACAGCTAAATCAAAAGTGTGTTTAGCATGACTGCTTTTGTCAAAAGAAAATAAATTTAAAATAAAAAACAAAAACAAAAACAAAAATAAAAGAATCACGTTTTGCTGGGTTTAAAAGCTTAATTTCATTAAATCCAGAAAATCAAGGCATATTGTTTGTAAAGCATGAAAACATCAAAATCAACTTCACAATTTATAATCCTCGTTTACAGAAGTTTGAAAATTGGTCTGGTTTTTTAAAATATGAACGTTTTCACACATGTTTCTGTCCAGTTTTTGCATTTTTTAATCAGAAAACAAAAGTTTTGTTAAACGAGGCCTGAGTTATCTCGTGTCATAAGTTCTTGCCAAGTGGCATTTGTCCCAATGGTATTAGTGCATTTCTACAACCCTTGGGTAGTGAGTTCAAGTTCAAGCTTATTTAGAGACATTAGTGTATCTGTTTGTTGACAGCTCCAACGATATATATACCAGTATTACCTATAATACAGACAGTTTGAATTCATGTGTAGCTTTCTACGAGCGCAACGTATCTTGTTATACAAGAAAGTACACAATAACTTCAAATAGTTTCCCAGTAACTTTTATTCAGAGTTTTAAGTTCATGCTACTGTCCAATTACGGTAAGAATGACGAATTGGTGATACTAGATTTGGAGGCCTATGGTATGCTTTAGTATCTTGTATGGAAACATACCATTTCGGGTAACCCAGTACATATCAAACATTTTAAGTGGAAATCTCTGGATGAGTGGATGGAAACAGAAGACAATTGGCAAGACTTAAGTACCAGAAAAGTAAAATCCTATGAAACAGGATGGTTATAGCTGTCAAAGGAAAAGAAGATAAAAATATCTTATTCTCCATGCTAAAAGGCACAACCATCTTCTAAACTAAAATTTCCTGCCTCGTTTCCTGAACAGCCATTCCTAAGAATGAATATATAATGATATTTTATGTACTACAGGATCGCAATATACAGTTTGGAAAGCAGTTTAAGATGAGTTGAAATTTTTCGGGTATCTGTTGGTTCTTCATATTTAATTCAGACGGTAACTTTTAAAGCCTACTGCCATAACTTGTTTTATACAGCACTCCAGATAAATACATTTAAAAGTGAAAAGAAGATTAGGAATGGAACAATGCTGAAAATTAAATGCAACTACAGCTTAAGATTAAAAGATAAGACAAAGAGCAGATATTGTATGTACAAACTCACCAAGTTTGGGTAGCATTGCTCCTACAGTCTCCTGGTTGACTTGCACAGGTGACTCGTATGCATGCTGACCTCTAAAAGAATAAAAGGGAGGTGAAGGAACTGATCTTTTCGGATCCAACAATGATATACACACAGACAATGAGCTGACAAGTCCAGATTTCGAATGTGAATCATCCAATGCATGACCAAAAATCCTTGAAACAAAACTGGGGGGAGAAAAGAAAACCATAAAGAATGTCATATACTTGAAAGAGACAATTAAACAGAAATTCCAGCATATAAGACCATACAAACCTTGAGGTAGAGAGTTTAGAGGCAAGAGGAGATGACACATTTCTAGTTATAGCACATAAAGTCTCTGCTGCATTAGCATGTACTTCAGGAGGACTCTGAAGCAATGTCGGAGAAGGAAGATAAAGTATTAGAGAGTATATTTGGAAGAAGAATAACAAGCATTTATTCACACACATAATATATGAACATATATCGAATATGAAACTGTACTCACAGATGGACTCAGTTTATCCACAATCATCTCCAATAGGTTGCTATCTGTTAACCACTGCATCACATCCACAGAATCTGGATACATATGGTCATCAGCTCCAACAAGTCTTACCAATACCTGTGTTTAAGGAAATAACGGGATAACCAATTATTCATCAAGCAAGAGATATCATAAAGCTCAAAGTAAAATACATCATGCTATTTAAGCATAGCATGAACCCAATGATGGATCTTTTTGCAACCTAAATAGGAAATGTACTGACCTCCATGATAGATGTTATCCCAATCAAATCAACCAGCTGTTGAAAAACATATTGATGGACCTGTTGACATATAGAAGAAACAATACCTCCAGTATGAAACCAGGAAGAAAATCGAAGTAAACTGTATGACTACCAGTTATGAACTTTTAGTAGCTACTTTTAATACATCAAAATCCCAATTTTAAGTTGTAGTTACGGAGCCCATAACTGGAAGAAGGTCATCAGATTATACACTAGTAAGATTTCAATACTACATCCAGAAACCCACTACTCTCACAATAAAATGGAATTGTTTAAATAAAAGTGCTATTAATTTGAAGAAAGTATACCATAAACTCAAAAAATAGCCCTAAACTATATACCATCAAACAGATTTATATTTTAAGCAAGTCACCATACTATGGATAATCAACGTAATTGTTAGCATTGGTGCTATTGATAAAGAAGCATCAAAATTTAGTAAAATGCGAAGTAGGGTGATCAAATTTAGAAGAATACTAATTTAAGAATGGAAGTAGAAGCTGTAATATCAAGTGAAAATAGTGATTGAGCAGTATGGTTGAGCCTTTTTGAAGAATATTAGACAGAACAGGAATCAATAGACACCACCATGTATTGAGAAAAGTTTACTCACTTGAACATAATTCATAAGTGGAACCGTCTTCCGCAACATGAGACATATCACAACCTACAGCATGGTAAAAAATATCTCAAGCAACGTTTTCGACAGACAGATGAATGATGATTGACAAAAAAAAACTATAGCAAAATGAGAGCGAGAGAAAATCCTTCATAGGAACTTCCTACGCCCTATATATTCATCTGATAAAAAACTAAGAGTGCAACAATTACATTTGTGGCAGACTGTCTAGAGACTACACAGTCATCACATTACATCTGCTTTTTTCTCTATTGAACCCATGAACTATGGTTTATTTTCAGGTACAACGATATAGACGCAGCCACTATACCAAATAACCCAACATGCCTTATCTCTCCTTCCCTCTCTCTGATTGAACTTACAATCAATAATGATATTTAGAATCTAGCTTTCAAGTTTCAAGAACATACCTTGCTGAAGTACCCGGCCAGCAAGGCACTATGAGAACGGGTTGGCTCCAGGAATGAGAAGAGTAAATTCATTAGCTGCAAGTTTGAGTTTGGGAAAAAGGAGATCATGTGAGACAGTTGTAATGAAGCAAAAAATTCTGCAATAACTCGTGCTAAATATAACTTAGAAATTGGAATATTAACGGACAAACCTCCTCTTCTTCCACTACAGTTTTGAAGATCACGTCAATTTCACATGTAAAGATCTCACAAGCAATGAAAGGGAACCTAAACATGTAACAGAAATTACTAGACATAACCAACTTTGTTCCAAATATTGTATAGGAGAAGACAATCTAAAGATAATGAAGAAATAATGATATAGATGATGCTTCAGTATTGAAAGTTTCTACACGTGTGAAGTAATAAAAAACGACCTACTTGAATATACGCTGGCTATCAGCACCCTCCTGCGGCTCTTCTGTGATATATCGCAGTAACTGTTCAACCTGAACTCTGTCCCGCAAGCTGGAAAACAAGCACTCAAAGTATTCATGACACAATCTTTATCATCCTATTTGCAATCTAATTCATGGAAATATTACAAACTTTAACTATAGGAAGCATCAGCTTATCTAGATGGACAAGGAGATGACTCTAAATTACTACGATAAAAGATTACTTACAAGTTGATGAGACGGCTATTCAAAGCTTTGCATTCTTGAATAATATCTTCCTCGTCCAGGAGCTCTTCCAATGTGAAAAGTTCCTTGTCCAAGATAGCCTCGACCTAAACATATGATTAACCATATGTTAGAAGATAGCAAACAACATACATGTCCACTGCAATTTTATATGATTGATGGATCCCTTTGGGATTTGATCCATTCACTGACATTTCGCAAGCCATGAAATAAGGGAACCAACTAATGACACTAATATTCACATATAAAATTCACCTTGCCTCCCCTATCAGATAAATTAAACCATGGATCTGCCTAAGTATTTAATCCTGGTTATGAACTAAAAAATATTTGCCATGAACTACATGATTCCTAGTCAAGCACAGTAAAGATCCAAATTCATTGTTTTAACTTCCATTGATCAACATCTGGGAATTCCCATTTAAACCCATTCGTTCTCATGAGTTCATTACCATCTATGGCTGTATAGCTTAGACAGATCAAATATCCTACATCGCTCCATAATATTTCCATCGGTCCTCTCACCACAGACAACTGAAGTAAATCGCTAAAAACCAAGTGATCATAACCAACTTAAGTTGTCGAATAAAAACAATCACCATTATTTAGATGCTTAATCATGTGAACCAAACTGATATTTCATTGAGCCAATCACCTTAACTTCAAGCTCTAGTGAGTCCAATAATTCAACAAGGCATATTCATTAGCCAATGAATACTACACTGAATATAAATACCATAACGGGATCCATTATGAAATGAAAAAAAAGGAAAAAAACAACACAATCGTGCAAATCACTTAATACTGGTAATTAACAAGTTTTACACTAAATTTTAAGAACGTTGTCAGTAAATAAAAACGAATCGTGCTATTGCAGCTTACCGGTGAAGAAGCAGATAGAGCTGTAAGATGCCAAAACATGTTGAATTATAACTGGTTTTAGATCTGCAAACCCTAGATGGGAGGAAAGAGGATGGAAACTAGAGATTCACGATTGGCCGGCTGGAATAATTGAAGCAAGGAGCGAACAAAACCCCTGATTGTGGATTTTTCAGAGAAAAAAACAGTAAAATCGATAAATTTGAGAGATGGAAGAGAGGGAGAGATGAGCTCCAAAAATTGTCAAATAAAAAGCCAAGAGAGGGATACAAGTGCTGCTGTGCTAGCGAGACAGGAGGGGGGCAGGTTGCAAAAGGACAAAAGAGGTCCTGATATCGCAGAGGTACAACCCGGCGATGCATTGGGTATTTATGTAATTTACTATTTCTCTGATGGTTCCAACTTCCAAATAAATCATTGAGTAGACTACATATTTGGTCCCTGTGCTTTGTTTTTTGTAATATTTTTTGGTCCCTGCAGTTTCGAAATTACAAATTCGTCATTGTGGCATGTAAAAACGTCCGGGTTTGATCCCCGTCTCGAATAGCCGTTAAAAAAATCCGTTAAAGCAAGGGTATTATAGTCTTTTCTAATTTTCTTATATTTTTGCTTTATAAAAATAGAATTAAGTATATATATATATATATCATATCTTTTTTTATATATAATATTTTCACTTTTATAATAATCAGTTTTTTAAGCTTACTCCAAATTCCAAGGATTTCACCATCTATCTCATACTTTCTTTATTTTAACGAACGTATCGAAAATCTATTGACCAAAAATCTCCACAATCTTCATTTTAAAGAATTTGTTGGAGATACTCTTGAAACATCTCCAACAAATTCTACAAAATTTATCCAAAAAGATTAATGAAACTTTAAAATCTCTAAAAACAAAATTACATTCAACTTCAATATATATTTAATTTAAAATATTACAATATTAATTATATTATTAAAATATTATTCTTATTTTTACAAGAAAGTATTTTTCATTGGAAATTTCAAAATTATAAACATATTATTCATTTATATTATAAAATACAACTATTTTTTCTTGATCGGAGGGGCCACCCATCTCTCTCTCTCTCTCTCTCTCTCTCTCTATATATATATATATATATATATATATATATATATATATATATATATATATATATATATATATAATTCTCCTTCCTAAACAATTATTTTTTTAGAGTTTCTCTAAATTTGAAGGATTTGTAATCATTCTCTCATGTTTTCTTTATTTTAGAGAAGGTTTAAAATAGCATATTAAAGTTAAGTCACAAAAATCTCATTCTCAATGAATATATTAGAGATGCTCTCAGTAGTTTAGATTATTATTTAATTTATCAAATAGATTTAACATAAGTAGTTGAAATGGGCCAATAATTTCTACTAATCAAAATCAATTAATTAATATCATAGGAAAATTATATCAAAATGAAAGTAATTTTGTCATGTTTTTTAGTTTATAAAACTAATTTTCAAATTCATCATCTAGAACAAAGTTTGCGTTTATTTAAGTGTCATATTAACCTACCTATCTGTTAATGATTACTTGGTCCAAGTATTTTGCAGATAAATGTTCCTTGTCATAATTAAACTTACAACAAAAAATTAACATAATTACACGACACTAATATTTATAAAAAATGTTCACAATATTTAATTGTGTGCTTATATGTTATGGAGCGAAAAAATAGATGATTATTATCTTATCATCTTAACTATTTACTATAACACAATCATTCATTTAATTATTTATATTAAATTACATATTTTAGGGTTATAAATAAATTTTCATCCGGTGTATACATCGTTTTATGAATTATGATGTATGAAGATGACGAGGTAGGTGGATTGTAGGTAACACATCATTGCTACAATACCTACAAATTTGTGATAACGATGGAAAACGAAAAAAAAAATATATAGTTGGAGTGTAAATTGTTAAAAATTATAATGCGCAGGGGGTTGAATGTTGTTTTCTAAAATTTTGGGGCTAGAAGTAAAATCTCTCATAGTAGAGGGGCATGTTTTATAAAATTTCCCATCACCATCAATAACGGAAAAGTGTTTGAGAACGTGGCACAATTTCGGCTTATTTATTTCGTTAATGATTCACCAAGTTTGGGGTATATAGAGGGGGACGAATTCAATTTTATTTAAAAAATATATATATTTAAAGACATGAATGACTTTATAAAGAAAAAACAAGTGAAATTGTGAAATCGATGGCGGGGAGTGGGGACACAATGGTCGGAGTTGGATTGCAACGATGATTTTTGGTATATTTTTGACGGTTTTTTCTTAGACCGGGCGAATGATTATATGAGAAGTTGAGGCTAATGTGATTTTTGTCAGATATAACGAAACCTATGAATACAGTTAAGGTTAATGTGAAAAACGTGAGAAGTGGATCTGAACCGTTGATCACTTTTAATCAAAATGGTCTCCCATGAATTGCGGCTTAGAACTTAGAAGAGAATTGATCTGGTGCATCTCGGTGCATCTCATTCTAACATGCGTTCATTTCTCATCCAATTATTGATAATCACTTCTTACACTTCTCACGTTAACTTGAACTTTTTTTACCTGAACCCAACCCTCAAATCAAGTTAATCATCGTTTTATGTGGTTGTTGTAAGCTAGTTTAGGCCTTTACGGCGTAAGACAACAAACCTAAATGGTGTAAATTTCAATCAATCAATAGTTGATAGTCAGGACCATTTAATTAATACTTAGGTTGATATCATTAATCGTGCTGACCTTGGCCTTCGACATCGTGGTTTGTAGCCACATGTTTTAATCTTCACAACTATATGTCCCACTCTGTCTCCACTGAATCCATCTTTTACAGTACCCTAAAAAGGAATTTTAATCATGGTGAGTAAAAGAAAACAGTTGAACAACTAAAGCTTAATAGTTTGTTTCAGTTTTGTATGCCAACATTGGATGAAAACTCATCCATGTGTATGCATAGAAATAATTTTGGTTTATAGTTTTTGGGGGTGTAAGTGTACAAAAATATTTTTATTAAAAAATACATTTCACAATCTTATCTTCTCTATGACAGAAGACGAAACCCGACATATCCTATGAATTAATATTTGTATTGAATGTACAAGAAATATATTGTTGTGATATCATTTATTGAGTATATTAAAAGACGAATCTAAAAACTAACCAAACCGTATTTGAGAATCCATAAGTCACTCGTGAAAAATGTGTTAGAAAGCGGACAATGAACATAAGAAGTTGCATTGGGATGCATATTGCTCTAAATCTAAAGAATTATTTGTTGGGAAGCTAACTAGAAATAATTGAGTAACAAATTAAGTATGAGTCTATCACATCATCGTAAAATTATTAACGATAAACACTAGCGATGGAAAATTTGAAATCCACCGAGTATTTTTAAAATGAACTTTTAAACAAATGGATATTTTATAAATTAAATATTGCAAGCCTCTAACGTGTAGCTCAATTTGTAAAGAAGTGTGACGACTTTGTCCAAATACAAGACAAGTCCCAGATACAATCTCGGGGTCCTCGCTAACCTCAGTTGTCGAGTGAGCCAAAAAAATGTCCTTCAAATTAATGTCTTTGGAGGCGGATTCCGTGTTATGATTGCGATAATCAAATTTTTATCCAAATTAAAACATATTAAAGTGTCCTAAATATGTAAGGTAAGTAAGAGACTTTTAAATAAAAAGGTAAAGAAAATTCAAACAAGTTGGAAAAATATCAAAAATTCTTTGTGTGCAATTGTTTGTTAGGAACATAAAGAGAAATTTGATTTCCTAACATTTAATTTGACTAATTTTGAAGAAGTCAAAAAATGATTTAAAAGATTATAAAATGTTACAATCTTTTTTAGGAAATATTTTCATAATTTCGGACGTCTGCAAGGCTCCACATACATGTCTAGAATTTTTTTTATAGTTTGGGTCACTAATTATTCAACAAACAAATGTGTAGAAAATCAACATCAAAAAATCTTCCCAGAGTTCGAATCCAGGCGTACACAACTTGTGGCCATTGAGATTTATTCAGGGCTGATGTCTTACATTCGTAATTTGCCAAGAGATTAATCTAGACATGGTCTAGGACACCCTTCAAAAAAAAATCCAAAAATCTATAAGCCTTCGCATAATTATTTCAATAACTTTTGTCAAGCTATTTGCTTTCACAGTTTTCACGACATTCCTTCATAATAAAGAGCAATAAGGTTGCGTTTGATACACTGGACATGACATGACAGAATAGAACAATGATCATTGTCCCATGTTTGAGAGGACTTTTAAGTAGAATAGACAGGAACAAAGTGGAACAAGCTGGAACAGATCTGTTCCACCCCCATTCCATGGAACAAGGTGGAACAAACTTATGTTTTACCAATATAAGCTCAAAATAAAATCTAATTCACTTCTAAAACATCAAATACACGTTATATTTTATATCTTATTCTTTAAATTTTATTTATTTGTATTTTATCTAATGTTATCTGTTTTGTTCTATCCAGTTCTGTCTACAAAACACTGAACAATTATTCTATCTTGTTATATTCTGTCATGTCTCTTCCTGTTCTTTTCTATCCTGACTGCATACCAAATGCACCATAAAAAAACTCAAAACAATCGTCAAGAAATTGTATTCAAATCAATTGTGTTTCTCAAGTAATAATCATATCATTATAAATGATTTGAATTCGAGCGTATGTAAAAACCATCAAAACTCTTGCTAAAGAGAAGTGTGTACTTGTCAATCACTCAATTGTAATCATACAAAAGTTTAGTTCATGATAAAAAAGCACATTTTAATGTTTGTATTCTTTATTTAGATTATTTATTTGAACTTACTGGTTTATTTGGTCTCAAATATTTTTTATCAAAAAATGATAAGGTTAATGATACAATGATATTCATAGGTTTTGTTAGACCATCCACATTGGTGATCTCATTTTTAAGATTGTGAATAAGACAAAAATATTTTTTTTAAAAAATAAATAAAAAAGAAAACCTACAAACAATCTCAAACGAACCTAATCGCTCAACAAACTAAGATTGGTCAAGATTGTTGTTTTATTTTTTTTTAAAATGACACATGTCATGATTTTATTGGTTTGTTTAGATTTTTATTAAATAAAACTTATTTTATTAGAAAATTGACTTTAATAAATAAATTAAAAAATAAAAAATATACCAAAATTCATGGTTTTCAATTCCCTACAAATAGAGACCAATGTTGACATATTTTCACCACACCAATTTTCTCAGGTTCACATGCCAATGTCTTCCAATTATTGTATAAAAAATAAAAAATATAATTTTTATAAATTAATATTGTAGATTAGATTGGATTGTAGGGGATTGTGGTTGGAGTATGAAAATTTTGAGATTGGATTGAAGTTGAATATTATGTAAGTGGATGAGAGGGAAAATAATATTTTAATTGAGATTGGATTGGTTGAGATTGTTGTTGTGGATGGTCTTACATCCAACAAAAATCAAACAATATTAATGATATTTAATAATTAATGTAAAAATTATATACCTATTTACAATTTTAATTATTTAATGACCGCTAAGAGGATGTTTGGTTCAGATAGATTAATGGAAATGATAATTTTTTTTAAGGTGAAAATGTAAGAATAGTTGAGGAGATTAAACTAACGTTGTGTTCTCGAGTTTTGGAAGGAAAGAAATTAAAAGAAAGTGAAGAAAAAGAAATATTTGTTTTTGTGTTCTTGAAATTGAAAGAAAAAATAGGAAAGAGAAAGAAAAATAAATAAATTTTCTTGTTTTTGAGTAGAAGAGAAAGGAAAGAAAATATGTCATTTTTACGAATATACCCTTATTTATTTCACAGTAAAATGTAATTAATGGATATATGTGTAATTTTATAAATATTTTTGATTATTTTTATAAAAAATTCATTCATTTCCTTCCCTTTCCTCTCGTTTTCGGGCGAAAAGTTTTGGGAGAAAAATCAACAATATTTTCCTTATTTTTTCTTTTATTTCCCTATTTAAAAAAGAGAATTTAATTATAATACCCAAAGTTTGACTTTGACTTACCAAAATACCCATTTTCTCTCTGATTTTACCAAAATACCCAAATCTTCCGCGGTGGGCCCTGCGATCGCGGGCTAGGGCCTACGTGTCACCCCCTGTTGGGCCAAAGTGTCCCGCGGAGCCCCCCAACTATGACCGCAGTGACACTTTTGGTCCCTCCCCGCAGTGGTTGCCCGCGATAGGCCCGCAGTGGGCAAAAAAAATTTACATTTTTTGTACTTTTTTGCACGAATCTTTGCATGCTTTTACTGTTTTTTTCCACAATTATTGTACTTTGAAGACCAATTTGTGGTTCAAATTCACTGGCATGTTTGAGATTTCATCCATAAATATCAGTAAAATGCAATCCATAATTCACATTCATTCCATACTTCTTTCTTGCTTTCTTTCTTCAGTATTTTGTTTTTGAGATACTACTGGAAAAAATGAGTTCATTTGTTGCAAAAGCTAAACTATTTTTCTGTTTCGATGGTGAATGGGTGCAAGACAACAATGAGTGGAATTTTGCTTATAAATCTAAGCATGGTGTAAAATTGTCAGTAAACTATACTTATCAGAAGTTTGTTGCATGCGCCATGCAAAAATGTGGAATCAACCCTTCTGCTGTTTGCAAGTTAGTGTTTAAGAATGGTGATGGGTCATTTGTGGAGTTATCCAACGATGGGGATATCTATGGTTTTCTGCACTTTGCAGCCGAATCAGAAAGACCGCCATTACTTTTTGTGTATGCCGAATCCTCGGTGTGCTACGAAGACGATGACGACGGTGATGACGACGGTGACGACGATGGTGACGACGACGCTGATGACGAAGACCTCCAAATGGAGCAGCCTGATTCTCAATTTCAGCCGTCCCACGGCCCAACAGTTCATTTGGATCATGCATATGGTCTTAACGACTGTATTCCTGATTATGTTCCGGAGACGCAACAACAACAACCACAAGAAGGACGCTGTGCTGGAGTTGCTGATGATGGAACCTATGTTTTCAAAACGGGTAATGCTGATATAGACAGATCAGATACCGATAGTGATGATCACGAAGAATATACCCCTAGTAATAAATCATTTAGTCAGTTAAATGACTATTTTGATATGCCCCCTATTCTTCCAGGCCAGAATACCCATACACAAACCTACGAACCTACACCTTATAATCGCAGTTTAAGGTTAAAAGTAGGTCAGATATTTGATTTGAAGTATCACTTGGCAAGTCAGGTCGAACTTAAGTTCATGGAAGAGGGTTTCGAAAGTCACGCGCCGAGATCCGACAAAACCAGATACGAAGTTGAATGTGCGAGAGAAAACTGTAAGTGGAGGATGTACGCGATTCCTGCGGGAGAGAAAGGAGTGGCGTTACTTATTAGAAAGTTGCACGACGTACACACTTGTTCGAGGACGCAACTGAATCCCAACCACAAACAAGCCACCAAAAGGACTTTGGGTGCGATACTGAAAAGCAAATTTCTTGATGCTAGCATGTCATTGCGTCCAAAGGACATCATGGACGATGTACACCAGCAGTTCGGCGTCACGATTGGTTACCACCAAGCTTGGCGTGCGCGATGCAGGGCACTGCTATTGGTGAGAGGCACGTTCGAGGAGTCGTATGAACGACTCCCAACATATTTATATAATTTGCAGCTGCGGAATCCAGGTACTGTCACCCAGCTAAGGACCGATTCACATGGACGGTTTGAGATGTGCTTCGTGACCCTTGGACCCGCGGTACATATTTTAACACGTCATATGTTTACACATTATAAACTATAACATTTACAAAGGGAACCACCTACGTTTTTGCAGATCCGCACATTTGTGGCAAATCTGCGTCGTGTCCTGGTAATAGACGCTGCCCATTTAAAGGGCCCTTACTTGGGTATGATGTTCCTGGCGGTTGCCATGGACGGGGATAACTCCATCGTTCCAGTAGCTTTCGGAGTAGGCAAGTCCGAAACCGGGGACGAGTGGACTTAGTTTCTGTCCATGTTGAGACAAGCTATCGGAGACCCGCAAGGGTTGGTGTTTATGTCCGACAGGGCTCCTTCCATAAGCGCTGCAATCTCTGGCATGTACCCAAATGCCTCTCACGCCTATTGTTGTCGACATTTGGAGATGAACGCCAAAACACAGGACAAATGTAACACCCTAAAAACAGGGCCAATTTAAAACTTAAAAATTGCCACAAGTTATGATCATAAAACTTCAAACTTCTATAACCTGAGGATCAAATGTAAAGGTTTTATATACAGTATGTCTAATTCAAATAACCTATTAATCTAATCATACATCATAATCTGATTACGTAAGTTATCTAGTCCTTTGTCCCAAAAGCGTCCAAATTACTAGATCCTCCGTTATCTCTAAGTTTGAGTCTTTCCAAAAATCCTCATCACACTTTCCCGCTTACTTCCCGGAGCTTGTACCTGGTAAGAAAATTCAACTTGAAACATTAGGCTTTCACCTAGTGAGAATATTCAAATCAAATTAAAGTTAAAAAATTAAAATCTCAACAGATACATCAAACCTGTTCTCACTCATCTTACCATACAATAACTCCTTTCAATACTGGGAATCTATCTCACTCCCATACTTATGACTAATTCGTCTAGCCATAACCACACTACCAAGAGTCTACTATAAATCATCCCAGATTCAAAGTCAAAACTCTTATCTAAGAAATTACAAGTCAAAGCCTGCCTATTTCTTATTCCTCTTTTCATAATTGGGAAATCTCTGATCTTCCCTGTAACAATGGAAATCTCCGATCTTCCATTTGAAATAGGAATTATAAATCAAAATCTGCCTATTCCACATTTCATATTTTCCTCACCTCATAATCAATGGTCCCAATGGGATTATTATATCGCGATAAACAACCGGGACCCCCGATGATTCAAGGTACACTCAATTACTAAAAATTACATCCCTTTGGTCAATGGCGAGTATTCGGTTCCCATTAGACCGTACCCAGGTGCCCCCGATGACCGGATGCCTATTTTTAGTAATTACAACATAATACATAAGTATTATAACTCTTATCAGTGTATATGCATAACACACAATGTAATACATTCTATATATGTATTTATAAAGAATCTTAATAATTCTAGTACCTCGACTTCTTGGCTATCCCCTCTTTGCAATTTAGCACGGGGACCAACATAGCATAACTTCTAAATCATTTAACTGTACTCTTTACTGATTAAGACGAGTCCTTTATTTATCATGTTTAGACATACATATTACATATCTATTTCAATATTAATTGCTGAACTTTAAAGAGAGTTAAATAAACTCACATGATGCGAAGTCACACTTCCTTTAATTCTTATAAAGTCGTAGGGACTTCTGTTTTCACCACCACAGTTTACTGTAATATCCAATATAAAAATATACCGATATTAATTTACAGAACAGGACTTCTAAGAACTAAGAATCCTTAATCTCTAAAATCTACGTCTCAAGTCGCAACGCACTGGGCCAAGTCGCAACCAACTACTGCGACTCCAACCCCAAATCGCAACCCACTATTGCGATTCCAACCCAAGTCGCAACCTTCTATTGCGATTTCGACACTAAGTCGCAATCAACTGTTGCGACTCCAATGCCAAGTCGCAATCAACTGTTGCGACTCCAATGCCAAGTCGCAACCCTCTATTGCGACTTCAACACCAAATCGCAACCGTCTATTGCGACTTGCTTGAATGTCTCAACCCTCTGCAATTATCTAAAACCCAGATTTTTATACTTTTAAGCTATGTTTGATTCTGAAAACATGCAGATATGTTCAATACACCTATCTTAACATATCTACTAACCCAGATTCTCAAAATCATGTTTAAATCATCAAAACCCACCTAAAACTCCATAGAAAACTTTTTACTAACAAGATGAAGGCTTATGATATATTTACCTTGGATTGATTCCTCTTTTCCAGCTGAAATCTTGCTTTTCTTCTTGTTCTTGCTATCTCCAACTCTCGGTTCTATCTCTCTCTCTCGTTACCGAAATGGCCACACACACACAAGACACACAAAATGAAGAAAAATATCTTCATTTCTCTTTTCTAGCAAAAGAGACGGTGAGTGGGGTGGGAGTTTCACTTCTCACCCCTAAACTTCCAACTATTGACAACTTTCACCCTCAAACTTATAAATTAAAATTAAGGTTTACCCCTAACTTATTAATCCATAAAAATGATTCAGCGTAACTTATTCGGGGTTAAACTCTAAAATTAATTTATCAAATAATTAATCATAACTTATCAATTATTTACACTCAATTAATTAATAAAACCCGTCATCAATATTTATGAAAATTCGAGATGTTACAATACTCCCCAACTTGAAAATGATTTCGTCCTCGAAATCAAAGCTAAGCAAACAAATGGGGATATCTAACTTTCATATCTTCTTCTGACTCTAAAGTCACATTAGCACCTCGATGATGCTTCCATTGAACTTTCAACATTACCATCTCTTTACCACTTCGTAACTTCTTAACTGACTTTTCCAGAATTGCCTCTGGTTCCTCTACACATCGGCTCCCTTCATCTACCCTTACATCAGTAGGTAGAATCATATCTTGTTCTTCGGCTAAACATTTCCGAAGATAACACACATGAAATGTATTATGGATCCCTTCCAGCTCAGGTGGAAGATCCAATTGATACGCTTGTAAACCAATCCTCTTAGAGTAATTGTTATCATCAAATCCATGTTTGACTACTTCTTAGTCTAGCATACCGTTATCATTTCTCTCTTGTTTACACGGAATATCCACCACACAGCTACAGTCCAAAAGGACAGTTTCTCTAAAAACGTCAGTTAAGATCTCTAGCCAAATCCTCGTAACACCGAGAACTGCATTCGATGTATTTCTTTTACATCTACTGAATACTCCAACACTATAGCTTAACGGTTACAGTATTCTCTTCATCTAAAACCAATGGGATTGAGAAGAACAAGAGTCTTCCTTTCACCCCATCATCATCACAACTCACTCTCCAGGTCTCAAAATAACATTAACATGTACTACCTGAAATTTCCACGTACACTGTAAATCAAGCATACTCGTTACTATTAAATACTTCAACAACCACGACAGTCCATTATTACATCCATGACTTACACGTTTCTTCGGTATAGAATGCTATCACTTCCTCACATCACTATCTCATCGCACAACCACAATACAACCAAGCACCAAAGTATTTGAACATCAAAAGTGATAACTCTATTGAACCTGCAATATGATTACATTCTTAAGTCCAATCCTTCTATCATAGGAAGCAACTCACACAATCAAAATCATTTTGGGTAAACACCCAATACCATTCCGACATTCTGTTTCGATATTAGTCATATCACTACTCCATCTTACAAACTACATGCCCCAACAACTTTAATGACAAAGTGTTACTTTTCATCCGAAATCCTCGAAAAGACTTCCATCAGATGCTTCCTAGTTCTAACTTCATAATACATACTAGTTGACACATTTATCTTGGCAGTTGATACCAATACTCACTCGTACATTCTCCACACATAACCTTTCACCACAGACCAGGTTTCTCACAATCATTCATACACATATTAACCGAGTTTATTTCACTAAATATCTCCTCCCCAACTTTAGTTGAACTACCACTCTCGATTTGCTAAATAACTTGAACTTATTCGTTCATACTAGCTCCTTGTGATTCCAAACCAATACCAAAACACGGTACAATCCTTCACAGATCAACATTTTACATACCTCACTTCATTTGTGCCTAATACTTTCTCCTTTGTAAACCATCCACATCGCAAGTAAAACACTTCTATAACACAACAGTCTTTCATAATCTTAACCCTCTTACAAAGTGGTCCTTCACATTTTATTCTTCTGATTTAAGACTTAACAATAATTAAATCCAAAAGAATACCCAAAACATTCACATCATGCAAACTTCTATTTTAATACAATCCATGTAATCCCAACCCAAGCCTACAACGAGCTTATTAAATCGGGTAAATGCTCTTAAGACTCAACTGAGTTCAAAACCGAGCCATCTACTCCAAGGATCAATGACCATTATGCAACATACGTTCCGAGGCATGATAAATCTATGACTCCTTCATTGCTACTTTCCCAACAAAGTCAATTTATATAAGTATATGCAACTCTTATATACTTCACAATGTATATACTCCGCCAAGGTTCGTTAGTTCCAAAGGTATTAAAAACGCGAGAATTATCAAACAGTCTTTACACTTAAGACCGACACTTATTCAAATAGAATGCAGTTAAGCATATAACACAACCAAGACTCCATCTCGAGTCATTAAAACTGACAAACATTCAAAAGACTCATTTGAATATCAATCAAGCCTTTAAGGCCAAAATAAACGTTTGGTTAAACATGTGTCACGCACACGATTACATAAACCAAAATACATTGTTACCCAATTCTTTACCTTTTTAATCCCTCAATTGGCCATCGGCCCCAAAACAAAGTTTTACCACTCTTAAAAACTTTACATGGTCGGATTTACCAAAATCCCCCAACTCACATGTTCACATTTTTAAAACGTAATACCTCATAAATATTGCACATCCACAAAAATATTAAAAGCGTGTTTTTGACTACATATCTTTCGCTTGTGCAACAATAATTCGAAACTTCTTTCATTAGTGATTTATTCGTCAATCACTCAAAATCCTTAACCATGTCGTACACAATAATATTTGCTTTGCGCATACCCTTTGCATAACAGCATACCGGTACCGCTCACAGTCTTTGTTCCTGTCCGCACTGGCATACGCGGGACGCACCCATACCGCACCCAATGACAGACGAAAGGTCTCATACACCTTACATAACTATCGACTTCAAAGTCAATACTTGACATGTCGACACTTCCTTAACCTTAAGGTCCTTAACTGAACCTAATTCTTCCTCCGGACACAACCGTCCCTCGACAACTGTATTCCTAGTCAGCGAACAAGGGTACAGACTCTCATGCAACCGACACTAAAGTCCACTTTCGCCTCTCACACTGTTCATCTCTCATTTTAACACAATTACCAAAACTACAAACTTTTTCCCCAGGTTTATCCAACACTTCTCCATTCTTGGAGTTCTTTCTTAGCTTAAAGCGTAATACTCTACGACCTAGCGAGTTCATAGCCTTCATGCATGACAACTTGATACATAAATCATGTTGGTGCAAGTGTACCACATCTCTATATATTTATATATATTTATTTTGATGATTACAAACACACCGTATTATTGTTTGTCTAACAATTTAATCCAAGTGTGCAGTTGTTGAAGAACACGAAGTTTTTATCTGAAGGGTTCAAGACGGAAGTGTTTACGTCGTCATCATTGTTTATAACTAATAATGATAAACACCCTAAAATAATATACCACTTGGATATTTCTAAAAACCTTTTAAATAATATTTTAAAAGAAATTTTGGTTCTAGAAGTATCTGCCATGCGTACTGTTTCTGCAACCACTTTCTGACGCAGGTATACCGCGAAGATAGAGCCGGTATACCGCGGGTACATATTGGCCGGTATACCGCGGGTGTTCAGCCGGTATACCGCGGCAGGCTCCGTGTGCATCTCTGATTGGTTGCAAGTACTTTTTCTGACGGCGGTATACCGCGAGTCCTAGCCGGTATACCGCGGGTACGTTTTCCAGAAGTCAACTTTGCATGAGAGCCGTTGTGTGTCAGTGTCCTTTTTACTGCACGGTATACCGCGTGCATCTGGCGGTATACCGCGCCTCATATTTCCGTTGGAGATGCTGATATATAAAGAAGCATGCTGGTGATGAAGAAGGCAGACCATACCAACAGCAACATCAACAATCCAAACTCTCAGCTCTCTCACTCTCTCTTTTATATATATATATTTTATAAAACCTTTTTTATAAAATATCCAAGTGTGATTATTATACAAGAGTGATTACCCATTGTGAGTTATACTCCTCTTGTAAGTATTTGAATAACGGGTGTGTGATCCTGTTTATCTCATAGCAGAGGCTTGAGAAACTATTACAAATTCCTTTGTATTTGGTTTGTGTTCTACCGTAAAGAATACATTTATTGGATCGTGTCGGGAAGTGTCTCGGCTGCTGGTTTATCACAGTTGGTGGTAAATCAGTAAATCTCTGTGTCAAGTATCTCTATCCCTTATCTCTTTATTTATTCCGCTGTGCATTTAAATTATATCTGTTCATATAATTGTTGTTTATTTATTATTTCTATACTCTGATTTATTTATACTGTTTCTATACTGTATTTATTTGTAAAAAGAATTTTTGAAAGTAGAAGATTTTAAATACAACCTTACCCCCCCTAGGTTGTCCAACATTTGGTATCAGAGCAGGGCTTTCAAAAATCGTCTATTTAATTTTTTAAAATCCGTTTTTGTTATGGCTCAACAAAATGCTTGGTTTTCTAAATCTCTTCTTATTGATTTCGAAAATTTTGATCTTTGGGCAAATTCTTTTGAACGTTATGTTCGTGGGATAAATCAAAAATTTGGGATATTATTATTAAAGGAAATTTCAAACCCACAAAATTTCAAAACAACAAAGTTGTTGAAAAACCTAGCTCGGAATGGTCCGACGAAGATGAGGCTAATTATTGTTTAAATTATGAAGCCAAAAATTTTCTCTTTTCGGTTCTTACTAACGATGATATTGAGCGTGTTTATCTCTTTGAAACTGCTCGTGATATTTGGGAGAACTTGAACATCACCTATGGTGAAAACTCAAAAGAAAAGAGAGACGAAACCCGAGATCAAAGAAATGAAGAAACGTGTCTCATGGCCGACCGTGATAATGAGGTATCTACATCATGTTTTCATGACAATAATTATGATAGTAATTATAGTGACAATTATTATGAAAATGAAGATGAAAATAATCTTGACGAATTATATAAATCATTCCATGACATGGCCGCTCTTGCAAATAGGTATCAAGATGAAATCTCAAAATTAAAAGAAACCGTATCTGCATGTGAAAAGAAAATAGATGACGGTAAACAAAAATCTGCTCATGATTTAGATGTTATCACCAAATTAGAAAATAAATTAAGTGAAAAAGATATTTGTAAATCTTGTGTTATTTTAAATGATAAAATTGCATGTTTAGAGAAAAGAACATGTGAAAATATTTTATGTACAAAATGCGATATACTTGAAAATGATAATGCATGTTTAAAAGCTAAATGCGATTTATATGAAAAAGATAATCTGTTAGCTAATGCATTTCAAAATAGCAATGATAAAGTGTTAAAAATGCTAAATATGTCGAATCGCATTAATTGTAGAAAAGGCATTGGTTCTAATACATGTATTGATACGTGCTCGTGTATTCAAATTAAAAGGTGTTTTGAACCACCTAAAGTTAAAACGAGAAAACCTTATGTGCAAAAACCTCCGTATGTATCCAAAATGAATAATGTGAATTATATGCCGAGGAAACCGTATGCTTGCATGTATAATAGCAAATTTTCTAGACCAAAGAATAATGTAAATTTGCATGCTTCATTTTACGTCTATGATAAATACGATCGTAAAATAAAAATGGTTAGAAAATGGATTCCGAAAGGAATGTTTAATGTTGACAATCCCGGTGGGATGCGTTTGTGGTTTTAAACCATTTTTATGGTTTTATATGTTGTCGTATTTTGTTTTATGTCGACAACATATTTTTTTGCAGTTTATGTTTTATACTAACTGTTAAAAGGACCCATAAGAAAAGGGTACCACAAAAATTTTCTTTGCCTTTTGTAGGTGGTTCTTGACGAGGTTATAATACGTGTTTCCTGACGAGGTTATAATACGTGGTTTCCTGACGAGGTTATAATACGTGTTACCTGCCGAGGTTATAATACGTGGTTACCTGCCGAGGTTATAATACGTGGTTACCTGCCGAGGTTATAATACGTGGTTACCTGCCGAGGTTATAATACGTGGTTACCTGACGAGGTCATAATACGTGGTGATTTTTTTTATCACATAAAATTAACCGAAAATTGAAGCCTTAAGATCCGTTTTGGTGCAAGTGTTTCGTATTGGTTTGTATATCTTTGTCTCTATTGCTTTTTGCATTTTATCCCTCAAATTTTATAAAATCAAATTGATATCGTTATTAATTTGAGGGGGAGCGTTTTAGCTCTTTACCCATGAGTTTATGCTCTCTCAATTATATGCATATTTTGAGGGGGAGCATCTCTCGAGGGGAAGCATACCGTCTTTCTTGACCCTTTTTGTTTCGACAAACGGGGGAGAGAAACCGCACATGCTCTTGCTTAGCGGTTGTGTTTGTCATCATCAAAAAGGGGGAGATTGTTGGTGCAAGTGTACCACATCTCTATATATTTATATATATTTATTTTGATGATTACAAACACACCGTATTATTGTTTGTCTAACAATTTAATCCAAGTGTGCAGTTGTTGAAGAACACGAAGTTTTTATCTGAAGGGTTCAAGACGGAAGTGTTTACGTCGTCATCATTGTTTATAACTAATAATGATAAACACCCTAAAATAATATACCACTTGGATATTTCTAAAAACCTTTTAAATAATATTTTAAAAGAAATTTTGGTTCTAGAAGTATCTGCCATGCGTACTGTTTCTGCAACCACTTTCTGACGCAGGTATACCGCGAAGATAGAGCCGGTATACCGCGGGTACATATTGGCCGGTATACCGCGGGTGTTCAGCCGGTATACCGCGGCAGGCTCCGTGTGCATCTCTGATTGGTTGCAAGTACTTTTTCTGACGGCGGTATACCGCGAGTCCTAGCCGGTATACCGCGGGTACGTTTTCCAGAAGTCAACTTTGCATGAGAGCCGTTGTGTGTCAGTGTCCTTTTTACTGCACGGTATACCGCGTGCATCTGGCGGTATACCGCGCCTCATATTTCCGTTGGAGATGCTGATATATAAAGAAGCATGCTGGTGATGAAGAAGGCAGACCATACCAACAGCAACATCAACAATCCAAACTCTCAGCTCTCTCACTCTCTCTTTTATATATATATATTTTATAAAACCTTTTTTATAAAATATCCAAGTGTGATTATTATACAAGAGTGATTACCCATTGTGAGTTATACTCCTCTTGTAAGTATTTGAATAACGGGTGTGTGATCCTGTTTATCTCATAGCAGAGGCTTGAGAAACTATTACAAATTCCTTTGTATTTGGTTTGTGTTCTACCGTAAAGAATACATTTATTGGATCGTGTCGGGAAGTGTCTCGGCTGCTGGTTTATCACAGTTGGTGGTAAATCAGTAAATCTCTGTGTCAAGTATCTCTATCCCTTATCTCTTTATTTATTCCGCTGTGCATTTAAATTATATCTGTTTATATAATTGTTGTTTATTTATTATTTCTATACTCTGATTTATTTATACTGTTTCTATACTGTATTTATTTGTAAAAAGAATTTTTGAAAGTAAAAGATTTTAAATACAACCTTACCCCCCCTAGGTTGTCCAACAAATCAATTCACACATTTTCTCATTTTAAATAACAATATTTGGAATAACTTGGGCACACATGACCCCAACATTCACATGACTCCAATGTACTGCACAACGATCTCGAGAATTGTTTGCATACTAAATTTCCGTAAACTCAATCTTTCTCAACCAAAACAAAGTTGTTACGACGGTAATATATTAAATAAAAATCTTTTCATACAACAATAGTTCGAAAAAATTTTACCGACACGAATTAAGCTAGTCGGTTCTCCCACTTATTTATATGATGTTATTAGATCAATACTCCTGTTGGTTATTAAACGTTTTGCTGGCCAACGCTTTCTTGCTACAAATCAACTTTTCATGTAAAGTAAGAAATATTTTGTAACAACTCCAAAAATTTCGTTGCGCGACGTAAATGGGATTGCCTTTTCTTTAAATACACACTTGCACATACTAATTCAACCTTGACTAAAACTGTTATTTATGCATTTGGTTTGAAATCATGAAAATTAATGTAACACACACTAGAACACCATGCATAAAACTTTACTCGCAAATGAAGGATAATTACTCAACGAGGTCAATCGTCTTACTTACGTAACTTATCATTGACATTCTACCTCCGACCGGTGGTCGCCCTCTCGGCCTTATGACGTTTGATATACATGCATTCCACGATTCACGTATCAACCATGTCATACTATTTTCGTCTTGATCAAACATCTCATATTCTATCTCCACACACATCAACCACCTATTAAAGGTTACCTTGGCGGACGTTCATGAGTCCCGCCAATTCCAGGTTGTCCTTCCAACCCCCAATCATTTACCGGTCTGTCCTCCAAAGAATTTTGGTGGCATATTCACCATCGTTCTACTATAACCTAAAGGGATAACCATAAGAAATGGTTATGCACATACCCCTATACAAAACGTACTTTACCGATCGTTAGTCACTGTAACAATTTAGAAATAAGCATGCTCGTGTAACAATATATTCATAATAACAGTAGCTAATTGAAATTGTGAACATATCATACACGAGAATCCTTGTTACCATTATCACAGTACTAATTTCACGTATTTCCGTTGACTCTAAGACTATCCCGTCTTAGTATTTCTACCCAAATCTCACAAGTCATAACTTAATTCATCTCAGCTTAAGTCTAAGTATCTCATCAGCATACTTAGTTCGCTTAAACTATTGTTCTGATACCATATTGTAACACCCTAAAAACAGGGCCAATTTAAAACTTAAAAATTGCCACAAGTTATGATCATAAAACTTCAAACTTCTATAACCTGAGGATCTAGTAATTTGGACGCTTTTGGGACAAAGGATTAGATAACTTACTTAATCTGATTATGATGTATGATTAGATTAATAGGTTATTTGAATTAGACATACTGTATATAAAACCTTTACATTTGATCCTCAGGTTATAGAAGTTTTAAGTTTTATGATCATAACTTGTGGCAATTTTTAAGTTTTAAATTGACCCTGTTTTTAGGGTGTTACAACAAACGTATTACCACCTACAAGGATGTCTACTGGGCGGCATGCAGAGCATATACGGATCGGGAGTTTAACCGGTACATGAATCTTCTACGAGTTAGTGGAGACAAAGCAGCCAAAGTCATGGACGATGTTGGACCGGAGAGGTGGTCCGCGGCCCATTTTCCTGCACAACGGTATGACATTCTGACCTCCAATAGTGCAGAGTCGGTGAATGCACTCTCCCGTTTTGCGCGTAGATGTCCGATTGTTACTCTTATGGACTACTTTCGGAGCTTTCAACAAGAGTGGTACCAACTTCGACGCCGGAAAGAAGCTGAGCTGCAAAGTAGACTCACACCAGCGGCGAAGGAGATAGTTCTCTTCAGGGCACGTCACTCATCGACGTGGAGGGTAAGAGAAATCGGGTATGGGAGGTACGAGGTTCAAGATAACCATCTTCACGCGACTGTCCATATGACCGACCATGTTTGTTCCTGTTTCCAATGGCAAAAATATGGGTTACCGTGCGGCCATGCCATCGCTGCGGCAAGACATATGGGTCGTAGAGATTGCAGCGACTTGACTGTAACTTTCTTCACGTCCGAAACTTACCGGAGAACATACGCAGAGGTAATAAATCCAGCTGGACCCCCTGAAGCATGGGTGTATCCACCCGACCCCCTTCCGCCATGCTATCCACCATTAAATGATAAGAACAGAGCCGGGAGACCGAGAAAGAACAACCGACGTCCATCACATGGTGAAGGTTCGATACAGCGAAAATGTACTCGGTGCCAATGCGTAGGACATACTCGTGGAGAGTGTCCAAATCCCGCCCCTTCAACCGTGCCAAGGAGTAGACGTTCAGTCAGCCAAGTAAGTAACACGCCGGGCCCATCGGAGCTTGAGCCACATGAAACTATACCATATGATACCGTTGATCTGAACGTTGATTTCCCTTGAAAGGTACTTGAAACAGAACATGGGATGATGATCATAATGGTAGTAGTCTAAATTGAGAGAATAGTAATGGTAGTAGTCTAAATGGAGAGAATAGTAATGGTTATATAGAAATGGGGTTTTGACAATAGGACAAGGTTTCACGAGAAGAATATGAAATGGGGTTTTGACAAGTTGGTATCACTGGACTCATTTAAGAATTGTGAAAATGGGTATTTGGCGAATGATGATTCATGTGTGTTTGGAGCTGAAGTATTTGTAGTTACAGAGTATGCACAAAAGGATCGATGTCTGTCCATCACAAAGCCTCTGCCAATTTTTAATACTTACACTTGGACCATCGATAATAAAATAAATAAATCAAAAAATAATCAATGATTAGTATGTGTTTGTTATGAAATAATCTTGTATAACATCTATGAGTTGTATTTTTAATATGAACCACTTTTTAGACAAATTTCAGACTACTTAAACACTACTTTTCAGACAAATTAAAGACCTTTATTCATGACAAATTAAACAACAACATACAAACAGGAAAGGAACGAAACAACAATGTCTAACTGGAAAACTACAAAACAATAACACATAAACAACAAAGTACTAAAGCAACACCCGTACCACCACCTACTGAAAAATTGCTTTAGTTTGATCAATCCAACTTTGCTTGTCGCTTATCTTCGTTTGAAGAATTGGGAAGTCTTGCGTACAGTGGTGAATTTTTTATTTTTCTCGACGAATACGAGCCTCCCTATCTTTTATATCCCCTTTCATCATTTTGATCTCATTTTCTTCCACTTCGATCCTTATCAAGTGGACTTTCTTCCTGGCGATAATCTGTTTCCACTCTTCTGTCAGTTGGTCTATCTCCCTTTTCCTTTCTGTTATCGCCTCCTGGAGTTTATGTGGCATTCTTTCAGGTGTAGACAATGGGTTAGATGACGATGCCATTTGTTTACTGAAGAAAGAAAGCAAGAAAGAAAGCAAGTGAAAGAAAGAAAGCAAGAAAGAAGGATGGAATGGTGTGAATTATGAATTGCATTTTACTGATATTTATGGATGAGATCTCAAACATGCCAGTGAATTTGAACCACAAATTGGTCTTCAAAGTACAATAATTATGGAAAAAAACAGTAAAAGCATGCAAAGATTCGTGCAAAAAAGGACAAAAAATGTAATTTTTTTTGCCCACCGCAGGCCTATCGCGGGCAACCACCGCGGGGAGGGACCAAAAGTGTCACAACGGACATAGTTGGGGGGCTCCACGGGACACTTTGGCCCAACAGGGGGTGACACGTTGTAACATCCCGAAATTTCCATTGTAAATTAATAAGAGATAAATTGTATTTGGTACAATTTAGTTGAGAAAGTTAACTTGGAGGGGTGATTTGTCATTAACTGGAAGTTTGGGGTATAAATTGGAAAATGGGTAATGACTCGTGTTTTAAATGTGAGGTGTCACATTAGGAGGAATCAGTGTTAGAAAATACTGATTTCCTTTGTTTAATTGTCTAAAAAGAAAAGGGATAGAAAGAAACAGAAAAATAGCGAGAGAAGTAGACGAGAGGAAAAAAAAGAAGAAAAGAAGAGAAAGCATTTTGGTGATTACTGTGGTAAGAACTTACTTTCTGAGTTATAATCATTCATCTCCATGAATTTAAGTTATAGTATTGTGTTCAGATTGGGATTAAGCTGTTGATTAAGCCATTTGGACTGGAAGTTTACTGTGTTCAAGTTTACCCAGGTGAGTTATTCATTCTTGTTAAAATTAAGCAATTAAAAGTGTTATAGATATACTATACTTGTATTTAATAACACTGGTATGATTGGAATAAGAAATGGTAAGCTTAATGAACAGTAGAGAACTGAATCAAAAATGGAAGTGACGATGAACATTAATTTTTCGTAATAGAGGATTGCGCAAAGTAGAACTTTTCGCAACAGTTGGTTGCGAAAAGTGAAGTTGTCGCAATAGAGGGTTGCGAGAAGTGGGGTTTTCGCAACTGTGGGTTGCGAAAAGTGAAGGTTTTCGCAGCCTTGGCTTGCGAAAAGTGTGGTTTCGCTACAGTAGCTTGCGAAAAGTTTTTGACTTCCAGTAGCATTTTGAGGCTGTTATGTGACATGCAATCTGATATGAATATGCTAATTGTTATATGCTTATAACTCAGTTGTTGATGTAAAAACCATGATATATCGAATTGTAATGACTTAATTATAAGTCCGGAGCCATAGTTAATTGTTGAAATATTGATCCCCGATGCTAAATGGCAAAGTGGGGATAATCGTTGAATTTAATATCCTGTACATAGAGATATAGAATATATGTTGAATTGTATAGCTTTAGTATACAATAGAATGAGTGATCATACACATTTATTGTGTGGCGTTGGCTAGAAATCTACATCTGGTCTAGTGGGCATATAGTACGGTATAATGAGAACCGTTTACTAGCTGGGGACCGTTAGGATGTATTTCTAGTTGTTGGAGTGAATCTTGAATCATCTGTGAGGGTCTCTGGTGGTTGTTGATCGCGATAAGAAGGAAATCTCATTTGAGACCAGTGATTCAAGATAGGGAGGAAACGAAATGAGGAATGGCAGACTTGGAGTTGTAATTCCCATTTCAAGCGAAAGATGAGATATCTTTATTGTTGTTGAGGATTTGACATCCTAATTCAGAAAGAAGCAGGTTTGGAAACTGTAATTTCTGGGAGTTAGAGTTACTTATAAGTCCGGTGGGATTTATAGTAATTCTCGTTGTAATCTTAATTCAGAAAGAAGCAGGTTTGGAAACTGTAATTTCTGGGAGTTAGAGTTATTTATAAGTCCGGTGGGATTTATAGTAATTCTCGTTGATAGTATGATGACTAGATGAATTAGTCATGAGTAAGGGAATAAGTGGATTCCAATGGTCGATAAGAGCTTGGTATGGTAAGATTGTTGATAACAGGTTTGATATATCTGTTAATATTTTTGTTGATTAATTTTAATTTGATTTGGATAATCTCACTAGGCGAAAGCCTAATGTTTCAAATTAAACTGTCTTACCAGGTACTGGCTCTGGGATATAGTTTGGGAAGTGAGATTTCAGTTGAAAGGAATCAGACTCGGCGATAACGAAGGATCAAGATATTCTTTTGAGGACTTTTGGGACGAGCCTAGATAATCTAGTTGATCTTATTGTGATGTATAATTAGATTGACCAGACTATTTAAGTTAGACGACTTTGTGTATATATAGAAATTTACTTATGATCCTTTGGTTTATGAAAGTCTGACATTTTGATGATCTTAACTCATGTATTTTGAGGTTTAAATTGGCCCTGAATTTTAGGGTGTTACACACGTAGGCCCTAGCCCGCGATCGCGAGGCCCATCGCGGAAGATTTGGGTATTTTGGTAAAATCAGAGAGAAAATGAGTATTTTGGTAAATCAAAGTCAAACTTTGGGTATTTTAATTAAATTCCCTTAAAAAAATCCAAGAACATAACATTTTATTTTTCTCTCCTTTCCTTTCCTTTCTTTTTTATTTCTTTTCTTCTTAAAATAAACTCGAGAACACAAGTAAAAAGGGTGTTTGGTTGTACAACAATATTTTTTTTGACTTAATTACATATGTGATCCTTATGCTTGTGTGTTTTTTACAAAATTGGTCCCTCTAGTAAAGAAGAAAAATGGAAAAGGACGAAACTGTCCTCAAGGTTAACGGAGAAACTGGATGGTCGTTAAAAAGAGAAACCAACTCGTTACAAAATGACGTAAATAAATCAAACCACATAAACCAAATCCGTAATTTACTCAAAAAAAAAATTATAATCCATCAAGAGTTCAGGATTTTGTGAACAACTGGAACTTTAGGTTTGGTAGGTCTATTGGCTTATACCCCCATAACTCTGCTAAAAGTTTGAAACACTACACATGGTTTCAAAATCGTACGATTCGTTCATCAACCAGCGTTAAATTTCGATACTGCACCTACCAGAAGTTAGATCTACTATTTGAACCACCGGAATTTTTTATGATTGATGAAGATCAGGTAGATAAGAAGTCGTTACAGGCGGTGGTTGGAGGCGGCCGGATAAAATGAACGTGAGCCACCCGTCGGTGCATCCGGTCGAAGTTGCACCATTACCACCGACTGACGGAGGCGCCGTCGTACCACCGAGAGTGAGGATGAAAGTTATCCAAGGCATGCCTGGAACGATCGGTGGTCTCAGCTTACGTTTTTGTCAATTTGCGTACGCAGTTGTCTCACTCGTTGTCATGGCCACAACAAGCGATTTTCCGTCCGTCACTGCCTTCTGGTAATTTACTTGATCCGATTTGTTATTCAGTGTTCATAGGTTTTTTCGATCTAGTTGCTTTATGTCAGTGTGCAATTTTGTTAATTAAATGCATAATCGTTGATATAGTAATGTGTTGCCATCGAATTCCAATAGCATGTTGTAGATCGTGTTCATTATGCAATTGAATCTGGAGGAATGGAGTTGATTTGTAAAAGTTAGGCAAGCTAATCCACAGGATGTTGTGACAGAGTAAAAATTAGATACTACGATCTCATTACTTATTGATCAAATACATAATCGTTGTTAGAGACTTATAGTATGATGTTGCCTATGGCTTAGTTATTGAATTCCAATAGCAAGTTGGAGATCGTATCCATGATGCAATTAAATCAGGGAGAGTGGAATTTTATCCCATGGAAGTTAGTCAAGCTAACACACAGGATACTGTGGCAGAGTAAAACTTGGAAATTACGATAGATTCTTTATGACCGAATACTAGAGAACCATTAAGTATGGAGTATGGACAAAATGAATGACTTACAGTTGTGTCACCAGTAGGACAAACTATTCAAATAATCACTATGAAAATCAAGAAGGCGGCTATGAATGCTAGAGAGATGAGATTCCTTATGCAATAGTCAGGTTCAAAGTTCTAGTAGCACAGCCAAAGACAACCATGTGTTCCCTGCCCCTGCAAGGATGGAGCGCCGAAGGTTTCAAGAAATCAAGAGAAGGTCAAGGTGAGACAAGTATCATCATGATAGGTTGAAGTGGAAGCACGGTGTGATATATGCTGCAGCGGTATACTTGAACCTTGTTACTACATGACCCGTTCACTAGTGGCTATTGACCAAGCCAAAACACTATAAAACATAACTTCTAAATTTCTTTTACCTGTTATTGTGGCCGATTAAGATAGAGAAAAGGTAGATTCAGATTTTCCATGAATCACTAAATCTGACGCTAGAGGTAGGGGAAGACTGATTATATTGACTATGACAGATACGAAGGATGCTTTTGATCTAATAGAGTTTGTCACTGTGGAAGACTAAACAATTATAGACCACGTAACACATACTGGACATGAAGAACAGAGCCAGGTAAATGCACTAGAAACTTAGGAAGAAGGACTCAGAAATTATTGTAGTTATGAATGCAGGGGAAGGAGACAGAGTGAACAGATTCAACATTAATGATCATGAATCATATGAGCATGTAAGGTTCAGTTGATAAAAACTGTTGCTTTAGACACGATTCAATCAAGCATTTGGCTCCAAATTTACTAGGGTCTAAGACGAGTCAAGCTTTGAGAACTTGCCAAACACATTGGCATATTAATTCTATGTCAGGTAGATACTAGTTTTTGGAAGGTTGCTATGGCAAGGTATTACTTACATCATACATGATTGAAAGAAACGTTGTTTTACTGCTTGCCGGATGTGGAAATGGTGAATTGCTACTTATTGAAGGCACACCCCAATTTGGTTGATGTGCATTATAGTCTCTTAAATGGGGAAAAGGTAGCAACTCTTTTAGATCCACACATGTACTGCCATGAATACTTGAATAGTGTATTGGGGGGTGGGGGGGGGGGGGTAAGAAATGTGTCTCTGTAAACCTGTTATACCAATGTTGTGGGGAAACTTTGCGAAAATCCAGAGAGCATAATTCTAGTTAATATTATGTGGTCATCAAAAAGCGTCTTACAATGGCTTATAAATAAAGGAATTATTTGAGGTTTAGTAGCAAGATCCAAGAAATCGCAGAGGGCCATTGGAAAACGGCGGTGTATTTTTATCTACTAAAATTGAGGTCATAATTGAGCTTGATTTCTGTTTCTTCAAGCTTTCCCTTTTCCAAGTGTCTGTTTCAAGTTGAAGAATTTCATTGTAGCGGTTGTGGATTAGCCAATTAGATTATGTCTTACGTGTAAAATCTGTGAGTCTAAGGTGTGAGGCATAGAAATTCCAGTTAATCACCCTTCTTTTTGGTTATGCACCTGAAATCCAATGCAAAGATGAATAGATAGATGTCTTATCAAGAGGCACATTTCTACATATGACAAATTCCGTAGCATTGAAACTGCTCTCCAGGATTTTTAACAATTTTTAACTCGGCACCAACCCAATCTAGCAATCTGCTAAAAATACAAATTCCATAGAGGCAAAGATAAACATCCAGTCCCCTCAGAGTTGTAGGAATTGTCATTTGGTACACCTCCTTTACGTTTTACGTACAAAAGAAGAGGGAAGTAATTGTGTTTTATTGTAAATAAGGCTTGGGGGCATTTTGGGCTTTTTACTTTTCAATAAGGAGCGGGAGTGGGAATCTCTTTTTAGTGGGGGAGGGATTTCTGTTTTGGGCATTCAGTTTGTATGTTCTTGTAATTGAGCGTTGCTTAGGGAGAGTCCATGGCCTCTCGAATGCCATAGGAATTGTTTTTCCATTTGTTTCAGTCAATACAATACAATTTCAGTCAATACAATACAACCTATAGCCCCAATTTGCACCAAATTGGTATCAGAGCAGATACGATCCAACAATGGAGACGCGAAGTAACTCAAATCGAATCGATGATTTGGAGAGTAGTGTTGGGTTGATTCTCGAGAAGATCGAGAGAATGAATAAACAGCATGAAGAAGTCTCCAGTAAATTGATGGCGTCGTTAGCATCAATGAGAGGAGACGCTACTGGATCTGGAGGAGGAATAAGGAATACGGGAGGAAATCATGATCCGCACCATTTTTTTGCAGTTAAAGGACGGAAACTGGAGATTCCAGCCTTCGACGGGACAGATCCAGATGGTTGGATCCTGAGAGCCGAGAGGTATTTTGCCCTAAACCGACTGAGCCCTGAGGAGCAGATTGATGTGTCGTTCATAGCTTTTGAAGGAGATGCCTTACGGTGGTTCCAATGGGAGAATAAACGACATCCAATAACAAGGTGGGTGGATTTGAAGCGTTTAATTCTAAGGCAATTTAGATCTCTGGCATCTGGATCCTTATGCGAGCAGTTTTTGGCAATCAAACAGGAAGGTACCATCGATGAATATAGGAGGAAATTTGTGGAATTAGCTGCTCCATTAGATGGAATTCCTGAGGAGATTTTCCTGAGTCAATTCATTAATGGCCTGGAAAATTCAATTAAGGCCGAAGTGCACTTGATGAACCCTGTGTCCCTTAGTGATGCGATGGAGATGGCGTCAAAGATAGAGGTGAAGAACAGGATAGTTGGAAAAGATAAAACTCCGTTCGTGAGTAAGAAAAACACTAGTTGGTCATCTGAGAGTAAGAGTGGATCGGTGCAATCAGCGGTATCTTCTACCCCCGTTACAAAATCTGGATCCGAGTTCAGGAGGTTATCGGATCAGGAGGTGCAGCATAGGCTCTCTCTCGGTTTATGCTACAGATGCGATGAGAAATACTCACCGGGGCACAAGTGTAAGAAAAAAGAAATGAACGTAATTCTCGTGCAGGAAGAGGTAATTGAGGAGAATAGTTCGGACACTGAAGAGAGATCATTGAATTCGGTAGATGTGCTTGATATCGGTCAAAAAGTAGAAGTACATTTGAATTCAGTGGTCGATCTGACTAACCTGAAGACAATGAAAATGGAGGGAAACGTCGGTAATCAGAAGTTGGTGGTGCTAATAGACAGCGGTGTTACTCACAACTTCATTTCACGAGAAGTGGCGAGTAGGTTGAGTTTGGAGATCGAGCAAACCAAAGAATATACGATCACGATGGGGACCGGTAAGACCGTGCAAGGGGAAGGCATTTGTAGGCACGTTACGTTGAGTGTGCAGGGGTTGGATATAGTGGAGGATTTCTTACCGATTCAATTGGGTAACAATGATGTAATATTAGGGGTGCAATGGTTAGAAACGTTGGGGACCACCTATACTAATTGGAAACTGCAGGTGATGAAGTTTACAATCGGGGGCAGGTCTGTGACGTTAAAAGGTGATCCATCTTTGGGAAGGTCTAAGGTATCCCTAAAATCTATGGGGAAGGTGATGCAACAAGAGGGCCATGGGGTATTGGTGGAACTCGGTTCCTGTGAAAATAGACAAGAGGAAGAGAAGGATAGCCAACCGTTGTTAGAGCCATTACTTAAGGAGTTTGATCAAGTTTTTAATATGCCGCAAGGTTTACCTCCGGTTAGGGGGCGCGAGCACGGAATCATACTTAAAGAGGGGACGGAACCGGTAAATGTTCGTCCGTACAGATTTCCGCACTATCAAAAGGATGAAATAGAAAAACTGGTGAAGGAAATGTTGGATGCGGGGGTAATACGACCAAGTGCCAGTCCTTTTTCGAGTCCAGTACTATTAGTGAAAAAAAAGATGGGAGTTGGCGCTTCTGTATTGATTACAGAGCGCTAAATAAGGCCACGGTAGTTGATAAATTTCCTATACCGGTCATTGAAGAATTGTTAGATGAATTATACGGGGCTCGTGTTTTCTCGAAACTGGATTTAAACTATGGATATCATCAAATAAGGATGGAAGAGGGGGATGTCCAGAAGACGGCTTTTCGTACGCATCAAGGACATTACGAATTTCTCGTAATGCCCTTCGGGTTGGTCAACGCACCCGCCACATTTCAAGGGCTGATGAACAAGGTGTTTAGCGGAGTTTTGCGAAAATTCGTGTTGGTTTTCTTTGATGACATCTTCGTGTACAACAAATCAGTGGAGGAGCATCTAGAACATTTAAGGGTGGTCCTAAAGATAATGTGCGAACAACAGCTATATGCCAATAAAAAGAAGTGTGAGTTTGGCAAAAGTAAATTGGGTTATCTGGGACATGTAATCTCGGGTACAGGGGTGGAAGTTGATGACTCAAAAATTAGGGCCATTGTTGACTGGAAAGTCCCTTCTACGGTCACGGAATTACGAGGATTTCTCAGATTATCCGGGTATTATAGAAAGTTCATTCGGGGGTACGGAATGGTGGCAGCTCCTCTTACAGAATTGCTCCGAAAGAATCAATTCATGTGGTCGGATTCTGCTCAATCAGCGTTTGACGAGTTAAAAAAATTATTGTCTACGGCACCGGTATTGAGGCTGCCCAATTTTGCATCGGACTTTGTCATTGAAACCGATGCTTCAGGTTATGGTTTGGGGGCGGTGTTAATGCAAGAAGAACAACCAATTGCGTATTTCAGTCAAGCGTTGGGTTTGAGGGCTAAACAAAAGTCCGTTTACGAGAAAGAATTGATGGCAATCGTGTTTGCAATCCGTAAATGGAGACCATACCTAATTGGGCGGCACTTTATAGTGCGCAGTGATCAGCGCAACTTGCGGTTTTTGTTGGAACAACGAGTGGTGGAACCTGAATACCAAAGATGGGTCAGTAAGTTGCTGGGTTATGACTTTTCGATAGTTTACAAACCCGGGAAAAGTAATCAAGCAGCAGACGCACTATCTAGAAAGAAAGAAGCGATAGAATGTTCGAATATTGGAGGGCCTCAATAGAGGCAATGGGATGATTTAAGGGGAGAAATAGAAGAAGATGAGTTATTAAAGAAAATCAGAAATGATCTGCTGTTAGACGCAGAAACTCACAAAGGTTTCGAGTTACGACAAAACCTGCTGTTCTATAAGAATCGTTTGGTCATTCCTCGAAAATCTAAGTGGATTCCAATTTTGTTTGACGAATTCCACGGTTCACCTATAGGGGGTCACGCGGGTGAAGATCGCTCTTATCAACGAATTGCTGCTGAAGTTTTTTGGGTGGGGATGAGGAAAGATATTAATGACTTGGTCAAGAAGTGTGAGGTATGTCAGAGAAATAAGAATTTGAGCGGGTCCCCGGCAGGATTGCTTCAACCTCTGTCCCTTCCTTCCACAGTTTGGGAGGAAATTTCAATGGACTTTATAGAAGGGTTACCAAGATCGAATGGCATGAGCTCCATCCTTGTAGTGGTGGATCGCTTCAGTAAGTATGCCCACTTTATTGGACTCAAACACCCGTTCGATGCTCAATCGGTAGCGGAGATCTTTGTTAAAGAGATCATTCGATTACACGGGGTTCCCCAAACTATAGTATCAGATCGAGATAAGATTTTCCTAAGTGGGTTTTGGAAGGATCTATTTCGTTTACAAGGCTCAAGGTTGAACTATAGCACTGCGTACCATCCTCAATCTGATGGTCAAATAGAGGTGGTTAACAAATGTCTGGAGCAATACCTAAGGTGTTGGGTGTCGGACAGACCAAAACACTGGAGTAAATGGCTATCGTGGGCTGAGCTGTCCTATAACACCTCATATCACACATCTCTCTAAGTGTTCACCCTTTCGGGTGCTTTATGGCAGGGACCCTCCTCCGTTACTTCGCTACAAATCGGCTTCCTCTAACCTTCAGTCAGTCGAACAGGAGCTGCTGTCCAGTGATGAAATATGGGATGAAGTCAGAATGCATCTGCTGAAGGCGCAGTGCCGAATGAAACAGCAGAAATATCTGCATCGAAAAGACGTTAACTTTAAGGAAGGGGAATGGGTCTTTCTAAAGTTGCGCCCTTATCAACAGAAGTCTCTGGTTCGAAATAACAATCCAAAGCTGTTGGCAAGGTTTTATGGTCCCTATAAAATTTTGGAGAGAATTGGTTCAGTGGCGTACAAACTTGACTTACCAGATGGGGTCAGAATACATCCTGTTTTTCATGTGTCGCAACTACGGGAAGCAGTAGGCAGTTGCGTTTCAGCGAAGAATATACCGACCCAGCTTACGGAAGACATGGTATTACAAGTGGAACCAGAAGACCTGCTGGATATAAGGCTAGTTCCTAATGGTGATCCTGGCCAGTTAGAAGTGTTGGTGAAATGGAAAGGACTATCAGAATTTGAATCTTCGTGGGAGCATTTAGACGCCTTGTTGTCCCAATTTCCAAATAAGCACCTTGAGGACAAGGTGCTTTCGTTGGGGGGAAGTATTGGTACACCTCCTTTACGTTTTACGTACAAAAGAAGAGGGAAGTAATTGTGTTTTGTTGTAAATAAGGCTTGGGGGCATTTTGGGCTTTTTACTTTTCAATAAGGAGCGGGAGCGGGATTTCTGTTTTGGGCATTCAGTTTGTATGTTCTTGTAATTGAGCGTTGCTCAGGGAGAGTCCATGGCCTCTCGAATGCCATAGGAATTGTTTTTCCATTTGTTTCAGTCAATACAATACAGCCGATAGCCCCAATTTGCACCATCATTCCCTATTTATAGCACATAAAGATAAAAACAAGTGGCGGTTTAGGAATAAGATTCCAAGATGCAACTTGTGACAAAAGGCTTCAGCTACGACCTCTTCACCATTTAAAGAAGTCGAGATTTACTTTGTGTCACCTATTATATGAATATTCATTCTGTGCATTGCTTTCTCTATTTCTCTATGCCTAAATTTTGGTAAAAGTAAATTCTTTTTATACTTAATGCCTGCCAACATTAATGAAAGCTTTCAATTGTTTGCTATCCCAGCTACCTTGTTGCTGCTGTTTCCCTGCAGAGTTTGTGGAGCCTATCACTTGCCATTCTCGACATCCATGCCCTTTTAGTGGGACGTTCCTTGCAGAATTATAGAGTTGTCAGTCTCTTTTCCATAGGTGACGGGGTAAGATAACTTTTGCTTGAAGGTCTACTATTAATTAAGGGAAATTAATCATCATTCGTGGTTTGCCACTAATCTCTATATGTTTCATGTAGTTTGGGTGAATTGTTAAAGACAAGTTTATTATAAAAAACAAATTAACAAAAAGGAAAACACATGATAAACAGATAAAGCCAAACCAAACCATACTGGATTACTGGGACTGTTTGGTGATATCTGCTTTCATTTTTGTTAATTTGTTTTTTTGTACTATGTTGGCATTCCTTGAAAGTCTTCCATCAGCCCCTTGTATATGAATGTTCTCAAGAAATAATCCATTAGCAAATTCCAAGCGTAGTTAATTAATTACTCTTTCATGATAACATATCCACTCAGCCTTTTGAAAAGAACCAGAAGTATATTTTGCTTCTTAATAATGTCATCTAAGATGCAACCGACAATTATCTTAGTAATATATGAAAATAACTTAAATAAAACTATTCTTGTAACATTCTTCCAAAGCCGGAATCATGAATTGCCAAATTATCTAAACAATTAATAGTTTAAAACATTATAGTTGGGCTAAAGGTTAAAATCTATATAATTCAAAGCTAAAACTTGTATAACTGGGTCCCAAAAAGAATTCGGGGTCTTGTTCCATATCTCAGATTGGAACACTCTCGGTCACGGCCCCCAAACCCATCTTTCAAGTGGGATATACCGGCTTAGTTTGGTTTGATGGGTTATAACCCTAAGGTTATGTGCACAAAAATTAGCTTTTTCACCATTGCAAGTTTGCAACCCCCACCCCCTCCCATTGGGGTATCGTGTAATGAACATCTATCGTAATTCGTAATTCATGCAACAATGGGTTGGGTTCCGGTGAGAAGTGCCAAATTTGGTGCGAAGCGTGAAAAGTGTTATCAACCGTTGGATGAGAAATGGACGAACATTACGATGAGATGCACCGGGTCAATTCCCTTTTAAGCCGCAATTCATGGGAGGGTATTTGATTAAAAGTGATCAACGGTTTAAAAGTACTTTTCACACCTCACCAAAAGTTGCACTTCTCAAGTGATCCCATGCCTGCAACAATAACATTTAAGTATTTAATAAATTGAGCAATTTAGCATCACATATTCACATATCCTTCGCTGTGATTTAAGCGTCCGTCTTTTTCACTGCAGGTTACATCTACTCTGACATTTGCGGCCGCGTGTGCATCTGCTGGTATTACGGTTCTTATAGGTAACGATCTTGGTCTATGTGCTCAAAATCACTGCAAACAGTTTGAGACTGCTACTGCTATGGCTTTCCTTAGCTGGTTTACTGCATTGCCCTCATTTCTTCTCAACTTCTGGTCATTGTCGTCTCGTTAAAGTGAGTTATGCCAAACGGATGGTGAATAAAAACCATCGGTTTGATGCCCTTCTTGTGTAGCGTGTTTTTCTTTAGGTTATTTTCTAGAGGTCGTGTTCTTATGGCTTACGCTGGTCCTTAAAAAAAACATAAAACCGCATTTGTGTCGTGGAGGGGGGTCGATGTATATATGCGTGTTTAGTTTGTGGATTCGTTGTCGGTAGTCGGTCTCCGAGTGTAGCTGTAGAAAGTTTGTGTTGCAAGTTCGTGATGGTTGTTTTGGGTGTGTTTTAAAGGTTCAAATGCAACTATGGAATTTATGTGTTGCGATTCCTGTTTTTTTTAAAATACCAGAATGAAGTCTCATGCATTCTCCTGCTACATTGATGCCATGGGTTTTGTATGGGAGAATTAGGCTATGTTTGGCAAACTAGCTAATAAGCTTGCTTATGACTTATAAGAGCTGATAAGCTAGCTGTTGACTGATAAGCTAGCTGATGAAAAAGTAATGTTTGACAAAAAGTAGCTTATAAGCATTTAAATGACAAAAAAGGACATGTTAAAAAAATAGTTAATAAATAATAATTAATATTAATGAGGGCATAATTGGAATGTTTACAAAAAACTACTCATAAGCTAATTCCAAGTAGCTTTTCAAAATGGACATCCAAACATGTACCAAAAAATAAGCTAGTTTTTTTAGCCAAACAATACCTTATTATTGTCTAGTTCGTCATAGAGCAAATATTCACAATTATTTTTTAGAAATATGTAATTGTTGTTATTTTTAACCAATCAAATGACAATTTTATCTTAATATCACTGTTCTAAAAGGCTCACCGCGACAGCCGTCATGGCGCGCCGTGGCTCAAGGCTTGTGTCTCACGCCACGTTATGCCTGTGGCATGCCATGACCTAATGTGCGGTCTTTTGTAAATAGATATTTGATTTTTCTTTACATTTTTAATGTCTTATTAGCTAGTTTTTAATATATAACCTAATTTAACTTGTTTATTGTCATTGAGTCATCGATTAATAGTACAAAACACATGTTTTTATATATAATATTATATATGATATAGAGATTTGCCGCCATAAGTCGCGCCATGACAAACGTCATGGCTCACCGTGGCTCCTAAGGCTTGAGGCTTGGCCTCGCCGCCACGCCACGCCGCACGCTATTTAGAACCTTGCTTAATATTCTCTCAGGCTCTCGGCCCCAAAATAAGTGTGCATGATATAAATGCCACATAGTTTTAAGATGCGTATTTTTTTAGTTAACTAAATGATAACTTTACCTCTAATTAATTTATTTATCTTTATCCACTCGAACGCATCGCTATATTCTCTTGCCACATGGTGTTCAACGCTTGTTAACCGCCTGCTTTGTTTTAACAATAAAAATCCTCAATAGAGAAAAGGAACCGAACATTCTGAGACTTCAATAAAAAGGAGTAGACCGGGTGTTTCAATAACGTTACCTTGTAGAGGATGATAAAATTCACATTAAAGTTGAACTACAAGTCTACAACTCCCAAACATGAATGTGAAGCCTCTATATGTTCGTTCGCGCGAGCAACTGAATCCTCTTGCATATCACATATCGATAAACGAGAGAGATGACACGAGGTAAGCGAGGAGAGAAACCATTTTTGCTATCTTGCAACTTATAAGAGCATCCCACTAAGGATTTTTCTGTTCCCTTGTGCCTTGAGATTAGTCAAGATGCCCGTAAACCCACGGTTAACATACTTTTTTTATAAGAGGATCCATATTGAATTTCTTAACCAGTTGCTTATCTGCTATGTCATCAAATTTTATAGCGTGATTGCTAATGATAATCGTCTATATCGATCAATACTTCCTTTTTGATTTTTGGTAGTTTGTGTTATGATTTAGTTAGGACTCTATCTCCCTTTCGTGATCTTCTGCCCTCCGGTTGGGGAAGAGCCGGGTGGATTACCTTTGGGAGCCAAGTCGAAGATCTTGGTGACATCTTTGTAATATGTAATTGAGTTTGGTGGTAACTTTTGTCGTAAAATCACATGCACATTGTTGGATTCAAATAAAAATAATTAGATATCTCTCTCATCGTCTAGTAGTTATTTGTCTAACATACGGTTATTTTTTAACATTCACTTTTTCAACATTACAAATTCTTTTACACATTAGCACACCTTGAAATCTCATTTCTTCCCTCTCTCCCCACGTTCTCTCAAAAATCAAACATTTTCAATTTATAAGTTACATTTTATACCCTTACAATTAGTTATCCAATTTACTTTTAATCCCTTACTTTTTTATTTTTTTATTTTACACCCTTATCATATTAACATAAATAATCGTATATGAACAAGAATGCATTAAAAATACATTTCTTTTTTTACAAATTATACCATTGTAATCGTCTCGTCAATACCTTCGAAATGAGCTCAATATTAAATATTTTTGGATTTAATCATATTATTAAATATCATGAACAAGTGCAAATTAATTTGTTTTATATCTCTTATATTATTCATTTTCATTTTACACTCTTATAATATTAAAAATACATCATCATAGTTTAACTAAAACATATTAATAAATGCATTTTTATAAATTATATTATTACAATATTCTCGTCAATAATTTCAAAATAAGTATTATTGAATATTTTTTTAACTTAATAATATTGTGAAATATCATAAATACGTATCAAGATTTTTCAAGAATGACGTACCGATGTTTTTTTAAACTTGTACATTTTACGTTCTTATCTATATTTATCTATTATACTCCTTTAAAAATATTTCCATTTACGGTTATTCTTGAATTTTTAAGAAGTACAAATCTCTAACTCAAAAGCTTTAAACCCTCCGACGTTCAACATGATAATTAAAAATAAAATTATTTTTTATTTTAAATTACACTTTATACCATTATAATTAGTTATTTAATTTACTTTATATCCCTCCTCTTTTCATTTTACATTCTTATCATATCAACATACATAAACTAAAATACATTTAACAAATATAATTTTCTTTTTTTATAAATTATACCATTATAACCGTTCATCAAAACCTTCAAAATGAACACAAATGTTATGGGTTTGAAGACCCCACTATCGAATGAATATTTTTCAATTTTTTTGACCATATTGACCTTTAATTTTATACATCTGATATGCGATTTAAAAGTGAATAAATATGAACATGAAATAAAATTATTTTTTCGAATTCTCAGCTTTAAATTCGAGATACTTCGCGCCACATCGCGCACGCGGGTACGTATCTAGTACATTACAAATCTTATGTTACTCTAATATACATAGTATACCTACCCGATAAACGACATTTAATTACCACTCCGTTACACCACGATTAAGATTCGTATTGCAAACTATATTATCTCAAATCGTAATCAACAAATACAATAACCACAACCACATGAGAATTACCTATAAAACTTATAGAATATTCAATTAGTAAACAAGTTCCTTAAACTTGTATTTTATATCGAATATAGATCCCACTACCATAAGTAACACACTAATACTTGACCAAAAACATTTAAAAATACAATTGTTCTATATGTTATAACCATATTTAAACATACCAGGAAAAACCGAACAACGTCTTTTGTTAACAAATTTAATGACTCGAAGTTACAACCGTCAACCGTTCACAACAATTGTGGAGGTCAAATGAAGACATAATTTAAAACAAAAAAAAAAGGTTTTGGTAGGAGATACAGGATCTGTTATTTTTTTTTCTATAGGAAAAAACTTTTGAGTGAATATTATTTTCGGAAAAAACAAAAACAAAAACAAAAACAAAAACAAAATGAAAATAAAAAACACACATCACCATGAAAAAGGGCTTGCTCCCAATAAGAAAATTTCGTTTTCGACATCTTTCACCCACTGGCACACCCGGTTGCATATCCGTATTGCCACACTCTGCCAACCAAAACGTTCTTCAGTTATAACATTTTTTATAATCATATTTCCAAGTGTTTTGATAAAAATAAAATCAGACACAGCAATAAATTTCACAAAACCAATAATTATAAACAAAAAATCTCAAGTAAAGTTGAGAAGGTTATAATCCAATGGTGATCAACATGGTTTTCAGGGTGTGTGGATGTCCTGTGTAAAAGAACTTAATAGTGAATCTAACCTTGTCTGCAAGTGGATCAAAAGCTGCATAAAGCTCAAAATCCTGTGTAACCCAGCACAGTAAAACTGCAACAGAAATAAAATCACTAGAATTTCACCACAGAGGGCCGATCCAATAGAAAAAAAAATATATCAAAGAAAGACTCGTCAACAGGAGATTTAAACCCATAACCAAGAAATAGAAATAAGTGTGTGAGCACGACAATGCGAAGATTGATCAAGCTGAGCCAATAACCTCTGAATCAACTTAAAACCATGGTGGAAGTTATTGGTAGCCCACAACTTTGAGCTTATAAAGAGTTAGAATTAGAAATAAGTGTGTGAGCACGACAATGTGAAGATTCGAAGTTGGATTGATCAAGCTGACCCAATAACCTCCGAATCAACTTGAAACCATGGTGGAGTTATTGGTAGCCCACAACTTTGAGCTTATAAAGAGTTCACAAATCTAATTTCCTATGCAAATTTCAATTGTAAACGATATTTTCTTATTCAGCAGAGTCGTGGTTTATCCAATATTCATCAAGAAATTATACCTTCCATTAAAGTTAAAAAAATACTAACGCTTTAGTACCAAAACTGCTAGCAGCTGAAGATTATAATATTTTACCATAATTTTCATCCCTTCTGAACTGAGTTTTATGGGGGCCGACATCTTTATTATGCATGGAAGCATAAAGATTCTGGTATGCCCTATACAATCTGCAAAAAAAAAACCGAACGTTACTCTTACCATATGCAATAAGCAACATTGGACTCAAATTAAAAGATATCATCAGTGTAATATTGGATTTAGCACATAAACCTTTTCTGCTGAGGTGGACTACTGACTGGAGATGCAAACTCAGAAGATACATATTGATCCAGATAAATGCTGCGATAAATAAAGTGCCAAAGTCCAGCTGGACCACCTATACCTACTAACGTTTCGTGTAGTCTCTCCTGAGAATCATTTGCTAGTCTTCGCTGATTTAGATGGAATAAAGACCCAGAACGAGCACTTGGGTCAACAGGCACATCCTCAATACGCATGCTGCCTTCCAACATGGATCTTTGAACTTCGCTAAGAACATTTGACTTTGAAAGAACCGTTTCAATACGTATCCTATAAAAATAGTTCAAGTGTCTTTAAGAAAACAGCCATTACAGAAATGTAATAATAAAAACGAAAATATGCATTTCGAAGATAACATGGGAACCTCAATTTTGACATTTAAAAGAAAACAAAAAAAAGTACCTGCATTCTTTAAGATGGAAAAAGGCTTGCGAACTTGTAGTGAGCAATATCAAGTATGTTTCAACCTGCGAGATACATACTAATGCACTTTATCTCTCATATAACATAATTTAATAACGCGAAGCATTTTAAAAGAGGAATTATATTTTCAGCTTACGATGAACTAAAAACACTAACAAGATCCAGTTTTGCAAGCATTCTTAAAACTATAACTCACTCACATCAAGATAATGAACATAAGCATATAGAAATGCCATGGGGTTGTATCTTGGCAAACATATTGGCGAGAAAGATTCAGACGTCCTGCAACAAAAGTTAAAGATTAATGTTAGTGCCATATCAATCTCAGATAATTGCTTTCCATTGTTCATTCTATGACATAAATTAGATTGAAAGAAACATAATAAGGATTATTGTTGTTCAATTATAAAAAACATGTAAATAAGTAACACCAAATAAATTATAGTTTGTAACAGAGACCTTTTTCAGAAAAGAATCTAGGTTGCAAAGAAAACAGAAAAAGAAAGCAACCATATACATGGAGATAAGTGTTTGACAACTGGATTTGCGAGATCAAGATGTTAAGGTGATTATGTCAAACTTAAATTAACATTACCAAGAAAAATATCACTACAATGCTATATAATGAAATACCAAACTTGCCTAAAAGATTCAGATGACATGACAAAGTTAGCAAGCAGCAGCATATCATCGGGATGAAGTGATGCTTTCTGCAAGCCTACCAGACTGACAACCTGCATTTTTAGCTCTAATGATGATATACCACAAACAGAATAAAGAAAGATAATACTTTTTTTTAAAAGACTGCCGCGACAGTAAGGGGGGTTGGGAGGTAAATGTAAAAGCTAGCCGCTGTAAAGACCTTATCTTTGCACATCAATATTGCAAAAAGGACACCTGAATCAGCAACATCTTGCAAAATTGCACCAGCAGCTTGCCTTGTAGCATAAGCAAGAGGAAGACAAGTATATGCATGAAGAAAAGTAGCAGGGTTCCTGATTCAAAAGTTGCCACAAGATCAGTTAAAATCCTATATTATGCCCTTAGATTGATAAACAGAACAGCTCAAAAGAGAAAACAAACCAGCTAAAAGAGCGAATGAGAGAAGAAAACACAGCTTCTGTTCCTCCAAGCAAAGGTGTCATGTCAAATTTCGGATTCTTCTCAAAACATCTATCTAGGGACCTCGTAAGAATAAGTATCATCTGCAATCATATCATTATATCATTGGTATTACGATATGTAATAATTAACAATGCACATAATCCAATATTGACATATGCAATTACACTAAAAAGACAAGTAAGACCAAGTATATAATATACAAACTTTTCAGACAAACCAACGGGTGTTAAAATAAACCATTACCTGACCATAAAGTAATTCCAGTTGCCCACGTAGTGACTCATAAGGCTCCTCTGTGCAGCTTATGCAAACTAAATAAATAGGTCCTTTAACAAGAAAAACCACCTGTAAAAACATGGCCATCAACATGCTTATGTTTTCTAAAAGTATCATCCTCTGACCAGATCATTTAGGGGACAGAATGATCCATTGGCCAAGACAGTCAATAAATAATTATAATATTTATGCATGATCATCAGAATCTAATTATGATATTTAGGACACAAAGTGTCGGCCAGAAAGTAGAGTATCGGAAAACTTCCACGTTGAAATACTATGCCCAAAGCTGCAAAAAAAGAAAAGGCTACTTGAAACCACTACTGACCTGGTGTTTTCCTGCCCTAACCAATTTTACACGGTCTCCCCTGAAAAATATTAATAAAGCAGACTATTGATAACTCCATCTTCAAAAGAAAAAATAGCAAAAGAATAAGCATGTAACAAAAAGGAGTACATGTAGTTGCATTATTGCATAGTTAATAGACACTAATATATACTTACCCATTTTCCACAAAGGAAATGATGGCTTGCAAAGTTGCTGAAAATCCTGCTAGTTTGTGTTCATCTCCGTATCTGAAAGTCAATTCAAAAGGAAAATAACATATATCAAATGTTGTAAAAATTGTACAATTCACTCTATGATCCATATAATTCGAATCGTTAAGAACGAACAAGGTCTGACTTCAAGAATAACTTGGGGGCAGTGTCCATGCCTTTGAGCCACATAATCTAGTTATTTTAAGAAACTACCATAAAACTGAACATTTATTGTGTGTATATACAAATATAGAATTCCCTCTACAATAGTCTGGAAAGTTATTGAAGTGAATCGTATGATTCACAATTCACTAAAATGGGAATCTGATGCACGGCATGGATCATGATCTAACCGCTATTTATGTATCTTTTATAAAATAATCATATAACCCAAAAATATGACTAAATGATGCATCATAGATATCAGATATGTTATTTATAGAAATTTATATATCCCAAGGTGAAATACACATCATAGGTATTAACAGCTGCATACCTCGAATATATTGGTTTTCCAGAGTGACTCAAAATAATGAAATGTTTCTTCCTTCTCCTCCAAGAAGTAGAAGTATCATCCTGCACTTATCCATCATCAGTTGAAATTTATAAACAGCAATTTCTTACAGGGACTCATCAATATTTCTTGTCAAAAAAGATGAAGACATGGAATTTAAAATCAAGAAAAATGTAAGTTCCTACAGACAGCTGCAACGTGCCAAAAAGTCACCAAAATAAGCAAAATAATTCCAGTGCCTTCCTCAAGTGATAAACATTTAAGGTTTGTTAAGCCCTAAAAGGAAAATTCTTAGATCCAAATTCTCAGACAAGAAGTTCATGGCCGACTTGCACAAAAAAGCACAAAGCATGCGACTGTTAGAAAAAATAAAGATTTAGTAAGATTCATAATCTCATTATCCAACCAAGAGCTCAAAGGAAATACAAAAGAAGAAGGGAAGCATCATGTACTTCATCGTTACATCATTGTTAAACATCTATAAATTTAGACCCTTCAAGAAATTCAATGTATGTATAATCAGGGGAAAGCTTTCAAATACAAAAGAAGAAGGGCAGCATCATGTACTTCATCGTTACATCATTGTTAAACATCTATAAATTTAGACCCTTCAAGAAATTCAATGTATGTATAATCAGGGGAAAGCTTTCAAAGAACCGTGAAACAGTATCTTACCCTTTGTTTAAAAAAGAGAAACAAAGCAGACATATAAGAGACAGACAGAGTGTGTGCATTGAAGAAGCTCCCCCCGTCTTACCCTAATTATCTGCAATTTATTATAAAGCTTATACCAAAACTACAGTACTTCAAAACTATTACTTGCAACTTAAAAACCACACTAAAGCCAGAACCCTCATAATTTGGTTACCCAGGGGGGAGTCACATTCCATCCCCTTGTTAAAGCACATGCTATAAGCAACCCTACAAGTCAATCTCTCACAACCAGTTGCATCAGCATAAAGAGTTGAAGCTTTTCAGAGCATCTTGAGTTAAAGACATATTTTTCATAAGTTAAAAGGTAAACTTCGTGAAATTTTTTCCACCAAAAAATGCATAGATGTGAACTCCACCATACTATCGGTCCATACTTGACCTAGCTACCACAGATAAGAATGATCCTACAGCAACTTCACAATAAGATTATGTGTCCTCTAACAAAGTCCATGGTAACTTAAACTTCATGCTCCAGGTTACCTTCTCTTTATACTAACCACTAAACATCATGTATCATAGAATTTCCCACGCATTTAATGAGAAAATCACACACAACACTACATTGGTATGAAATGTACGGATCCGTTAACATCAAAACGAAGGTCTTGTTTGGTAATAATTATGTTTTTTTAATTATAAATTTTGGTAATGTAAAAAACGTTGTAACTTTGCTCCAATGATGCCGCGGCAAATAGCAAGACTCTCTCATTTTTAGGAAATAAGACGAAACTTCAACTTGACTTGTATTTACAGGGATTGGATCCTCGACCATATTAATAGTGTTTTCAATTGTGACCTTGTTTTGTAAACCTGTTTACAATCAAAATCAACTTTGCAATAACCTAAAATAAAACCCCATGACAAACCACGCCAAAAAAACATGCGTCTTCTGTTATTGAGTTCTATGTTCCTCCAAAAACAAACATTGCCCAAAAGGCGATGCTTTTACTTACAATCTAGTAAGTAGATGATTACCATTTACTGATCTAAAGTAAAAGGTTTGACTTTTGAAGGTGGAAGGACAATGGTACAAAAAATTGATAGAATAGCAACTATAACTGCGAATAACCATCCAGTTAAAAGCCATGTAGCTTCTCTTTCATTAGAATTTCGCTGAAACAAATAATCATATTCAAGAATCGAAGAAAATATCTGCATGCCTAGAATAATCACCTCATCAGCATGACGTTTACCAATCCATTGTGTTTGAGAAGAATCCAATGAAACCACTCCATCATCACCCATGGAAGAACCGTTGTCCCTAAGTTCCCGTATAGCATCAGTTCCATAAGCACTAGTAACACTTCCGCTACTACCTCTCTCACCAGCATAACCACTGCTACTAGGGCTTGACAGTGCCCCATCCACTTCCGCTTCCAACTCCACCTCCAAATTGTTCCTCCACAACACCGACGCCCTTGACGAACTACTTTCACCAATCGAACTCCTCTGCCTCTCGCTTACACTTTCCCGCAACGATCCGTCATCGATCTGTTCATGATCATAATCAGTAGACGATGCTGTTCTTTCGTCAATTGAAGTCTTCAATGCGATCGAAGACAATTGATTCTCGATGGCGTCTAGAGAATTATCTATCGAATTGGTCTTAACGTCAACATTAGGTTTTTGGCCGGCTGATTCCTCTTCTTCGTCGGAAGACGGTGATGAAGAACTTGAATCGGACGCCATTGTCGATGCTGCTTCGCAAACGGAGAATTAAGAGTGTGAAATTTATGGTTAGAAATGGATGATTAGGGTTTTGAGTTTAGAGATGGGTGGAGATATCTGTGAGTGTATGGTCGGTCTCCTAGTCGTGTTGTTCTTCCCTCTGCAGAAACCTTGGTTATGAATGACAGGTAGATAAGTCCGACAAATATGGGCCGGGTTTATAGGGCCCATATTTAATAGGCCCAAGCCCAACATACTATATAGGGCCCATATATCTTTTAAATGGTTAAAAAATTGATATATTTGTTTTAATTTTTAATATAGAACTAAGAGTAAATTACATTTTTGGTCCTTTTGGTTATCATCCAATATCAAGTGTTGTCCCTCTTCTAAACTAATTACAATTTTGGTCACTATGGTTGCCATTTTATTTTAATTTTGGTCCCTCTGACTAACTATAGTTAAAAATATTAGTTAACTCTTTTTGTCTTTTTTTGTTTTATTAGATCAATATTAATTACGATTTTAGTCCCCATAGTTTTGTTTTTTTCTATTTTCTTTGTTTTCTATCATTCTATTTTTCATTTTACACCATTTATTATATTAATTAATTAATAATCATTTTGACTAAAAATACATTAAAAATATGTATCATATTTTGTAAATTATACTTTAAAAAAGTTTTGTAGGTATCTTTAAAATAGTCAACTATTGAATACTTTTAAATTGTTAATATATATTTATTAATAAAGAAAAAACGACATATCTTTTGAACCCACTTAAAATAAAATAAAATACTTTTTGGATTAGTGTAGACGGATTTATAAATATATATTAACAATTTAAAAGTATTCAATAGTTGACTATTTTAAAGGTACCGACAAAACTTTTTGTTAAAGTATAATTTACAAAATATGATACATATTTTAATGTATTTTTAGTCAAAATGATTATTAATTAATTAATATAATAAATGGTGTAAAATGAAAAAATAGAATGATAGAAAACAAAGAAAATAGAAAAAGACAAAACTATGGGGACTAAAATCGTAGTTAATATTGATCTAATAAAACAAAAAAGACAAAAAGAGTTAACTAATATTTTTAACTATAGTTAGTCAGATGGACCAAAATTGAAATAAAATGGCAACCATAGTGACCAAAATTGTAATTAGTTTAGAAGAGGGACAACACTTGATATTGGATGATAACCACAAGGACCAAAAATGTAATTTACTCTTAATTATTTAACAATATTATAATTTAGTATAGTTTAAATATTAAACAATATTGAAATTATTTGGTTAAAATAGAAAATTATTTTTTAGATTAATGTAGATGGATATCGGATAAATGGTATAATTTTTTTAATATTCAATAATTAACCCGTTTTAAAGGTACCGGTTTTTTTAAATTGTTTAAAAAATAAAGTATGTGGTTTTAATGTATTTTTATTAAAATTAGTAGTAACTAATTAATATAGTAAAGGTATAACATGAAAGATGAAAAATAACAATAAAATGATAGAAACACAAAAATGAAAAAAGACAAAACTACATGGACTAAAATTGTAATTACAATATGATCTAATAAAACAAAAGGGGGGAAAAGACAAAATTAGTTAACTAATATTTTTAACTACTGTTAGTCAGAGGGACCAAAAGTGAAACAAAATAGCAACCATAGTGACCAAAGTTGTAATTAGTTTAATAGAGGGACCAAACTTGATATTAATTGACAACCACAAGGACCAAAAATGTAATTTACTCTAGAACTAATTACATTATTTTGGCCATGTTGTTTATTGAAATTCTTGGATAGATAAACATTTGGATTTTTACAATTAATTTTTAACATGGATTGTTGAATATCAAAAGCTTGCTACACGGATTCTCATTTTTCTAAGGGTTGTTTGTTTGCATCTGAATGATGCCATCCAGACTTTACATCTGATTCGCTCATAGTATTGTGTAGTTTAGTAAAAATCTAAACATCTCTGTATCATGCAAAATCCCTCTGAATCGCTTGGCTTCCGGGATGTTACTATATCATTCAGATGCACCTTATTTATAGGATTGCCCTTGTATCTCCTCTATAGTTTGGAACAATTATTTGATTTCCAAGCAACTATAAAATAGATCATAGTTGTGTGGATTCATCCGTTTTTTCTGGAGCTGCTAATTCCAAAATTTCATTTGATCAAGAATGATGGTGGCGGCGTTGAGTTTTTGTTTAGGGTAAAGAAGATAAAAACTTTAAAGAGGAACGTGGGTGTACATGAGGTAGTGGGGTTGGAAATGGGATTTCTTTTTTACTTTTATCATTTCAATTTTTATTACAATATTAATTGTCTTTTAGATATAACTTTTATTAAAGTTATTTCAAGTCTTTTTTAACATTTTTCAAACCAAATAATCTTTTACTTTATGTCGTATTACGTAGGTACACAACTAGTAATATTGTAAGGTATGGACTTTGTTGGTGTCTTGGTGAGGGTTCACAAGCAAAGAGAAATATTTCTTGAACCATGTATACATTGTTACGTTTGTTTGAATTAATATGATATTATGTATTGACTTAGATCATTAATTATTTTATATTTTTCATTTAGAAATTTCTTTCAGAACTTTTGTCAAACGTTAATTTTCATTCAACACAAGACTCGGGGTAGAATGGTTATATCATTCAGATCTTTGATTTAGAACTGTTTCCAAACAATCATTTTCTAACTGACACTAAATCATACAAAGTCTCTTAACCATTATGATCATTTAATCATTATGCACTAAATCATTCAGATACTGCCAAACAGCCCTTAAAACTAGTAGGAGAAGTAGACATATTGGTGGTTAAGAAGCAATACATTGGGATTTGTTGGGACTAATGCTACGAGCTTTTGGAATACGGTGTGTTATGTTCCAGTCATTAAATGCCTTCATGTGCATCTTTCTTTATTCTTTGCATTTTGTTTTATTGTGCATCTTACTAGTCTTTATGTCGCATGAGAGCATTTTAGTCTTTTTTTCCCCTCTATTTTGTTACTCTTCTTCGCTCAGTCTTCTTAACATTCAAAAACCTGATAAGATTCACGTTGAATACATGATAGCAGCTATGAAATAGGTAATGTAGAGGCAAGCATGTGTATTCATATGCCTTCTTGGAAATACTAAAGAACTATACTACATCATTATCAAAACGTTAAAGGTTGATGGGCTTTGTGTGTTTGTGCATTTTTAGACCACTATAACTCTTGGTAATTCATCACCCTGTTGTGAATAACTGACAACTTGCCTAATTTTGCATCACGTACATGTTTGAATTTACAAATTCTCTTAGATCTGGGTAATTCGTACATCAAATCAAGATGGTATATGTAGCATTTAAATACCAAGTATATAGAATAATTTCCTTGTTTGCCTTTTGTGTTCTCTAAGACAACGTACCAACACACTGCAATGTAAAAAAGTCATTTTAGTGAGTGCAATATCGAACAACCTAGGAGAAGTAACAAAATATTATAACATAACATAACACTCTTGCACCGGAAGCATAGAGATTGGTCAAGGATGATTAAACCACAAATATACGGATGCAATTCAATTGGCAACCCCAACAAATAAGCAAGTTGAATAAATGTACATTATGAGGAGCATGTCGCTATAATACATCATTGAAACCAATATATTGCAATTTTACATTCAAACGCGATCAAGGAGTAACTACACGCAAAAGGATTTATTTACGTAGTTGTATGCTTTTGAATAACATGTAGACAAATTACACATGTGTTGCTTAATTATAAGGTTTCAACATGATAAAGCCTAATTAAAGTAATCGTTGAACTGTGTGAATGGTCTATAATGGTTTGCTTTATGAGTACTCACATTGTACCCATCATAGCCAACTTTCATCCACTAGAAGGTGCGGTTGATATGAAGTTTTTTTTATTGCATTCTAATTAGAAAGCTAGGATAAATACGTAATTCAACAATCTTGAACCAACATTTTGACTCAATAATTTTAGTTCTTAAAACAATGATTAGTCTAACATCTTATGTTTAGTCCCCAAATACAGGTCTTCTAAAAATAAGAAGGCACTCAAAGCATCATCGTTTGTCGACTTATCCTCGTCAAATTATGACTGCGTAGTAAATAAAGTCACGCTAATCCCTTCCAATTTTCTCATGAGAATATGTGCTTTATTCTTCCTGTCTCTTTTACTTCTAATAATCAATTAAATTAACTCGAATCAATACTGGTTTTCAACTGTTGTCTCTTCTTTAACCTATCTTGATTACGAATGAATATTAACTCAAAAGACATTATAGGGAGACCAAGATCACTATGGATTTCCTTGTCTACTATCTTCAAGACCATAAATTAATTGAGATGTCGATAAATTGATTAGGATATTGATAATATAAGAAAATCAAAAATATAATATTGCAACTTTTCATGCCACCCTTGATTATCGATCAAGGTCTTGTTTGTTTGCCTTCACACATCGGACCAAACCAACTAATTAGACGACAACTACTTCACAAATTAGATTAGTTTTTGCCGTCTCACCTACAGTAGAAAGAGGTGGAATAAAAACGGATTTTTTAAAGCATGTATTTATAAGAGAATTTCAAATACAAATCAATCTTTAACCGTTCATCTAGTCTGATGATCATTTGTTTTTTGTAAATATCTTGATTGTTTTCTAATATAAATCGTTGATCATACTCAATAAACTCTAATCATTTTTTATGAATATCAGAATCATGATAAATGAATCCTCATTATCTCAATTGATTGGTTTATAAATATCTCATTTGATGAAACTTAGGAGCCGTTTACAAAACGCTTACCCGGGTAAGTGCTTACCGAATGAATATGGCAAGACTAAGAATCTTACCCGGTAAAAGCGGAAGCAAGGACCGAGAGTCTTACCCGGTAAGTGAGTGAGACGGCTCTTACCACGGTTAGTGCTTACCGGCTAAATTGTTGCATACGATGCCATTTTGGTGGACTAAAATCTTACCCGGGAAGTAAATGATGGTGTTGAATTTTATCGGTAAGCACTTACCCAGGTAAGTGATTAGATAAACGGCCCCTTATACATCGACCTCCGAGGAAGTTCAGATCTACCAGTAAACTAGATATCATAGATCAATTGACCTTAAAAATAAATTGTTATCAAGTCTATTGGTCCAATTGCTATTATGGAAAACTTTTTGGGTTAATTGAACTCTTCGTTTGCAAAAGTCGAAGGACATGTTAAAACCATTTTGTTACATTTGAGAAAAAGTTAATTATTTAGACCATCTCCAATGGGATCACTAAATCTTACACTAAACACTAAATTTGGTGTAAATGACACTATTTAATCTCCAATAGGGTCTCTATTTTTCACACTAAATTTATTGTAATGAATAGTATTACACTATATTTGGTGTAACACTATTTTTCACATCACTTTTAAAAGATAGTGTTACCTATTGGAGAAGATCTACTATTAACACTAAAATTTACACTACTTTTTACATTATTTTTAAAATTTAATGTAAAATATAGTGTGACCCATTAAAGATGCCCTGACGACGGTTCACACAAAATCCGTGATCTAGAAACCACATGTAAAAAGACATTTCAAAGCTATCTAACCGATGGATGAACAGACAGACATCACTTTTTTTATAATTAAGACGAAATTGAATTGGTCAATATTTTAACAATTAGTTTCAATGTTTCTTGTCAAATATTCAACAACTAATTACAAAGTCAATGTATTTACACCAACAACAAGCCATCGCTGAATACTTTAATTTTCTCAGCAATTGCAACGTTAGGTTGGTTGGGTTTAAGCAACTTCAACAACTTGTATTTTGCTTCTGCCATAGTTTGGGGGGAAATCCCAAAAGCAAAACTGGAAGAGATGATACACCAGCTAAGACCATCTCCAATAGGTCACTAAATCTTACACTAAACACTAAATTTGGTGTAAATGACACTATTCACATATCCAATAAGGTCTCTATTTTCTACATTAAATTTAGTGTAATGAATAGTATTACACTATATTTGGTGTAACACTTTTCATTTACACTACTTTTTACATCACTTTAAAAAAATAGTGTTATCCATTGTAGAAGATTTATTATTAACATAAAATTAACACTACTTTAAAAATTTGGTGTAAAACACAGTGTGAACCATTGGAGACCTATAACAGCAAAAATCATCAAAACAAAATCCTCATTTCATTTCAAAATTTGCAAATTGCATTTGTAGTTACCTATCAATCCGTCTAAACCTAACAAAGTGATGAAAATTGAAATCAGATGAAACAAAAGAATATTTTCATGGCGGATCTAAGAGTATGCATAAGAAGAAAGTATTAAGAGCAATTACTGTCTAGAGTTGATTCTGTAGGCAAAATTTTGGATCATTAATTATCGGCGGATCCTTCGTTTTCAATCTTCAAATCCAATTTTCTTCCATACTGCGTTACGCACTCTACTCAGATCTCTCCCTTTCAAAGTCCTCCCAATTCCTTCGTGTACGGAAAACGACGCCATTCTCCCCCTCGCTAAATACTCGTGCGGCGGAATTCGGTTCTCAGAACCGTACAGATCCTCATCAAAGTCATCGTAATCGTTACCTGTTCTACGATTCTCTTTCATCTCCTCCTTCAGTATCATCGACCAATCAGGAACATCAACCGGCAGCGACATCGCCGTTCCTCTAGCCTCGCCTCTCTTCTCCGTCGCCGGCACCGATTTCTTCGAGATTCGAGAAGCCGTTACGTTCTTATGAAAATCCGGCGACGACGCAACGTTCCATATGTCCAATTCGTTGAACTCAAACACCAAATCTGTTGCCATAGGACCTTCTCTTTCGCTGGAGAAGCAGCGGTAGTTGTTTCCTCTACCAAGGTAGCTCCTGGATGCCGCCATTAAATTGAACTGAAAGAATTTCTCTCAAAAGTTAGGTTAGATTTAGCTCTGTATGTGCAAGTCTTATTTGCTTGATCACTTTTGTCTGCTTTTATAGAGACTTTAAGTTCTTCTCTTTCTATAAACTGTTTGTTTTATTGTTTTTGCTTTTTATTTAAACTTCTATGCAACTTCTAAATGACTATAATACCCTTTTACTTTTGAATTGATCATGACCGGCTACGTCATTGTCTTGAAATTATAATTTAATAATCGTGATTTCTTAACATATAGTATAATTTTATTGGTATATCAATTTTGTTATTTGCAATTTGAATTAAATTATTAAGACAACCGTTGATATTGAAAGATCGTGTAAAAATAAGAGTTAATTTGAAGAGTACAAGGGCATCTTCAATGTAATTTTTTATTTTACTCTTTATTTGAGTCTAAATATAAAGGATGTTTTATATCTTTTTCAATGTATTACTTTATGTCTACTTTAAAAGAGAATATTTCAATTATATTTTTTTTTCTACTCTAAAAAAATAGAGATTATGAATAGTAACTCTCTATATTTAGAGATTTACTATTCATTTCTCTATTAAAGTAAAATAGATAGTTCATTGGAAATGTTTTAGATAATAAAATAGAAATAGAGAGTAAAATAGAGAGTTCATTGGAGATGGTCTAATAAGTGATTTAGACTTTTGTTTATTTTTAATTTAATCAATGATTTAAAATATGGAAATTAATTAAAATACCCAAAGTTTGACTTTGACTTACCAAAATACTCAATTTCTGGCTGAGTTTACCAAAATACCCAAAACTTCCGCGGTAGGCCCCGCGATCACGGGCTAGGGCCTACGTGTCACACCTGTTGGGCCAAAGTGTCCCGCGGAGCCCCCCAACTATGCCCGCGGTGACAGGATTGGCTCCTGTCCGCGGTGGTTGTCCGCGATGGATCCTCGGTGGGCAAAACAATTACATTTTTTGTCCGTTTTTGCACGAATCTTTGCATGCTTTTACTGTTTTTTTCCACAATTATTGTACTTAGAAGACCAATTTGTGGTTGAAATTCATTGGCTTAGCTTTTGCAACAGATGAATTCATTTTTTCAGTAGTATCTCAAAAACAAAATACTGAAGAAAAAAGCAAGAAAGAAGGATGGAATGGGTGTGTGTGAACTATGGATTGAATTTTACTGATATTTATGGATGCAGTCTCATTGATGAAACAACCAACATGAATTGCAACCACAAATTGGTCTTCCAGGTACAATGATTCAACATTGATGAAACAAGCCAGTGAATTTTAACCACAAATTGGTCTTCAAAGTACAATAATTGTGGAAAAAAAACAGTAAAAGCATTCAAAGATTCGTGCAAAAAAGGACCAAAAATGTAATTTTTTTGCCCACCGCGGATCCATTGCGGACAACCACCGCGGGCAGGGGCCAATCCTGTCACCGCGTGCATAGTTGGGGGGCTCCGCTGGACACTTTGGCCCAACAGGTGTGACACGTAGGCCCTAGCCCGCGATCGCAGGGCCCACCGCGGAAGTTTGGGTATTTTGATAAACTCAGCGAGAAATTGGGTATTTTGGTAAGTCAAAGTCAAACTTTGGGTATTTTAATTAATTTCCCTTTAAAATAAGTCTCAATTGATCTTCAATTAAGATTGATGTATATTCATTTCAAATTTTTATTTAATCATGATATTTGTTAAGACATTGTTTTTGGAATGCATATTGCACCACATTTGAATGCTTTCGTATGTGAACATAATCAAATATTTAGACTTATACGTACAATTGAAACATTTATTTATCCACGCTCTTCACTATTATTCATTTTCTTTTGTTTGCATACGTTTTAATTGTTTACCTACGAAGAGCAAAAGTGGAAATTTGAGTAGAAGATCATGACTAATGAATCATTTCTTAGGATGTCGCTCGTATGATATGCTTGTTCACCTCTGAATCTCTGATTTCCTAAGGGACCGTTTACTAAATGTTTACGTTTACCTGCACTGGCGGAGCTACTTTATAACCAGGAGGGGCCAAGGCTCCTTCTATAATTTTCAAAGAAAAAAAGTTTTAATATGTGCTCCAACTTTATTATCCATAAACTTTTTTTATTTATATTAAATTATTCATTTTCTTCCTTTAAAATGCCAATTTTTCTAAAACTTTTGGTAAATAAGAAACTCTTTTTATGATAGTTGTTAGGCCATGCGTACCCCAGCGGGTAAGGCCAGGTGGCGCCCGCGGGTTCAGCGGGTTCGGGTACGGCGGGGACGGGTTCAGCGGGTTCGGGTACGGCGGGGACGGGTTCAGCGGGTTCGGGGTGCGGGCTCGGCGATCGGGTTCCCCACCCCGCTCCTACCCGAAGAGTTTATCAAAATTTTTTTTAATTCTAACGGTAACATATTCAACGGCTATTTTGCAATTAATTTTTTTTTTCAATTTAAACACTATAAATCAACCTCAAATCTCATCCATTTTTCACACCAAAATTTAAACACTCACCTCAATCCTTAAATATTTTCTTTCAATCCGATATAAACTTTATGGATTCGCCCGATATATGCGATATATACCCGGAATGGGCTACTTTTGTAAAAGCGTTTACATGCCCACATGATGGTAAACGAATAAAGTTCAAGGCCGCACAAGAATCGGCACGTAAAGATGTTGAACGAGCTTTTGGCGTGCTTAAACAACGTTGACATATACTTAAGTACCCGGCACGCGGATGGCATAAGAATAAATTGGCGAATATTATGTACACTTGTCTCATATTACACAATATGATACTCGAAGACGAAGGTCATGCCATTTGTGCTGATGGAAACGCCGTGGTAGCGGATGAAACACAAATCACTGAGGCACAACGCGCGACAAATGTTCGAGAAGTCAAAAACCGAGAGACTTATAATAACCTTCGGTCGGATTTGGTCGAACATATTTGGCGTATCCGACTTCCCAACAACGACGACGAGTAGATTTTTAATATTTTGTAATTTTTAATTTTATTTTGTAATTTTTAATTTTATTTTGTAATTTTTAATTTTATTTTGTAATTTTAATTTTATTTTTATGAATGTTATGATTTTTTATTAAAAAATTAGATGAGGTGGCATGTGGGTTCAAGAGGTTCAAAAGATTGGGGTACGGGATTTATGGGTTCAAAAAGATTCAAGAGGGTTTAAAGTGGAAAGCTGATTTGGCGCTGATGTGGCGCTGAGGGTTCAACAGGTTGTGAACCTGGGGTACGGATGGCCTTATGTATTTTCGAAAGGTTTCATTGTTTATATGTTTATTTATAGTTGTAGACACATCTTGTTTTTGTTTACGTAAATATAGATATAAATATGTTGTTTAGTCATACTTTTTAATAATTATTGTCTATAGACAAGTACTTATAAATTTTTATCTCTTAAAGGGGTCTTTTCAACATATAGGCTCCCCCTAGATAAACTTTCTGGTTCCGCCCATGTTTACCAGTCAAATTTAACACTATCACTTACTTATCGGGTAAGATTTTAATCCGGCAAATCGATTTCGTATGCAACAATTAACCCAGTAAGCGCTAACCGTGGTAAAAGTCGTCACCATCACTTACCGGGGTAAGACTCTCGGTCCTTTCATTCGCTCTTACCGGATAAGATTTTTGGTTAGGCCATGCGTACCGGATGCGGGCTCGGGCTCGGCGGGTTCCAGCGGGAATGGGTACGGGGGAGAGGGCTTGGCGCGGGCTTTGGGGGAGCGGGTTTGTAAACCCGTGGAACCCGAGTGAAATTTTGGCAAAATTTAATAATTTTTAATTCAAATTTACACTTTCAACCCCTATACTTATTTACTAAATTTACTTTATACCTTTTAGTTTCATTATTTTAATTTTACATTTAACACATATAATCGTTTATTAACTAAAACACGTTAAAAAAATACGTTTTAATTTTAACAAGTTACACCATTATAATCGTCTATTCGATACGTTCGAAATGAGTCCAACATTGAATTTTTTTGGATTTATATATTTTAATATATATCATATAAACTACATAAAATTATTTTTTGAGTAAACTATGATTTTGGTCCCTGTGGTTTACTGTTAATAACGGTTTTCGTCTTTGATCTTTTAAAACTGTTTTTTTATCCTTATGGTTTCTATTTTCCTTCCATTTTCATCCCTCCATCCAACTTTGTTAAAATTAGAGTTAATTCTTCCAAAAAATAATTGAGAAAATTACATATTTGGTCCTTGTTTATTGTATATCAAATTTTACATTTTTTCCTTATTTTTATTTATTATTTATCTTATTTTTATTTATTAAAAAATATATAAATATTTTTATTTTTTTAAATAATTAAATGTATAAATAAAAGAATTAAAAAAATTGATGTGTCGCTGAGGTGGCAAGCTAGGGCTTGAGGGCTTGAGGGTATGGGTACTCCACTTTTTGAGGGTTTGAGGGTAAGGAGAAAAGCTGATGTGGCGCTGAGGTGACAGACTAGGGCTTGAGGGTATTGCTACTCATGGCCTTATTGTCATATCAATTCGGTAGGTAATGTGACTTGGTAAGCGCTTACCTAGGTAAATGTTTGATAAACGGCCCCTAAGTCATGTTCCTAGAGATGTATAAGAGTATGTCATTAATTTGGTCCTTGCAAGTTACAACTACTACCACTGATGCAAAAATAATTTGATCATTTCAAGCTTTTAAGTGGTCATTAGTTCACATCTTTAATTTGGTCCTTGTAAGTTACAACAACTACCACTGATGCAAATTTTTTTTTGATCATTTCAAGCTTTTAAGTGGTCATTAGTTCAAAACTAGGATTGATTTGGACTTAAGCTATGTTTGACAAACTAACTGATAAGTTAGCTGATAGCTGATAAACTAGTTGTTGACTCATAAGCTAGCTGGTAGCTGATGAAGAAGTCACGTTTGACAAAGCTAGTTTATAAACATGTAAAATGACCAAAAGAGACATATTTAAAAAATTATCAATTATAATATTAATTATATAATTAAAACACATTTATAGCAATATAATATGTTAATTAATACAACCAATGTAGTAAAGAAAAATTAAACAATATAACATGTTAATTAAAAGAATTTAAAATTTACTATTACATATATACTATAAATTTTGAATTTGTTAAAACAAGTTTTAGAAAAAATATATATTAACTTATGATTTTAAATAAACGTTACATATAATATATAAAAAATAATCAAATAATAATTAAGAGCTAATAGTAATTGATAATTAAAATATATTAATTAATATTAAAAAAATTATATGATTAACGATAATTCTAAATAATTAAAAATTAATATCAATGTATAATTAAATTTTAATTTAATAATTTTCAGTTAATATTAATTTATAATAATTAAATTTAAAAAATTAATATTTAGTTATAATAATAGAATAAATAATAATTAATATTAATGAGCCAATATTGGAATATTCACAAAAAATTACTCAAAATCTACTACAAGTAGCGTTTCAAAAGTTAGTTTATAAGAGCATCTCCAACAGCTTCTTCAAAATGTGGAAAATGGAGAAAATGGGGATTTTGGACTAAAATTGAGCTCCAACAGCTTCCCCAAAACTATCCTCAAAATGGAGAAAGTTGGAGAGAGAATGTTTTTTTCTCCAAATATGGAGATCACTCCAAAAATGGTTACCATGTGAGAGGACCAATAGGAAACTTTGAAAATAAATATGTAGAGAGAAAAATAATATTTTAATAGATAAATGAAATATTTTTATCTATTAATTAATGTTTGATTCTCCAAAATGGGGAAGCTGTTGAAGATGAATGTATATATTTTTGGGAATTTTGGCTTTTGGTTTTCCATTTTGGAGAAATTATGGGGAAACTGTTGGAGATGCTCTAAGCTAACTTATAAACTAATTTTTTTTTTGGTCAAACGATGCCTTGAAATTCTAATATGTTCCAATTCTTTCATTTAAAACTTTTTTTTTTCTTTTTGGAATAGATATCCATGTCCGAAAAATAAAGATGTTTTAGTTGCATTTATAAAAGTTTTTCTCTGAATTTATCTTTTAATTTTTGTTCAAACGTTAACCTTTTGGTATTTATCTGAACGTTTGATCTTAATTAAATTTTTTTCAAATCAATTTTTCGAGTTCTTTCGCTCATACTTTTTGTAGAAAATTATAATATTGTGAATAGTGCCGTCGTATCATTTTGTTGTGTGTCACTCTATATATTTTGAAACTAGAACGAGTACATAGTTTTACTTGGTTTGCAAGACATTTCTTCCATACAGGCGCAGTTCGAATTCTGTTAGTGTCATTTTCTTATATGTTTAGCTTTTAATTTAAGATTTATTATGCTTCTAGAAAAAAATTGCAATAAAAGACTTGAACACATAACCCCACATACGAAAAATATGAACTAACCAACATGGACGAACGGATAAATTTTTTCAAACTGTGACACCATTTGAGTATAAGAAACAAATACAAGATATTTAATATTGAATCTCATCAGTGTGTTGGTTAGGTTAGTTCATTGATTTTCATATGTGAGGTAATGTGTTCAAAATTTTTATTACAATTTTTTTCAGAAACATAATAAATCTGAAATTGAAAACTAAAAGCTAAGGGGGTGTTTGGTTTATTGTGTCTTGAAAGAATTCGAAAGAATTGGAATGGATAACTCTTTTGACCAAATTACAAATCATGTGTTTAATTCACATAATCAAAACGATAGAATCATTTGAATTTCACTGAACTCCACAATTTTTAAGAAATTCACCATTCTTTGGGTTAATATAAAGAAATTGAATTCCTAGCAACCAAACTAATGGTCAAATTTATCAAAATTCATTCCAATTTCGTCGATGGATTTCAATTCCATCAAATTCCTTTCTGCGAACCAAACGTTCTTGATGGGTTGTTTGGTTCATGGATTTAGAAGGAATTGGAACGGATAAATTTTCGACCAAATTCAAAATCCTATGTTTTATTCACATGATCAAAATGATGGAATCCATTGAATTCCACAATTGAAGAAAGTCATCATAATTCGCTTAAATTAAGGAATTGAATTTCTACCGATCTAAACTCATGGTCAAATTCTATCAAATTTCATTCTAATTCGTTCAACGTCAAATTCTTTTGATGGATTACAGTTCAATCAAATTCCATTCTACGGACCAAACGTCCTCTGAAAAAATGACACTAATAGGATTTGAATTCAGATGTAGGGTGAAAGAAAAGTTTTGCAACCCAACTATTCAAGAAAAACTCGTGTCCTCGTTTCAAAATATATACGATAACACACAACAAATTAATACGATAACACCTTTTACAGTACTATAATTTTTTATACTATAATGGATGAACGCGTATCACAACAACAACAAAAAAAACCTTAATTATGTTCTGCTAACCAACATGCTAATGATAATTTTATAAAAAGATATCCTTATATTTTCTTATTAAAATCAAATAATTTATGTGTACGTCCCTATTGCTACTCCCTCGATGCATTTTCAACCATGAATTATCTTTAGTATATATAAAATTTGGAGAGACAGAAAAACAAAGGATAAAACGAGTTTGTCGCGAGGCGGAGGGAAAATCTTGGTTGTACACGTGGTGCATGGAATGGTGTAGGCTGATGGGGACGAGGATTGCGACACGTGTCTAGTCATCATGAAAGAGAGGTGGAGCGATATGATGGTGTGCATTTGGAGGAGGCACGTGAAGTGGAGCCCCTTGATCGTAGCGCGTTTTGTCCATGACACCACCAGCCTCATGAAACGCGACACAACCCCGATAAGTTTTTTTGGATAATATTTAGCTTAAAATAGGGATGTTAATTAAGGAAGAGGTAATTCTTGTTTAACAAAAAAAAATGTCTGTCTCTTAATGGTTATAAAACCCTATGAATGATTTAGCATTATGGGCCTCCTTAACCATTCAACACAATGATTTCATTCTAACTAATTACCAAACAACCATATTTCATTTTACACTATATCATAAAAGCATCTTAATCATTCTGACCACTTAATCATTTTCCACTAAACCATTCAGCAACCGTCAAACACCCCTAAGTGTTCGAGGTGTGGTTTTAAACCGCATCGTAAAATATTGCATTATATCTTCTATATGTGTTCGAGGTGTGATCATTTTGATTTAATAATAATTAATTGCTTTGAAAAAAAAAATCTTCTATATGTTTCAAATCGTAGGCATAATATCATATGAGGAGTACTTTTAATTGAATGTTCTTTTATGAATTGTTGCTTAAAAAAATTAACTTGGTACAGTTCGGTACATCTCATATAATGTTTTGAACGGTTAAACGAATTGACGATGTTGTAAAAGTGAAATGATAGAAAATATTAATTTAGAAATAATTATTTACTGATCTTGCTTCCAGAAACACTTAGAAAAGCAGGTTTATATAGATTATTAGTCTTTCTTGAATTCAATGTTATTTTTTATGATAAAAATAATATATTAAAGATTTTACGTATATATTGAGAGCCCTTTTTTATTTCTCGTCCAATGCCTATAAAATGTAATAAACTAGTATGGCCACAATTATTAAAAAATCATAATCAATAAATATGAATTATCAAAGAGTTTTTCAAAATAAATTCATTAAATAAACTAACATGTAATTACCAAACATAATCTATACCTAAATGAACCCAACTCATTTAATTATCGAGAAACTTTGTTTTAGAGATGTTGTACAAATCCTACAGCTGAAGGTACAATTCTTGAATGCAAGAGGATGAAGTACTACATATGGGGCGCCATAGGCCGCACGGGCTTCAAGTCGTGTCATGGGCCAAATTCTCGTCGTGTCAAGCCACCTCCCGAGCGAGTTGTACCATGTTGTAATATACAATAATTAGATATCGTTAATATAGACATGTTGTATCCACACCTGATCTTGACATTTTTTAGGCTTTGAACGAGATGTAAAATGGACCATCGATAACTACAATTTTTTCAATATATTGTTGATATCATCAAAAATAACATTGAATTTAAGAAATACTAATTTAGAACCGTTTTTCCCGACATTTCTAGCGCAAGATCAATCATTAATTATTTCTAAACTAATATTATCTACATATCACTTTTACATATCATTGTCAATTCGTTCCACCCGGGGGCGGATGGAGTTGCAAAAAGGTAGAGGCCCATCCCCCACTAAAATAAAAAAACATGAATTTTCTAGTGAAAACAATTTTTTTGACGTTCTATCATGGTTGAAACAAACTTTTTTTTGAAACATTAATCTTAAAATCAGAAGTTCATGTTAGGGGCTGTTTACCAAAATTTATGATTAAGTGCTGACTAAAATAAGAGGTCTGACTAGGGTAAGAGGTCTGACTAAAATAAGTGTTTATCAAAAACTCTTGTTTATCAAATATTTTGTATTAAACGCTGACGGAGTAATAATGACATTTATACCCTTATATAATATATCATTACAAATTTAATACTAAACCAATATTAAAAGATATGAATACGTGTTCAACGTTAAAAATCTATAATCGCTTTATTGAAATAAAATAATTAGAATTATCATTTTAACATTAACATTTTTTATTAATAACTATAAAAACCAGAGTAAAATATCATAAAGGAATTATGAGGGTAAAAGTGAAAAATTGAATAAAATATTAACCCTCCATAGTCGCACATTACATGAAAGAAAGTGGAAAAAATGGGTTGTCATTTGTCAATAACATTACAAGAAAGGGTGTGGATGGAAAATACACCTCTGACCCTAGTAAGATACAAATGTATCTCTTACTAGAATTAGAGCACGGTCATCAATAGTAAGATTTTTTTTAAAGTAAACACTTTTATCTCTTATTATAATAAGAGGATTTTAACCAATAAGTGGTAGTAAGAGGTTAGTAAACAACCCCTTAGTGTTATAGTTTGAGAATATATTCTCGATTTAGAGATAAGAGGGTACTTAAGATACATGCACTCAATATTAGATAATAAGTAGTCAATAATGTATGAATAAAAGAAGAACGTAGTTTGAAATCCTAAATATAGATATAAATTGGGTCGTCTCATATAATTGGTAATTATTTACAATTTTTTTAACTACTACTATATAATACATACTTAAAAAATTTAGGCCACTATTTTCTTTAGGCATTGGGCGTACGCCCGACCTGCCCTTCCCAGGGAGGGCCCTGGTTGTATCGGGTCAATTTGTATTGTGGTTTATTGTTTTGAGTTTCGATCCATGGCTCACTTGAGAATAGGATATTAAAACTATGATCGACCCCACATTAACCAATCGTTTGATCGAAACCGTTTTGTAAAATCATCTATTATTTTTTCTTTACAAATATAATAATATCCACAAAATGGAAAGATAAGGCAGCAATACGTGTGGGCAAATGACATGTCTCGTCTCCTGTGGTCAACATATTTGTGGTGTTGTATTTTTTTTTTAAATAAGGAGTGCATTCATTAATGAGTCAGGTTACAAACAGGCTGAATATGAGCAGCCAGAACAGAAGGAATATAAAAATAGTAACCCGACTAGGCAGGTTTTGAGCGTTCCTAGCCATAACATGAGCCGTATCGTTAGCATATCTACGAACGAAGTTAACATGGAAATCCGTCAAATGGCCGAGAAGGGATCTGCCTCGTTCTATGATAGAACCAAATTCCGAAAAGTCCTCCGCAGACGTATTGAGAGCATCCACAGCTGATTTCGCGTCGGACTCGAAGATGACCTTTTGATAGCCCAGTTCCCTGACCCATTCGAAAGCCTCTAATAGTGCCATAGCCTCGCATTCTTTAACCAACGGTAAACCCAAGTCAAGAGAGGAGCGACAAGCCAAAACGGTACCGTTGTGATCTCAAAGTACCGCCCCGTAACCCCACTGATTGGAAGAGATGAACATCGCCGCATCGACGTTACATTTTACAGAATTTTGCGGTGGGGTATGCCAAAGTTTACACTCGACCAAAGAGGCATGAATAGGGGGATTAGAGCCATTGATCGCCAGCCAGTCATCACGAGTTGTTTTAGCAATGTGAGCCGCCCATCTTGGACTTTTAACCGCATCGTGTAACCAAGCATGGTTCCTCAACTTCCAAATACTCCAGCATGTCATGAGGAAACTGTCGCACTTTGTACTGTTGTTGTCGTTCAATATGGATACAACAAAGGAAGAGAAATCCTCCGACTCTTTGGCAACCACATCAATATGGTCCCAAAGATTTGCTTCCTTCCATACCCTTACGGACACCGGGCAATCTATGAAAAGATGCCAATTGTTTTCCGGGTTTGCCCCGCAAAGGGCACAGATACACGAGACATGAATTCCTCGTGTTTGGAGGTTAACCCGGTTCGGAAGAACGTCTTTGCAAAACTTCCAAGAGAAGCAGCTTACTTTGTGGGGGATACGCGCCTTCCAAATACTGTTCCACGAAGGGTTTATGGAGGAAAAGGTGTGGTTTTGGGACAACTTTTGTAAGAATTTATAGCCGCTCTTAACCGAGTAAATACCGTTTTGGTTGAAATGCCAGATTAACCGGTCCTCTCCACCTTGAACCCACGAAATCTTGAGTATTTCGCTGCTGTCACGGGGCGAGAAAGTTCGAGCAATCAAGTTGTAGTTCCATTCGTTAGAGGTACGTGAACGAAGGTTGCAAACTTTGAGGTCCCCACCCTCGGGAGGAGGGGTGCTGTCCACCCAAAAGTTGAGGTCGTCCCGTAACCAAGGGTCTCTCCAAACCGAAATGGACTCCCCGCTGCCCACCTTCCATCTATACCCTTTGCAGAGCGCACTTTGAGCTGTCCAAATACTTCGCCACACAAAACTTGGGTTATGACCCACCTTGGCATCAAAAAAGTTCCCCTTGGGGTAGCATTTTGCTTTGAAAATTTGACTGACTAGGGTATTAGGTTGGGAGAGTAACCTCCAACCTTGTTTACCCACCAAAGCGAGGTTGAAGGTCGAAAAGTCACGAAAGCCCAGCCCCCCCAAAGGTTGGGGCATACAAAGATTTTCCCATTTAACCCAATTTATCGCGCGGGAACCATCCTTTTTTCGAGCTCCACCAGAAAGAGTTTAGGAGTCTTTGAATGTCATTTATCAGTGACTTTAGGAGCAAAAAAACACTCATGAAAAAAACCGGGATGGCTTGAGCCGCTGCTTTGATCAGAGTGAGTCGTCCCGCATTAGAGATCGGTTTATGACGCCAATTAGATAGCCGCTGCCATATTTTGTCTTTAATATGGCGGAAGATGGCTTTTTTGTTTCGGCCGATAATGGAGGGAGCCCCAAATATTTCCCAGTGTTAAGAGGGTTCGACACCCCAAAAATATTGGAGATGTTACCTTTCGAGGTAGGATCGACGTTTTTGCTAAACATAATGCCCGACTTATCTAAGTTTATCGCTAGACCCGCTCCTTTTTCAAATTTATCTAGAGTCGCTTTGAGAGTCGAGCACTCTTCCATAGACGCACGATAAAAGAGAATGGCGTCGTCCGCAAAGAGGAGATGAGAAATGGCCGGTGCATGTCGTGAAACTTGGCAACCTGTAATGAGGTTATTTGAAGTAGCTTCCTTTAAAAGGGTAGAAAGTCCCTCCATACAAAGAATGAAGATGTAAGGAGAGAGGGGGTCTCCTTGCCGAAGGCCACGTTTGGGGTAGATCGGCCCCGCAATATCATTATTGACCCGAACGAAGTAGCGAACCGAGGTGATACACAACATGACCATGTTCACCCACGAAATGGAAAAACCCATTTTGGTGAGGATGAGCCGAATGTAGTTCCAATCAAGCCTATCATAGGCTTTGATAATATCAATCTTGAGAGCAACGTCCCCGCAATTTTTTCGAGTATTTTTCTTCATGCTATGGAGGAGTTCGAAAGCGATAAGAATGTTATCCGGTATAAGTATTCCTTTGATGAAGGCCGATTGGTTTTCCGAAACCACTTTTGGGAGGAGTTTTTTGAGACGATTAGCTAAGACCTTGGTTAAGATTTTAAGTGTGACATTGCAAAGTGCTATGTGCCGAAGGTCTTTCATGGAGGTCGGGGTGTGGCATTTGGGAATAAGGGTGATAATGGTGTCGTTAATTCTTTTCGGGAAAGAATATTTCGCAGCCAAGAGATGGCCGTCGAGACAATAGTGTCGCCAACCAAGTCCCAATAATGTTGGAAAAAACGTGGGTTGAAACCGTCGGGACCCGGTGCCTTATCAGGATGCATTTGGAAGAGGGCGTCCTTAAATTCTTCTTTCCTGAAAGGGGCATCGAGATAAGCGTTGTCACTCGCCGCGATGCATACATTCACCTTGTCCGTGACAAGATTAGCCGATCCGTTGCTCGCTGAAAAAATGTTTTTAAAGTACTCGATGGCAAGGGAGCAAAGATCCTCGGGCTCCGTCACCCAGATCCCATCATTATTTTTGAGTTTCTGAATCAAATTCCTTTTCCTCCTACCATTTGCATGTAGGTGAAAAAACTTCGTGTTCATATCACCTTCTTTGAGCCAGAAGACTTTTGCTCTTTGTTTCCAATGTTCCTCCTCCTTGATGAGGAGGGACAAAAATTTCCTGTTAGTCGCATTGTATTCATCAGCATTTGTGGGGGAACCTTGGCTGCGGAGAGAGGTAAGTTTTTGGCGGCAATCATTGATATCCTTAGAGTGAGCAGCATTTAGGTCCCGACCCCATCTTTGGAGTTTTCCCGCAATGGAGGAGAGACGGTTGGGAAGGTCTTTGAAGGATTCCCGATTCCACGTACTAGAAATGAGGATGTCGAGATACGTCTCGTGGAACCATTTGTTCTCGAATCGGAAAAAGTTGAACTTAGACCGTTTCACCGTATAGGTTTCGAGAGTGTGAAGGAGTATAGGGGAATGATCGGAAATGAGACTCACCAAGTTTTCAATCCAAGCATTTGGAAAAAGATTTGACCAAGACGGGGTTCCAACCGAACGGTCAAGACGTTCCCAAACCTCATTGGGTTTTCCTTTGTGTCTAACCCACGTAAACGGGAAGCCATGCATAGGAATGGTTGTGAGGTTGCAATCCGAGAGAGCGTCACGAAACCCGTTTATGCACCATAACGGATGAGAAAGGAGACCCTTTTCTTCGAGTTGCGAAGTGAGATTGTTAAAGTCGCCAATTACCACCCATGGTTTGTTAGAGTGCGTGGCCAAGGTGCGAAGGAGGTTCCACGAATCCCTCCGTCTTCCCCGATCGGGGAACCCATAGAATCCCGTAATCCTCTAATTATTTTGCATGGGGTCATTTACTTGCACATCGATATAGTTCTGCGAATACGACAAAAGCGAAACCGAAGAAATTTCATTCCACATAACACAAAGACCGCCACTATGGCCATTACAATCGACGGCGAAACAGTTTTCAAAACCGAAACATAGCTTAATAACATCGATTCTAGATTGAACAACAAGCGTTTCAAAAAGAAATAAAACGTCGGGTCGGTAACATTGCATGATGTCCTTCAGGACCGGAACTGCACGCGGGTTGCCCAAGCCCCGACAGTTCCAATCCAAAATCTTCATTTGTCTAGGCAGGCCCGTTGAAACGGACCCGCCTCTGCTTCGTTGGTGATTGATGGTGCCGCCATAGAAGAAGTGACCTCATGTTCCTAAGTAGTGTTACCGTTTGGATTTTCAGCTTTGAACTTTTTTCCTCCGTTCCTTCTAGCTTTATTCTTTATGGAGATGCGCTTTCAACTCGTTTGATTAGCAACATTTTCAAGAGGGGTTTCGTTCCCGTCCTGCACGTAGTTAGTATCCTCAAGGTTCACTTTTGTTTGGGGGTGGGTAAGAATGTTGTCGCTATAGGTGCTGGTGGTATGGTTGGGGTGTAGGGGTTTGCATGGGGTGCCATGCAAGCTAGGTTCCTTGTGGTACGTCGGGTGGCCGTAGGTGTGGGATGGGTTGGAGAGAGGGAGAGTTGGTGGTTCTATGTAGATTTTGGGGGGCAAATGGGGTAAAATGGTTGTGTCAGGTAGAGAAAAGGAGGTTTCCTTTGTGATGATGGTATTTTGAGCTTTGGGCAGTGGGAGAGGAGGATGTTCAGCAATTGTCTTATCACTATTTTTTATGTTTGGGTTTTTGTCAACCAAAGTACCAAGTAAGGGTGTCAAGTCAGTGGAGGTATTGGATTTGGTCCAATTACATGGTGGGTAAATAGGGGTTTGGTTAATTGTGGAAGCTTCCTGAATGGACTTTTGGAGGGTAGAGTGAAGTAGGTGGTTAGAGTTGGTAGTACTTACCTCCATAGGATGGGACTTCTTTCCAAAGTAAAAGATAATTTTGTCTTTAGCCCTAACTGGTTTTTCAGTGTCTTTTGCCGGCGTCAAGTTGCCTGATCGGAGGAGATCGCCGGAAAAGTTCCTTTTGCCATTATCTTCTGGGTTGAACTCCACTTTCCTCTCCATGTTGAGTTCTCCAGGTCCTCTATCTTTCCTTCTTTATTTGCAAAGAACGGGGTGAAACAGTGCCCCACGTTTTGTCCTGAGAGCCACATACCGTAAAGTTGCCACAGTTTCCTGTCCGGATCGCCCGGGTCGCGAAAAACCACCGTCTTGTTAGTGCAGCTCACATTATCATGGCCCCATATTCCGCACCTGTAGCAAATCAGCGGTAGTCTTTCGTACATGAATTGAAGCCACTTTTTACTCCCTTGATAATCGATAAAAATCCCGGCACAAGGCCGTGAGTCCACGGGAACGTGTATCTTCGTAGTCATATATGCACGAATCATATCGAGGTTGCTTCCTTTCCATTTAAGTTCGGCGTTTGGGTCTGTTGCTTTCATCCATGAGGTGAGGTTGTTCTTGGTGTAGAGTTTAAGGGGGATGTTGTTTATGGTAAGTGGGAGCGATATGGTTGTGAGGTTTGCTTCATTCCAGTTCCCAGGAGAAAACCTCCTGAAAAAATTCACGGGGTACGCTGGATGACCCATTCTTGATCAGTTGGGGAGCCCAAAGAGAAACCGAAGAAGACACTTTTATCGTCTTCACCTAGATGCTTTATCTTCCAGTCCTCTTTAAACTTCCACATCCTGTTGAATGTGTTTTTCAAGAAAGCTATGGAGCAGACCTTCTTAGAGAGAACTCTAGCAACCATCGAGGTTGCAGTAAAAGAGTCGAGACAAAGCTCTTCGACCGACTGGACCAGCTGGCTCTCAGTAGTATCATCCACCATCGAGGAGGAAGGGGGATTGTTGGAGGAGACATGTAGTTTAGTGGTTGTTGATTCCATCACGTTGGTTGTTCGCTGGAAAAGACATAGCGAGGGTGTGGAGGAATAAAAAGGGTGAGAGATCCTGAAGAAGAAGAAAAAACTGGCCGAAATGTCACCGGAAATGTCACCGGAGAAGGTTGGGGAGCCTAAAGCTCAATGACAATGAGATGTCAGACCACAGAGAGGGTTTTCCTAAAACTATGAAAATTATTCCTTTTGGCTGTTGTATTTTCATATTAACTACCAAAGGATTTCACAAGCAACCTACCTTATTTCCTGAAAAAGATATGTAATGATGCAATATTTTAATAAGATTAATTAAATAAATTGAATATTTTAATAAGATTAATTAAATAAATTGAATATTTTAATAAGATAATTAATGTTTTTTTAGAGGAATAACTCCAGGCAATTTTATAAAAAATAATTAATGTTAGAGTTGTTAAAATAGCATAGCTGTTGGAGTTGGATGCAATTTTTTTAGAGATTTTAAAATTTTACTCTATTTTAGAAAAACTTTAGCATAGCTATTGGAGATGCTCTTCTTAACATCCACAAATATGAACCGAACTACATAGGTGTTTAAATATTTTAAAATGGAAAAGGACTAGACTACGTCATTAGATCAGTTGATTTAGATCCAATTTTTCTGGAGTTATAGCATTTCTTTTCTACAAGATAAATAGGGAAATTGACCAAAATAGCCAAATCAGAAACCCAAAGTGAGAAAATAGCCAAACTCTCTCCCAACTCACGAAAATAGCCATGGGTCCGCACTCGGACCCGACCCGGTCCAGTACGGACCGCACTCTAACCCAAAACGACGTCGTTTCAAGCCAAAATAGCCAAACCCTAATTCTCAGACCCGGCACCGCAAGTGCGGACCCGAGAAACCCTAACCCTAATTTTTCGATTTCTCTTCAAACCCTATTTTTTCTCGGTGTAAACAAAGCGGACACAATCGGACAAACTGTCATAATGATTTCCCAGTGAATCAAGGAGCGTCTGGTAGTCGCCAACGTCCAAGAGCGTCTGGTAGTCGCCAACATCAAAGAGCATCCGGTAGCCGGTAAACTCAAGCAGATGCGACTCAGGAGACCAATTACGGAAGTTCTAGACATCATAATTTCTATCTAAACATTGATTTGAACGAGTAAACCTGTTTGAAGTCTCAGTTTATGGCTGTTATGTTCAATTGTCTTTCAAGCTTCTTGTCCTTATGTTTACTGTTGATTTCAATGTACTTTGTTGTGTCTGTTAAGTGTTCTTGTGTGTAAATTAAAGTAAACATGAAAGTTGCATTTTATTGATACTCATAAAGCATGGAAACTAGTACATTTGATGAAATCTACTAATACAGTTGATGAAATCTACTAGTACAGTTGATGAAATCTACTACTACGGGTAGATGCCCTGCATTTTGGTGATCCAAGCAACCTTTTCAGCAATAACCTTCTCCATTCCCGTGTAGCTCTCTGTGAGCTCTGTAATCTCCTCTTCTAGTTCGCGAATCTGTTTTTGCACATCCCGAAGGTCCCGCTTCCTTTGTGCTAGATCTTCTTTCTTCTCCTCCAGTCACTCCTTCTTCCCTTGAATAATCGACCTGTTTTGGTTCCACATCCATTTTATGTTATCGATATGGGCGTTCGCGTCATCAATGGACTTTTTGACGGGGGAAGACATTCTTTGAGTCCCTGTAAGATCCTTCGTCTGGTTAGATTGATACTTTGGTGGTTCATTCAAGCGATGGTCGAGGTAGTATTGCTCCCATGCAGCGTTCCACTGATCTGTCTCCTCTTCCGTGAATGGATAATCGGCCCTAGTTCGGCCCCATTCTGCCCACTCCTCTGTTGTTACCGGTACCCACCAGGTACTCCTGTAATCTCCATCATATGAGGGTTGGTTGTCGTTTTGTCGTGAAGTTCCAGCCCCATTGGTGGACCTTTTCCCTTTTGAGCTTGAACCCCCAGCCATAATAGTGGCACGAAATGGTAGAGACGGTTTGCAAACGTTGTGGTTGGTAGAAAGGATTGATAGCAACTTGTGAAATTACAAATTCATCGGACCACCTACTTATAGTCGTGAAAAGGTAGGTTCGCACTTGCGGATGCGGAGCTGAAAAGGTGGGTTCGCACTTACGGAGCTGAAAAGGTAGGTTCGCACTTGCGATGTTGTGGCTATAAATACCCATGTTAATTCCAACTTAAGACTCACAACACTCATACGACTTTGTACTCTCATCTTTCATCAAGCACATGGCTGGAAATGCATCTTCTTCAAACCCACAGTCTTCACAAGTAATGTCGGATAGATTAAAGAAGGAGGTAAAAAAATTGAAAAGGAGATCGAGGAATTCACTGTAGAGTGGAAACAATTGTTGGCTAGGAAGCAGGGACACCTGAAAAGGATGGAAGATGAAGAAAAGGAGATAAAAAGAATGAAGAGGGAAATCAAAGATAAGAAGTCCCGTATTCGTCAAGAAAACTTACACGTCCACAACATTGTACAAGAGTTCGCAGTTCTTCAAGCGAAGATAAACGAGAAGCAAGCCTTCATCGATCAATGTAATGCACTTTATCCTTAGGTGGTGGTAGTGTTGTTGCAGTTTATGTGTTGTGGTTTGATGTTGTACTTTGCATTTTCTATGTTGTTGTTTTTTCATGTTGTAGTTTGGTCATGAATAAATGATTTTGGTTTTTAGTAACACTTTAGCAAACGTTGGGATCGAAACGACTACAAAATTATGTAAATGTCAAACTTCTGCTACACGATGCCTGGGTTTTTTGCAATCCCCACCGACTTCTTACATGCTCTGGTGAGACGAGTCTGGAGTTGCTAAGCTCTACTTTCTCGCTGTACACTTCAATCACGAAATGTCCGTCAACAAAATGACATATATTGGCTACATCTTCATCGGTAGTCAGTTCTACCAGTCCAGTCAACAAGTCTGCATTCGGCCGTTTAAAATACAACTTTAAATATTTTTGTTCATCGTACTCTAGCTCTCTCATTATCTGTTGAAGCAGTTTCATTGAAAGGTTATCCACGTCTAACATGTCAACATAAATTTCTAGACCACGGAAGTAATGTCTTCTAGGTGGTTCTGTGAAGTACCCTTGATGGTGGACTTTCATGGTGAACAATTATGGATGTGCATCTGTTCATGAAAATTAACAAACTTAGCGTTACACTATGTTGTTTCACACAAGCAAAACCCGAAATTCAAAAGTTACTAACCGTATAACTCTCTGGCAGAGGCTGAAAGGGGTTGAGATAAACACCTAAAGGTCCAAACGTGAAGATTTGGCGATGCCATGTCAGAAGTCGTTATTGAATAATTTTTCTCGTCTGCGTGTTTTACAATTCATCTAGCGGGGGGTATTTTAAAAGCTAGGTTCGCAAGTGCGGATGCGGGTGAGGGTAGGTTTGCAAGTGCGGGTGCGGGTAGGTTCGCAAGTGCGGATGCGGGTAGGTTCGCAAGTGCGGATGCGGATGCGGGTAGGTTCGCAAGTGCGGATGCGGATGCGGCTTCCTATAAATACCCCCATGGAGTGGTGGGGAATTCAACGATCACCGAAGCATCGGGTTCATTGGTCTCGTTCAGTATGTAGTTTATCGCTTTCTAGTTGTAGTATCAAACGATAAACGTTTATGTAGCCTTTATTGTTCACATGGTAAAGGAGAATTCAATGGCTACTTCTTCTTCTAATCAATTGAATAATCTGAATTATAAGAAGAAGTAGCCTTTAAATTCTCCTTTATCATGTGAACAATAAAGCCTACATAAACGGTTATCGTTTAGTATGTATTTTTATGTGTGTTCAAGTTGTAGATCAGTTCTTTCAAGTTGTAGATCAGCTCTTTCATAAGTATGTACTTTACCTTTTTATAATTGTAGTTTCTATGAGAATTGTGTAACTACTGTGAAGTTGATTGAGGTAAAGATGTATGCAAGTAAAGACCAAATAATAAAAGTGAAACACCAAACAATAAAAATTAAATCGTAAATAATAAAAGCTATACAACTTTTAAAAGCTAATTCGACGCGGAGGCCCAAAATAAATTTGCCATTTCTCTCCGCCAAGCCATGATATCGATATGCATGTTAGGCTGTTGTCAGTTAACCTTATCTGACAAAAATCGACACGTGAAAGCACCACAGTCGCCGAGCTGACCAGTCTGCTGTGGAACATCCTCTGCATAACTCCATCTGAAATCATTCAGCCGCCGAGCTTGTTCAGGGTCTCTTAGACACCTGAATACGAACTTCATATTTTGCCGGAATTTCTGAATCAACTCAGCAATTCTAGGAGAAATGGTCTCGACCTGATAACTATCATATACAATCAGTTCCATGGTCCGTAAGGAGAACTCCCCGAGCACCCAATGAATGTTATCGATGTTCATGGGAATAAGAACCTGAAAACATAAAGTTAACATTAGTTAGATAGTATAAATTCATAATGTTTGAAATAGAGAAACTTAGATTACATACGATGTTCACAGATTATGTCCAGTACGGAAATCCGTCCGTCGAAGTCATTGACCCGTCGATTTGCGTGACTACCTAAGCTATGTTCCCAAGTAGCAGCCTTCCCCACCACTCTGGGACGACAACCGTCCAGTCGCTCGCTGGAGAACGTGAAGTGAGCGCCATTCGAACCCATGCCTCGATATGCTATAAATAAACCATTCAATGATAAGCTACAGTGATGCTTTTTTGGTATTCAAATTGTAGGACTATAATAACATATGAATGTACTAACCGGGTCTTCAAGCCATCCATGGTTTATATAGCCCAATAATTGCCCCCAAAACGTTGGTTCTACAGTAAGAGTAGGTAAATAAGGAATCCTCATACTGCCAGGCAACTGGTCTTGGAGGTAGAGTTGCTCAACATATGGGGGAGCGGTGGCAGGACCACTCGTATCCTGAAGCTGCAACCTACTGGTCCCAGTCGGACGGGGCATGATGGGGTAGTATCAGGGCACTGCGTATAAGGAGACGACTCCTATCTCGAAGTCCAACGCTGGCGATGCCCCCTACCAAGGGGCTCCTCCATCTGAGGTGGGTTTGGGTCAACGACATGACTGAAGAACAAGGGTGACATGCCCACGCCAGCTTCATGAAACGGCATTGATGTTGTTGCAATTTCATGAAACGTCATTGACGTGCCCCTGGAAAAGCCAGATTGCGGCACGCTAGTAGGTCCTGGTGGACGAAACGACACATCCGGCTGTGATGGCCCGGGAGATAAGATATTGTCAAACCATTGGGCGGACACAAGAGAAAAAGGAGGAGGGGGTGGATGTGATGGCTCCTGCGTACAAGTACCAAAATGTTAAACGGTGTTAGTAAGTTTGCATACCAAAATGTTAAACGGTGTTAAATGAAATACTTACATTAAAACGCGCGAAACGCGTCAAAAAGAGTCTCAAGCCCAACACCAGATTGCTGAATCAGACCCACATGCGCCCAGTTCGGGTCATCGGACGGAAACTCCCAAGAGGGCCGATTTGAGAAACGGTCTGGTGGTGTTGGAGCCCGGAATCCCTGATGATGTCCCATGGTGAAGCCCGGAATCCCTGATGTATCGTGCTCCTGATCGTTAACGGCCTCGTCCTCGTCATCATCGTCGTCCTCGTCATCGTCATCGTCGCCGTCGTCAGGGTCACCACCGGCTTCACCGCGGAAGAACCTCTGGCTGGACCTATACCACGCCATTCCCTCCTCTTCAGCTGTGGCGACAAGTGTCGTGAGTGGTTGGTCCTGCTCCTAATATATGCAAGAGTTGACGAAATATCTATAGTATATTATAAAGCATTTAACCCCCAAACTCTTAAAAACAACTTTTATAGCTTAAAGTACTACATTTTAAAGCACAATCTCTTAAAAACTCTTAAAATCTTAAAAGTCTTACTTACAACCTCACAAACATATTGTACAACTTACCCAAGCATTTAAAAGTCAGGCCCACTCTCAGACACGCTTCCCTCCCCCGAATTGATTTCCCTTCTTCCAAGAGGTCGTTTCCGACTCCCAATATCTCTTTATGATCTGCCCGAGACTCTATAATTATCCCAAGCACCTTTGGAGATCTCACTGGTTAGGGTTACACATATATGAAAAAATCCGTCCATTGCTACTTGCTTCTCCTCTGTTCTCTCACCATTTTCTCCTCCCTCCTTTTTCTTCTCAGATGTGGTATTAAGGTATTCCTCATCCAAATTCATATGTTTTTCATTTTGGAAATTTTCTGGAAACTTTATACTATCTATCGGTTTGGCTCTGCATCTCTCTCTCTCTCTCTCTCTCTCTCTCATCTCTTGATTCTTTGGTTCTTGTACCATTGTTTTTATTTCTTTGTTTCTGCAGTTGTAGTAGCAGGGACTGAACTTTTGATTGCATAGTGGGGCTTAATTTTTGTTACACTTTTGTGGTCTTTTTAGTCATTAAGCTTACGTTGATTGATCGACTAACATGTGAAATTTTAAATGTATTCATATGATCGAGATTTAAGATTTCAATGGGTTTTCCTTCTGTTATTCTTAATTTTTCAAGTGTGTTTAGTGAAGAAGGGAACTGAATATTTGATTTCGTTTTACCAGGTGATGTCAAATGCAAATCCGTTCTTTGATTCTTGATTTCGAACTAATTACTCACTCTTCTAAGGAAAAGCTAATATAACCGGAAGGATAGACCGGTGTTAGTATTGATATCGGTATTTTGGTTACAATTAATTATATTTGTAGTTTTCTTCGATTGGTGTTGTCTACGACTCTCAAAGTGTATGATTGCTGCTCGAAGGAGGGAACGGAAGAACTTTGCTAATACTCCAGAGTACAAAGCATCTTGCGAGTACCGAATGTACTCATGTGTGTGTATACATAAATGTAGTTCTTGCACCTTTAGCTATGTGTTTTAACTGTAGGGATTTTATACTTTTCAGCATTTGAATAAGGTAATCAAGTCAATTAGTCTATGCATTCGATTTCTAATCTACATAACATTCCTTGAACTTGAAACAGAGTTGAGTCGTCTTGGGAGTCCATTGCTACCGATGAATAAGTAAAAAGTCCCTTTCTTTATATTTAATTTGTTTGGGTTAACATGCATTTGTGAATTTTAAGCCTCTCATAGATGATAGTTAATTGTCAATATAAGTCTAGATGTTTAGCTCATGTTTTAAAATCTTTGCAATTGATCCAAATCCCGCAACACTCGATCTATGCAATTGAGTCATGACATTTTCCTATTTTTCTGCATTGCAGTTGAATCTTGTATTGTGGAGATGTTATTGCTATGCAACTGTTAAGATATATTTTTACTTTATTTGGATTGTTATCGTTTGACTACCACCACCATGTTATTAAGGTTAATCTCATTTTCTTAATAGTCAATTCATTTAAATTTTAATTCATCTTTTGTCTAATTTTTTCAACATGTGGAACTTTCTCAAAGTTTCTACTTTTATATTGCTTTCTTATTGAGTTTAACTTGTCAAAGTTTTATGGTTTTCAATTTGTGGATACAAGCAAATTTTTTGGTGGATATTCAGGTGCTTGAAGATGAAAAATCTTCATCTTTGGTGGCCTCACTATGGAACTATTATAACATGATTTTGCAACCAGAGAATTGGGTCGGTATGGTGGAATTGATCAGTGAAGGTCATGGAACTTCATTTTGGTCTGATGGTTTGGAATATGGATACCCATCTTAAAATAATGGGGTGATGAAAACTTATTTCTACATGATGATACTTCTTCGTGTGTTTTTCTCTCAAAGTACACAATATTGTTTATTTTAGGATGGCATATTATCTCATATCAGGTACTCACCTCCAAGTGTTGTGTATTTTTCTTACTTTTTACCAATGAAAGGGATATCTAATTTGTTCTTATGTACTGGTGCTTTGGGTTTTGTTTCCTTATAGTGCTTCAAAACTTCAATACATGTTGGTTTGCTATAAATGATTTTGTTTCAAGATTCCAGCCCCATTTTTTGTGTTGTAGAGTTGCTTCATTTGCTTTTATACAACATTGATGTTGAACACTTGCCGAAAGCGGGCATTCCACAGGGAAAGTCTTGCATATTTTGGGCAACATTCAGATATCATGGAAAATATGCAAGTTACACATGCTTATATGGTCTACTCCCATGCCAGTCGAGCTTTTTGCAATCTCAAAACAATGCCAGAAAAGTTCCTCCAGATATTGGTTGTGTTTGGAAGCTTTGTACTTTAATCATTGTTAAATTTTGATAACCTTTCTTTTTTAAATTTATTTTGTTCAAACAAAAATTTTGTTTTATTGATGAGTTTCATGCTTTTATATTAATATCTTAACGAGTCGAGTATACTGATATTTGAGCTTAGTTCACATCATTTACACCCCTATATTAGACTCTCAAAATCGATTTACTCCAAACCGCCGATTTAAGAAATCAGAACTGCTCAACTCCAAACTATCGATCGAATTTTGTAGACAATGATCTAAGGTTGGCAGAGTTCGATTTTAGATGGCAGACTCGAAATCAGTAAACTCCGAACTCTCAAATCAATATAGAAAACAATCTAAGGTTGCTAAAGTTCGCTTTTAGATGACAGATTACTTCAAACTTGGTCTTAAACTCATGCAATGAATGTACATGTTTCTGCAGCTGCAACATTTTTGTTTTTATTCCATATGCATTCCTTAACTTATATTTATAATCACTTACACTAATGTTACTTCCCGCAGCATGGCGCGGGCATCCAACTAGTTAGAATTTAAGGGGTTATCTTCATACAAACCTCCAACATTGTAAAAATTCTTACCCCCACCGTCACCAACAAAATGGTATCAATTTCGGGTGTATATAATACTTTTCATTTCCTAGCCCACCCACTTATCCTAGGAACCCGGTTGTGCTGCACGAAATGCCTACTCGAGCAAGGAAAAGTCTCGAGAATCCATATTTGTGGAAAAAGTAATGTTACGCCTACAAAGTCATTAACAATTGTAGAAATATTTAATATTGTGGTAACTAACCTTGAACGGCTGGATAAAGCCCGTTAACGTCAGCTTCGGCTTCTTTTCACGTCGACGCTCAATAAAACCTTTCATCTGCTTATATGTATAATCCCAGATGAAACTGCCCCAAGGATATCGGTTCCAAGCCCCTTGATTCTCTATCAACGCAAGGACGGTGGACGAAATGGGCAAATGATGCGTCGGCCAAGGAAGAACTCCTCCACCATCATCATCAAACATACTCGGACAAAATCAAGGTCCGAGTAACGATCTCCACCAACTTGGGTGCTGAAGGTGTCAAACAAGGCCTTGAGGCGGCCAATGGACAATTTTTGGTTCCCAAAGACTCTATGAACAAATCCCTGAGGCCTGGGTCCACGAAGGCCCGACATCGGGCAAAAAATGAGTCCCGACAAAAGACAGAACTCCTCCGGGCCATACCTAAGTGTGTGCCCATGAAAACGGTAATATAATGAATCTCTCGCCTGACCACCAGGGGGGATATCTCCTTCTTCAAAATGGTAAGAACATGCGCAGGGTCGTTATTGAAGTCCTGAGAATCCAGCAACGCACCAAAACAAGTGGCGCGAAAAAGATCAAGCCTCTGCTGGGTTAACTTCTCACGGATTTCTCTCAACCGGCATAGCTTTGACTTAATCGTCAAAGACTCACTAATTTCCTGCGTATATAAATATCCAAGTTTAGGGGGCTAAAGTGCCAATTTTCAAAGTTTAGGGGCCTAAACCGTCATTTTTAAACTATAGGGACCTAAGCTGTAATTTTCCAGATAACAGAATTTTGTAAATTCATGGGACTACTTGCCTAGAAAGTTGGGGGAAAATCCAAGTTTAGGGGGCTAAAGTGCCAATTTTCAAAGTTTAGGGGCCTAAACCGTCATTTTTCAAACTATAGGGACCTAAACTGTAATTTTCCAGATAACAGAATTTTGTAAATGCATGGGACTACTTGCCTAGAAAGTTGGAGGAAAATCCAAGTTTAGGGGCCTAAAGTGACAATTTTCAAAGTTTAGGGGCCTAAACCGTCGTTTTTCAAACTATAGGGACCTAAGCTGTAATTTTAAAGAAAACAGATTTTTTAAACTTAAACAACATTACATACTCCAAAATAGAACAATTGTGAACAAAAACATTATGTAAAATTTAAACAACATTACATACTTCATACAATACATACATTAATAAACTTACACAAAGTTTAATACAAACTTAGATTAAAAATATCATGCCTTTTACAACAAAATACTAAATAACAAAATAAAATTTAAACAACATTACATACTCCAAAATAGAACAAATGTGAACAAGAACATTATGTAAAATTTAAACAACATTACATACATTAATAAACTTACACAAAGTTTAATACAAACTTAGATTAAAAAATGAAAGATGCGGACAAAATTAGCGGGAGTATAAAAAAACTTACCTCGTCCGACATTGTGATAAAAAAAACGTGTATCCCACTCTCGTTGACTTCACGTGGCCAAAATTGTAGAGGAAAGGGGGGACCAATGTTCTTAAAAAATTAGGGTGTGGGGCATGTGGTTGTTTTTAAATGAAACGCAATGGCAGTGGGGGACCTGAGCCGCCAAAATTAGGGTTTGCTCCGCACTCGCAAGTGCGGATGCGGAGAGGGTCGGGTCGGCTCGGTGTCTAACTCGGTTTTGTCTTGAAACGACGTCGTTTTGGGGTTAGAGTGCGGTCCGCACTGGACCGGGTCGGGTCCGAGTGCAGACCCATGGCTATTTTCGTGAGTTGGGAGAGAGTTTTGCTATTTTCTCACTTTGGATTTCTGATTTGGCTATTTTGGTCAATTTCCCTAAAGTTATGTCTCAAATAATTTAAATTATTACCTATAAATTTAAAAAAGTAATGTTAATATAAAAAATCACAAATAGCATTTATTGAGAATCTTCATTTGTCATTTACTATTTCATAAACAAGTTAGTGCCACCTTAAAAAGGTGTTGTGGGTGGACAAATGAACCCCATCTACTACAATATAATATTTGCAAGCCATTTTTTTTTACCAATAATGGTCTTTTATAGAAAATAAATTTTATGGTAGGTAAATCTATACAAAAATGTCAGTAAAACTTTTACTAACATTATTCAGACTCGTCCACAAAAGTTGCTATAACATTTTCCCTCTAACACCGTCAATTAATTTTTGTTAGTGACCCTTCCCTCCCTCAACTTTCATTTTTATTAACAGGTTTAGTCCATCAAACTATTTTAACAGATTTGGTCCCTCATAGTACTTTTCATTTTTTATAACAGATTTGGTTCTCCCTCAACTTTCATTTTTAGGATATGGTCCCTCAATTTTTTCAATAAACTTTTTGGCACAAACATATACTAAAAAATGGGACTGTCAAATGATAAATTAATAAATATATATTAAAGAAATATTGATTACATATTAAATATATAAAAATGTTATAATTTAGCATCAACCAATTAGATTTTATTTAATGTTTTGACTAATTAAAATATTAAATTTATCAAAATTGTATTTTATTTTAGCTAAAAAAATCAAAAAAAAATTGTGAAAGGATAAAATAATTTAATGATAAAATTTAAGATTCAAGTTTTATTTAATTAATTTGCTCATTATATTAAGAAGATATATGTTTGTGCCAAAAAACTTATTGAAAATTTTGAGGGACCATATCCTAAAAATGAAAGTTGAAGGAGGACCAAATTTGTTATAAAAATGAAAAGTACTATGAGGGATCAAATATGTTAAAGTAGTTTGAGGGACTAAACCTGTTAATAAAAATGAAAGTTGAGGGAGGGGAGGGTCACTAACGGAAATTAATTGACGGTATTAGAGGAATGGACCTTATCCGTTATGAAACATGAAACTATAGGGACGTTCTTTGTTAAAAGAAAAGTTCAGGGACCTTACTCGTTAATTTATGTAAACCACAAGGACCAAATTTGAATTTAACTCTATATTATATTATTATTAATACCCTCTTTCTCTTATTCGCTTCGTCGGATCCTGACTACCCCTCCCTTTCCCTCCCGCCCTCGACCCCAACACATATATATATTCATCTTTCTTTAATGACCCATCCGCGGAGGCCAAAAATGTTATCCGTCAATCATCTTATGCAACCCACCCTTCCGCCGCCCTCCATCTCCCTTTCTTCTCACATCGACCCATCCTTTCTCCTCGTTGTCACGAGCCATATCCTAACCCTACCTTCATTTCTATATCTCGAGCTTCATGAACCGATCAATCATCTTTGTCAAAACATGGACACACATACATCCTCTCATATTGTATATCCATCTCTCTCTCTCTCTCTCTCCAACACACACAAAGCAAGTCCTTAATATTCCGCAACACGACACTATCATTGATTCTATCTATAATGGCTTATGTATGTGTATGTGTTTCACTTAAGATGGAGGTACATGGTTATGTATGTGTCTTAATATACGTGGGTATGTTTAATTTGGGTGTCTTGTTTGTGTTAAAGCTACATGAAATTATGTTATATGTATGTTTTGGGGATGACGGATTAAGGTTGAGGGTACGTGGGGGTAGAGTCATTGAAAAGGGAGGAGAGCGGGAGAATGGGTTGGCCGCTGGGTGGGTGTATTAATAGAAACAAAGACAAAACATTATCTAATCAATATATATATATAGCCTTAGGTTCAATAGAGAAGTCCAAATATTTAGAGAAATAGAGAAGTGATCTTGGCCATTTATTCGGTCAAGATCGGTTATAATTGGTCAAAAGTTGCGGCTTTAACTGGTCAAAAGTTGCGGCTGTTCCAAAAATAGAAGGGCAATTTCGTAACTTTTACAAAAAACACAGGCTGAGTTCATATATGAACTTTTGTAATTCACATATGAACTCTTTATAACTAATTCATATATGAATCTTGTGATTCATATATGAACCTTTGTGTTTCATATATAAAACTAATTAACTGTAGGTTCATATATGAATCAGTTGAACCAATTAATTGATTCATATATGAATCTTTGTGATGCATATATGAATTTTTTTAACTAATTCATATACGAACCTTTGTGTTCATATATGAAATTTTTTTAACTACTTCTCATATGAACAAATTAACTGATTCATATATGAATCACAAAGGTTCATGTAAAGCCCGTATCCCGGTATGTAATTTTTCTTTGGATTAATTCTTTTTAAAAGTTTTTTTTAACGTGGTTTCCGTTAATGGGGTTAGACGATTTGGACCTAATTGTTAAAACTGTCGAACGTTGGTTAGTTTGCGAGAAGAATATAGTTGAGGGATCAAAATTGTTTAAGGGCCAAATTGTGATGTATTCGGCCCATGCATGACCCAAACCGTAATCCATGCTTCCTGAGGTGTTTGTGTGTTTGTTTATTGTCCTAGCCCATGCAATCCCAAGCAAAAACCCACGTTTAATTTTGGAGTGTCCTTTTCGTGAGTCTCAACCAAAAGCAAGAAACCCTAACACCTCCTTCCCTACTGCCGTGAAACCACCACCACCACCACCACCAGCACGCCGCTGCTGCCACCACCCGCTGCCGGTGTGCAACGAGAGAGAGTGAAGCCGAGAGAGAGAGATCAGCGAGAGGGAGAGATCAGCAGAGAGAGAGAGACGATCGGAAGGGGTCGAGTTGTCGTCATGGTCTCGTTGTCATCGCCAAGGTAAGGTTCCGTTCTTCCATTCCTTTCATTCTTTGTCGTCGCCGCCGCCGGCGACCACCGCTGCCGGAGATGGCAGTGGGTGGTGCCGGGTGTTGTTCAGTTTCGTTAACCTGTAATAGCTAAACCCTAACCCGAAACCTTAATCACGTTACCGTTTATAAAATCGTTATTTTATGAAAATTAAAGTGTGCTGTCCAGTTTTCATGTAACCATAACTTTTCCGTCGTAACTCCGTTTGAGCCGAAACTGGCGCCCACGGTTCAAGTTCAGGGTCGAGCACGTTTTCCGTGTTTTAGCGGAAAACTGGTTCGGTCTCTAGCTGGGCGAAAAAGTGGTCGCAAGTTCGGTGTTTCGTCATTTTATGTGAAAATTAGTTTTCTGTCCAGTTCGTATTTCGGCCATAACTTTCTCGTCGTAACTCGGTTTGAGGCGATTCTGGTGTCCACGGTTCACATTCTGTGTCGGGCACGTTTTTCGTGTTTTAGCGAAAGGCTGGTTCGGCCCCTAGCTAGGCGGAAAACTTCTGTTTTTACAGCAGGTCGGTAAACCGACAGTGTTGTAATCTGCCACTGTTTTGTCATGGTCATAACTTTCCGCTCGTAACTCGGTTTGGGGTGAAAACGGTGTCAAAAGTTCCCTTTTTGAGTCCAGAAACTTTTCTGTGTTTTGTGCAAAACCCAGTTCGGAACGTAGCTTAGGCCAAATCGTCGTTTTATACTGATAAGTGCTGTTTTTCGCTGTTCTCCGGGCTGATCTTATAAAATCCGTAATTAAATGTAGAAAAATCGTTAGGAGGTGTATAATATGTCCTTGGAACCCTAGCTCAGAGTACTTTCTGGTCATGAAATAATATTGGGAATTTTATGGATTTAAAGGGGTCGAAACAGGTCCCGAACAGACCTGTTTGGCGAGAGCGGAAAATGGTTTTAGTGACGGTTTAAGCGTGTGTCGTGTCATAGGGTCCGGGTCTCGTATTGACACGTTTTAACATGCGTTTAGGTGCTGGGAAGTGACCGTAATTGTGAAGCTTGAATTGTGTTATTAAGTTGGGCGCGCATTCGAGGTGAGTTCTCTCACTGTGTAGTTAGGGGTTGTATGCATGTCATAATAGTTTGTATGTACTATTGTCTTTGTGGTGTGAACTAGTTGTTTGTGGTGTGTAATATTTGATTGGTTTGAATGCTTGGTATAAATGTGTTACATTACAATTCGGTGGGACCGAGGCCTCGATGGTACTGAGGTGTTGGTTACATTACAATTCGGTGGGACCGAGGCCTCGATGGTACTGAGGTGTTGGTTACATTGCAATTCGGTGGGACCGAGGCCTCGATGGTACTGAGGTGTTGGATACATTGCAATTCGGTGGGACCGAGGCCTCGATGGTACTGAGGTGTTGGATACATTGCAATTCGGTGGGACCGAGGCCTCGATGGTACTGAGGTGTTGGTTACATTACAATTCGGTGGGACCGAGGCCTCGATGGTACTGAGGTGTTGGATACATTACAATTCGGTGGGACTGATGCCTCGATGGTACTGAGGTGTTGGATACATAATTACTTGTAGATGTTTACTCGTTTTATGTAACTGTGATGTTGTTGCTTATGTGCGGATATGGGTGATGTGTATATAATTCCTATCTGCGCATGTGTTGGAATTCACTAAGCTTCGTGCTTACCCTTTCCCAATAAACTGTGGTTTCAGGTACGGGCGGCTCCAAGGCGTGACGAGTACACACTGGCGCGCGAGAAGAGCTGGTTGCTTTATGATTTTAATAATTAAACGTTTATTCCGCTGGTTTTATTTTATAAAGACATTAATTATGTGTTTGCAAACGAAACGTTGGGATCATTTATTGAGTTGTTATCAATGAATTGTTTATTTAAAAATTTAAATTCGCTTGTAATTTTTGGGACGTTACAACTTGGTATCAGAGCACAGCTTGAGTGAATCAAACGCACCTCGGTGTGTTTGGTCTCAAGTTGCGGTTGGGAAATTTTCAAATTCTTTATTAAATCCTTTTTGGAAAATAAAAGAAAGGAAAACCCGTTTGAGAAACGGTGATCGATGGCGCAGTGTGTACAGTCAGCCGGAGCCAAGGGGAAAGGTACGGTACTTAGTGTTTTATTGCTTTCTAGATCATAGAGTATGCATGCTAGATTGCCTGTTGTGGACACTATGCTGTATGTTGAACTACTTGCTATTAGGAATTTATGCTAATTATGATAGGTTACTAAGTGGATGCCCTCTAGGTTGTATGCAGTAAGAGATTTATAGCCTTAGAATATTCGATTTAGTTCTATTGCGCAGCTCTTGTTTGAGTCCAACCGTTCTAGGATAGAGTCTTGTATTCGACTGTCTATTTGTTTCGCACTGCATATAATCGGGTATTCGCGAGGTCACCCGTTATAATTAGTAGGGATTCGGTAGTAGCAAGGGTAGTGGGATAAGAGGAAGTTCCTAGAGAGCTGGGAAGGGTGTTATTGTATGAGTACGTGTGCTAGATTGCTTTCTAGAACATAGGGGTATGTATGCTAATTTGCTTGGTGCTTGTTACACTGTATTGCATGTCTGCTGCTTGCTATTAGGGATTTGGCAGTAGCAAGGGTAGTGGTTTGGATGGAATTCCTAGGGAGCTAGGAAGAGTGTGTACATATGCCGGTGCGGGCATATGTGTATAGTTTCGGCGAGAAACTACTTGGACCCCTTGGGATGGAACTCGGAACGGGCGATGATAGGTGTGGATGGTAGTAGTAGAGCTCCTACTACCGGAAGCACAGGATCAATGCTCGAGTCGGGGAAGTCACGAGGAATCCAAGGAGTTGGGCGTGAGTGTTGTTAGTGTGCGTTGTTATGTGCTAATAACGCGTTGTATTGTCTACCCATAATAGCATCACAAGGAGGAACAACTATAGTAAACCTACTAGTACAGGTGTGTACTCGAAGTGTTTTGAGGTGATGACCGTTGGGGGTAGTGATGAAGGTCCTAAACTAGTAGTCGTTGGAATAGAAAGACGATTCTAATATTAGTCACTTGGAGTGACGATAGGGATGACAATAGTAGACCAGAGAGTTTCGGAGTAGTAGGGGTCGAGACGTTGAATGCCGAATGAGTCATGCACGAAGTTATTTTGGAAATGAGATTGCATTAACAAATTCTTGTGTTTCAAACCTTTGTATGGACGGTGTTTTGGAACTTTGGGAAATGTCTAGCACACACACAAGATTTCGAATTATAATTTTGAAAATGCTTGAAACCGTTTTATCACGGGAGTTGAAAACTTTGTGAAAGATTGTTTCATTTGTTTATTTTCCAACGGTTCTTTCGGGTACGATGTTATCCATGTTTTGTGGTGGTTAAGATGTTGGGTAAGTGACTACGGCTTGAGACTCTAACATTGGAACTTCTCCACATGTGTTAGAGTTGAGACGGAAAGTTACATTCCACGATGTCTGTATAAAGGCTATTCTGGTGATTGTTTAAAATGAGTTTGGAATTCTAGTGTCGCTTAACTTTTCGTTCGAGAGTTTGTATTACTAAGTGTTTTATTGCAAATAGTTCAGTGTGTGGATTGATTCATGCGTGACATAAGTGATGCATGGAGGAATTTTGGTAACATTTCATAAGGGTTGTTTAGTGCGCTTTTTAGTCAGCTAAAGGTTTTATTGACATTTCCATGAAAATGTGATTTATCGACTTAGGGGTATGCATACTGGGGTAACCTTTGTTCTCGACATTTTGATGAACGAGTCGTGCATGAAAATGTTTTAGTTCCTTTTTGTCGAAATGAAAGACCATTTGATCCAAGGAGTGTTTTAATGTTGTGAACATCATGCATACGATTACAATGTGTTATATTTTGGAAATATAAATGCGTAGATTTTTGACATTCGGTTAATTTAGAATTACCGATCATTTTTTTTCTTTTTTTTTTTGGGAAATTAAAAACTTTTGCTTTGGAGGAAACGAGTATTTTGAGCATTTTCGATAAATACATTTTTGAGCTATAATGTTTTGACGTTATATGCCCCAAGTACGAAACTTGAGGAAGTGTTACAAGCTTGCATGTCTGTCCCCAGTTTGAGATTTTATGAGGTTTTAGTCGATATTTCCAATTAGTAGAAGCGGACTGGTTTCTGTCTTCAAGTTTTAAACTTACACGAGACAGTTGTGTTTTAACAAAAATATATTTGTAAACCGTGTCATCGTTTTGTGTGATTAGCTGACGCGCGAAAAATTTGTGGCGAACCCTGTGCCACGTCTTTTTATGATTAAAAAGAAGAATTTTTGAATCAAATGTTGTGAAACTTATTTTGAATTATGTGCACACCTTTGTCGCACCCTGTTTAAGGTTAAGCGGTTACTTTAAGTGCATGTCATGAGTCAATCCATACTGGAATCGAGGCGGTTCATTTTAAAGAAATTATTTATTACGCTTTGCTTTTGAGTGAGTAAACCGAACTGCAATGGAACGATTTTCAACATGATTTTCCTATGTGGGACGAGCGTGTCCAGTTTTGCGTAACTATCGATCTGGTAATAGTAGTTTTATTACATACGATCTTTTTGAGATGAAAATCCTGATGTTGGAATATTTTGTAAATGATTTTGTAAACCATTTGGGGAAATGTGCTTTTAAGTGTTATGTGTCCTTTCGAGAATTTTAAGGGTGTGAGTGCTTTTGGAAAACAAAACCCCCAAAAATTAAGCCTACTCAGAAGCAGTGGGAAGCATAATACATGAGGCCAAGGCGCTTTTAAGCCCTCTAGTTCATAATAATTTTAACGTGTATTCGAGAGGTTTGAAGAAAAATCAAAAGCCATCATCGAAGACACTGAAGAGTTAGAGTTACTGCCGCCGTTTACCGGGGCTTCCATTCAAAGCTTATAACACTTCTCCTTCCGACTTTCCAGCACCGGGCAGGTGTCAGACTCTATACATCGTGTTACCACTTAGCAGAGTCCTGTGTTTTTAATAAACAGTCGCTACCCCCTGGTATGTGCCGCTTTCCTAATCAAAAGATAGGAGAGCACCCCTTCTAATCTTTTGTTTAACCCGTGTTGAGTCTGGGACTAAGGTTGATTTCAGAATATTGCTTGCTTAAACTTTGTTTAAACGTATTTTCCGACCTATGGGTCTAGCAAGCGTGGAGCATTTTGCTCGGTTTTGACTTGGAGTTAGTCATGGGCCAATTGCCCGGTTTTAATGGCTCGATGTGGAGTCTAGTTGATGAGTTGTTTTTGTCGCACCGTTTGGCATTCTTTGCACGTTGAGTGTTTACATGCTTGGGTGAGTGAGTCAATCCGGAATAGGCATGTTGTGGGTAGGCTGTTTGCTTTGGATCCTTAGACACGTTAGTCAGTCGTTGGTAATGGTCGGTTGGGTATCTCGGGGTGGGACCCCGGTATTCATGTGTTTTAACCTAGACTTTCCAGTAGGTACTAGGAGGATATGGTTGTGGGCACTTACCTGGGAGGTAGTTCCGGTGTGCTGGGTCTTGAGGCGTTAACTGGGAGGTAGACGTCAAGGTGTATCCTCGATACGGTGTGACTTGGCTTCGTAGAGCAAGTGTGGATGATACGTCGACGGTGGAAGGTAGATATCCCACGCGCGTTAGTACTGTAGGCCGAATAGTATCGGTTAAGGGATTGATGCCCTTTGTTATTTAGAGAATAAATGCGCATCAACCATTTTGAGGTAGGTGGTATATTTAGGTGTCGACTTTTGGGCTTGAGGCCAAACACCTTTAGTATAATCGGAGAGTTGTAGCCGGTTTTAAGATAATCATGGTGACGGTAGTAGTAACCCTGAAATGATCACTTGTGATGGATGGTTATGGTGGAATGACCTACGTGAGTGTTAGTTGTTTTGGTTGTGGGGGACATCTTTTGGTGTTAGTGTCTAGGATAATACCACGCTTATGTTTGTTATTGTAATCGGTTGGACCGATGTTCGGCGGGTGGCCGATGTTTGTTATTGTAATCGGTGGGACCGATGTTCGGCGGGTGGCCGATGTTCGGCGGGTGGCCGATGTTCGGCGGGTGGCCGATGTTTGTTATTGTAATCGGTTGGACCGATGTTCGACAGGGGGTCGATGTTTTGTTAATATAAGTTATTGAAAACTTTGGAGTCTTTTGGAATTCGTGGAAGTTAATCGACAGTTAAGGGTAGGAATGATCGTAGTCGAGTATCCTGTAGGGTATACTGGTGAGCAGCTTTAGAATAGTTAGAGCTTGAAAGTGGATTGAGTTTGGGATATCATCAAATGCGAGAGAATTATTAAGAGCTGTTTGCGGACGTAGACTTCGGGGACGAAGTCTAATTCAAGTGGGGGAGAGTTGTAAAGCCCGTATCCCGGTATGTAATTTTTCTTTGGATTAATTCTTTTTAAAAGTTTTTTTTTACGTGGTTTCCGTTAATGGGGTTAGACGATTTGGACCTAATTGTTAAAACTGTCGAACGTTGGTTAGTTTGCGAGAAGAATATAGTTGAGGGATCAAAATTGTTTAAGGGCCAAATTGTGATGTATTCGGCCCATGCATGACCCAAACCGTAATCCATGCTTCCTGAGGTGTTTGTGTGTTTGTTTATTGTCCTAGCCCATGCAATCCCAAGCAAAAACCCACGTTTAATTTTGGAGTGTCCTTTTCGTGAGTCTCAACCAAAAGCAAGAAACCCTAACACCTCCTTCCCTACTGCCGTGAAACCACCACCACCACCACCACCAGCAGCACGCCGCTGCTGCCACCACCCGCTGCCGGTGTGCAACGAGAGAGAGTGAAGCCGAGAGAGAGAGATCAGCGAGAGGGAGAGATCAGCAGAGAGAGAGAGACGATCGGAAGGGGTCGAGTTGTCGTCGTGGTCTCGTTGTCATCGCCAAGGTAAGGTTCCGTTCTTCCATTCCTTTCATTCTTTGTCGTCGCCGCCGCCGGCGACCACCGCTGCCGGAGATGGCAGTGGGTGGTGCCGGGTGTTGTTCAGTTTTCGTTAACCTGTAATAGCTAAACCCTAACCCGAAACCTTAATCACGTTACCGTTTATAAAATCGTTATTTTATGAAAATTAAAGTGTGCTGTCCAGTTTTCATGTAACCATAACTTTTCCGTCGTAACTCCGTTTGAGCCGAAACTGGCGCCCACGGTTCAAGTTCAGGGTCGAGCACGTTTTCCGTGTTTTAGCGGAAAACTGGTTCGGTCTCTAGCTGGGCGAAAAAGTGGTCGCAAGTTCGGTGTTTCGTCATTTTATGTGAAAATTAGTTTTCTGTCCAGTTCGTATTTCGGCCATAACTTTCTCGGCGTAACTCGGTTTGAGGCGATTCTGGTGTCCACGGTTCACATTCTGTGTCGGGCACGTTTTTCGTGTTTTAGCGAAAGGCTGGTTCGGCCCCTAGCTAGGCGGAAAACTTCTGTTTTTACAGCAGGTCGGTAAACCGACAGTGTTGTAATCTGCCACTGTTTTGTCATGGTCATAACTTTCTGCTCGTAACTCGGTTTGGGGTGAAATCGGTGTCAAAAGTTCCCTTTTTGAGTCCAGAAACTTTTCTGTGTTTTGTGCAAAACCCAGTTCGGAACGTAGCTTAGGCCAAATCGTCGTTTTATACTGATAAGTGCTGTTTTTCGCTGTTCTGCGGGCTGATCTTATAAAATCCGTAATTAAATGTAGAAAAATCGTTAGGAGGTGTATAATATGTCCTTGGAACCCTAGCTCAGAGTACTTTCTGGTCATGAAATAATATTGAGAATTTTATGGATTTAAAGGGGTCGAAACAGGTCCCGAACAGACCTGTTTGGCGAGAGCGGAAAATGGTTTTAGTGACGGTTTAAGCGTGTGTCGTGTCATAGGGTCCGGGTCTCGTATTGACACGTTTTAACATGCGTTTAGGTGCTGGGAAGTGACCGTAATTGTGAAGCTTGAATTGTGTTATTAAGCTGGGCGCGCATTCGAGGTGAGTTCTCTCACTGTGTAGTTAGGGGTTGTATGCATGTCATAATAGTTTGTATGTACTATTGTCTTTGTGGTGTGAACTAGTTGTTTGTGGTGTGTAATATTTGATTGGCTTGAATGCTTGGTATAAATGTGTTACATTACAATTCGGTGGGACCGAGGCCTCGATGGTACTGAGGTGTTGGTTACATTACAATTCGGTGGGACCGAGGCCTCGATGGTACTGAGGTGTTGGTTACATTACAATTCGGTGGGACCGAGGCCTCGATGGTACTGAGGTGTTGGATACATTGCAATTCGGTGGGACCGAGGCCTCGATGGTACTGAGGTGTTGGATACATTGCAATTCGGTGGGACCGAGGCTTCGATGGTACTGAGGTGTTGGTTACATTACAATTCGGTGGGACCGAGGCCTCGATGGTACTGAGGTGTTGGATACATTACAATTCGGTGGGACTGAGGCCTCGATGGTACTGAGGTGTTGGATACATAATTACTTGTAGATGTTTACTCGTTTTATGTAACTGTGATGTTGTTGCTTATGTGCGGATATGGGTGATGTGTATATAATTCCTATCTGCGCATGTGTTGGAATTCACTAAGCTTCGTGCTTACCCTTTCCCAATAAACTGTGGTTTCAGGTACGGGCGGCTCCAAGGCGTGACGAGTACACACTGGCGCGCGAGAAGAGCTGGTTGCTTTATGATTTTAATAATTAAACGTTTATTCCGCTGGTTTTATTTTATAAAGACATTAATTATGTGTTTGCAAACGAAACGTTGGGATCATTTATTGAGTTGTTATCAATGAATTGTTTATTTAAAAATTTAAATTCGCTTGTAATTTTTGGGACGTTACAGTTCATATATGAATTAGTTAAAAAAGTGTATATGTGAATTACAAAGGTTCATATATAAACGTATAGTTCATATGTGAATCACACAGATTCATATATGAACTCAGCCCGTGTATTTTTTACGAAACTACCCCTCTATCTTGTGCATACCACACGAGTAATTATCCGTTACTTCTCGGTCAAAGCCGCCGATCTTGACCGAATAAATGGTCAAGATCACTTCTCTATTTCTCTAAATATTTGGACTTCTCTATTGAACCCTTCCATATATATATATATATATATATATATATAAACAAAAACCAAGGTGAATGATGTGACACAATGTGGTTTGAGAATTGCTCAAGTTTTGGATTGTGGTTGAAATTGGTTGTTCCACATTGGTGAGGAAGTGAAAAATTAGAAGAGAAAATGACTATATAAAGGAAAATATGACAACTTGAAATCTTAAATGTTAGTCAAAATTTTAATCCAATTTTGGGTTAAAAAGTTAGTATTTATTTACATTACAAAATATTTCACCTAATAGTAAAAAAAATTATTTTCATTATATATATATATAATAAACTCACAAAGAATGGGGTGACATTCTAAGGAATGAGTAGTATTCATTTCTTGCGTTGTGCTTGAATTTTGTATACCCCACATTGGTGGAGAGATGAAAAATTGACAATGAATTGTTGGTATATGAAGGGAAGTTGAGATGCCTTTGTGGCAACTCATTGGGTTAGCCTCTTGGCCAAACCTGTAAATTCACATGGTTGGTTTATTTTGGTAACTCGATTTGGTTCATTTTTGCCGACCGGGTTGGCTCATTTTAACCATACTAATTAAAATTTCATTATAAGATTTAAGTAATTTAAAATCTTGAAGTATAATGTGATTTTAGTTTTCGCACATTGAATACTTTAGTTTGATCATTCCTTTAAAAATGTAAAAGTTAGTTAGCTAAATGACTTTTGCAAAACAAGCCTATTTATATTAAATCTGTATGATATTAAACAATGATTAAAGGGATACGATGTGGCATTACGAGGGTAAAGTACTTTAAAATTTTGGCATAATGTGATTTTGGTTATCCTATATTAATGAGACATCTTTAGTGAAGAATTGATGTGTGTATATGAAAGTATGACGTTTTTCTTCGAATATATATATATATATATGTGTATGTATGTATGTAGGGTCGGGTTCAAATGAGGAGCGCATCAAAACGTGAGAACGTGAGGAGCACCGTTCATGTACAAAATCACATGTGATTCACAACACAAACCGCGGGACAAGCCGCGCGCTTTTGCAAACCGCGTAACAAACCGCGCGTGTCCAAAATGTTAATCACATATGATTTTTAGTCCTTGTGTTGTGAATCACATGTGATTTTGTACATGGACGGTGCTCCTCACGTTCTCACGTTTTGATGCGCTCCTCACATGAACCCTCCTCTATGTATGTATATATATATATATATATATATATGTATATATATAGGGGTGGTATCGGGTACAAACCAACTAGTTTGCACAAACCCGTACAAACTCAATCTACCTTCATGAATTTGCAATTTTTTTAATTTGGCTTCATGAATCTATATTTTGGCTTCATGAATATAAAATTTGGCTCCATAACTTTTTATTTATTTATTTATAAGGGTATTTTAGGGCTCCACCGGAAAATATAGATTCATGAAGCCAAATTATATATTCATGAAGTCAAATTTTATATTCATGAAGCCAAATTAAAAAAATTGCAAATTCATGAAGGTAGATTGAGTTTGTACGGGTTTGTACAAACTAGTTGGTTTGTATTTGATACCCAGCCTATATATATATATATATTTAAACGAAATTCCAAGGATGATGATATGTCAACATGAGATTTGAGTAATTTTCAAATCCTGAAATGATCCCACATCTCTATATATATTTAAAAGAAAAACCAATGATGATGAAATGGCAACATGAGATTTGAGTAATCCTTAAATCCTGAAATGTGGGTGAATTTCATCATCCCACATTGATAAGAAGATGAAAGTTAGGGGTGCTCAAAAACCCAACCAATTCGACCAACCCGACCAACCCAACCCAACCCGACGTGAAATAACCCAACCCGAAACAACCCGATGTCCAATCGAGTTGTAAAATCTTCAAACCGTATGTATTGGGTTGATATCGGGTTACGAGAATTTGAACCCAACCCAACCCGATGAACCCGATATACTTTTATTTTTTGAATTTAATATGATTGTTAAGTCTCTATTAATATGTACATTACGGTTACACCTTTACGTATCCTATATATATATATATATATATATATATTCAATCTCTTATCCATCTCTATATAACTTCTTCACACACACAAACATATATATATATATAGTAAATGTTGACATATATATGCAAATTAAGAAAAACAGTTGAAGGCGATGTGTTTAAGATTTAAGAAATATGTCAATTGGAGACGTCGAGTTATTTGATTATATTTGGTTTAACATTTTTATACGTAGTATGAATCATCGATTGTTTTTTAAAGACATGTTTCCTTTATTTTTATGTTTCTAATTTTGATTTTACCTTGTTTAAACACAACCCGATTAACCCGACCAACCCGAACGGGTTGGGTTGGGTTAAGTTGTACCTTTGTTTGGGTTGGGTTGGGTTGAAATTTTTTCAAACCGCCAACATTGGGTTGATGTGTCGAAATGCTTTCAACCCGATCAACGCAACCCGTGAACACCCCTAATGAAAGTTTTGAAGTAGGAAGTGAGTATAAGAAATGAGGGATGGATGTTTTTGAGTAAACTCAGGTGATTGGCTCAATTTAGTTTACCTTATTTTGCATCATCCCATATTGGTTTGAAAATGCAACTTTTGAAAATTGAAATGAGTATAAGAAAGGAAGGGTGGATGTATTTGTGTCAACTCATGTACTTGACTCAATTTAGCCTACCCTATTTTGCAAAAGCTTTTTGAGGTGGCACTATGAGAATTTAGTATTTTCAAATGATGGATTGTGGTTGAGTTTAAGTTGTCCCACATTGGTAAAAAGTTAAAAAATTAGAAGTGGGTATAAGAAATGAGGATGAGTGGTTTTGTGTCAAGTCATTGGGTTGTCTTAATTTAGTGACCTTTTTTTAAAAATATGTAAAAATAAAACCTAAAAGAAGATCCAAAAGGAATTGATGTGGAAATCATAAGAGTTGAGTATTGATGTATTTGTGAATTGTGGTTGGATTTTAGATATATCACATTGGTGAGAGGTTGAAAAGTTGGAGTAGAGTGATATGTATAAAAGAGAATGATAGAATGTCAGTTGTGTCATCTTATGAAGTTTGAGTCATAGGGTTATCTTATTTGGATGACCCTATTTTTGCAAAACAAATCTTATTAAAAAATAAAAAAAAATAAAAAGTTAGTCGTGGTTGTTTTTTATATATCACACATCAATCAATCAAAATATTTATATATATAAAAGTAAAACCTTAAGATGATGACATGACACAATGAAAATCAAGTATTCATCAAATGGTGAATTGTTGATTCTTCATTGTCCCATATTGGTGACAAAAGTGAAAAGTTGGAAGTGTAAGTGACTATATAAAGAATAAGATATGGCTTCAAGGTTGATCTTAAATTTGATTCACTTTTTGGTTAAATAGTTATTTCTTATATCATGACAAAACATTTCATGTAATAGTTAAACACTTCATGTAATAGTTAAACATTTTATGTCTTTAAATAGATAAAGGAAAACTCAAAAGGTAATGAGTTGGCACCATGAGAGTTGAGTATTCTCAAATAGTGAATTGTGATTTTGTTGTAACTATCCCACATTGGTGAGAAGTTGAAACATTGGAATAAAGATGTGTGTATAAAAAAGTTAGATGTGATGATATTGTGTCAATTCTCATAGAGTTGTCTTACTTTGGAACAACCAAAGGCATTTGAGGTGACATTTTGATAATGAAGTATATTCTCGATTGTGGTTGAGATTAAGTTGTCCCACATTGGTGAATAATTGAAAGATTGAAATAATTAAGGTTGTATAAGAAAGGAGGATGAGATGTCTGTGTGTCAACGCATACTTATAAGGTTGTCTTATTTTGAGTAACCCTCATTTTGCAAAAAAAACATATAAAAATCAACGTATAAAAATCAACTGGGAAAATTGATCATATATATATATATATATGTATATATATTGGAACAATGGTAAGATTTGAGTATTCTCAAATATTGAATTGTGGATGAGTTTTAATTATCCCACGTTGGTGGTAAGAGTCAGATATTAGAAGATGAAAGTATATATAATTAGAAGGTGTCATGCAAAATTAAAACGAGGTTGATGATTGTTGGAATAAAGTTTGATTATACAAATACCAATAAATATATTTATATAAAACAAAGATGTAACATGTCATGACATGACATGAAGCCATAAGATTTTAGTACTATCAAATAGTGAATTGTGATATATTTTGAGAGTGTTTATAATAAAGAAAGATTAATGATTGTTAAACAAAGTTTGTTTACAAAAACAATTAAACAATCAATAAGTTACGACCCAAAAGACATAAGATTTTAGTATTGTTAAATATTGAATAAAACAATGTATCTATATATATATAAGAAATAACCAAAAGAATTTGAGGTATCATTGTGAAACATCTTTTGACCAATACCTCAATAGATATTTTACAAAACATAACATAAATATTTATATAACATATATATATATATATAAATCTTTATATTTTCTATCTTTTTTATTTTATATGTGTAAGAGAAATAACCAAAGGCATTTGAAGTGATATTGTAAGATTTTTTATTCTCAAATCTTGCATTGTGGTATTGTTTTAGTCATCCCACGTTGATGAATGAATGCTAGATTGGAGAATGAAATGGACTACAAGAAATGATGAAGGAAAGTTGTATATAAATTTGAAATGAGTTTGGTAATCCCCCATTGATAAGAAGATTAACATTTTTATGAAACATGTTAACATATATTGGCAATAGGATAGGATTTATGTTTGTGGCAACTCATAGAGTTCAGTAATTTTAGTTAAACCTTTTTTGAAAAAATAGTCATATGGTTGTGCGGTGTGTCGTTTGAGTTTTAAACAGTATAACTACAAAATTATTAACAATAAATCTCAATTTATTTGTAACAACAAATGGTAATCAGTAGATGAAAATGAACCACTTATGGAAATGCATTTTTCGTTTTAAATCGTATTTTATTAGTATTAAACGAAGAATTACCTTTTATCTTAATGTGGTCAAGTAATTTTTTAAAATATTTTTCGCTACCGCGCAACGCACGGACGCATACTAGTAATATAAAGTAGAAAAATCAAAAAATAAATAATAAAATAAAAAATGAAAATGCACTTAATTTAACCAACCGAAATACAAACCACAATGATTATTCATATAGTAAATAAAGACCAATAATAGAAAATAAAATTATGAACAAACTACATGGATGAAAATCTTAATGATGTGTTTGATCTCATAAATAATTTAATCATGTTGTTATCAAATAATTATACCGTTATAAATTGTTTTATTAAAAAAATCATGTCATTGTTTTAACCAAGTTTGATATGTCAATTCCAATCCAACACTTGCGTTTGGTACGCAGACTGGATGGGACGGGACGGGACAAAAAAATAGTCCAATGTTTGGTATGTCATGGGACAAAAATCAGATGGGACAACATGGGACAAAAACAAGTTTTCATGGGACAAAACTTAAGATTTTTGTTTCACCAAAATAAGTGGAACAACATGGGACTAAAACATAAGATTACTAAAATACCTTTTTTTCCAACGTAACCTAGATTAAAATTATCTCCTCCCGTCCAGTTCCATCCCGTTTCATCTAGTCTGCGTACCAAACGCTACCTAAGATCTCTTATGAAGGTCCATTTTCTTCCTTGTCTACAAGTGACACTTGCAAAGTTGCACGTTAAGGTCTCTTTCTATGGACCATTTTTTGGTGAACATCGCAACCCCGTTTTTCATAATATACATCGATTTCATTAAAGTCATGTATGAGACATAAGAAAAAACAAAATATCTCGTTTGACTAAGCCATTACACAAAGTCAAAACAACTAATATGATTAGTCATTGACCCGACTTGTCATAATCTTCTCGTTGCCTCACATTCCTATTGTTAGTATTTTTCTATATATATTAATCATACACTCGATTAATTATTGTCCAATGAAAAACCGAAAATATGTAGAAATAAGATGAAACAGAATATTTAAAGGAAACGAATTCAAATAAACAAAGAACCGCTGAGGTAAACAGAATTTCCGTCTGTTCCCAGGGTGCTTAAATATTCTTTATTGAAAAACCAGTACAACTCACAAATGTAAACTACTAAAGATAAACAAGTTTAATTTCTACTTTGCAACAATTTGACACATATATAAATCACCCTTCTAATATATTTATTATTTAATTAAAAAAATTCATCTACTAAACCCATTTGACATTAGGCATGGGATCATGTGAGAAGTGTTATTTTTGGTCGGAAGTGTCACTTTTTGGTAAGAAGTATTTTTAAATCGTTATGAATTGCGGCTTAAAAAGGAATTGATCCAGTGCATCTCATCCTAATGTTCGTCCATTTATCATCGAACGGTTGATAACTACTTCTCACGCTTCTCGCCAAATTTGACACTTATCACCGGAACCCAACCCTTTTGACATTAACTTTAAATAGGTTGTAATGGGTTTAAATAGTATTATAATCTCGCATCAAAAGGCTAAAACTCATCCAAGTTATGAATCCCTAGTTCTTGCTTAAAAGTGGTGATAGATAGGTAAGACATGATTTGATATGTGATATTTTGTGTTCATGTGTGAAATCTTTGTTCTGATTTGGATATATTTTAGAAAATGTTGGTTTTTATGATTATGTCCTTACATTGATGAGCTCTCAAAAACTGGTGGTGCTATAAAGAAGTTTATTAACCCCAAGTAACTTATCTCTTACTCATCTTTCTTGGCTTTTTGATACATAATCTTTCTTCCAGTTTTACCAATATATGATCATGAGGCCATGATAGTTTGATAATTTTCCTTACAAGCATAAGATAGTAGCTGCTGATGCACTTATAATTCTTGACTATCAAATACAGAAGCTAAATTAAAAATACCAGTATCGTACCTTGATTGAGGTTTGAATTTGTTCTGCTGATCGAGTTTGAATAGATCTGGAAGAGAGCAGAGCAAAGCAAATGCAGAAGCTAAATTAAATTAGCAAATCAATCAATCAATCAGCAACAAAATATGCAATCAAACTACCACGAAGAGATATATAATTGTTCTTTTATGTTTAATCGATTCTACAAGTTAAAATCGGTATCCATGGCTAACAAATGGCATGGAACTTGAGGCTAATTCTAACCACAATTCCTGTAAATAGCTCTTAAACGGAATTCGATTCCTAAGACAGTTATTCGCAGCAAATAAAGCTAAATTCTACATCTTAGGGGGTGTTTGGGATTGCTTATCAAAATCACGTCCGCGTTTCAGCTTCTCAAAAAAGCGCGGTGTGGAAAAGTAGGTCGCATCATACTTCTCACAAAATCGCGTTTCTCCGGCGAAGGAACGCAAAACGCAGTTTTCTATCTGGAATCCAAACACTAAAGCGCGGTGAACGAACGCGAAACGGAGAAACGCGAGGTGGAAACGCAATCCCAAACACCCTCTTAGTAACCTAAAAGCAGCATGAACACTTTTTATATTATTCACAATTGTAAAATGAGGAGAGGCTGATTTTTTCTTCATTTCAGTCTTATTTTCAAGATACTTCTGTTTTCATTTTAAGCGCCCTGTATTTTCCAGCATGTTTGCAAGTAGATCGTTGAACACATGTTTCTGTTATTTGACCAGCATGTTTGCAAGTAGATCTGCACTTGAAATTTAATGAACTCATTTTTAGCATTAGGGGGCCAACATCTTGTGAACGCCATGTCCAGATAATTATAGGATTTCAAGCAAACTTTTGGCATACCTGAATTTGTTATTATATGATTCAACCGACAATTTCATCTAATTGAACAAATTAAACACCTGATATCACAAATCGAAACAAGAACAAAGAAAAATACCAAGTAGAAACTACGAATTACCTGGAGAGACTGGATTGATTTCAGGGAGATAAAGGAGTAAGGGATTTCAAGCAATCGACTCTGATCGACCGCTGTCCAGAGAATAACAAAACTTTTGACTCTGATCGGTCGCTGTGGAGATTGGAGCTCGGAAGAGATATGGAAATTGAAGCTCGACAGAGAAAGAGATTGGAAAGGATGAAGCGATTAGGGCGAGACCGAGAGAATATGAAATCCCACGGGATTTGGATTTGAAATCCCAACTCTTCTCAAAGGATTTCCAAATCCATCAGGTAATGGATTTAAAAAAAGTCAAAGGATTTAAAATTCAGTCAATATATTCCATTCCTTCAAACCAAACATAGGATTGGAATGGATTTGAAATTCAAATCCTTCCAATTCCAATCCATTCCCACAAACCAAACACGCCCTAAAGAAATTGAAATTATGATTTGGGTTGATCTTGAAACCTCAGATTTTCCGTAACCTGATGTTCCCCATTTCCACTTTCAATCTCTTCACATCATATTGGAATTCTTATTCATGCATACCCATGAGAGCAATCGCTAACAAAAATCTACAACTCTCACTCCAAATTAAACCCTTTTAAATTTGAACACAAACCCATACCAAAAAAGTGTATGTACGTATCTATATCCACACATACATACAGATGTATATAAAAAGTATATACACATACACGACTCCGGTGCCTCCATCACAACCATGGCAACGCACCACATAAACCACCAACATTATGATCAGCTGACCAAGACCATCATCGTCGTAACTGTGACTGGATCCTTGTTGATGTTGTCGGGGCTGTTACTTACTGCCATGGTCGATTGGTCAAAGATTTTGAAACATAATTGATGGATAATGGGGTTTTCAAACTTACAACATCGAGTGTTCTTAGTTTTTAACTTGTAATTTGTACAACTTGTAATTAAAAAAGAAAATTAGAAATTTATGAGACACAATATCATTCATGGTATTATTTTGAGTATCCACACAATACAGCGGGGAACTTGAACCTTCAATTTTATATTGTAACCCCTCAACTCTCAGCATTCTGTTTTGCATATCCCATATCTGTACATGCAAATGCAAAAGCAAAGGTAAAGTACAATAAAAAGGTATTCTAAACATAAACAAAATTGTAACTCATTATTACCCTCGAAGAACTGAATTGAGGGTGAAGTATCATTATAAGAAGCAGAATGGGATAAGTAGAACCAAAACACCAACAATTGTAACTTGAATATAAATAATCCACACGTTTAAAAACATTTCCAAATGCAGAATGATCGAATAATGTCTAAATATCAGTGCGATAGAATGGAACTCACTGGCCATATATAACGTCTAAATAGTCCAAAGATCCAACTCGACCTGTGTTCGAAATCTGTCTGCATCCAATAAACACCCAAGTGAAGATATAAGCATAACAAATACAAATCATAAACAAACAAGTCACTGAGATGATGGAACTCACTGGTTCTCTGCGATACATAGAATGTGTATATAGTCCAAGAGACACATAGAGAGAAGGGAAGCAGATGCTGAAAGAGACAAGCTCTTGAAGTTTGTAGTATAATAAGCTAATTGCAAGCAATATGAAAATAAAAATTAATTAGTTGTATAATAGAAACTTAATCCCTGAAGAAATGAAAATGAAATTGCAGCTGTGTTACATCGCTTTTCATTTCACTCCCATGGATGAAGAAACCCTAACCCCATCTACAGAGATGAAAAAGAAGACCAGTTTAAAAACATGATCGAAACTAACCTTAAAAATCCACGATACAAACAAAAATTGGCTTTGATTCTTCCGACTTCAGCTTGATATTGATATCTTTACACTGCTCAAACAAATCACGCCTTGCTCTTATTTCTTTATGTTTACACACCCTGCAAATACAACCGGGTTATTATTATAAACATTTTGCTGAGATTGATCGTGGTTTCGATAAATCACTTGTTCCTGCTTCATTGAATCCACTAAGTGAGGCTCGTTTCCCCGAATTTGACCTAGATTCTGACGAGGGCTTGAATTATGACCACCACCATCGCTGGACATGAATCTCAATAAACCTCGTTCCATTTCGGGGCTTGAAACCCAAGGGTTGAAAAACGGGTCAATATCATACATACCACTGCTCATCATATTTGAGAAATACGAACTCGGCGCTGATCTGTATCGCGTCAAACCAGAGTTCATGATTTGTTGCCGTTGCTGAAGTTGATGATGGAGATCTGAATCCATTAAAACCCCAGAAATTGCAAATTTCCAACAACAATCTATACGATTTTTCTTCGCTAGAAACCTTAAATTATATCTTATAATCACAGACAAACACAGAAACAAAATTAAAGTAACTTCTCATGAAGAAAACCAAAACCAAACTCGATTGCAACGAAGGAAAAATTAGGATTAGGGTTTTATTACCTGGTTCTAGGAGTTATCCGGCTTCTCAAATACATTCTTGTTCTATCCACCGGAAGATGATAATGGTGATTAATCGATTACATAAATTGCTACCGGGAGAAGATTGAGGATGAGAAGTCGTTAACACAAGGTTTATGTAAACGGAGAGAAATTTGAGGAGAACGTGGGATATGGAAAATGGAGAGGGAGGATCTGAAGAAGGAGGCGCAGAGGTTGGATGCTTGATAAAGTTGTACCATAGCCTATTATCTTAAAATTTTCAAAAAAACTGTAGAGGGAGGAGAGAAATTTATGCAAGACGTGGAAGACAGATCGTGGAGGAGTAAACCTGATTTCCAAAGATTGTACATTCTGCTTAGGCCATCCGCAAAGCAAGCCACATCAGCTAAGCCCTCAAGCTCTCTAAGGCCTTCCGTACCCCAGGGTTCAAACCTTTTGAACCCTCAGTGCCACATCAGCTCCACATCAGTTTTCCACTTTGAACCCTCTTCAACCTTTTGAACCCTCTAATCCCGTACCCCAACCTTTTGAACCTTTTGAACCCTCATGCCACATCATCTAATTTTTTAATAAAAAATCATAACATTCATAAAAATAAAAATAAAATTACAAAATAAAATTAAAAATTACAAAATAAAAATAAAATTACAAAATAAAAATAAAATTACAAAATAAAATTAAAAATTACAAAATAAAATTAAAAATTACAAAATATTAAAAATCTACTCGTCGTCGTTGTTGGGTAGTCGGATATGCCAAATATGTTCGACCAAAGAATGCGTGCCAGAACCATAGATCTTGGGAGGCCACCGCTTCTAGCATGATTGTCGGATGTTCATGATCACCTCTCATGAATTGACCTCGCCATGCGTTCGGACAATTTGCCCACGACCAATGAGTACAGTCTATGCTGCCGAGCATGCCGGGAAATCCGTGTTTAGCTTCATGCTTGTGGTACAACTTCTGAATATCATCGTAAGTAGGCTTGCGTAAATATTTTCCACCATAGAGTTCAATAATACCTGTGCAGAAAGTGTGCAGACAATCTCGTGACGTTTTCTCTCCCATCCTCAAGTACTCGTCAAGTGCGTCGGAAGCTACTCCATACGCCAATTGTCGAACAGCGGATACACACTTTTGTATCGGAGAGAAACCTTGTAACCCGAGTCCGTCAATCCGTTGTGTAAAATACGGATACACTCCCGATAAATCTTGAACTATCCGTTCGAATAGTTGCCTGCTCATCCTAAACCGCCGTCTAAACAAATACGAAGTATACACCGGGTTTTCGCCAAAGTAGTCCTGCAAAAGCCGGTCGTTAGCATCTACCCGACCTCTTTCTATGTTCCCGGACCTCGGTCTTCTTGACGATGAGGCTACAGCTTGTTGCAACAAATCTGCATAACGATTTAATAGTTGACCGAATTCCTCGTCGGTGTCAATGGATGATGAAGAACCGGACGATGAAACGGGTGGCGAATCCATAAAGTTTATATCGGATTGAAAGAAATGAAAGAAAATATTTAAGGATTGAGATGAGTGTTTAAATTTTGGTGTGAAAAATGAATGAGATTTGAGGATGATTTATAGGGTTTAAATTGGAAAATAAAAAATTGATAAAAAAAAATATGGCCGTTTGAATTATAGCCGTTTGAATTAAAAAATTATAAAAAAAAAAAATAAACTCGTCGGGTATGCGGGCTGGGGAACCCGAGCCCCTTACCCGCCACCCGTACCCGCGTGAACCCGCCGAAGTCGTACCCAGAGCCCGCCAACCCGCCCTCCGAACCCGGGCCCGAAGCCGCTGGGCTACGGATGGCCTAAACACCCTCAACGCATAACTAAAAACTCTCAACGCCACATCAGCGCCACATCAGCTAAGCCCTCAAGCCCTAAACACCCCCAGCGCATAACTAAAAGCCCTCAAGCTCTCAATGCCACATCAGCGCCACATCATTTTTTTTAATTCTTTTATTTATACATTTAATTATTTAACAAAATAAAAATATTTATATATTTTTGAATTAATAAAAATAAGATAAATAATAAAAATAAAAATTCATATAATTCATTAAAAATAAAAATTACAAAATACAAAACACTACCAATTATGAAATTTTTTAATTTGCTCTTTTCTCTTTAAAGTAACCCTCAAAACGTCTCACGTAAGGTGATCATGCGAGGTCATGAAAAACTCGAAGTCTTTCTCAAATCGTTTTGAGCGTTCGATTTCGAGTTCTTGTTCCAACCTATCTCGTTCGAGTTTTGAGCGTTCGATTTCGAGATCGAGTTTTTTCATTTTGTATTTCATTGTATCATCAATCTTGTCGTTGAACGTCGTCAACAACTGAGTAACACTTTCGTTCGTATTTGACCCGGACGTATTACTCGTTGATGTTTTTTTTGCCTTGTTTCTCCCGATGGGTCGTTGAAGTTGCTCGATGGAGTTGTCGTCATCGTCATCATTGGTACGTTTTGAACCCCGCGATGAAGTTGTCGTCATCGTTGGAACGACTCCCCATTTTGGACATTTTTTAGGACTTCCCAAGCTTGTTCTTTAGAGAAAGCAAACCCTTGTTGTGCTTGGTACCGTTCGTGTGCCACTCGTGAAATGTCGGCATCACTCATTCCGCTTGATCTATTATTGACCAAGTTGTTGTAGATGCCGCCAAAAAGAGCAATTTTTTTATTCAGGTCGTTGAACTTGGTGTTGAGTTGATGAGTTGTTCTATAATTGGCGCGACCCATCAAACTATAGAACACTTCCCCGATTCGGGTCCAAAAACTTCTACATTTATGTAAATTCAAGTATAAGAATATTAACAATAATAATAATAATAATAATAATAATAATAACAATAATAATAATAATAATAATAATAATAATAATAATAATAACAATAACAATAAAAATATTACCATGGGTTTGTGCGTTACCGATAACGGGGTCCTCCGAAACGTCAACCCACCTCGACACTAACGCGAGTTCCTCCTCGTTAGTCCACATCTGTTTGGGGGCTCTATTTCATATTGTTTGTTTTTTCCTTTTCTCGATGGTCTCGGGTTTGATGATTGTGTGTAGATGGATTGTGGTGTGTGCGGGCTAGTATGTTGGGTTTCCGGAACAATGTCGTCGGCGAGATTGATTGCGGGTGAAGGAATATTGTAGTTGGCCGGAGTAAAACCTTGTTCAATCAAACCGGGACGTGTAAATTGGTAAGGAAATTGTTGGTGAAATTGTTGGGGAAATTGTTGCGGATTTTGTGGCGGATTTTGTTGCGACCATTGTGGCGGAATTTGTTGCGACCATTGCGGACGATAACCTTGTTGTGTAAACGCTTGGAAACCAAGCTTCGGGTCTTCTTGCGGTTGTGGTGTATCCGGTCGATTACGACGGGATGTAGGTGTTTTGTTTGGATTCATGATGAAATTTGAGAGAGTTTGAGAAAATTTGAGAGAGTTTGAGAGAGTTTGAGAGATTGTTGGTGTGAAAAAATAAGAGGTTGAGGGTTAATATATATAGTGTGATTAAATTGAAAAAAAATAAAAAAAAAATTAAATAAAAAGTAGCCGTTGAAAGAGAGCCGTTTGAATAAAAAATTTAAAAAAATAAATAAATAAACAAAACACCATCGGGTTCCTCGGGTTTTCAAACCCGCACCCCGAGCCCGAGCCCGAGCCCCAAGCCCGCGTGCCCCGCACCGCTGCCTGCAGGAGCCCACAGACGAGCCCTAGCCCGAGCCCGAGGCGGTGCGGAAGGCCTTAGTACTTACGCTATGTTTGGCAAACTAGCTGATAAGCTAGCTGTTGACTTATAAGCTAGCTGGTAGCTGATAAGCTAGCTGATGAAAAGTCACGTTTGGCAAAACTAGCTTATAAGCGTGTAAAATGACTAAAAATGACATATTAAAAAAATAGTAAATAAATAATAATTATATAATTGAAGGTATATTTGAAAAAAAAAAGTAAAATGCAAAAAAAGCTCCCCATACGCTACATAGTAGGGGTGGCAAAAAGTGACCCAACCCGCGAACCCAACCCGAACCCAACCCAATAGTAGCAGGTTGGGTTGAGATTTTCAACCCATTCAAGTTAAATGGGTCAACCCGCCCAACCCAATTAATAAATGGGTTGGGTTGGGTTGAAATTTTCGACCTGATTTCAACCCTTTTACAACCTGATTTCAACTCATTTAATTTACAATCTGTGTTTAACCCATTTACAACCTGTTTTCAACCCATTTACAACCTGTTTTTAACCCATTTACAACGTGATTTAATTTTTTATCATTATTTAATTATATATAATAATTAAAAAGTTAATAAAAAAACTAAATATGATTCCACTAAAGTCTAAACTGAACTCCTTTGGTCCTTCCATTTCAATATTCCATCGTTCAAACTTTTGAAGTCTAAACTCTCTAAACCTTAGCCGACACTTCCTTATAGTTCCAACCAAGAGATCGATGGCGGCCCAAGAAACTTATTTGTTTGACTTTATGGTTATGTTATTGAAACTTTCAACAATTTGTTTCACTTATGGTTGTGTTTTATTGAAACTTTGAACAATTTATTTGATTTTGTGGTTGTGACTTGTGTATTTGTCATAGAATTATGTTTTAGTTCTTTTTTATTTTATTTAAAGTTTTAAAATTAAGTGGGTCAACCCATGTTCAACCCATTTATTAAAAAGATTGGGTTGAGAAAATCATAAAAAGGCCAACCCGCTACCAACCCATTTAAGTACCAGGTTGGGTTGAGTTGAAAATCTCAACCCATTTACTTAAACAGGTTGAGTTGGGTTGAGGTTTTCAACCCAATTAATAAATGGGTTGAACCCGAACCCAACCCAACCCGACCTATTTACACCCCTACTACATAGACTAGCGTTTTGATAATCTAGCTTATAAGCTAGCTTATGGTCATCCAAACATGTACCTAGCTTATAAGCTAGCTTTTTTTTTGCCAAACAATGCCTTAAAGTATAGTAATCTTGAAATGTTGAAAAAACGTTTTTAGAAAAACCGTCTCTTGAAAAAAACCGTTTTACAATTTTTATAAAGTAGTATAGATATAAGTTTATATGAGTATCTTCAACAACTCATTTAAAACGAAAAAAAAAATCTTTAAAAAGAATTACCTTCATCTCCAACTGATTTTCTATTTCGAATTTAATTGGTAGAATGAATAAAAAAATTATTTCTCATATGCAATCATTTTTGGAAATACTCCAAATTGGATATTTTCATCATCTCTCACGTTTCTTTCTCCATTTTAAAGAATGTTTTGAAAAATTTGTTGGAGCAAAAAATACTCAAAATCTCTAATTTAGAAAAGTTGTTGAAGATGTTCTATCATCAACAATCATCATATTTATTTATCATTATATATTCATCGTAAAGTTTACAAGTGTCAGGCCATCCTCAGCGCATAACTAAAAGCCCTCAGCGCCACATCAGCTAAGCCCTCAAGCCCTAAAGACCCCCAGCGCATAACTAAAAGCCCTCTTGCCACCTCATTTTTTTAATTCTTTTATTTATACATTTAATTATTTAACAAAATAAAAATATTTATATATTTTTTAATAAATAAAAATAAGATAAATAATAAAAATAAAAATTCATATCATTAATTAAAAATAAAAATTACAAAATACAAAACACTACCAATTATGAAAATTTTTAATTTGCTCTTTTCTCTTTAAAGTAACCCTCAAAACGTCTCCCGTAAGGTGATCATGCGAGGTCATGAAAAAAACTCGAAGTCTTTCTCAAATCGTTTTGAGCGTTCGATTTCGAATTCTTGTTCCAACCTATCTCGTTCGATTTCGAGATCGAGTTTTTTCATTTTGTATTCCATTGTATCATCAATCTTGTCGTTGAACGTCGTCAACAACTGAGTAACACTTTCGTTCGTATTCGACCCGGACGTATTACTCGTTGATGTTTTTTTTGCCTTGTTTCTCCCGATGGGTCGTTGAAGTTGCTCGATGAAGTTGTCGTCATCGTCATCATCGGAAGATTTGGTACGTTTTGAACCCCGCGATGAAGTTGTCGTCATCGTTGGAACGGCTCCCCATTTTGGACATTTTTTTAGGACTTCCCAAGCTTGTTTTTTAGAGAAAGCAAACCCTTGTTGTGCTTGGTACCGTTCGTGTGCCACTCGTGAAATGTCGGCATTACTCATTCCGCTTGATCTATTATTGACCAAGTTGTTGTAGATGCCGCCAAAAAGAGCAATTTTTTTTATTGAGGTCGTTGAACTTGGTGTTGAGTTGATGAGTTGTTCTATAATTTTCGCGACCCATCGAACTAAAGAACACTTCCCCGATTCGGGTCCAAAAACTATCTACATTTATGTAAATTCAAGTATAAGAATATTAACAAGAATAATAATAATAATAATAATATTAATAATAACAATAATAATAATAATAAAAATAAAAATATTACCATGGGTTTGTGCGTTACCGATAACGGGGTCCTCCGAAACGTCAACCCACGCCGACACTAACGCGAGTTCCTCATCTTTAGTCCACATCTGTTTGGGGGCTCTATTTTCATATTGTTTGTTTTTTCCTTTTCTCGATGGTTGAGGGTTTGATGGTTGTGTGTAGATGGATTGTGGTGTGTGCGGGCTAGAATGTTGGGTTTCCGGAACAATGTCGTCGGCGAGATTGATGAAGGGTGAAGGAGGATTGAAGTTGGTCGGAGTAAAACCTTGTTCAATCATACCAGAACGTGTAAGTTGGTAAGGAATTTGTTGCGGATGGCCTAATGAGTTGTAAAAATATTGTGGCGGATTTTGTTGCGACTATTGTGGCGGAATTTGTTGCGAAATTTGTGGCGGAATTTGTTGCGAAAATTGCGGACGATAACCTGGTTGTGTAAACGCTTGGAAACCAAGCTCCGGGTCTTCTTGCGGTTGCGGTGTATCTGGTCGGTTACGACGGGATCTAGGTGTTTTGTTTGGACTCATGATGAAATTTGAGAGAATTTGAGAGATTGTTGGTGTGAAAAAATAAGAGGTTGAGGGTTAATATATATAGTGTGATTAAATTGAAATTTTTTTTTTATAAAAGTAGCCGTTTGTAAGAATTTATTTTGAAGATTAAAAAAACAAAAAACAAATAGCCGTTGGAGATGCTCGGGTTCCTCGGGTTTGAAAGCCCGGAGGCCGAGCCCGCAGCCGAAGCCCGAGCCACCCCCACCACTACCCGAGGGAGCCCGCAGCGAGCCCGTGGCCGAGCCCGCGGATGGCCTCACAACGGATGTAGATTTACCCCCCCCCCTCTTTTCTTACCCCCTTTACATATAAATGACGTTTACAAGGTTGAGATCTGTCTACTTACGAATATCAGTTTAAAATTGGACCATTTGTAATGCTAAACTAAGTATGTGGCGTAGCCTCGTGATGAGTGTACTTGTTTACCGTCCACGTATATTCCAAACATTTCACTACACATATACATGTTCAAATAGCGCATTGGCTCCTAAACATGTAATACATGTTGAAACATTAAATATGGTTGCAATAATAAAAACATGGAAATCTGGCTGGTAGTTTTGTAATGATTCGTTCAAGGTGTGACTAAGGCTATGTTTGGCAAACTAGCTGATGAAAAATTCATGTTTGACAAAAGTAGCTTATAAGCATGTAAAATGACCAAAAAGAGCATTTTTAAATAATTATCAATTACAAATTTAATTATGTAATTAAAACAAATTTATAACAATATAATATGTTAATTAATACAACAAATGTAATAAAGAAAAATTAAATAATATAATATGTTAATTTAAAGAAATTTAAAATTTATTATTACATATATACTATAAATTTTGAATTTGTTAAAACAAGTTTTAGAAAAAATATATATTAACTTATGATTTTAAATAACCGTTACATACAATATGAAAATAATCAAATAATAATTAAAAAAAATACTAATTGATAATTAAAATATATTCATTAATATTAAAAAACAAATAAAAATAAATTATATGATTAACAATAATACGAAATAATTAAAATTTAATTTAATAAGTTTCAGTTAATATTAATTAATTATAATTTAGTTTAAAAAATTAATATTTATTAATAATAATAGTTAGTAAATAATAATAAGGGGCAATATTGAAATATTCACAAAAAGCTATTGAAACGCTATTCCAAATAGCGTTTCAAAAAGCTAGCTTATGGTCATCCAAACATGTACACAAAAAAAAGTTAGGGTTTCGAGAGAGAAAGTGAGAGAGAGAGAGCTGCCGCCGCCGCCTGCCGCTGCTGCTGCTACGCCGACTGCCGCTGCCGCTGCTGCTGCTACGTTTCCGCTGTTGCCGCCGCTGCTGCCGTTGGGACTCTCTCTCCTTGTCTCTCTCAGATCTCAAAATTAAACCCACCTCCGGTGAGTTCTCCAACATCAACGTGCTTCGGTTTATAGAAGTTTCAACTTCTAAATCCCCGTGTGGCTTTAAATCCCTCTGTGGCTCTCATATCTGAGAAGAAGCCGTTCAGCTACACTCCGACGACCATAACGACGTTTATCGGTGATACAATGGAAGATCTCCCGACCATCGCCTCCAAACTCCACGACTTTTACGACGACGCCTATGGTGAAATTGTCAAAGCCTCTGGAGAGTACATGGTAACGTTAAGGGTAGCAAAAATGTGGAAATACCGGAAACGTTGGAAATTCCGATACCCCTACAACCAAAGTAAGAAAAATAATTTCATTTCGGTTACTTGGCAAGATCAGCAGATAGGAAAATCAAGAAAGTAAAGTGGACCATATCCACTTTCAAAAAGAAGGAAATCGTCAAAGAAAGGTGGCACCTTCCCACTGTTTTTCCTTACCTTCAGGCTGTGATTTTGCAAAAAAGAGGATGAATCAATTCGTTGATCGCCTCCAGTTGGAACTGCAGGGGCCTTGCCTTTCCTCGGGAAGTTCAGGTTCGTCGGGAGATTATCTCGATCCATGCGGTGGATAGACAAGCTAACGAAGCGGCTCACTTGACTACGAGACACTTTCGTTTTTTATCTTGTCCGAAATATTACGGTGTTTTCAGTCTTTCATTTCGTTTTGTATTAATGTTTTCTGTAACGGTCGAAAGTTTAATGATAGGATTGTTCTCCTGATCGGGTGATGGCTTGGCCGAAGCACGATCGTGATGCAATCATTTCTTTAAAAAAAGTTAGCTTATAAGCTAATTTTTTTTTGCCAAACAATGCCTAAAACGTGAAGTATAGAACTTTTGTGGCTACAACTAAGAAGAATCAAAATGAGGGAATTTGACTGGTTATTAAGGAAACTCCAAGGGCACCCGACTAATTGTTGAGGGGTCTTTTTGCAATTAATAAGTTTAATACCTCATGGATCACAAACAAATTATCAAATATTTGATTTTATGGTGATCTTTTTAGATATAAGTTTACTAGTCTTTGCCTCGTCCGTTGCGCGACAATCGAATTTGTGTTTTAAGTTAATTATTGGCATGCTAGTTACTCATTTATTATATGTATAGATTTTTGGGATTACTATACACGATGGAGATTTTTTCGAATTTATTATAAGTATGGATATGTACGTATGTATCAAAAAATATTCAATATTGGGCTTATTTCGAAGGTATTGATGAAACGATTACAATGGTATAATTTGTAAAAAATAAAAATGTTTTTTTAATGCATTTTAATTCATATACATTATTTATGTTTATATGATAAGAGTCTAAAATGAAAAATAAAAAAAGTAATGGATTAAAAGTAAACTACATATGTAATTATAAGGGTAGTAAATGTAAGATATATATATATATTAAAATTTTAATTAAGGAGAGATTTAAGGAGGAGTGAATGTGAGTGTGTTAATTGAACCTATAATGTAAAGGCGTCCAGATACATGCTTAGGCGGGAAAACAATAAAGCCGGCTCACCAGACGACGACACGTGTCAATATAGTTACTTATTTATTATATGTATAGATACGAGCATCTTCAATACTTTTTTAAAATAAAAGAGTTCAAATCTTTAAAGCGAGTTATTTTCATCTCGAATAGAGTTTTTTGTTTTAAAGATTATACAATTAACTATATTAATAAAATATTAATTTTCTTTTATAAACATTTAATTCAAAGCAATTTAATTGGTAGAATGCATAAAAAATAATTTATTTCTCCTATGTAATTATTTTTGGAGATATCTTCAAATTTAGAGATTTTTATAATATCTCCGTACTTCTCCATTTTTTATAAGGTTTTGAAGAATTTGTTGAATCAAAAAATACCCAAAATCTCTATTTTAGAAAAAAAGTTGTTGAAGATGTTCTATCATAAACAATCATCATATTTATTTACATTATATATTCATCGTAAAATTTACAAAGTAAGACACGTGATTCTAAACTATTGAGTGACTAATTTATTAACACTGGAAGAGAGAAGAAATTAATTTATTTTTCAGATCTGAAGAGCTATGATAGTTTTCAGATTGTGATTCCAAATTTACTTATGAAACTTTCACATGAGGGTCAAGGTTATTACATATATAATTTGATGTCATGTCCGAAGACTTCGTTTGTTCATTATATTTTAAATGTTTGGATGATGACTTGTTTGAGCTATATCCGATGAATGATACTTTATCGGATATACTCTTTTTGAGGCAAAATATAAAAATAGGTCTCAAAATATACTTAATCTGTTTTGTTTACAAATACGATAGTTAATACTAACAATTACATAGTAAATTATCAAGAAACTGTTAATAAAATTTTGGTCGCTGACACCAAAATGAAGAGTTAGGGGCTGTTTGGTTGGTTTTTCATTAAGTCCTGTACGAATAAAGTTGTCTGTGTGGATTAATCTGTCTGTATAGATTGAAAATGTTTTTGTTTGAGAGGGTGTTTTCATAGATGAAATGATCATGTTTTTTAATTGGGAAGACTAGTTTGAACTTTGAACAAAACTTGGCTTTCTGCATAAATCTCCCTCCTAAAAGCTTAATAAATAACTCACTTTCTATATCTTTAAGCCACTATCAAACAGTCATGTATAACTGACTGAATAAGCTATGAGTCCCATTAAGCTCCTTAAGCTGCTAACAAACATACCCTTAATGTATAATCAATATACATGTTATAATCAACTTCTAATGCATATTGCACTGTATATTTTTATATACAAAACTTATACTTTATAGAATTCCCAAACAACTTTTACACAAAAAGCAAACGCTTGATTCGAACATAGTTTTATAAATTTATGCTGATAATTAAATATATAAAATAACCGTTAATAAGAGGGTGTTTGGGAGTGTGTTTGAAAAGAGCTTATTGACTTATTGGCTTCTCAAGAAGTCAATAAGTTAAAAATTGTATTTGGCAAATTCAAAAGTGCTTTTGAAAGTTCATTTTGATTTCACTACAAACGTGATTTCTGAGAAGTCATGAGGAGCTGACTTTTGAAGGAGAAAATGACTTCTTGGTTGCAAAATTACATAAATAACCTCATGCTTAATAAATTTTTATTACATTTTTTTGATATAATAAATTTTATTATATTATATGTTTGTAAAAAAAATATTTGTTAAAAAAAATATTTGTTAAAAAAAATATTTGTTGTCTAAAAATAACTTATTTGTTAAAAAAAATATTTGTTAAAAAAAATATTTTTTTTGTCTAAAAATAGGCATGTCATTTTTGGTCATTTTACATGTATAAGCTAAGCCAAACACTTTTTAAAAAATCACTTATTGACTTATTGACTTTTTCTACCACAAAAGTTAATCCAAACACTTTTTTAAAAACTCCTTTTCTAAAAGCAATAAGTCAATAAGCACTTTTGACCAAAAGCACTTTTGGACTCAAAAAGCACTCCCAAACACCCTCTAAGACAAATATAGAAATTTAAGAACTATAATCCAATTTGAATAATAGGATTGTTAGCAGATATAACAATATACAAGTAAATTAAAAAATAGTAATAAAAAAACTTTTAAATGTGAAGTTTTTGTTATACAAATTATAGTATGGTTTTGACCTCTCACTTATAGATTGTTCTGTTATAGCAATAGTAGGTTCAAGATTATTGTTGAATGGATATATTTTTAAGGTTGATTAAAGTTTGTAAAATCGTCCGATGTGTTTTTAGTTGAATTCGATCGTTTAAGAGTTTTTCGTAAAGCATTTTGATTGATTTTGACACACTTTTTTGGTTTGTTGAGTTGATTTTGGAAGATATTTGTTTTCTTTTTAGCTCATTTTAAGTAATTTTTTTTGGTTTATTGATTGATGTTTCTAGTATTTTTTAATATCCCAAAATATCCTTAAAGTGTTCCATATTTTATGATAAAATTTTATTTACAAAAGTTGGTTGAGCATATTAGAGCATCTCCAAAATATCCATAAAGTGTTTTATATTTTAAGAACCTTATTTTTGCATTTTTTGGTGACATCTTATTTTCAACTCTTAAGAACCTTAATTTTGTGGGTCCTATTTTTTTGTAAACATCAATAACTATTATATATTTATAAACAAATATTAATTATTTAATTTAAATACCAATAGAAATGAAGAACTTTCAAATAAAAATGAATAAACTTTTGATGAATAACCATATATAATAATCATAAAAATCAACATGCCCTATTTTATTTAATACAAAATATCACTTAAAATATGTTTAACAAGAATATTATATTATTTTATAATACTTCCCTAGAAATTCTTAATCTGGATAACTGGATCTTCCCTCAACACAAAAGGCCTAAAAAACAACAAGCCCATATATGAAAAGGCCCAAATAATTGAAAGGGTAAAAAGGACATTTACCATCTCATGCCAAACCCTAGCTTTTTCCCCCTTTTAATTTTCTCTTCAAGGCCGTAACCATTCACAACTCAGACACCCTCTTGCCAAAGCCGTAGCCGCCGTCTCTCTCGTTTCTTCAAAGATGCCGCCGAAGTTCGATCCGTCACAAGTTGTCGACGTCTATGTCCGTGTCACCGGAGGTGAGGTCGGTGCGGCGAGTTCACTCGCTCCCAAAATCGGACCCCTAGGTCTTTCTCCGAAGAAGATCGGAGAAGACATCGCCAAGGAAACGGCCAAGGACTGGAAGGGCCTCAGAGTTACCGTCAAACTTACCGTGCAGAATCGTCAGGCTAAGGTGTCCGTTGTCCCTTCCGCCGCCGCACTGGTTATCAAAGCACTCAAGGAGCCGGAGCGTGACCGTAAGAAGGTGAAAAACATCAAGCACAGCGGCAACATTTCACTCGATGACGTGATTGAAATCGCTAAGGTTATGCGCCCTAGGTCAATGGCTAAGGAGTTGCAAGGAACTGTGAAGGAGATTCTCGGAACTTGTGTTTCCGTTGGTTGTACGGTCGACGGAAAAGATCCGAAGGATTTGCAGGAGGAAATAGCCGATGGATCAGTTGAGATTCCTCAGGATTGATTGAGACTCTTGTGGTATTCGAGTGCGAACGTTTTGTTAGTTTTCTAATTTCTGCTATCGTCTGTTATTTTGGTAATTTGAGAATTTTTATTAAGTTCTACTTCTATCACATCGCCAATTTCAGTAGTGAATTTGGAGACATTTTGCCAAAATTCTCAATTTTTGTGCTGGAATCATATACTGTTTGTCTCTTATTTAATCTGATATTTTTGGTGAGTAAAATGCTTTAACATATTCTTATTGCATTCAACAAACTGCCTATTACCACCACATGCTTCTGATTCTCATTGCTTCGCACTGTTGTATTTGTGAATTAGCTTTCTAGATCGTTAGATGATGATCATGTTCTTAATTATCTTACATATTACAGCAGCTTGTTTTGCAATGCTTTGCTTTAGCATGGCCATTTTGTTGATGCTAGTCACCGCTGGTTTGATTCCCTTTCAAAGTATGCCAATTGTTATGTCTCAAGCCTAATTGCTTTACCATTTTAGGTCTAAACTATTATTGGCATCTTTAACAATTGCATTTGCTATGCGTTTTTGGGTGTTAAACTTTAGTTTTTAGATGTCATTAATGGCACTTTCTTGCGTTCTTGTTTGATTTCAATGTTATCGGCTGTTAATTGAAATTACACTGATGATCTGTGAATGGCCAAAATAATGTCTGTTTACACATTGCACACCTCATTGCATTTGGGAGGCTTTGCATTGATTCTTGTCATATGTTTTGGTGGCAATAGGATGGGGTTTGATAGTTGATTGCTATTTTGAATATAAGTATGTTCTTTCAGCTTATCTTTCTGGATTGCAATGATTCTAAAATGAAAACAAATATATGCTTCAGATGGTGTTTGGGATTGCTTATTTGTTGGGCTTATTAGCTTATTGTGTTTTGTCACCGTTGATAACCTTTTTTTAGCGTTTGGATAGGAAAAAAAGAAAACTGCCTATCGCGTTTCCTCACCACAGATAAGGAGTTTTTAATAAGTTACCCAGACTTATTTAAAACTGGTTATTAACTTATTAGTTTTTGTGTCATTTTACAGGCACAAGTAATCCCAAGTACCCTAAAAAACAACTTATCAGCTTATTACGTTTTGGTACCATCATAAGCTAATCCAAACACTTTTTATAAAACGTTTTTTTATCAAGACACATAAGTTGATAAGCATTTTAAGAAAAAAACATATTTTGTTTTAATAAATAAACAATCCGAAACACCCCCTCAATATTTGGGGTTTTGGAACATCTTCAGAATTCTGGTGACATGGTTAATCAATTATAACCAATTCGAAAAGATTAGGATTTCAAATGGTTAATAGGGTGTTTAAATGCATTGCAACTCTGATTACTGAATTAAATTATGTTTTGCTATATTTTTGAGTTTTCATTTTTTTAAGACCAAAGCAAGTAATGTTAACGTAACAGGGCTAATTTTTGAAAATATGTATAAACCTACCTAGTTGTCTACAACTTTGTTAAAACTATTTATTTGATTCTAGTTTAAACATTATTTTTTATTATAAATATTAGAGCCAAGAGCTTCAACCTTTGTAATGGCATCTCTGATGTGTCACACTATAATTTACACAAAATTACAAAAATAGTGTAAAAAGTAGTGTAAATTTTAGTGTTCATAGTAATTTTTCTCTGATGGGCAACAATATTTTTGACACCAAAGTTTAATGTAATTGAAAAAGTGATAGTAAAAAGTAGCGTAAGTGAATATTGTTACACCAAATATAGTGTAGTATTGTTTATAACATATTTAGTCTCTACAATTTAAAAATTACAGTTTAAACACTCGGGTATACAAATCGGTCCGGATTTTGTCCATGTCATCAACGGGTGTTAAAAAATCTTGTTAAGTGAGGACTAAAATACTCTTGACTTAACGAGTTTTTTAACAGCCGTTGATGCCAGGGACCAACTCCGGATTGATTTGCATACCCTAGTGTTTAAACTGTAATTTTTTAAATTGTAGAGACCAAATGTGTTATACACCGGGACCAAATTTGTAGTCGACTCTTTAATCTTTTATCAAGCGTCTATTAAGAACATAATTGTAGTGAGTTGATAGTTTCCATAATAAAATACTGAAAACACTAGAATGGATAAAATTAAATTAATGTTGTGATTGTATATACAAATCATACGTCGTGTTGCTAAAACATTATTGTAAAACATGCTATACAATTATTGAATATTGTCGAAACACCAAGGGGTCGTTTACAAAACGCTTATCCGGGTAAGTGCTTACCAAGTCACATTAGTTTACCGGATGAATATGGCAAGGACCAAGAATCTTACCCGGTAAGAGCGGAAGCGAGGACCGAGAGTCGAAAGCAAGGACCGGGAGTCTTACCCGGTAAGTGAGTGCGACGACTCTTACCACGGTTAGCGTTTCCGGCCAAATTATTGCACACGATGCTATTTTGATGTACTAAAATCTTACTCGGGAAATAAGTGATAGTGTTGAATTTTACTGGTAAGCACTTACCTGGGTAAGTGATTAGGTAAACGACCCCTAATTTTCGCACTTTGAGTCTCGAGAATTTTATAATTATCTATCTGGTGCGAAAGACCTAATGCACTAATACCTAACTCAGTACAAAGGCCCTTGTGGCTTGTGATGTGTAAAGAAAGGTACTTATTGATAAAGACTTGCTATCCATTTATGAAATTGAACTCACGTTTTGATTTGTGTTCCGTAACATATACAAAAATATTGTTTTTGCGTGTAAACCAATTTAAACAAACATGTAACACATCACATCACATGCAACAATTCTAAAATCCTACATATCCTGTATTGTAAATTACGTGATGAAACATATGTGATCGTGACAGTTTCTAAAACTGATATGGTATTAAAATGTACTGATACAAGCACCTACATAATATAACTAGTGGCGGAGCCAGAAAGTTAATATGGAGGGGGCTAAATAAATGTAAGAAATCGGTGGTTCGTAGTTTGCAAGATCGTGTTAGAAAAATCTTCTATTTGTTATATATGCTTATCCATGGGCAAAAACTTGATTATCTACAACCCCAATCGGTCTCACACGAAATCCGTCTCCAAGGACACCAATGTGAGTGAACATTTTTGGCTCACTTAGCAGCTGAGGCTAATGCGAGCACCACAGAAGGAAGGGGGGGGGGGGTAGGATCGAACTCAAGACCTATCTTGTATTTGGGCCGTCTAGTCTCTTTATCAACTAAGCTACACGATGCCCATATCTATATAATTTCAATTTTATATTATTTATGACTATATCTATATAATTTCATATAAATACAAAGTATTAAATTAAATTAGTTAACTAAAGTTTAGGTAATTAGATTTTTGTCATTTGTTTAAAAAAATCAAATACAAAAAATTATTATTTTTTATTATTAAACTACATATAAAAGAACAAGAGCCTCTGTTTTTTTTTGCTTTTTTAACATTTTCCAATAATATTGATTATTTTATATTTAAAAAAAGTTGGTTGAGACTTGAGAGTATAGTTAGGGGGCTTGTCACCACCTTGCCCCCCATTGCGTACGCCACTGAATATAGCATACATACCCGGTGTCCATACTTACTACTAAACAATATTGTTGGAGTAACAGTAAAATTCATAGTAAACGGAACACAGTTGAAACCAACAAAAGCTATGGGCAAGCTTGAGCTCCCTTTCAGCCTCACATTGATCCATGTAAACTCACTTGCTCTCGCTCATGTATGGCCTGACTTGACGAATGTGATGCGACCTCTAGAGTGAGCTCCTGACTTGACCAATTGAATGTGACACCTTATATGTGAGTCCCCGAAGCTCATACTCATGTGACACCTCGTATGTGAAACCCTCAAACTTATATTCAATGTACATAAACTGTTGTTCAATACAATCGACCGTCCATGTCGAATTCGTTCCTTTTGTTTAAAACCATATTAACAATTTAACATGTCGTACTCACTAATCACTACATATCATCACTATATATTATTAAAACAACATTTGGATTCCAAAGCCAAGCGTTTTCTAAATGATCATTCTTTGACTACATAAAACTCAACTTTTCACCAAATTAGCGAGAATACGTTGAACCCTCAAATTTACTCTCCAAATAGAGCTATTGGCGAAGAAAGTTAGGTTCTATCATATCCAGAAGAGAACAAATCAATGGCTTTAAAGGCCTAACACTTTAAGCTACTGCACATCATAAAACCAGAAGATCTATGTAGAAATCATTCTTAAACTTACTGATTCTTTCTGAAACCTGTTATCATCCTTTTTGACTTGTTTTTGCTTCACGAACTCTAAAAACCACATTAAAAGCTTGACGAATTGTTGGGGTTTTGCTTCTGAAATCGTTAGGCACAAAAGGGGGTTTTATCTACTATAACTCTAGATAATGAGCTAATTTTGGGGATATAAAACCCCCCTTAACCTCTTATATTTCAACTCAACTTCTTTAACTCACAATTTAGTCCAAAATTTTCTGTTAATGACTATCAAGTTTGACTTTAAATCTTTCACCACTTGGCAATATTAGACCCCAAATTGAAATTTTCATTACAAATGGTCGAAAAGTGGTTGTTACAGTTTCCATTATGTGGTCGAAAAACCTTGTTCCCTTTCTTATATAAAAGTTATACAGCATTCACTTTTTTATGATATTTCATTAGAATTTCAATATTTTTTAGAGTAAATAAAATTTTAAAAAATATTAGCTATGTCCACAAGCTTCTTTCACGTTGCTGATATCAAATTGCATTATATATATGTCATGTATTTATTTGTAATAATAAATTCGTTTACTAAAAGTTATAAGAAATTTATCGATAGACTGATGATTTTTAACTAAGGCTATGTTTGGCAAACTAGCTGATAAGCTAACTTATTACTTATAAGCTAGCTTATTACTTATAAGCTAGCTGGTAGCTGATAAGCTAGCTGTTGATTGATAAACTAATTGGTAGCTGATAAGCTAGCTGATGAAAAAGTCACGCTTGGCAAAAAGTAGTTTATAAGCATTTAAATGACCAAAAAGAACATATTAAAAAAATAACAAATAAATAATAATTAATATTAATGAGGACATAATTGGAATATTTACAAAAAACTACTCATAGGCTACTCCAAGTAGCTTTTCAATAAGCTAGCTTATGGTCATCCAAACATGTACCCCAAAAATAAGCTAGCTTTTTTTTGCCGAACAATGCCTAAATTGTTTAAATATTTGTTAAATGCTACTATTTTGATGGTAACATGTGTTGTAAAAAAGTGGTTCTTAAGGGTGCTCATGAGTTAGGTTGATCGGGTTGAAGGCATTCCAATAATCCAATCCGATGTTGACAGTTTGAAAAATTTCGACCCAACCCAACCCGTTCGGGTTGGTCGGTTTAGCGGGTTGTGTTTAAAGAAAGGAAAAACAATATTGAAAACATAAAAATAAGAAAATATTTTTTTGAAATACGATCAATAATTCAAGAGAAATATGAGTTCATAAAATATTTAGGTATTACATATAATTTTCCAATAATGTTCTCTTATAAGTTCCATTGCTCACTATTGCCGAGTTGCTTTTGGTAACTTATACATATTAAAGAGAACTACAAATAATTTTAGAGAAGTCGGTAAAATGTTTATCGGGTTGGTCGGGTTACTTTGGGCCTAACCCAATATCAACCCAATAAATTCGAGTTACCCTAATCTTGTATCGATTATATGTGTAATAACCAAGTTTTCAATATAAAGAATTGTAAGATGGAGGGGAGGAAAGTGAAAACCTAATCTTGAGGGACCAAAGTGTAAGTTTCGAAAAGAGGGTATAAAATCCTCATTTTGGGCAAAAAACCCTGGGAGGAGTATCATTTTCTACTGTGGCGGCTTGGGAGTGAGGGCAGAGAAAGAGGAAGCAAGCTACAACCTGCTTTTGTGAAGAAGAAGAGATTTCTAAAGCCATCAATTCATGGTAACAATCTAGACTCATTCCTTCTAATCTTCTATCAATTTAAGTTTTGGGATAAGTTAGATTTTGGGAGAATTTGAGGTTTCTGAGTAATTTTGGAAAGGATGAGCTGCTCATTTGTGTTTTAATGTTGTAGTATGTTTTACCTTGTAAAAGTAATCTCGCGTAGAGGCTTATTTGATTTGAGAAGACTGTTTGTGGATGTATCCGGTTGAAGCCGATTACCGTATGTCATGCCCTAATTCTGGAATTTAAGTTCCGGTATTATGGTTCCGGAGTAGTCGATACCCGGTATGGGAACCGAAGAAGTTTGGAACCGGAATCCGGATCGCATCCGGTATGGAACCGGAATCCGGATTAGATCCGGTATGGTGCGATCCGGAATCAGAGTCGGGACCCGGTTTGGTGCGATCCGGTACTTGAAATCCGGAATCCAATTGGAAGGATCCGGAAATTAGGGCCCGAAACCGTATAGTCCCGGACTGAGTCCGAATGAGTGAAATCGGGAACCCGATCTCTGGACTGAGAAGCGTGATTTTTTAACTTAGATAATCTTGGGATCTGTTCTGAAGCAATCTCGAGTATAAAATGAAAGACTTATAGCCTTCGTTTCTTAAAAACATAGGTACTCTACCTAGGGGCACAGAGCCAAATTGAGAAGTTTTGGAGCAAGAAAAGATGTAACACCCAAAATAAAGGCATTTTGAAATAAGTATGATATTAATGACTAGAGGGTTCGTTTATTATTGTGATTGTTACTTATTATTATTATTATTATTATTACTATTACTACTAATAATAATTATTATTATCATTATGGGTGTCGTTTGATACTAAATGATATTGGAAATCTTGGAAGTTTTGGTGGTATAATAAGCAAGAGAAATGGGATATATATATACATGGAAGGTGTATATATTACCTCCATAATTTTCTTTTCTCTATACGCATATACATGGTTCGCACTGTTGAGGAAAGAAAATTTAAAAAGAAAACGATTACTACAGAAAGTTTGGCAAAATCAGTGGTGTGATTCCACTTGCCAAATTATAGGTAAATCAAATTTATTATATTAGGGAGCAAAGTTTTTCATTCCAAAAATATATAGAAATTGGCGTATATAAATACACAGACCATAGGAGGAAGAAAGAAAACTGGTGAAAGAGGCAGCAAGTCGGGGGAGAGAGTTCGAGTTTCGTTCGACATTCAAGTAACGACGCAGGTAATATATTACGTTTAAGTTTCGGTTAACATTTTATCAATATGTAAAACCACTTAACGATGAGGTCGGCAAGGTCACTTAGTTGCAAGAACAACCGTAAAACTGCAGGCTTATAATAGTCGTCACCTCGAGCGGTAGTAGTGAAACTGGGGGTGGTCGAAACTGTGTCGTTCTCTGTTAGTCTCGACTAATCCGAAGAACGCATATATGACTGTAGAGGGCTGAGTTAGAAACAAAAATCAACACAAAACGATCGAGCAAAATTCGATCGCTCGAAACTTAAATACGGCAGTGGCCAATCCTTTCTTTTTGGCTTATGGGCAAGATGGAGAAGTGAAGAAGATGGGTCATAAGACCATGCCTCCATGGTATATATATATACACGAATATATATATATATATATATATCAATTCCTGCAGCAAAGTTTAAAGGATGATATAAGATTAAAGGAAATTATATTTTATTCCTTGAATTAATTTCCTTGTCCTTGGAGGTTTGTTGAGATTGATGTGATAAAAAATATATATATATATAGACATATTATGAGGGGTGGCTGAGGTGACGTGATAGTTTTATATATATTTATATGTTTATCCATACACATCTAATACTTTCTTATACCTACTGCAATTGGGTCAGAAGTTGAAAATCCTTGTCACTTAAAAGATTAATCAGAAACTAAAAGAAATTTGGAGGTTGTTAAGGGATATATATATATATATAAAGGGAATAATTAGAATATTTATTACGGTATGTGTAGGGTCGAGAGCTACCAAGTGACGATTGCAATCGCACCAAGTCAAGGTGAGTTTTCATGAGACTTTAACTGGGATGCATGCTTATGTAAAAATTATTTGAGCATTATGTTATTTTTATATACATGTTTATGGGCTTGATACATGTATGTGAATTGTGATTATGGTTGCATGCTAATTGTTTATATGTCTTTTTAAACATTATTTAGCATGTGTGAAATGGGTCATTATTTTAGTCGGGTATGGGAATGGGTTGATACGTCGTAAGGGATGGCATCTCCTAGGGATGGGTGACCGGACAAGGGAGAGCCGTATAACCCGGGGAAACGCCGACGACAGTAAGACCCTAACCCGACGATTTGATTAAAGAGATCTCGTTATTATTTAAAAGGGCCTTGAATATTGTGCATACTATTTTCATTTGGGTATTTTTGTTTTATGCATGATGAGACGTATGATTTGTGCATGAAACCATGAACTCACTGAGCTTTATCAAGCTGACTATTAGTATGCATCTCAGGGGCCGGAAGTTCAAAGATGGACAAAGGCAAAGGACTCGCATAGGAGATAAATGCATCAAGCTTCTTTTGAATAAAATGTCTAGATTTTATTACATGAAATGTTATGTATTGTAACCCGGTATGGGACGGGTTAATTTTTGGGATTTTAATTTACGATTTAATTATTGTGAGACTTCCGCTGTAATACGACTTTATTAGTGTTTAAGTTTTGAGTAAATAAATGTTTTATTAAGGAAATTTACGTGGCACCTTATGGTAAAAATCTAGGGTGTTACAAGTTGGTATCAGAGCGGTAGTTTAAGAGAAATAGGTTAATGATTCTTTTAGCCTAAGCTTAAACTTGGGAGGTCGTTAGTATTATTGTGTGCATTTCGACTAAGTTTGATTTTATCGATCCGTGACTTAGTGTTTTCTTGTGGTTGTAGGAAAATGGTGCATACAATCCGTACTAGGTTCGTTAATCGTGGAAGGGGACGCGGGCGTGGGGCCGGAGGACGGAGAGTGCCGGGACAAAGTATGTCGTTTGGGTTAGGCCCGAACGGGGGATCAGTGGGTAGCCGTCACTCTGTCACGAACCATAGTGGCGGTCACAGTTCAGGTCACAAGACCAAGGGTAACCACCTAACTAACTCCGGAGATCCGTCATCTCGTGCACCATGCCATAGAGAGTCCTCGTATGATCCATCTGAGGATTACACTCCAAGTTCCCCTAAGACCTATGAAATGAAAGAAAAGATAGAGACTTTACAAGGAGAGATTGGCGAGTTGAAGGATAGGCTGTCCATGTCCCAAGGAGAGTTAGAGACTGCTCAAGAAAAGGTGGCAGAGTTGAGGGATAAGTTGGCCTACTCGCGTTGGGACAACGATCGGACCAAGAGTATGCTCTACAATTTGCAACAGGCTAACTTTAAGGCGTTAACTGAGAGAGACAATCTGCAGGGGGAGAGGGATCTTTTGAAGTTAATGTTAGCACAGGAACGGGGGATTCTCGCTCGATCTTGGCGAACTCGAATGAAGGATAGGACCCGTTTCTACAAGATGGTGACGTGTGAGTACACGGGATTGGTGAAAGGTTATCTTACGGCCTGGGTCCACACCTTCAAGATGGGCCCAAGCATGAGTCCATTGTGGAAGTTTAAGCCGTCAGTGACCTTCGCACAGTCAATCAGAGACCCTTACCTTCCTGAGGGGCCTTAAGAATGGTGTTAGCTATCGAGAAAGAGAGAGATTTTGTAGTATTTTAGATCAATGTTTAGCCCGAGATGTTTTTTTTGATAGTTATCTTTGAATTGTAGCTTGGAAATCCCGAATTTTGATATTTATAACGGGAATATGTAATAACCATCTCTCTCTTGAATTATTAATATATGAATGATATTGTGTGATTTGGAAATAGTAATGTTGGTCTTCTTAATTGTTCCACATATCTAACACTTAGATTTTAACATTACCCTACTATAGTCAAGTCAAGTCAAGTATGGTCTCACGTGGATCCGCAAGAAACACTACTACCAAGGAGGGAGATGGCAAACAGCCACTACCAACCGGAAGGGGTCGTGGTCGCGGTCGCGGTCGAGGTCGTGGTACAACCGCAAGTTCAAGTGCGACTCTTTCTGTGCGTGCAAGCTCGGCTACCCGTAGCGTACGAGAAGGAAATGTGAGGGGAGAAAACGTTCTCACTGAAGAAGCAATAACCGAAAGATTGACTCAAGTTCTCCAAAATACCCTTCCAAATATGCTAAGGGATATGTTTGGTGACAGATTCAAGGACGCCGAAGAAGAGGAAGAGGCAAGCACCCAAAAGGAGAAAACGGTGGTTAATTCTCGAACTACTGAGAGAATGGAAGTATCAGTCAAAGACAAAGTTGAATCGCCCGAAAAATCGAAGGTGGTACCACAAGATAAGGAAGGGGGTTGCAGTTACAAAACCTTTAGTAGCACTCGCCCAAAGGAGTTTAAAGGAGTTGAGGGTCCAGTTGCCCTGATGAATTGGGTGACCAAAATGCAGAGCTGCTTTAAGATCTGCAAGTGTTCGGAAGAACAAAAGGTGACTTATGCTGCTACCACCTTTGGGGATTCAGCTCTTCATTGGTGGGAAATGGAATGCGCCATTCGAGGGGATGAGGACATTGCTACCTTAACCTGGGAGCATATGAAGAAAATGTTGATGGATAAGTATTGCACCCAATCAGAGGTGAAGAAGTTAGAGTCGGAATTTTTGAGGTTGGAGCAAGGATCGTCATCAGTTCAAGAGTATGTGAATGAATTTTTGGAAAAGGCTAGGTTTGCTAGTTATCAAGTGGCAACTGAGCAAAGAAAGATTGACCGATTTAAGGACGGTCTAAGGATAGAGATAAAACAATATGTTGATATGACCAAACCAACCACGTTTGTTCAAGCTGTGGAGATGGCAACTGTTGCTGAGGAGAATAACGCCAAGGCAACTGGGGAAAGGAGGGATGCCAAGAGAAAATGGGAAGGCACAAGTAAGATGACAAAGAAATCCAAAGGGGTAACGACACATGTGAAGGCACAAAACGAGGAGTTCACTATCCCTCAGTGCACCAAATGCAATCGAAGACACAAGGGAGAGTGCTGGGTAGGAAAAGTGACGTGTTATCGATGCGGAAAACCCGGGCACACATCAAGGGAGTGTACTGAAAACAAATCTTGCTATGAATGTGGTGCATCTGGACATCTACGACCTGAGTGCCCTAAGATCCGGAAGGGTACAATGAGCAATGTTAAGGCTTTGGGTAACGGATCAGGGAAGGGATTGGAAAAGAAGAAGGAACCACCAAAAGCACCAGGACGAGCATACAACATGACCTTGGAGGAGGCTAGGGAGTCTCCTGACGTCGTATCGGGTATGTTTCTCGTAAACAATGTCTATGCTCATGTGTTTTTTGATTCGGGTGCAAATAATAGTTTCGTTTCTTCTACTTTCCGCCACTATTTGAATAAAGACGCCTGTAGACTAGGGAAGAGCTACATGGTAGAAACCGCTGAAGGTAATCAGGTTAAGGCAGATGAAATCATTAATGGATGCACGATCTGTATAGACGGTAGAGAATTACCTGTTAGGCTGATGCCTATGCGCTTAGGGGGTTTTGATGTGGTCTTAGGGATGGACTGGTTATCCGAAAACCAGGCGCAAATTGTGTGTCACCAAAAGATGATCAAGATTCAGACTCCAGAAGGGCAGACGGTTCATGTCTATGGGGATCGGAGAAGGGGTAGTATGGGAATCATCACCACAATAAAGGCAAACAAGTGTCTTCGGAAAGGATGCATCGCTTATCTAGCGTATGCCATCGACGCTAAGTTGGAAAACAAAACGGTACAAGATGTACCAGTGGTGAAAGAATACCCGGAGGTTTTCCCGGACGACTTACCGGGACTACCACCGGAACGCCAGGTGGAGTTCCGTATTGACCTGATGCCAGGTGTGGCTCCTGTCGCACGCGCACCGTATCGGTTAGCCCCAACGGAGATGCAGGAGTTGATGAAACAACTTCAAGAGCTGATGGACAAAGGGTTTATCAGACCAAGTTCGTCGCCATGGGGAGCGCCAATCCTTTTTGTCAAGAAGAAGGATGGCTCAATGCGGATGTGCATTGATTATCGCGAGCTTAATAAGCTCACAATCAAGAATAGATACCCATTGCCAAGGATCGATGACTTATTTGATCAATTACAAGGGGCCAGACACTTTTCGAAGATTGATTTAAGGTCAGGCTACCACCAACTGAAAGTTCGAGAAGAGGACGTGCCAAAGACTGCTTTTAGAACACGATATGGTCATTACGAGTTTGTAGTAATGCCATTTGGACTGACAAATGCACCGGCAGCATTCATGGATCTGATGAATAGGGTATGCGGTCCGTATTTGGACAAGTTCGTCATTGTATTTATTGACGACATCCTTATCTACTCGAAAACCGAAGAAGAGCACGAGAAACATCTAAGGATTATTCTAGAATTACTGACGAGGGAAAAGTTATATGCCAAATTCTCAAAATGTGAATTTTGGTTACAAGAGGTACAATTCCTCGGTCATGTAGTCAACTCAGAAGGAATTAAGGTGGACCCGGCAAAAGTAGAAGCAGTCAGGGATTGGAAGTCGCCAAAATCAGCGTCAGAAATCCGAAGCTTTCTTGTCTTGGCAGGCTATTATCGGAGGTTTATCCAGGATTTCTCCAAAATAGCAACGCCTATGACAAAGTTGACAAAGAAGTCAGTAAAATTTGAATGGGGAGAAAAGCAAGAAGAAGCATTTCGGACACTCAAGGACAAATTGAGCAGTGCGCCGGTTCTGGCCTTACCAGAAGGAATAGAAGACTTTGTTGTCTACAGTGACGCTTCTAAGATGGGTTTGGGTTGCGTACTGATGCAACGGGGTAAGGTGATCGCTTATGCATCACGACAATTAAAGGAGCATGAGAAGAAATACCCAACCCATGATATGGAATTAGCAGCGGTGGTGTTCGCACTGAAGATCTGGAGACACTACCTATATGGTACAAGGTGTATGATCTATACAGATCATAAGAGCCTAAAGTATCTTTTTGATCAGAAGGAATTGAATATGAGACAGAGAAGGTGGATGGAACTTCTCAAGGATTACGATTGTGAAATCCATTATCATCCAGGCAAGGCGAATGTAGTAGCAGACGCTTTAAGTAGGAAGGAAAGGGTTGAGCCCATCCGAGTACGGGCCATGTGGATGGACCTAAAGGTGGACTTGATAGACCAAGTTCAGGATGCTCAGAGGGAGGCTTTGCTTGGCGAAAATATTAAGAAGGAAAGGATGGTGGGGCAAATTAAGTCACTAACAGTTGGAGTAGACAAGGTATACAGACTTGGGGATCGAGTATGGATTCCTAACTTGGGTGATTTGAGGAGCAAGATACTAGACGAGGCACATAAGTCTAAGTATACCATGCACCCGGGTGGCGATAAAATGTACAAAAATTTAAAGGAGAGCTATTGGTGGCCCGGAATGAAGAAGTCAGTAGCGGAGTATGTGGGGAAGTGCTTGACTTGCCTACAAGTGAAGACGGAACACCAAAAACCATCGGGAATGTTGCAACAAATGGAAATACCAGTATGGAAGTGGGATATGATAACAATGGATTTTGTTACCAAACTACCAAAGACGGTGAAGGGACACGATGCGATTTGGGTAATTGTTGATCGATTGACGAAGTCTGCTCACTTCCTACCTATCAGTGAAAAATATACGTTGGAGAAGTTGGCGCAATTGTATGTCAACGAGATAGTGTCCAGACATGGTGTGCCGATATCAATCGTCTCAGATAGGGATGCAAGATTCACATCAAGATTTTGGGCAAGCTTCCAACAAGAAATGGGGACTCGTTTGAACTTAAGTACCGCCTATCACCCACAAACCGATGGCCAGAGTGAAAGGACGATACAAACACTCGAGGATATGTTAAGGGCTTGCGCTATCGATTTTGGGGGTAGTTGGGACAACCACTTACCATTAGTAGAATTTGCATACAACAATAGCTATCATTCAAGCATTAAGGCCGCACCTTTCGAAGCCTTATACGGCCGAAAGTGTAGAACACCCTTATGTTGGACAAACATTGGGGAAAGGCAATTGACTGGACCAGACTTAGTCCAGCAAACGTCTGATAAGATAGTACAGATTAGGGAAAGGATAAAGATCGCGCAAGACCGACAGAAAAGCTATGCGGATAAAAGGCGTAAGCCTTTAGAGTTTCAAGTGGGAGACCGGGTGATGCTTAAGATATCACCCTGGAAGGGAGTGGTTCGTTTCGGTAAACGTGGGAAGTTAAGCCCAAGGTATGTAGGGCCATTCGATATTTTAGCAAAGGTGGGGGCAGTGGCCTATCGTTTGAAGCTACCCGAAGAATTACAAGGAATTCATGACACGTTCCACGTGTCAAACTTGAGAAAGTGCTTAGCTGAGGAATCAGCGACGGTGGCATTGAAAGATGTTGAGATTAATCAAAAGTTAAGCTATGTCGAAGAACCAATTCAAGTGTTGGATAGAAAAGTAAAGAGGTTACGGAACAAGACCATTCCACTGGTCCTCGTCAAATGGAAATTTCACAAGGGATCAGAAATGACATGGGAGCCGGAGATGGATATGAAATCCAAGTACCCACAACTATTCAACGATGTGTGATTTCGGGGACGAAATCTGTTTTTTTTAAGGGGGGGAGAGTTGTAACACCCAAAATAAAGGCATTTTGAAATAAGTATGATATTAATGACTAGAGGGTTCGTTTATTATTGTGATTGTTACTTATTATTATTATTATTATTACTATTACTACTAATAATAATTATTATTATCATTATGAGTGTCGTTTAATACTAAATGATATTGGAAATCTTGGAAGTTTTGGTGGTATAATAAGCAAGAGAAATGGGATATATATATACATGGAAGGTGTATATATTACCTCCATAATTTTCTTTTCTCTATATGCATATACATGGTTCGCACTGTTGAGGAAAGAAAATTTAAAAAGAAAATGATTACTACAGAAAGTTTGGCAAAATCAGTGGTGTGATTCCACTTGCCAAATTATAGGTAAATCAAATTTATTATATTAGGGAGCAAAGTTTTTCATTCCAAAAATATATAGAAATTGGCGTATATAAATACACAGACCATAGGAGGAAGAAAGAAAACTGGTGAAAGAGGCAGCAAGTCGGGGGAGAGAGTTCGAGTTTCGTTCGACATTCAAGTAACGACGCAGGTAATATATTACGTTTAAGTTTCGGTTAACATTTTATCAATATGTAAAACCACTTAACGATGAGGTCGGCAAGGTCACTTAGTTGCAAGAACAACCGTAAAACTGCAGGCTTATAATAGTCGTCACCTCGAGCGGTAGTAGTGAAACTGGGGGTGGTCGAAACTGTGTCGTTCTCTGTTAGTCTCGACTAATCCGAAGAACGCATATATGACTGTAGAGGGCTGAGTTAGAAACAAAAATCAACACAAAACGATCGAGCAAAATTCGATCGCTCGAAACTTAAATACGGCAGTGGCCAATCCTTTCTTTTTGGCTTATGGGCAAGATGGAGAAGTGAAGAAGATGGGTCATAAGACCATGCCTCCATGGTATATATATATACACGAATATATATATATATATATATATATCAATTCCTGCAGCAAAGTTTAAAGGATGATATAAGATTAAAGGAAATTATATTTTATTCCTTGAATTAATTTCCTTGTCCTTGGAGGTTTGTTGAGATTGATGTGATAAAATATATATATATATATATAGACATATTATGAGGGGTGGCTGAGGTGACGTGATAGTTTTATATATATTTATATGTTTATCCATACACATCTAATACTTCCTTATACCTACTGCAATTGGGTCAGAAGTTGAAAATCCTTGTCACTTAAAAGATTAATCAGAAACTAAAAGAAATTTGGAGGTTGTTAAGGGATATATATATATATATATAAAGGGAATAATTAGAATATTTATTACGGTATGTGTAGGGTCGAGAGCTACCAAGTGACGATTGCAATCGCACCAAGTCAAGGTGAGTTTTCATGAGACTTTAACTGGGATGCATGCTTATGTAAAAATTATTTGAGCATTATGTTATTTTTATATACATGTTTATGGGCTTGATACATGTATGTGAATTGTGATTATGGTTGCATGCTAATTGTTTATATGTCTTTTTAAACATTATTTAGCATGTGTGAAATGGGTCATTATTTTAGTCGGGTATGGGAATGGGTTGATACGTCGTAAGGGATGGCATCTCCTAGGGATGGGTGACCGGACAAGGGAGAGCCGTATAACCCGGGGAAACGCCGACGACAGTAAGACCCTAACCCGACGATTTGATTAAAGAGATCTCGCTATTATTTAAAAGGGCCTTGAATATTGTGCATACTATTTTCATTTGGGTATTTTTGTTTTATGCATGATGAGACGTATGATTTGTGCATGAAACCATGAACTCACTGAGCTTTATCAAGCTGACTATTAGTATGCATCTCAGGGGCCAGAAGTTCAAAGATGGACAAAGGCAAAGGACTCGCATAGGAGATAAATGCATCAAGCTTCTTTTGAATAAAATGTCTAGATTTTATTACATGAAATGTTATGTATTGTAACCCGGTATGGGACGGGTTAATTTTTGGGATTTTAATTTACGATTTAATTATTGTGAGACTTCCGCTGTAATACGACTTTATTAGTGTTTAAGTTTTGAGTAAATAAATGTTTTATTAAGGAAATTTACGTGGCACCTTATGGTAAAAATCTAGGGTGTTACAAAAGACATGTGAGTTTTTCTAAGTAAAATACGTGTATTTAAACGTGTTTTCCGAAGTGAGTACATGAACATAAATGCCATGTTTTATTACATGATTATGCTTGTATGACAGTTTATTTGAGATGTATGCATACATTGAGGTTAGACGTAAATTGGCTAAGTCGGGGGGTGTGGCCCGCCATTGCTCATATCGGGGGGTGTGTCCCGTTTATGCCATGGGAGGAGTGACCCAGTAAGGCAGTGTGAGACTGACACGTTGTTCTTTTCGAGCGACTTCAGTGTGCCATTTACGAGTGTGATGTTACTTGAAAGTTTTATTTAAAGTTGTTTATGAAAGTACGAACTGTTTTAAATATGTATTGTTGAACTGTTGTTACTCGAGGGAACTCACTAGACCTCATGGTCTAACCCTCACATTTTCCAAACTAAACTTTTTTCACGGAAGCAGATAGTAGGAAGCTCTGGTAAGAGCCAAAAGAAGAATTAGAGTACGAACGCTTCTAGAGATAATGTTCATTTTCACTTTATAGACTTAAATTTATTCTCAGTTGTGAATAGGTTGTTTCCGCCAACCTAGTTGAGACAGATGTACCGAAATTTTGAGACCGGTTTTGGGATATTTTATATTTTATGAATGTTATGCTTTATTTCCGAGTTGGGTTGTTACAATTGGTATCAGAGCCATAGTTTAAGAGATTTAGGTGACCGGATAGGCCTAAACTTAAACTGTGGAGTAGAAGGGAAACACAACTGAGATATAGGATGCTTTTAGAAAAGATCACTTTAAGTGCGCTAGTGATAGAGTAGCGAGGACCGTCATGTAAGGTAAATTTGTAATTACATTTGGCCAATGTAATCGTGAATTTACAGGTACATGAGCGTGCTCAATTGCTCTCGTTGGGAAGATTCATGAGTGTGGTAGTATGTAGTGAGTTTTGACCTTGCAATGATAGCAATGGGTTGAGGTATCGCGAGAGATCATTTATGATATGATGTATATATCTTGTAGAAGAAGTGTTGTTTGGAATGTCATGAGCCGTCTAGAGGTTGAACTTCGTGAGTTCTAAGAGGATGAATGACTGATTATGGGTAAAACTCCTGGTTTTTGGTGAGTCCCAGTTCTCGAAATCGTGGTGTAGATCAGTTGGGATGGTGAGGAAGGACGGTGTCGGGATCTTGAAAGCTTCAATTCAAGAACGAGTGGAGGATTGGAGCCCTGACCCTTTAGTCAAGCTTTTCATTGGCAGGAACAATAAAGGGAAGATATCAGTGTTGGATTGAAATACGTGTAGGGGTAGAATGTGAAGTAATTGGTCAAGACGCGAAGTGTATGGGATGGTTGAACAGGTAGGCTGTGAAACACATGTGCATCAAGTTGTTGCAAGGATGGGAGAGCGACCGTTGGTCAAGGTAGGGTGCCAATGATAAGTTGTGTGGGTATAGCGGTTGACCTTGTTAGAGTGAATAGCCTTCATTTGCGAGTTGAGTTTCATGCATTGTGTCCTTATAAGTGTTACATGACTTTTTTCATGATTAAAAGTAATTGCGTAAATAACGAATTTCTTATTTGGAAATGAGTCGACGCGTGCAAGAGTGTGTTTACAGGAAAAGACAGAACTATTTACGTTGCAAAATAAAATTTTGAACTTAGTGAATTGCGAATCATATCGCTATTTTTCATGTTGAGAAAAAAATCTTCGTTGCGAAAATCATTGAAGCGTTTGACCGCAAAGCTTTTATAATCCAAATGGGTATTGACATGTTGATATTATATAAATGAGTGTGAGAGCCGACTGATTTACTTCGTGTCGGTGATTCCATGCATAACTTTTCTAGCTGTATAGGAAGAGTTTTATTCAATTTGTTTCTAATGTAACGACATCATTTTAAATGGTTAAGGTTGTGTTTACTGAAAAGTTGCGCGCGAACGATTCTCGAGATCGTTGTGCATGACTTGGTAGTTATGAGAGTGTTGGGTCATGTGTACTCGAGTTGTTTTCAGGTGTAGTACTTTTATGAATATCCAAATATGTGAAATGATATTAAATATTGCGTCGTCATGCATGCAGGCTATGAACTCACCAGGTCGTAGAGTTATTACATCTTAAGATAAGAAATGATTTCGAGAGTGGAGACGTATCAGTCAAACCAGTGGTGAGTGATGGTGATCGTGGTATTCGTGTTAAGAGAGAAGGGTGAACAATGGAAATGTCAGAAATGGGCTTTGGTGATGATTGTATGGTGGTAGTTTGTACTTTTGTTCGGTAAATTGAGATGTGGTCGTCGAGGGACGGTTGTGCCCGAGGGAAGGGCTAGAAGTCAGCAAGATAATTATTTTAGTAACTCGTTTTATGTAGCATTGAGATTCTTTGGTGAATATTGTCGGCGATGAGCCTGACAATTTGGGAGTGGTCTTGTGATGTTGACCTCGCACCAAATAAGTCTTAAATTTTCCTCAAGTGCGGACGACGGGATATGAAGTTGATTATGATATGTTGTAAGGATTAGGTTCCGTTAGGAAACCTTGTTGACGGAAAGGTTAAGGAAGCATCATCAGGTCAACTATTAATGTTGAAGTCAACAACTATTTAAAGTGTCTTGAGCTGAAGGCGTTGTCAAGAGATTGAAATTTGAGAGAATTACCATGGTGTGGGTAAATGTAGGAGGTCGTTCAGGAAATATGTATACTTGACGATGGAACACCTCCTGTGGGCGTTAAGAATGTGGAAGATTGCTAATTGGATGAGTGTTTTACTTGCGATGTTTGGACGGTTCGTAAAAGGATGAGGAATTTAGCACAAACGAAGTGGGTGCATAGATTATATCGATCTGTAAGGGAATGTGCCCTGTCTTATGTAATGGTTTTTGGGATCGCAAAGAACCAACAAAAAACGAATAGGTTTGAGTAAATTGGGAAATCGGGAGTTGTGGTCCATCTAGATTTGGGGAAACACAAAGTCGTGAGATAAACTTGGTTATATATATATATGCAGGTGAATATGAAGGCAAGATTGATATTGTGTACAAATGACCGTGAGAACCTGGTCTGCGGTGTGATGTTGTGGGTGAAGAATGTATGGATAAGTTAGTGGCATCATTTGCCAAGATAAATGTGCAAGCCAGTGATATGGAATGTGTTGTTAAAAGAGGTGAAGCATCAGATGGAAGCCTTTTCGGGGATTTCGGATGAGTTATACAATTTGTTAAACAAGTTGTTGGGACACGTGGTTTGTAAGTTGGCGTTATGATATGGCTATTCTCGGAATAAAATTGCGGAGCGGTAGTGGGTGGTTACCCAAATGAGGAACCAAGTGTTTTTGGTTGGGTGAGTCGCTGGGTGAGTATATTTTTGGGATCATTGAAAGTTTAATGGAGATGTTGGATTGGTTAGTCTAAGATGTGGTGGAGTAGATGCGAAATCTTTAAGGAATGTGAATTGTTTCTTATGTGCGAAGGAATTATCCGAGAAGGTAACAGTTTGGAAATCAAGAAGTGTGTAGTGGCTTCGAACACCGGTGTCATTTCGGGATGACTTGGTTGGATACCTCAAGTTAGAATTTTGGTGCAACCGTTTGGTTATATATAGTAATGAGGAAGTGTTATCGACGCATGTGGAAAGGTCGGAAGAGGGGGCAAGTGATGTTTGGTGGGCGGTGTTCCATGCTAACGTGGGGAGGTGAAGGTAGTATGTCGGAATAAGGGAGTAGGTTGGAAGCAGAAAGTTTGGCAGTGACACCGAAAGGTGGAGTAGTATGTGTAGATTGTCATCGGTAAGTATGCGAACTCCTGGTAAGAGTATGGAGGAAGGGGATTTGTGTATGTTTTATGTTCGAGAAAGAAGGGGAAAAAGGTAGTTGAATGTGGTGCTCGGAATGAAGAACCATTGGATTTGAGTTGGTGATATTGTGTGAAATGTTCAAGTGAACTGGTCGTTCACTAATAAGCTATTGGGGATAGTTTTGTGTGAACATGGTCACTCCTCCTCGTTGAGTGAGGGTAACCGAAGTTATGTCATATATGATTGGACGCTTGTGGAATGCAGTGAGAAATTGATGTGTCTTCAGGATAAGTTCAATTCGGATAGGTGAACACTTCAATGAGGGATTATGGAGGTTTCCTGCTATTAGCTACGTATAAGTGTGGGGTGACGAAGTGGTGTGAACGTATGAATTGATTGATGAGCTGTAGCCGATGTGTTACGAGAAAGGGGGTATTATCTGCATATACGTATGTCGGTTGGGAGAAGTACTAGAATTGCATGTAATCCGATGAGGGAACTCTTGGGTGTGAGTTTGTTGGGATGTTCAAGGTTGGCCTTGTGCCAAGTTGACAAGTGAATGATTGTTTCCTGGTAAAAGACTCACGTTATTGTGGCAGAGAATTCCACGAAGTTCCTTCTTTTAAGGAAGTGAAGTTGTATGCGAAAACCTTGTTTAGACGCGTTTTAAAACCGTGAGTCCAGATGTGTGGACAAAGCGGACAATATCGGATACGGTTGGCATTGGATGTTACAGATGGTATTTAAGCGAGTATAGATGATCGGAGAGGTTGCAAGTATAGAGTACAAGATTGTACGACATAGCAAAGTTGTGACTCACTGAGGGCGGTTCCGAAGTATGGAGTACGATTATGTTTTGCATCAGAACGGTTTGGGCAACCGAGTGGAACTAAGTTGGTTGGATTGAAAAGCATAAGACTTTTGAACCTCGAGTTTGAGAAAAGGGGCAATTTGATGCGGAAGACGTCCCCATAGTTTGGAGTGATGCATTCGAGAGAAAAGTGAAGTGGACTACGTTTTTGGATCCGTCGAAAATATGAAAGTTGGATATATAGTGTACGACCTTGTGGTGCTCGATGAGATTTTGGAAGAATTCATAGTGTGATGCACGTCTCTATTATGGAGAGCAGATGTTGGAAGTTGAGATGTTAGCGGTTTTGCAAAGAATACAGGCGATAAGGAGTTGACCTTCGTCATTATAGAACGAGTGAGGGCAGTAGCCTACAAGTTGGAGTTACCAGAAGAATTAAAGGGAGTGTGTTGGGTCACCAAAGATTTGAAATTGACTCACCGATGTTTCTCCTAAATCTTACTTAGAATATTTTAGCTTGGTTCTTTATAATGACTTGTACAAGATAGCAAATGTTTGGTGAAGTCAAAGATCAACCAAAATCAAGATTGAAGATTTTCTCATTGTGGAAGTGAGAGATCATTTATCAACACATACAAGTTATAGTCTACCGATGGTTTTCTCATACATCAGTGGACATTTCCCCACCGACCCATCTCTTGGTCGTCCAACATAATTCCCACCGATGAAAGCCAAATTTCGATGGGAACTCATCTATCTTCATGGAAGCTTATCTTCAAGAGGTGTCACAAATTTCAAAGCACTCATCGGTAGAATACTCCTTGAGAAGACAAATTGAGAAGATCATTTATTATGGGACAATATCCTATTGTCAGATAAAGTGACAAATTTTCGTTTTATCCATTACCATATAACATCTCTTCTAGCATAGGCATTCTTCCTGGTACCAAGGAAAAGGTGAAAAAGACATATCAACTTTTCAGAAGTCAACCTCTACCTTTGAATCTCCTAGTGACAAGTGTCCCATGCATCACATGCTCATGGCACTATATAAAGATGAAGACTTCTCCATGCAGAACAACTCTTACAACTCTTGAAGTTTACTTTGTGCTCAAGACATTCTGCTCCTTTCTCTCTTTGAACTTTATAGCTTTCAATCTTTGTGTTTTAGAAGTTGTTTAGTTTTCAGTATTACTTTGTGAAGATTGTTAGAATATATTTTATTTGTTCTTTCCGCAACAATCTAATTGTTCTATGTGTAATTCTTGATTTGAATATTTTCAATAAAAGAATTAGTTAAAGTGAAAAAATTGTGTATTGTATTCAAACCCCCCTCTACAATACATGTTCTTGTTCTTGTAAGCCATCTGGGACTAACAAGTGGTATCAGAGCAGAAAGTTTAATTTCAATAAACTTGATCTGCAATGGCTGCTTTTTCTTCCAACAATAAAGCTTTCTCTCAAAACAATTTTTTTCTAAAAATGGCTCTATAGCCAAACCTCCCAAGTTTAACCCCAACAACTTTTCTCTGTGGAAAATATGGATGATGCTTTTCATGGAAGGAGTGGATAGTAGATATCCGACCATTCTCAGTGAGGGACCCATAGTCCCTTAGAGTCTGGTCTCGCTATGAAACCAAAAAATCCGGTAAGGAAGTTGTTGGCAAAGATGATTCTGATGAAGAAAAATCTGCTGCTAATGGTCGTTACATTCCTAAGAATCCTAAGAAATATACTGATGAAGGAAAACGTCTTGTGTCTCTTGATTCTAAAGTCAGAACTATCATTGCTCTCTCTCTTCCTGATGAAGTGTACCACTCTCTGGTAAATCTCTCTACTGCCAAAGAGATGTGGTCCACTCTGTGTGTTTTGTACGAAGGTACAAATGAAGTTAAAAAGAGCAGAAAGATTGCTCTTGTTAGAAAATATGAACTCTTTTCTTATGAGAAAAGAGAATCTCTCTCCAACTATTATAACCATTTTAACAGTCTTCTTAATGACTTAAAGCTGTTAGGTAGAGTGTATAACAATGAGGAAATCTTGTGCAAGTTTATGGACTGTCTTCCTGATTTTTGGGAAAACATCTGTACTTGTATAAAGACAACCAAGGATCTTGATCATATACCTCTCACTTCTCTTTATGGAACTCTTTTCAACTATGAGAAGACTAAGCTGCAAAGGAAGTCTGTCATCACAGATTATAAAGGGCTCTTCCATAGCTCTCCTAAGTGACTCTTCCAAAAGAACTAAGTGTATTCCAAGAATCACCTACCCATCTGACTATGACCATGATAGTCAAGAAGATCCCAATGACCATTCGGATGCATATCTTAGTGATGATGAGGATGAATGTGAGGAAACCTCAATTGACAAACTATCAGATGGAATGACGATGTTGGATGGGTATTCTAAATCCAAATCTCACATCTCCTCTAGAAAATCTAAGTCTAGTAGAAAATCCTCCTCCCCTCTCTCCAAACACTCATCTTTGGACAAAACCAACGAGGAATGTTTTAACTGTGGTAAAAGGGGTCATTTTGCCTCTGAGTGCAGAAGTAAACAACTTGAAAGACCCAGAACTTCTTTCTCATGCCGATTTTCCTCAAAATCGGAAAGATCCAAATATGATTCCATCAATCTCTCCTCTTATGCAAATTCTGACCGGGCAGAAAGATACAAAGAAAAATACAAGAGAGAAAAGAAAAGACATGAAAGACTTGTCAGAAAAGCAAAGGGTCTGCCTGCTAAAACTCATGATTTGGCAGATGAACCCACATCTGAAAGTGAGAATGACACTTTAAATGTGTGCTTCATGGCCAAGATAAATGACAAGGATGATTCAGAAGATCACACTCCTTCAACTACTCTTGTATCAGCTAAGTGCCTCTCCTCCTCATCACATGTACATCCATTTCTATCTCTTTCTGATGCTGAAAAGGTTGAAGCATTTGATTTTTTAACCATTGATCTTTTTGATGCTAAAACTGCTAAGAAAAAGGCAAATGCTCAAATAAAATCTCTTTCCTCTCAACTTCTTTTATGTCACTCTCAACTGGAAAACTTTGACAAAGTTAAGGTTGAGCTTAAAGATCTAAAATCCATCAACTTTATTATTGCCAAGGAGAAAAACAAAAAATTTAAACGTTTTCAAAAGGAGCAAGAAATTATGAGAAAATGGACTACTTCTTCCAAAAATCTGGAAAAGATTTTTCAAGATCAGATTTCTTGTGATGACAAAACTGGTTTAGGCTTTGGAAAAATAGAAACTGATCAATCTTCAAAATCTCATGCTCCCACCTCATGTGCTTCACCTACTTTTTGTGAAACTTCCAATTCTAATTCTATTGGGTCTATGTCCATGAACTCTGCCGATTCATCTGAAGCTTTAAAATTTGTAATGTTTTTAAAGGCAAAAGATCCCATTTCCTTTCCAAAGGAAAATGCTCAATATTCTAATGACTCTTCCAAACCTATCCATGACTTTAAAAAATTCTTGACTTTAGATGATGCATCCTCCTTTTCCAACTCAAACAAAATATTTTCTAACTCTGAAAAAGGCAAGTCTCTGGGTGTTGATTCCCTCTTAAAAAGAAATCCTCCAAAATTTTCCAAAAATATTTTTGTGACTTCCTCCACGATTTTCTCCCCCAAAATCTCCCACCGAATTTTGTATCAGCTAAGTGTCTCTCCTCCTCATCACAACTTTAAAATTTGGAATGTTTTTAAAGGCAAAAGATCCCATTTCCTTTCCAAAGGAAAAGGCTCAATATTCCAATGACTCTTCCAAACCTATCCATGACTTTCAAAAATTCTTGACTTTAGATGATGCATCCTCCTCTTCCAACTCAAACAAAATATTTTCTAACTCTGAAAAAGGCAAGTCTCTGGGTGCTGATTCCCTTTTAAAAAGAAATCCTTCAAAATTTTCCAAAAATATTTTTGTGACTTCCTCCACCGATTTTCTCCCCCCAAATCTTCCCCGATCTGTGAGTCTCAAAATGTCCAATTCAAAGGAAAAGATTTATGTCCTCCCATCTTCTGAAAAAGGAATCTTAGGACCTGCACCCCAACTCTTTGTCACCTCATCAAAGTCTTTGAAGACAAACAAAAAGGGCAAAAGTAAGGAAAAATGTCAAGTGTCTAAAAATTCTTTCACTCATAAAAATGTCTACTAAAAATTCTTTCACTCAGTTCTAAGTTTAAAGACAAACTCAATACGTTTTCATCATCCAAAGATGTCTACTAAAATGACAAGAGGTAGTTTTTCAAAAATGGAATAAGCATGCAAGCTTGTAACACTCTCTTAGTAGTTTTCTTGAAACGAGATTGCATGTATCAACTCATTCGTAACAAAATTTCAAAAGATGAAAATCTTTAAATCAACATTCAAAATCTTCTCATCTAGTCATATAATGACATAAGAGTAAAACTCTTTTGACAATACCCACACATTAACGTGTTTTCCCAAAACTTAGGAGAAAATAAGCGTTTGTAATTGGTTGACACAAAAATGGTTTAAGTCGACTTCGAATGTCGGATCGTACAAACAATGTGCATTAGTGTTCCAAAACATCAATAGTTTCATGCACTCTAGATTTAGACAAATAATTTTCCACAACCCCCATCAAGGAGTATTTACGCTAAAGTTTTTCACTTGTAATATAAAACGTTAAAATGTCGTTGCTTAAAATTTTCTCATCAAAATACCCAAAATACGCATTTTCTCCAAAACCAAAAAGGTTTACAATTTTCCAAACTGTCCATCGAGTCAAAGTTGACCAAAATTCAACGACTCACACATTCATGTTTTCAAAATATTCCGTATTGTAAACCATGCATGATTCACACAACAGTAAAACATACCTTGACCAAATGACCCTCATTTATACAATAATTAATAAGACATTTCCATTTACGATTCATTTATCAAAACTTTTGAGGGTTAGTGACTACCAAATTATACACACCCTTAGATCAATACCATGCGTTTGCAAGAAAGGACAATAAAACAATCAACTAGTCGGAAACACATAAAGCAAATTGTTAAGAAATACAATCAATATGTTCTTTCATGCATTACTCACGCCACGTATAAATCAATCCGTACAATTAAATAAATTGCAACAAAACGTGCTGACACAAATCTTTGAAAGAGAAATTACGCGACTTCAAAGTTCCAAAGACATTCCGTTTGGTCGCCTTACGGCATAAATAGCACTTCTCAACAAAACCCGAACGATACAAAATGCCCAATATAATCCAAAATTAACACACACAATATCTAAAGTATGCATCTTACAAAATTTCACTCACACAACACAACACGTCGTAAAACGAAACTCCGTAAAACTCCATGGGCTCAATTGCCTCAACTCAACCAAGTGATGCCAAACCTTTCGCTTCCAAAAATCAAATTGCATAAAGCAGATCATGACTAAAATGTCAAGATTCCAAAAATTCTCTCTTTGTTGTAACACGCTATAAACAACACCTCTCAATAAGTCATGCATTACATAAAGCTTTTTCAATAAACTGGACATAGACATAATGGAAGATAACTTTCCGTCCAAACCTTAACATATGTGGAAGAGATCCAATGTTAAAGTCATAAGCCGTAGTTACTTGCCCAACATCTTAAACATCATGAAAATATGGATATCACTGTATCCGAAAGTAACGTTGGACAACGACAAAATAAAACAAGTCCCGACGGAGTTTGCAACTCCCGCAATAAAATAATTTCATGCACGTTTCAAACATGATTTAAAATCTTGTGCGTGTTAAACGTTTTTCCGAGATTTCATAACACAACTCATATGATGATTTGAATTACAAGAATAATTGATGTAATTTAGCTTTAAAAATAAATTTCGTGCATAAACTTAGTCGGCACTCAACGTCTCAAACCATACTCCTCCAAATCCCACCGGTCACACTACCGTCATTCGGATGCTCAATCACCTTAAGGCAAAGTGGGGAATTACATCGATTCACCTTACATTTCCTCCTCGAATTAAGGTCGATTCAATAAATCTATGGTTCTAATCCAACCATCAACTTCGACCCGAAACGGTCCACTTAAAGCAATTATCATGCTTATTGTCACCCTAAGTGACTATTACTAAATTCGTCAATTTTTTCCGACGACTATTCCTCTTAGAAACTCTTTCACTACCCCAACGGTCATCACATTAAAGTAGTTCAAGTATGCACATGTAACTAGCAGGTTCACCATGACACTGACCAGGTGTCATTATGAACGCACCGTACATGATTATCCTTACTATTCTCGACGTGATTCTCGTTTCTAGCAACTCCATCGACCTCAAAACATCCTATCTTAAAGTGCTTAATGGTGGAATTTCACTCTTATTTACTTAAAAGAAGGCTAGTTTGAGTCTAGGTATCCAAAATCAACACCTAATTCTCTCAAACTTATGCTCTGATACCAACTTGTAACACCCTCAAAATTGGAACGAGCAACTAACTTTAATTTCAGTAAAATAACCAAAAGAGGATAAAATCATTTCTACAGATCTTCCCTGAAAATACCTCGGAATTTAAACATCATAATTCCCACAATAAATAACTTAAAATGGGCGTTACTTAACACAACCCAAGTTGCTAGTCCCAAATAAATGCGGAAGACTTCACTAATCAAAATCACCTCTCGTGCACTCTACTAGCTCTCACCACTTCACTGTGTAGCTAACGCTACTCCCAACCTGAGCTTGTTGCACATGCCGACAAATAAAAAGGGTTAGGCTAACGCCTAGTGAGTTCAAGAGTTTTATCATGACCATATAAATTCATAAATCGTGAGAGATGCAATTTAAGTCATGAGTTCAAAAGAATTTACTTCAGATGCAAATCACCCATTTTTCCAAACTCACACAAATCCCGTGCTGAAAACTTTAATATACAATGGTTCTCAAAATGGACTCAATTCCAAAAGCCAACGTGAAAGGCGAAATAACATTTGATACTCAAATCGATTGAATTCATAATTAAATTGCCATTATTCCAAACATCCCCAAACATGGATGAAACAAAACCCATAACTCATAATACGTGGAAAAGCAATTCTCATAAATATGATACGTCACCGAAAACATGGATAAACACAAGTACCCAAAACAATACCTTTCGGTGACGGGGGAGGCCTGCATACATTACACGTGACGGAACACAAAAGTGGGTCACCTACTATGCAATAAAACACCCACGTGGATTACTCTCGTAAACTGAGCTCAATCACTCCAGATCTATTGCCCGCGAGACTAGGGATCCCCCAACTTCAACCACTCCAGGTCTATACACCGGGTCACTCCAAATCCACAACAACACCTTTGGGATTACACCTTACTGCCCATGAGACGACGCCCGACCATATAGGTCCACGTCTTACTTATCATGGAACCCGATGCCTATCCCGTGCTACAAAAGAGAAACTAACGTCTCGTAAACTGAGCTCAATCAATCCCGATCTCTTTCCCACGAGACTTGGGAAACTCAAACACCTATGGATCCATAGCTAACAAGGTCTAAAACATTACACGACCCCAAATGAATAAACAAGTGTATTCAAAACATGCAATTCCCAATAACGTAAATCATGATCAAAACTCAACTTTGAACTATCAAAACTGAACAATTGACCTCAAGACTTCACAAAATCCAATACCGAGCCACAAGCTCAACTAACTTAAAAGATAGTTCATAAAAAGTCATAAAATGACATTAAACGCAACAACACACACCCTTGCCAATAAATACTTTGAAATCCATGAAAACCCGAAATAAAACCTTGGGTTGGGAAACCCTCTTTTCCAAAGGACTCACACCATCACATTTTCAAATCATCCAATGATGTACTAACGCATATTTCCAAGATATACACAATGCATTTCATAACGAGTAGACTCCATTTATAACATAAATCCATAACCCATTTTCATGTATGATTTATCTATCACATTTTCCCAAAAACGCCAAATGTAAGTGTTTTACCGTATTTACAACCATAAATACTTCAAAGGGTTAAAACCCGCCAAATAATTCAACCATAGATAATTTTCATGTAAAACACATAAGTATTTGGAAAAAATAACATTTTGGCATGTACAAAGTTTTCACAAAGCAACTTGAACTCACCTTGCTAGATTTAGGCTAAATCTAGGTTTTTCCCAAACGTAAGCTCCTTTGAAGAAACACGAATCCTCAAGCTCCAAATCTTCCAAAAACCTAGATCCACAATTTCCAACCATGAATATTTATCCTCAAACACTTAGAATCATTTCCCCCAACATATTACACCCAAAATCACCAATAAATTGAAACCCTAATTTCCAAAATGAAGAGAAGAGAAGATTACCTCAACCATCAAGTGAATCCACCACCAAACACTTCTAGGTTACCAATATGAACTTCATTCTCCACTTCATCAAAGGGAAGGGTTTAGGTGAGGGTTGGGTAAAACCCTAGAAAACTTGGTGAAAAAGATGAAGTGGAGAGGGTTCTTGCTTTAGCTTCTCATAGCCATGAAAGATGAAGAAACTCACTTGAAACATCAAATATTGGGGTTCAAAAGCTTGAAATCAGTTTTGGAGGCTTAGGGTTCGATTTGGGAGAGAAGAGGATGAAGGAAAGGAAGTGAGGAGTGAAATGAGGATAAAAATCGGATTTAAAACAGACCCCTGCACCTCGATCGCGACAATGCCCTGCGACGATGCCCTGTGGCATAGTCGTGTGTCACAGTCGCGGAAGAGGTACCACCTTCTGTTTGATTTTCGACAAGAGCTCCTCCTTCGCGACATTGCCACCGCGACTATGACATGGTCAATGTCGTTGATCATAGTCGCACAAGGTGTACCTAAGGCTGTCTCTTCCTTGCGACAATACCATGCGACTGTGACACTGTCTTAGTCGTTGGTCATTGTAGCTTGACCCGTACCAAGCCCCGAAACTCGAATTTTTCAACGCCAAAACTCCTAATACTCTTAGGGACTTTAAGCAATGTTTCCCCAACATAAATTCCACCATTTTCAAGATGCAAGACGTTTGGGTGATATTGACTTACCAAAATTACGGGTGTTACAATCCTCCCAACCTTAAAAGAGATTTCGTCCTCGAAATCTGGTTTCCATACTTTTAGTGGTGACTGACCCAACGCTTTCCGTGTTTCCTCGGCTTCCAATTGAAGTCCCGTATTTCCTCCTTGCCAGAACCGCAACGACCATGATAAGATGATACTCACACAAACACCCCCACAGACACGTTACACTTATATCCGAGTGGACGCTTAACTTATTAGAGTAACTTCTAACCACAAGACTTCGGTTCTCTCCCCAACCTTAAGTGACCCATACTTTCCCAATGACATATTCGAACTCCCCAATCACTCCACATTCACATGTTCTTAAATTTTCTCTTCAAACTAGCCCAAAGTTTAATCACCACCGAAATCAACCAAAACCTCTGAATCCCAAATTTTCCCGCTACTGAACTAGCATTTACTCTTAACGGATTCCATTAACTCCAACACCGACGGTCATCACTGACCCATCAATTACACAACCCCCAAAGATATGTCCAATTGTCAAATATCCAACCGACATATTTTCTTACCACACAAGGAAAGTCATCTCACTACATCCACTTATCACAATTGAATATCTTAAGATCACTACGACCATTACCATCATTCCATTAAAATTGGATTACAATCCTCCGATTACGCTAACGGTGTTTGGCCTCAAGCCCAAAAGTTGACACCTAGTTATACCACCAAACTTTGAATCACAACAGACTCAACACTCGAGTTTCACTCGTCGAGCATTCTTACAAAACCAAGGTTATCAGTATGGCATCTACAGGGTTCTACACATTCATTATGCGAAAATTGACCAAGACCCAACACAAATTTCCAACAAGATGGTTACAACCAACCTCAAAATAAGATACCGCGAATCTAACCCTTCAGTTACAAAATACGTCGATTCTACAAACAACGCTACTTGGCCTACGGTACCAACACGCATTAAAATATTCCGCCTTCCAATGATGAAGTTCTACTCACACTTACTTTTAACCGGGTTTACTTGACCTTTCCAGGTAACCTAATGAGTTCAAGGCTCTCAAGTGTATTATTTAACAAATATGCCAATCGAAAAACTTTTATAGAAATTTTCAACACAAGGATTTTCATATCAAGTTAACCGCACGCATAAAAACTACTACTATCAGTTAGGTAGTTGCGTAAAAATGGACACACTTCACATATGAAAATCATCTTGAAAACCATTTCATCGAAATTTATATCGTTAACAAAGCGCAAAAGCACAGCAAACAACTTCTCTGAAAGAAACCGATACAACCTTAGCATGGATTGATCTATGTCATGCACGTAAGGTGATTTCCCACTTTAAATAATGCGCAACCAAAAGGTCTATACGTGCCTCAAAAAGGGGTTTGAATGTCATCCGATTCTAAAAATTCCCCTGTCAATTCATGAAATGGCATGAAACAAAATTCGCCAACAAGATGCGCACACGCTAGTTTATTTCACAAAATGGTGAAACACTCTCATAATTGTACTTTGGTTAACACATGTAACACCCTCAAATTTTGGAAAGAGCAACTAAATAAAATTTTCAATAATACATCCAAGTGAATATAATTTCTCCTTATAAGACAATACGGAAATTACCTCAAATTAAAATCTATGATTTACCCTCAAACAATTATCAATCAAGCCTTATTACAAAGACTAATTTCACACCGGGTGTTACTTAACACGAGTATAAGTTGCTATTCCCAAATAAGTGTGGAAGATTCACTAATCAAGTCACCTCTCGTGCACTCTACTAGCACTCACCACTTCACATTGTAGCTAAAGCTACTCCTAACCTGAGCCTGTTGCACATGCCGACAAATAAAAAGGGTTAGGCAAACGCCTAGTGAGTTCAAGAGTTTTATCATGACTATATGAATTCATAAATCGAGAGGGATGTAGTTTTAGTCATGATTCCAAATGAGTTTACTTTAAGTGCAAATCACCCATTTTCCAACTCACACAATTCCCATGCTGAAATCTTTAATATAACATGATTTCCAAAAATAGACTCATTCCCAAAGTCAACGTGAAAGGTGACATAGCATTTGATACTCAAAACGATTAAATCCATAATTCAACTCGCCATTATTCCCAAACTTTCCAAAACATGGTTAAAACATAACCCATAACTCCTATAACGTGGAGAAATATTTCACATAAATATGATACGTCATCGAAAACATGGATAAACAAAAATACCCAAAATAAAACCTTTCGGTGATGAGGGAGACCTGTACACATTGCATGTGACGGAACACTAAAGTGAGTCACCTACTATGCAATAAAAACATCCACGTGGATTACTCTCGTAAACTGAGCTCAATCACCCCAGATCTATCGCCCTCGAGACTAGGGAGCCCCCAACTTCAACCACCCCAGGTCTATACATTGGGTCACACCAAATCCACAACAGCACATTAGGGATTACACCTTACTGCCCATGAGACAACGCCCGACCCTCCAGGTCCACGCCTTACTTATCATGGAACCCGATGCCTATCCCGTGCCAAGCACATATATGGAATTACACCTTACTGCCCATGAGACGACGCCCGACCATCTAGGTCTACGCCTTACTTATCATGGAACCCGATGCCTATTCCGTGCTACAAAAGAAACTACCGCCTCGTAAACTGAGCTCAATCACTCCAGATCTATTGCCCGTGAGACTAGGGGAAACTCAAATGCCTATGGATCAATAGCTAACAAGGTCTAAGACATTACACGACCCCAAATAAACAAACAAGTGCATTCAAAGCATGCAATTCCCCAATGACGTAAATCATGATCAAAACTCAACTTTGAGCTATCAAAACTGAACAATTGTCCTCAGGACTTCACAAAATCCAATACCGAGCCACAAGCTCAACTGACTCAAAAGATGGTTCATAAAAGTCATAAAATGACATTAAATATAGCAACACACACCTCTTGCCAGTAAATACTTCAAATCCATGAAAACCCGAAATAAAACCCTGGGTTGGGAAACCCTCCTTTCCAAAGGACTCACACCTTTACATTTTCAAAACATCTCATGATTTACTAAATGCATATTTCCAAATTATACGTAAAATGCATTTTCATAACAAGTAGACTCCACTTGTAACATAAATCAACGACCCATTTTCATGTATATTTATATATCACATTTTCCCAAAATTACAAATGTAGTGTTTTACAATATTTACCACAATTAATACCTCAAAAGGTAAAACCCACCAAATAACTCAACATTAATACTTTTCAGGTAAAACACATAATTACTTGGAAAAATAACATTTTGACATGTACAAAGTTTTCACAAAGCAACTTGAACTCACCTTGCTAGATTTAGGCTAAATCTAGATTTCCCCCCAAACGTATGCTCCTTTGATGCACATGAATCCTCAAGCCAAATCTTCCAAAAACCTTAATCACATGAATCTCCAACCAAAAGCTTCTAATCACCGACAAAAGCTCCAAGCTTCCATATCTTCAACAATGGTGGAAAGTAGGTTTAGATTGGGTGAAGAAGATGAAGAGGGAGGAGGGTTTGTGCTCTCTTGGGGGGGGGGGGGGGGGAATCGGCTGAAAGAAAGAGAGGGAGAGTGGGTTAGGGTTTGAGAGTGAAATGAGGAGAGAGAGAGAGAGGAAGAAAGATCTTAAAATACCAAATTAATCCATCAGATGCATCGCGGACGTCCGCATTGCACTCTCGCGGACGTTCAACTTGTTTTGGCCGAACAACCCCAAAATTCTCTGTTGCTTCCGCGGACGACCCACGGACTTCCGTTAGTCGCGGACGTCCGACTTGCCCCTCGCGGACGTCCGTAAGTCCCAAAAACGTTTTCCCAATTTTCGGGGTGTTACAATCCTCCCAACCTTAAAAGAGATTTCGTCCTCGAAATCTAGTTCTCACACAACCAATGGCTACCGTGCCCAACACACTCCAATTTCCCTCGGTTACAACTAGGTTCAATTTTATTTCCCATAGAATTGCCCACAACGACTTCTTGGTGTTACTCACAACAACTCCCCGCTTAAACATAAAACACTTACATCCAATTGAAGGCCTAATTTGCTAGAGTGGCTTTCGACCACCAGACTTAAGTTGTCTCCCGACCTTAAGTGATCCATACTTTCCCAACTACAGGTCCAAACTCCCCAGTCATTCCACATTCACACGTTCTTAAATCAGTCCGACGTTTAATCACTACCAAAATCAACCAAAACCTCTGAATCCCCAAATAGTCCCGCTACCGAACTAGTATTTACTCTCAACGGGTTCCATTAATTCCAATACAAACGGTCATTACTGACTTATCAATTACACAATCCCAACGATGTGTCCAATTATCAATCATCCAATCGATAGATTCTCTTACCACACAAGGAAGGTCATTTCCCTAAATCCTCTTATCACGATTGAGCATCTTAAAATTACTACAACCATTACCATCATTCTTTTAAAATCGGACTACAATCCCCCGATTACCTAACGGTGCTTGGCCTCAAGCAAAAAAGTTGACACCTAGGTATACCACCAAACTTTGAGTCACAACAGACTCAACACCCGAGTTTCACTCGTCGAGCATTCTCACCAAAACCAAAATTATCGATATGGTGTCTAAAGGGTCCTACACGTCCCTTATGTGAAAATTGGCAAAGACCCAAAACAAGGTTGCCAACAAGGCGGTTACCACCAACCTCAATATAAGATACCGCGAATCAAATCTTTTAGTTACAAAAGTGCATCATCCCCGCAACCGATACCACTCGGCCTATAGTGTTATCACGCGTGGAATACTCAAACCCTCCACCGTGAAAGTGCTACACACACTTACTCTTAACTGAGTTATTTAACCTTTCCAAAGTTCCTATGAGTTCAAGGCTTCTCAAGCGAAATATTTAACAAATATGCCAATCGAAAATGTTCATAAAAACTTTTAACATAAAGGTTTTCATATCAATCTAATTGCACGCACAAAATCTACTGCTATCAATTCGGTAGTTGTGCAAACATAGGCATATTCATCCCACATATGAAAATCATATTGAAAACTAGGGGTGAGCATAATCGGGTACCCGGCTAAGTTTCATGGAACCGAAACTGGAACCGGAACCGGAACCGCCTACATCGGTTCTCTATATTTTGGAACCGGACCCGGAACCGTCGATTCCGGTTCCGGTTCCGGGTACCCAATGTTAACTTTTTTTTAATGTTTTTTTAACAATTCATACAATAAAAATTGTAATTTTAAGTCTATTGCAAACTATAAAGTACCAACATAAAGTAATAAATACAACAAATAGTGAAAACTAATCCGATAAAAACTAATTATTACATAAATAAATTAGAAATTCTCGAGTATTGAGTCTTGACATCAACAAAACGACTTCCATAACAATTCACGTCTTTACGTCAACACCTCAAATAAAACACTTAGATGAAAACGAATAAAACACCTAACAAAGGTACAAAACTAATACCACGTCACAAAATATTTAAATATAATAAATATATAAATAATTTTTATTAAAAAATAGCGGGACCGGGTACCCAGCGGGTAACGGTTCCAAAAAAATGAGAACCAGAATCGGAACCGAAACCAGTCTTAATCGGTTCCGTATTTTAGGAACCGGAACCAGAACCAATCACACCGGTTCCGGTTCTGGAACCGGCAGTTCCAGAGCGGTTCCGGTTCCAAAGGCGGGTACCCAGTTCCGATGCTCACCCCTATTGAAAACCATTTCATCAAAACTTGTATCGTTAACAAAGCGCAAAAGCACAACAAACAACTTCTCTGGAAGAAACCGATACGATCCTAGCATGGATTGATCTATGTCATGCACGTAAGGTAGTTTCCCACTTTAAATAATGTGCAACCAAAAGGTCTATACGTGCCTTGATAGGCAAGTTTACACCCCCCTTTGACTAACCGCAAGTGTACGGTGTCTTCTCAAGTAATACGTACGGACGTACGAGTATCGAACCCAAAGGAACCAGGTGTTAAGTACCGCAATGACTGTAGTTACTATTAACTGAACGGTTAGAATTTTGATTAGGTTTGATTGTTGAAATATCTTGACTAGTAACGCTAACGCGTATAAAAGTACGGAAAGTAATTGGTAGTAGTATCAAGAGAGAGAATGGAGGGTTGGAATCCGAATGACTTCAATTAACAAGACTTTGATGTAACTTATAATTGATTAAAATGATTAATGACTTGTAAAACCTAAACTCGTTACACTTCTTCAAGCTGCACCGAGACTTAACTTAATTAAAGTTGTTTATCTTTCGATCTTACAGTTGAACTAAGTTAAAGTGACTGGTTTAGAACACAACACCGAAGGAATTGGTATATCTCTATCCAATTCCTCTCGGTGGCTATTGAAATTGACCTCAATCTTGAGATTTCTATCGAAAAACTCAAGAATTATCAAATCATTTAACAAGTGATCAGTTGGTTAAAAGCATTAAACATGATTTCAAAAACGTCATCCATCTATTAAAACCAAAATAAAAATCGTCCCAAGTCTACATCTATGAATCATCCATCATCCAACCCCCCAACATGTAGTTTAGCTCATGTTGGGGGTGTGTAAAAGAACTGAAAGGTTACAAAAGAAGTAAATGAAACCATGTTTGAGAAGTTCTACAGAAAAAGATAAATAACTTCCTGAGAAGAATCTCTTCCACTATCACGTACTCAATCGTCGTTTCCTTCCAATTGATCTCTCGTCACCTCTGTATTCGAGCTCTCAATCTGCTCCAAAAAATCGCCACCTGACTTGCCGCCGCCCCCTAGTCTAATTGATAACCCTAAAAATATATAAGTAGGGCTTTAAAACATATCTGGTAGTTGGCGCTAGTTCTGGCGCTACTTGGGTCGCGCCACATTCTGGACAACACGGGTTTTAAAGGTCGCGCGCATTATGCCGCGAGCTGGGTTGCGCCCCAACTCGCGCCACACTCTGGAAACCACTTCTTCAATTGCCTCGCGCAATACGACGCGAGCTGGGTCGCGCCAAAGGTCGCGTTGGCTTCAGTTTTGTCTTTTTCCAGATTTCGAGCTCATTCTTCGGAAAATATTCGCGATCCTCTTCATTTCTCTTCCAGTCTGAATAACTGTACATCTCATGAAGCTCATCAGTAAAAGTCACTATTTTACTTGAAAACACCCAACAATCACTCGATTCGATAGTTAAAATAATGTCGAAAACCGACATTATCACAACCCCAAACTAAGCGTTGCTTGTCCTCAAGCAAAATAGCGATACAAATAAAAAAACCAGAGTTATAACAGAATTCGCACAAATGTGAAGTCGGTGGTGTCATTATGGATCTTTACAAATCTTATTCAACTAAAGGAATTTACAGATTAATCAGAATCCTTAACCGAAACACCCCCGGTGCAGAGGTCAAAACATTAACTCTTTGAAAATAAAACTGGTCTGGACTACACTACATCAAATTCCACCTAAAGTCATGCATGATCAGAGAGGATTTCGCCTCGACCCTACCTTACGGGATGCTCTCAATTCACTTGAACCTAGGCGAACCTAGGCTGTCGCACATGTTGTTCATGCTTTGGAGTTTATGTACAAGAATTCACAAGATATATGCATGAACAACTAAACATGAAAGACGCACGCATGTACAAGAAAGTGATCTCAGGAAGAATCAAGTAGCAAGACATGGACTATCGGTAAAGGTGGTCGTCTACCCTAATCACATTTTCCAGAAGATCATTCAGGTCTTTAACAGGGATTGTAACGGGGCTAAGGTTATGGTTAGGAAATGAAGGGTATGACGGATCAAAAATCCTGAATGTGTCAATCCTATAGCAGTTCTGAACTTTCTGACTTTTTCTTCTATCACTTGGCCCTTTTTGTCATCACTATGGTTGCTTGACCATCTTATTTATTTGTATCTATTCTATATAGACAATAATTTATTTTGTTTTCTTGTTTTTTTAGTGGGGCATCATTGGCCCTCTTTTTTTCTTCTTCTTTTGTGTGGGGTTACATTGGCCCTACTTTTCTATCTCTATGACTGGCATGTATTTTCCTTCTCTGTTCTATCTTCGGCTGTTCATTACTGCTTATGATTGACACACTTTAGGATAAGGGTTGGCTAAGGCTTTTGGCTAGGGTTTGATGGCGGGGTTTGAACTGAAAACTTCGGTGAGTGTTTGGCTGCAAAGGGCTTTGGGTACACACATAATGGGTTAAAAAGGGACGATAGCTAAAAAATGGTTTAACACGCACACAATGCCTGAAATCATCTCTTAAGGTCCACACAATATGGTTTACTATACCTTTACCTAATATCCGATGGTCATCTTTGCTACTCAATGCAAAAGTACAGCGAGATCAATCTATACTTACGGTAAGGAAATTAAAAAAAGTGTATTAGATTTTAAGCTTAATTCCCTCGCAATGAAAGTACGTCATTTTAGGCTCGAATCTCACTATTGGGTGGTCTCCACTAATGTCCCTAATGCATGCAATCTTTCGGGTCTCACTCGATGCTATATTATCCTTTACAGTTCATTCCTCAAAAAGAAGTGTTCTACTTACTACTAACGGTGAATCAGAAAAAAAAACAATCATAATGACCACAATTCCGTTACTTGCCTAAGATCCAGTAAAGATCATCAAAATGACATCGTCGACTCACTTCCACCCCAAACCAATATACACATTGTCCCCAATGTGTAACAATATCAATTACAGTCATCCCAATAATTTGTGTGAATTACTATACAGTCATCCCAAATGAAGTAAAATCAAAGATCATAAAAGGAAAATAAAATCAAACCGCCTTCCCTAATCGCGGTTTCGTCGCCTCAAAAATGAGCTTGCCCCGGGTGGACGCCTCCTCGCTCGTTGTGCCGGTGGTGGATTCGATGGTCCTGCTTCATCCGGGGCCTCTTCACCTGCAACTGCTCTAGTCAGGGTGTCGAACCTCCTATCCATTCTCTCGAATCCTGACCGCACCTCACGTTCGAGCGCCTCTAAGCGTGCATGCACCCGTGGGTCGGCACCAGCAGGTTGGTGGTTCTTATCTGCCGCGGGATCATAGGCCACATCGTTGGCATCCACATCATCAACCCCTTGCGGGATGTTCATCCGCTCGTTAGCAACTGCCGCTTGCCGGTCCAACCTCTGCGCGACTGTCACTTGTGCACGATATGCAGTTCGATCGTACGGGGCGAATGGTGGAATAGTTCTTCCGGTAGCAATTCCCGCATTCCTGCAAAATTGCGTTATCAAACATATGAAAGGAAGTACACCTGTGCAGTTTTCCGCAGCCGCGTCGATCATGTGAAGTCGGATAATATGTCCGATATCAAGTAACGGTTGCAGAAGTACGGAGTCAAACATCGAGTAACAACTCCGTACCACCCACAAGCCAACGGATTGGCCGAAGTTTCCAACCGGGAGCTGAAGTACATTCTCGAAAAGACTATAAACGCATACAGCATAGCCTGCCGTTAGACATCGGACATATTATCCGACTTCACATGATCGACGCGGCTGCGGAAAACTGCACAGGTGTACTTCCCTTCCCATGTTTGATAACTCAATTTTGCAGGAATGCGGGAATTGCTACCGGAAGAACTATTCCGCCATTCGCCCCGTACGATCGAACTGCATACCATGCACAAGTGACAGCCGCGCAGAGGTTGGACCGGCAAGCGGTAGTTGCTAACGAGAGGATGAACATCCCCCAAGGGATTGATGATGTGGACGCCAGCGATGTGGACTATGATCCCACAGCAGATGAGGGCCACCAACCCGCTGGTGCCGACCCACGGGTGCATGCACGCTTAGAGGCGCTCGAACGTGAGGTGCGATCAGGATTCGAGAGAATGGATAGGAGGTTCGACACCCTGACTAGAGCGGTTGCAGGTGAAGAGGCCCCGGATGAAGCAGGACCATCGAATCCACCACCGGCACAACGAGCGAGGAGACGTCCACCCGGGGCAAGCTCATCTTCGAGGCGACGAAACCGCGATTAGGGAAGGCGGTTTGATTTCTTTTTCCTTTTATGATCTTTGATTTTACTTCATTTGGGATGACTGAATATTAATTCGCACAAATTATTGGGATGACTGTAATTGATATTGTTACACATTGGGGACAATGTGTATATTGGTATGGGGTGGAAGTGAGTCGACGGTGTCATTTTGATGATCTTTACTGAATCTTAGGCAAGTAACGAAATTGTGGTCATTATGATTGAATTTTTTTTCGGGACTTAATTTGCACGAAACGAAGGCCTCTATGTATATTTATGGTAAATTTGGACGAGAAACCATTCAAAAGTCTAGAACTACACCTCGACGGGAGGTAACACACAAGAAATGAGAATTGGGATTGATTACATATGTGTCAATCCAAAAGACCCAAAATCTCACTGGTAATTCCATGATTAAGTCCTTCTTTTTGTATGCACATATAGATTCTTTTCCTTATGCTTGTGATGGATTGTAGGCTTATGTACTTTTGCTCCTTTTTTCATTTTCTTTTCTTTTTCACTTTATTTTGATCTTTTTGATTTTGTGAACCCATAAGCTATGCTTGTTTTAGGGGCTCAAGAAACTACCCACAAGCTTTGCTTGTGTTTATTTCTAAGCTAAATGCCAACTCCATATATCATCTTGAATACTTCAACAATGTGCATTTTTGTTTTGTTTTGGGGTTTATGGGTGTACAAAAGAAAGGCTAGTGTATAGGCTCAAAATGGGTTACAAAGGGATTTTTTCCGATTTTTTTTTCGGGACTTAATTTGCACGAAACGAAGGCCTCTATGTATATTTATGGTAAATTTGGACGAGAAACCATTCAAAAGTCTAGAACTACACCTCAACGGGAGGTAACACACAAGAAATGAGAATTGGGATTGATTACATATGTGTCAATCCAAAAGACCCAAAATCTCACTGGTAATTCCATCCATAATAGTCACTTTGTTGTAATGTAGGGGGGCTATGATATGCAAACTAGTCCTAAAAGGATGCGTGGAACGACATGCTTAATAGTGTGTACAAGTGACAACTAAGGTAACATTATTCCTAACAAAGAAGATGATTTATTCAACATGATGGCAAAAAGTTGATGTGAGATTAATGAACCAAGCAACTAAATCATGTGAGATGAGATATGGTGTGCCACGAATCTTAACACAACAAAGAGAAATCAAAAATATTTTTGGATTTTTTATATATGCAAAGAAATGTAAAACTATATGCAAAGAAAATGAGAAAAAAGGAAAAACACCTACCCACAAGCGAAAAGGAGCATTGTCCTCAATGCTCGGAATATGGTGTATAAAGAAAAAGAAAATAATCACGGAGGAGGAAAAGCGAGGTTATGCTCTTTACAATAATGCTCTAAGATTATGCGTTGCCAACGTTTGATGCATGCAATGTCATCCTTTATGCTCCTAAGGCTCATATTCGAAGAGCACTCATATTGTTGCAAACTAATAAAGCTATCGTTTATGCATTGGACTTCGTCTTGGAGATCACTAATATGGTCATACAAGTCCTCGAAGTTTTTGGCAACAACTCTTCTCCCTTCTCTCGATTCTAGAGTGAAGCTTTCGAATTGAGACATAAGCTGATGGGGAAGGAGAATGTGGTCCGGTAGAGGTGGAGGAGGTGCGTGTCTTTGTGAGTGAGGTGATGAGTGATGTGGTGGATGAGGCAACTGGAGAGTATCAGGAAACTGCCCGTTAGTGTCCTCGGTGGTGGCAGTAAGCTCAGAAGGTAGTGTGACTGAGTGACGCTCGCGATTTGCACCGACCAACCAATAATATGTTGGTACATCGTGAGCAATTGGCTCGATCATGTGCACGCGAGTATGAAGGTGTGGAATGTCCAACAAAAATGCCTTACTAACAGGGGTCCAACCATCGGGGATATGGAGTGAAAGTGGGGCTTCAGTGGCTATAAGTGTGATCAAGCCACCAAAACAAATGTTCCCGGAGGTGGACTCTTGGCCCTTAAAAATTTGTCTAAGACACATTTGGGGCCGTTTGGCATGTATTACCTGTGAATAACATTACTGTGTGCCATGCAATAGAGTAAATAAAGCTCAAAACGAGTGACATTGCAGGCATCCGTCCGAGCACAAATGGTGCTAGATAAGATACGGTGTGCTAGGCACATCACGGGGTGTCGGATCAAGGATGCTTTGGAGTGTCGAGAGTCATAGTTTGTGGTTAAACCCGTGATCTCTTGCCAAAAGATATCATCTTTAAAGTACGGCGCATGTTTGTTTTTAGGTCCTATGTTGCCCTCTAGTTCGAAATTGAAGATGGTATAAAGATCGTCGTCGTTAAGGTGTCGGTCGGTGTTGAACATGCGAAAATTTATACCATTGGCCGAGTCAACTTCCATTGTGTAAAGGAACTCTAGTGTCAAAGCCCGGTAGGTGAGAGCACTCAGGGTCAAGAACTTATGCCACCCGATCTTATAAAAAAGAGAGGCGACACTAGAACAGATCCCAAGTGTGTGTAGGGTTGGCAAGTCGCAAAACTTGGTCGGTTGGATGGCCCGACCATTCAAGTTTTTAAAGCGAGCAACTTGCTTGGGAGACGTGAACTGGATCCCGTAGGTATCAAGTGCAGGTGGGGCCACGACATTGGCAGCGGGGACAACATTAGGCTGAACAACCTCATCCCGCCGCGCCCGGCTAGAGCGTTGTCGCTTTGAGCGACTTGTGGAAGCCATGTGTGTGCAAATAGGTGTGTGAATGCAAAAGATGTAACGTGTAAAGTGTACACAACCTGTCCGCCCAGTGGTGGCGGCACAATCTATAAAACATACCAAAAAGATGAATCCAACCAAGCAAGCAAATATGAGCAATTAAGCATGCAAATGACACCCAACCCACAAGCGATACCAATCAACACTCAACAGTCACAAAAAGAACGCTATTGACACACTTTAACTATGCCCAAATGGATGTCTAAGCAGAAAAGCTCACACTAACTGAAATAACGTGCAATTTGAACACAGTTTGGAGCACCAATTAGCACATATCAATCCACGAAACATTGTAAGAACGATAAGAGAAAATCACTAATAGTTATGGAAAGATTGTACCCAAAATTAGCGAGGAATTGTTGAGATCGATACGCTCAAGAGAAGTATCCAAGCATGCCCAAATTGGGCAGAAAATTGCCTCACAACTGTTGTTACTGCTGCTGTGTAGACAGGAGGAAATCGAGAGGTAGCCGGAGATGTTGGCGGCGGCAGAAAGTCGAACGAGAGAGAGGGATCACCGAGGGGGGGAGCAGCGGCGGTTGCTGTAGTTCAAACAAGGGAGAAGAGAGTGGCGGTGGTCGGCGGTGCAACGAGAGAGAGGGAGGTGGAGATGGAGGCTGGAGAAGAAGAACGACGGCGTTGGAGGGTGTCGACTGGTCACGGCGGTGGATGAAGAAGGTCACCGTCGGTTCTGAACGGAGAAGATGGCGGCAGAAGGAGATGAACACGACGGACGGTGGTTGAGACTGGTTGTCGACGACGCCTGCTCGTGGTGACGGTGGCGTAGGGTGGCGGCTGAGGGTGATTCGAACGGTTCAGACGAGAGAGAGGGAGGCGAAGAGAACGCCGGCGGTTCGCCGGCGACAGAAGGTGGATGGTGGCGATGGGTGCGGCGCGACGTGAAGGAGAAAGGGGAGAGTTGAGTCTAGGGTTTTGTTTGGTTTACTTGTTTTTTCAAAACTGACGATTTTCAAAAAAAAATCTATATTTTGTTTTTATTTTTTATTTATTTTAAGGAAAATAAAAAGAAACAAGGTTGAAGGCACTAAAACTCTCTGTTTGGTTTTCATGCCCGGGGCGTTTTTTTCACTCCCGGGGAGTTCGGACAGAACTTAAACAACACAATAAAATTAAAAAATATATATATATATGTACATAATTGTAAATGGTATAAAACACTTTTAGCCTTTTAGGGTCGATTTTCAAGCCTTTGAAGCCCGAAAAACCAAAAAATTATTGTAGAACAAAGAGGAAAAAACGGAGACTCGTTTTAAGTCGCGAGTTTGACTTTCGATAGGGAATTGAACAAAAGGAGAAGGGAAAGAATTACTCGTTTAAACCACAAGGGTGGTGGCGTGTTGGCAAGGGCTTGGGGGGATGTGGTGGAATATCCCATCCACCCCGGGTTCGAGTCCAGGCGTCAGCATTCTGTGGCCAGGCTTAGTCTCAGACGACCGCTTTGTTTGTTTGTTTCCAAATTGCCAAGGATGTAGTCTAGGCAAAGCCTAGATGAACCTTATAAAAAAAAGAATTACTCGTTTATCGTCGCGAGCTTGACGAAGAATTATACTTTTAGGGAGTAGAGAGTGTACAAATCGGTAAAAGTCAAAATGATTTGACTTATATCCTCACCGATTTGTACGGGTTGCGTAAACACAAAAGACACTGTATGATCGATGTGTATTCGTTGTATAACATGTTACGTTACCCATAGCCGAGAATTAAACAAGGGATGGAGAAAGACGGATCGGTGATGTCCGGCTTGACATTAAAAAATACCGAACCGAGAGAATAATAAAAATAGCGCACGAGAAGGAATTAATGAGATAGAGATAAAATCACTCATCATTTCTAAAGGTAATAATATCTCGATCTTACCAAACACACATCTCAATGGCCCGTCACTCACCGTCTTTTTCGTCAATCGTGACTTTTCATCCCGTCTGTAAGTTGGCCAAACTACACAAACAAAAACTTCAAATACACGGTTAAACAAAATAAAAGATGATATGACGAAAATGAAATCATAAAAAGAAATGGGGTAAAGACATAAACTAGCAGATCAAAAATAAGTTAATGCTAGGCTAGTCGCCTCCCCGGCAACGGCGCCAAAAACTTGATGTGTTTTAAATTTATACCGCAAGCGTACGGGTTATGTAGCATACGGGTCGATCACGGGGAGGTGACGGTCTAAACATTAACTACTTAATAATCATGGCTAGTTATGCGAATCAGATAATCGATTTGATTTTTAATCTAGATGAACTCAAACTAAAAGAGATCAAGGGAAAGAAACACAATAAGAAACAATTAGAACTAAAACTAAGTAAGAGAAAAGATGACTAAAGCTAAGAACATTGGGTAATATCAACCTTGGCTTTCGGTAATGGTGGGAATTCATTTTTCTAAAATACTTAAACCCTCTCTCAAGGCGTGGAAGCTTTTCTAACCAAGATACGTATTTACTTTCGCAACACGTATACATTAGGAAGAAACATTGCGATTTAAAATAAATATATTTCCCAATCAACGTCCCTAACTATTTACATGTTAGGATCGTTGTCATTGATCAATTTGACTCGAGTAAAAGATCAAACTTTCGTTTTCATCAAAACCCCATCGAATTAACTAAATGATTTGTTAAAACCCAATTAAATCAATTTCAACTTTCGTTGAAATCGAAATGGAATAAAACTCAACATTCGTTTTAGAAATAATTAATCAATACCAAAACTTCAATCCTAAGGCGATGATTACCCAATTAAACGAACTATTTAAACGAGACCAAGCAAAAGTTACTTAGTTGGACTCTAACGAAATTAAAACCAAAATTAAACCTAGACTAACAAAGAAACTACATTAGACTCAATTCAACTACAATTAACACTAACAATTAAGAGATGAACAATAACTCATTTAACAAACATGTGCAGGAAATTACTCTAAATGCCTAAAACTAGTGAATTGATGAAATTTAATTAACCTAACCTATTTTTGTGCAGAAAATTATGATGCAGAAAATTTACTAACCTAAATTAAAGTGCAGAAAATAGTCAAAGTGCAGAATTTTAAACTAAGAGTAGAGAATTAGAGTAGAAAGAGAAGACATAGAGATGCAAGAGAGTAGAGAAAATACAATAAACACAAGAGAGATGAAGAGAAACTAAACCTAATGCTTCAATTAAGAACAAAGATGAATTGATGAACAAACCATATACCAAATAAACCTAGAATTCAACAAAGCAAACTAAGAAGATAGGGAAGAAGATACTAGTATGAAAATCGGTAGCAAAGCTGGTTCCAATGGCCTAGGCTTGTAGAAATTTCATCTTCTTCCCCAAATTCTTGAAGAAATCGTTCAAGGTAGAGAGAAAACTGTTAAGAATGAAAGCACACAGACCACACAAAGAAATTGCTGGAAGGGATTGATTTATTATATCAAGCTACATAGGGCTTTTATAGCCAAGTACAAAACAGAAAGCAAAGCTGAAAAGCAACAAAATAGGAAGCTACCAGAAGACTAGGTAGACTATCCATAATTCTAGGACCTACTGGACTAAATTAAAAAACAAACTTTGACCAACATTCCCTCCCTTAAGCTAAAAACACTTGCATTTATCTTACATCAACAGCTCTAGTCACTCCAAGCATAGAACGAAGCTTTTCGAATTGCTCCAGTTTCAGCGGCTTCGTCATAATGTCTGCAATTTGATTCTCTGATCTACAAAAGCTTAATTCCACAGCTCCATCACTTACCAGTTCTCTAAGGAAATGGAATCTTACTCCGATGTGCTTACTCTTTCCATGGAAAATGGGGTTTTTCGACAGCTGAATTGTAGAGATGTTGTCACAATAAATAACAGTTCCTTGCTCTTCTTCAATTCCAAGATGCTCCAAGATTCTTTTAAGTCAGAAGCACTGACAAGCACAAAAGGCGACAACAATGTACTCGGCTTCGGTGGTTGACAGGCTCACTACCGGTTGCTTTTTGGAAGACCATGAAACCGCTCCAGACCCTATCATGAATACGTGGCCAAAGGTGCTCTTTCCATCATTCAAGTCCCCTGCATAACCGCTGTCTGTATATGCCACAAGACCATTTATATCTTCCTTCTTGTAGAGCACACCAAACTCAATACTTCCTTTTATGTATCGTAGTATTCTCTTAGCTGCAAGCCAATGCGATAGTTTTGGGCGTGCCATGAACCTGCTGATCAAACTTACTCCATACATTAAATCTGGTCGGGTCACGGTTAGATACATAAGACACCCGACTACTTGCTTGAACAAAGTAGCATCGACTTCATCATCGGGATCGTCTTTTGAAAGTATCGTTCCTGGAACAATAGGATTCTTTACTGGATTGCTATTTTCCATGCCAAACCTTGCTAGAACTTCCCGTGCATATCTCCTTTGACAAATAAATATTCTAGCTGCACTTTGTAGGACTTCTACTCCAAGAAAATACCTCATCATACCCAGATCAGACATGTCAAATTCCGACATCATTGAGTTCTTAAACTCATCACACATACTTCTATCGTTTCCTGTATAGATTAGATCATCGACATAAAGACTAACGATTAGTATTTTACCTTCTTTTGACTTAGTGAAGAGAGTGTGTTCACTGCTACATTTTTTAAAGCCTTCCCGTGTAAAGTACGCCTCGATCTTACTGTACCAGGCCCTGGGGGCCTGTTTTAGGCCATATAACGCCTTTTTTAATCTGTACACTTTATTTTCTTCTCCCTGTTTGACAAAACCTTCTGGCTGCTCAACGAACACTTTCTCCTTGAGCTCTCCGTGAAGGAATGCACTCTTCACGTCAAGTTGAAACACACGCCAATCACGTTGTGCTTCCAATGCAAGTATTACCCTTACGGTATCCAATCTTGCCATCGGTGCAAAAACTTTCGTGTAGTCTACTCCATATCGTTGTGCGTACCCCTTCGCTACCAGCCGTGCTTTGAACTTTTGCACCTCACCTCTTTCATCAAGCTTGGTTTTGAAAATCCACTTAACTCCGATAGGCTTCACTCCTTTCGGTAATTTTGCTAGTTCCCATGTATCATTTTTTTCGATGGACCTAATCTTCGTAGCCATTGCGTCTCTCCATTTCTTGCTTTTATTTGCTTCCGTAAAGAGATAAGTGTCACCTTCACTTTGGGCCATTAACATCATCATATTTAGCTCCTCTTCTTCGTCGGACAAGCCTGCCCCTGACTCGTAATTTGTCATCCAGACCGGTTCTCTTCTGTTTCGTACACCCCTCCCTTCAACTGGAGCTTCTTGATCGATAGATGGTTCACCGGTGTCACTTGGGGTACTGCTGCCAGAACCATTAGGGCTGCTAGAAACATTAGTTTGGCTGCCAGAAACGTTAGTTTCTTCATTTTGCTCGGTTTCTTCCTCCACTTCATCCTCTTTTTCATCTTCCAACATCACCCTATCATTTTTTGCTTTCTTTATCAGTTCTTCCCCAATCCAAGACTTTTCTTCTTTAAATACAACATCTCGGCTCACGAGGATTTTATTCGTGACTGGGTCAAACAACCTGTAGGCTTTAGATTCATCGCTTACACCTAAGAATACACACATTTTTCTTTTGTCATCGAGTTTGCTTCTCTTTTGATCTGGCACATAAGCATGGGCTACACACCCAAAGATTCAAAATTAATCCACCGTAGGCTTCATAGAACTCCATTCTTCTTCGGGTGTTTTGTTTTCCAAAGCTGCAGTTGGACACCTGTTCTGTACATGCATACACCACCTTACCGCCTCAGGCCAGAACATTTTGGGAACTTGTCTTTCGTTCAACACGGTCCTTACTGCGTCCATGATAGTTCTGTTCTTCCTCTCAGCCACGCCGTTCTGCTGAGGTGTGAACGTTGCAGTCAATTGCCTGTTGATGCCTTGGCTCTTACAAAATTCCCCAAATTCAGTTGAGGTGAACTCGCCACCTCTGTCTGTTCTCAAGCAAATAATTTTTGAACCACTTTTCTTTTCAACACACATCTTAAAACTCTTAAAATTAGAAAATGCTTCAGACTTCTCATGTAACAGATAAACCCAAGTTTTACGAGAAAAATCGCCAATAAAACTTAAGATGTACCTTTTGTTGCTACTTGAAGCGGGTTTGATCGGACCACAAATATCGGCATGTACTAGTTGAAGCTTCTCTGAGGCCCTCCATTGACTTCTCTGTGATATCGGATCTCTATGCTGCTTTCCGGTTAAACAAGTAGCACATATAGTCTTTGGGGACTTTACCGGAGGTAAACCAATCACCATTTTCTTATACGAGAGCATTCTAAGCCCCTTGTGATTAAGGTGCCCAAACCGACAATGCCACAAATGAGCTTCCTTTTCGGACACTACTTCAGCCTGTAAACACATATTTTTCGATGCCACATTGGCTAACAAATAGAACATCCTGTTTCCACTCATGTTAGTATGCATGATTAACCCCCTCGTAGGGTGAAATACTTTGCAACTTCCATCGCGGATTAAAACTGATACTTTTCTTAAATCTGTCCGAGGCTTAGTAAGTTATTTTTCAATTCAGGAACAAAAAACACATATTACCTGAACGATACCATCCACTTGCACCCTTATGGTTCCTTTTGCTTTAATCACCATCTTCGTGTTATTTCCTAGTTTCACAGTTCGGAAATCGCCTTCTTCAAGTTCCGAGAACCATTTTTTATTCCCCGTCATGTGGTTGCTACATCCGGAATCGAGAAACCAGACATCTTCCTGCTTGTTTTGGAGCATCTCTACTTGGGCCATTAACAGAACCTCTTCTTCTTCGTTCATATCCACGTAGTTTGCTTTCTCCAAGTCAGGACATTCGTAAGCAAAATGTCCCAACTTATGACAGTTGTAACACTCGATGAGGGATTTGTTCATATGATGTCTTCCTCTTCCTCTACCTCTTCCTCCTCCGAACATGCCTCTACCGCCTCTTCCTCTCGTTGTCCTGTCATCACAGGTCACTTTCAACACCTGTTCCTCAAGAAGATGTCCCTGCATTCTTTGTTCATGAACGAGCAGACTTCCATGTAGTTCACCAATAGTTAGCTTACTTAGATCATTAGACTCCACAATAGATCAAACAACATAGTTGAACTTGGGCGTTAATGATCTAAGTATCTTACTAACAATTATACTCTACGTTAATGTTTCACCATTCGACTTCATCTTGTTCACTATGGTTAAAGTTCTCCCCAAGAAAGTGTCTATTTTTTCTCCTTCTCCCATGGCCAGCAACTCGAACTCCTTCCGTAATGCTTGAAGTTGTGCCCTTTTCAACTTTGTAGATCCTTGGTACTTCTGCCGCATCGAATTCCAGATTGACTTAGACGTCCCCTTGTCAAGAATTGTTTCCATGATTTCTCTGTCAATGGCTTGGAATAAGAAGTTCTTGACCTTCAGATCGTTAAGTTTGGCTTCTTCTACACCCTTTCTCTGTGCCTCACTCGCTGCTGCACTTCCGATTGCTGGTTGCGGAATCCCTTCTTCCACCAGGTTCCACATTTCTTTGCTTCGCAGAAAGTTTTACATCATCATCGACTAAAAGTCGTAATGACCGTCAAATTTCAGAATACACGGTTGCATGAACTTATCTGAGGTTGACATTGTGATCTCTACTCAAGCTCTCCCACACACTATCAAGACCCTTTAGAGGCTCTGATACCAAATGTTAAGAATGAAAGCACACAGACCACACAAAGAAATTGCTGGAAGGGATTGATTTATTATATCAAGCTACGTAGGGCTTTTATAGCCAAGTACAAAACAGAAAGCAAAACTGAAAAACAACAAAATAGGAAGCTACCAGAAGACTAGGTAGACTATCCATAATTCTAGGACCTACTGGACTAAATTAAAAAACAAACTTTGACCAACAAAAACTACTCCTAGAAACTGAAATGTCGTGTGATTGAGATGTCTAATTCCAAAATAAAAACGCCTAATATACTTACAACAAAGGCCTAAGAGAGTTTAAAGACAAAGGCCCAAAAGCCCAAAGAGAAAAGGCCCAGATAATTAAAGTCCAAATGAGTTTCACGGCCGGGGAGATTCTTTCGCGCCCGTGAAACTACGGCAGCAACTTCAGTCTTAAATTCATGTGCTTTCTTCGCTTCCAATCATCTTCTTTCCTTCGCTCTCCGCTTCCTTGCCCACATACACTTCATCTTTTTTTTCTTTCTTCTTCACGAGTACGCCTCCACCCATCTCGCCTTTCAAACTACGCACAATCTGCACAAAATAAATACCAAAAGCATAAAAACTATTCCCAAAAGTATTTCCAACCGTGATTAAGGAAAATAAGGAGAAGTGAATAATAATGCATGAAAAGGCTAAACTAAACACTAAAATAGAACGAAAAATGCAACTATTAAACACAAAGTTAGGTGCATAAAATGCACTTAACAAACTACCCACAAGCTAAACTTTCTTGTCCCCAAGAAAGAAATAGAATTTATTCGGGTGAAAAGCAAAGAAAAGAAAAGAAAAGAAAAGAAAAGAAAATGAACGAAGACCCTTGAAGATGTTAAGCCGAGTTATTCCACAATCTCACTAACATAATTAAGCATTAAGATCACGTATCACAAACAAGCGACCAAATGCCACATGTTGATTATAATAAAAGCAATTAGGAACATGAGTACCGAAGTGCCAAACCAACGAACACCAATCAATAATATTGTAAAACATCGCAACCTAAAAAGATTTCGCAAACATACCATAGTCGCTAGGGAAAGGGATGGTGATCTATATGGATGGATGCTCACGGTGTCGCTCTAAGCTCTCAAGTGTATATAGGGACGTGTATACGCTCAAGTCCTTCCCAATCGAGACAAATGAATGCAATCTTGACACAATTGAATTTATTCTCAAGTCCAAGAATTTACCATAATAATACGTGCAATGAGGACTTTGGGGTACGGTTAGGGGTTAAAGGTAGGATTAGGATTGTTTATTGGTTTTGGAGGCTTTAACGGTTTATGAGGTTTTTTTTTTCTTTTTGTATGCACATATAGATTCTTTTCCTTATGCTTGTGATGGATTGTAGGCTTATGTACTTTTGCTCCTTTTTTCATTTTCTTTTCTTTTTCACTTTATTTTGATCTTTTTGATTTTGTGAACCCATAAGCTATGCTTGTTTTAGGGGCTCAAGAAACTACCCACAAGCTTTGCTTGTGTTTATTTCTAAGCTAAATGCCAACTCCATATATCATCTTGAATACTTCAACAATGTGCATTTTTGTTTTGTTTTGGGGTTTATGGGTGTACAAAAGAAAGGCTAGTGTATAGGCTCAAAATGGGTTACAAAGGGATTTTTTCCGATTTTTTTTTCGGGACTTAATTTGCACGAAACGAAGGCCTCTATGTATATTTATGGTAAATTTGGACGAGAAACCATTCAAAAGTCTAGAACTACACCTCAACGGGAGGTAACACACAAGAAATGAGAATTGGGATTGATTACATATGTGTCAATCCAAAAGACCCAAAATCTCACTGGTAATTCCATCCATAATAGTCACTTTGTTGTAATGTAGGGGGGCTATGATATGCAAACTAGTCCTAAAAGGATGCGTGGAACGACATGCTTAATAGTGTGTACAAGTGACAACTAAGGTAACATTATTCCTAACAAAGAAGATGATTTATTCAACATGATGGCAAAAAGTTGATGTGAGATTAATGAACCAAGCAACTAAATCATGTGAGATGAGATATGGTGTGCCACGAATCTTAACACAACAAAGAGAAATCAAAAATATTTTTGGATTTTTTATATATGCAAAGAAATGTAAAACTATATGCAAAGAAAATGAGAAAAAAGGAAAAACACCTACCCACAAGCGAAAAGGAGCATTGTCCTCAATGCTCGGAATAGGGTGTATAAAGAAAAAGAAAATAATCACGGAGGAGGAAAAGCGAGGTTATGACTCCCTCCGTCACTTATTAATGCTCTCGACACCCCAAATCTTGTGAACACATTCTTCTTCAAAAACTGAATGATTGTCTTTGAGTCATTGGTTGGAGTGGCAACAGCCTCCACCCACTTAGAGACGTAGTCGACAGCGACTAGGATGTACTCATTACGGTATGATGGAGGGAAGGGACCCATGAAGTCTATGCCCCATACGTCGAAAAGCTCAACTCCTACAAAGATTTGCATCGGCGGCTCGTCCCTCTTTGAAATGTTCCCAGTCCGTTGGCATCGGTCACACTTGGAGACGAATTTCCTCGCGTCTTTAAACATGGTTGGCCAGAAGAATCCAGATTGCAACACCTTTGCAACCGTTCGATCGGTACTGAAATGACCTCCACATTCTAAAGTGTGGCTAAATGTGAGGATACTCTCTTTCTCTTCATCGGGTACACATCGTCTGATCATTCCATCTCCACATCTTTTGTACAAGAATGGCTCATCCCAATAGTATCTTTTTGCATCCGCATAGAACTTCTTCCGTTGGTGTGAATTTAACCCAAAAGGCTTCACATCACCTGCAAGATAATTAACCAAGTCAGCATACCATGGGTCAACAGAACTTACAGCGAAAAGTTGCTCATCAGGAAACGCGTCATTGATTGGCTTGGTATCAAGTGGCTTTGTGTCCTCTTCTCTAATTCCGGACAGGTGATCGGCTACCGTCTTTTCCGATCCTTTCTTGTCTCGGATTTCGATATCAAACTCTTGAAGTAGAAGGACCCATCTGATCAGGCGTGGTTTTGCATCCTTATTTTCCATTAAGTATTTCAAGGTCGAATGATCGGTGTAAATGATGATCTTCGATCCAACCAAGTATGATCTGAACTTCTCGCATGCATACACAACCGCTAACAGCTCCTTCTTGGTGGTTGCATAGTTCACTTGGGCCTCGTCCAAAGTTTTGCTCGCATAGTAAATGACATGCAGCTTCTTGTCTTTTCTTTGGCCCAAGACAACCCCAACAGCAATGTCACTCGCATCGCACATCAACTCGAAGGGAAGACTCCAATCGGGTGCAGTCAAAATGGGGGCTGAGATGAGTTCCTTCTTCAACCTGTCAAACGCAGTAATACATTCGTTAGTAAATTCAAAATTAGCATCTTTCAAAAGTAAAGAGCTTAAGGGTTTAGAAATTTTGGAAAAATCCTTAATGAATCGCCGGTAAAACCCGGCGTGACCCAAAAGCTCCGTACTCCCTTAACCGTCGTAGGGTACGGAAGGTTCTCTATCACGGCTATCTTTGCTTTGTTGACCTCTATACCATCTTTAGAGATTTTGTGACCCAAAATAATCCCCTCGGTCACCATGAAGTGGCACTTCTCCCAATTCAGCACCAAACTCGTCTCTTGGCATCTTTTCAACACTGCCTCTAAATGGTCAAGGCATGTGTCGAACGAGTCTCCGAAGACCGAGAAGTCGTCTATGAAAACCTCAATCGTTTTCTCCACCATATCGGAGAAGATGGCCATCATGCACCGCTGAAAAGTAGCCGGTGCGTTACACAATCCGAATGGCATTCTCCGATACGCAAAGGTGTCATATGGACAAGTAAAGGTCGTCTTGTCCTGATCTTCCGGTGCAATTGGGATTTGATTGTATCCCGAATATCCGTCAAGAAAGCAATAGTAAGCATGGCCCGAAAGTCGCTCCAACATCTGATCAATGAACGGAAGTGGGAAGTGGTATTTCTTGGTAGCGTCGTTCAACTTTCGATAGTCGATGCATACACGCCACCCGGTCACTGTTTGCAACGGAATGAGCTCGTCGTTGTTATTTTTCATGACCGTAATGCCTCCTTTCTTGGGTACCACTTGTACCGGACTCACCCACGGACTGTCGGCCACAGCATATATGATTCCAGCATCTAAAAGTTTTAACACTTCTTTCCAAACCACTTCTTTCATGTTTGGATTCAGCCGGCGTTGGTGCTGAACCGTTGGCTTGTTTTCTTCTTCCAGATTGATTCTATGCATGCAAAAAGTCGGACTCAGCCCTTTCAAGTCTGCTATGGTCCACCCGATGGCAGATTGGTGAGCCCTCAAAACTCTGATCAACCTTTCTTTCTCTACCGAAGTGAGGTGTGCAGCTATGATTACCGGTAGTGTTGAATTGTTGCCTAAAAGGCATATTCTAGATGTGTCGGTAATTGTTTAAGCTCTAACGTGGGTGGCACCTTTGATGACGGCTGTGATTTGGCAATTGGCTCACCTAAATCCTCTTTCGTTGGTCTTCTCGGACCCCGATACTCGGGTAATGCATTCAGTTGCATCACACTCTCGTTCTCGCTATCAGTGCATATTCCGGTTAATGCATTCCCCAATTGATCATCACTATGATTAATTTGGGAAGTCTCCTCAGTAATCTCTTCTAGTACATCTACCCGATAGCAAGTACCTCTTTCCACCCCGACTCGTATTGTTGGAAAAACATTGAATACCGCTCGTTCTGCACCAACATGAAGAGTTAGCTTCCCTCCTTGCACATCAATTAGTGCACCACCAGTGGCCAAAAATGGTCGGCCAAAAATGAGAGGGACCTCCTTATCTTCATCCATGTCCAAGATAACAAAGTCTACTGGAAAGTAGAATTTGTACACCTTTACCAATACGTCTTCAATAACTCCGTGCAGATATTTGATGGATCTATCCGCCAGTTGGAGTGTCACGTTCGTCGGCTGCACCTCTCCCAATCCAAGCTTCCTGAAAATGGACAAAGGCATCAAGTTAATACTCGCATCTAAATCACAAAGTGCCTTACCAAAATCAGAACCTCCTATTTGAACAGGAATCGTAAAACTCCCTGGATCTTTCAACTTTTGAGGAAGTTTGTGCTGGATTATTGCACTGCACTCTTCAGTAAGTGCAACGGTTGCGTGTTCCTCAATTTTCCTCTTGTTAAAGAGGATGTCCTTTAAGAACTTCACGTAGGAAGGCATTTGAGCTAAGGCATCTGCAAAAGGAATGTTAATGTGCAGCTTTTTAAATACTTCTAAAAATTTAGAAAATTGAACCTCTTCCTTTTGTGATTTTAAACGGTTCGGATATGGAACTTTCGTTGCCACCGGTGGTATGGTTGTCTTTGATGTAGACTTTGGCACTTCTTCTTTCGGAGGTCTCTTGTCTACCATTTCGATTTCTTCATCCACCTTTTCTTCATCTTCTTCCTCTGTCTCTATGGGCTATAAACATGGGTCTTTCACTAGTCCTTTCCCACTCCTCAACTGAATTGCCTTACAATCCTCTCTTGTCTTCTTCTCGGGTTGGCTAGGGAATGTGCCTTGACTCCGAATACTTAACGCGTCTTCCATCTGCCCCATTTGTCCTTCAAGAATCCGGATCGATGCGGTATTCTGATCCGTTGCAGTTCTTATCGTTCCGAACGAACTTGTAAGTGTCCCAACGGATGATGTCAACTCTCCAACCGCATTGTCCATCTTCGAAACAAACTTCATCAACATCTCCTCCAATCCGGATTTCTTCTTTCCTCCTTGCCCCTCTTCTTGTCTTCTTTGGTTGTAACCTAGAGGACGATAAACATTAGAAGATTGAGTAGAAGAGTTAGAATTATTACCGAATTGGTTTTGTTGCTACTGGAACATCGTCTCTTTCTGTGCATTCTGAGGTTGGCTCCACGAGAAATTGGGATGTCGTTTCCATCCCTCATTGTAAGTATTCGAGAACGGGTCGTTCCTCGGCCGGTTGTTGCGGTTTTGAAGGAATTGCACTTGCTCCAGTGGAGGCATTTCTTGAGATGAACCAAATGGCTCTTGACAGCCCATATCTCCTTGGAAGGACGGTTGAATCGCCGTCCCTTTCAGCTGATTTATAATAGCCGCCAACTGTGCTTTGATAGCTTTCAGTTCATCATTCTCTTGCACACTCGCCACCCTTCTAGTGGCTGCCCGAGGTGTGGCATAGCTATGTTCCACGAGATTCTCAATCAGCTCATACGCGTCCTCATATGACTTATTCATCAATGCACCAGCAGCAGCGGCGGTGAGGTCATTCTTGAACTGTGGATGTAGTCCTCCAAAGAAAGTTTGGATGATCATCCATTCTTGCAAACCATGATGAGGGCACTTTTTCAGCATACACTTGTACCGCTCCCAGGCCTCATATAATGACTCCTGATCCCATTGGGCAAAGTGAGTGATATCTGATAGCAGTTGGGCCGTTCGCCCCGGTGGAAAGAATTTATTCAGAAACGCAGATGGTGACTGCGTTTCTGAATAAGTGGTGACTCCGGTGGAAAGAGTTTATTTGCCACGTGCGAATCTGCCCGATTGGTAGACCCTCTTCCCATTTAATAGCCCGACCCCTCAGTGAAAACGGAAAAAGTCGGAGTTTGATTGCATCCGGGTCAACTCCATTCACCTTGAAGGTGTTGCAGATCTTCTCGAATGTTCTCAAGTGGTTGTGTGGGTCTTCAGTTGCTGCTCCTTCGAACATGTTTGCTTGCACCAATTGAATGGTGCCAGTCTTGATTTCAAAGTTGTTCGCTGCGATCGGAGGAACATATGGGCCTCTCTGTGCGGCCCCCATGTTCGGGTTGGCAAAATTCCTCATAGGAACCCTTGGTGGTTGTACTCGGTTGTTGGGATTCCGGATGTTGTTATTCTGATTAACCGGAATCTCGTTGTTGAGATTGTTGTGGTTGAGATTCTGGTTGATGGGAATTTCATTGTTGTTAACCGGAATCTCATTGTTGAGATTCTGATTGACCGGAATCTCGTTGTTGTTCACATGAATCTCGTTGTTGTTCACAGGAATCTCGTTGTTATTCACCGGAATCTCCTCATTCACTGGAATCTCTTGATTAATGACACCATCCATTTCTTGCAGATGTCTAAGTCTAGCTTGCCTCCTTAGGCGCCTTGCAGTCCTCTCGATCTCTGGATCAAATGGTTCGAGTTCAACAGAGGAACTCCTCCTTAGCATAAACTAGAAGTGATCTGCAGTTAAGAATAGGGCACAAGTTAGTTATCGTAACAATGCAGTAGCAAGAAACATAGATCAAAATCGTGAATAAGGAAAAACAAAAACAAAAATAAAATTTCAATAAAAGAAAATGCTCAATATAATGATTCCTACAGCTGGTAGTGATATTAACACAAAACAAGTTCCCCGGCAACGACGCCAAAAACTTGATAGGCGAATTACACCCCACTTTGACTAACCGCAAGTGTATGGTGTCGTCTCAAGTAATACGTACGGAAGTACGAGTATCGAACCCAAAGGAATCAGGTGTTAAGTACCGCAATGACTGTAGTTACTATTAACTGAACGGTTAGAATTTTGATTTGGTTTGATTGTTGAAATATCTTGACTAGTAACGCGTATAAAAGTACGGAAAGTAATTGGTAGTAGTATCAAGAGAGACGATGGAGGGTTGGAATCCGAATGAATTCAATTAACAAGACTTTGATGTAACTTATAATTGATTAAAATGATTAATGACTTGTAAAACCTAAACTCGTTACACTTCTTCAAGCTGCACCGAGACTTAACTTAATTAAAGTTGCTTATCTTTCGATCTTACAGTTGAACTAAGTTAAAGTGACTGGTTTAGAACACAACACCGAAGGAATTGGTATATCTCTATCCAATTCCTCTCGGTGGCTATTGAAATTGACCTCAATCTTGAGATTTCTATCGAACAACTCAAGAATTATCAAATCATTTAACAAGTGATCAGTTGGTTAAAAGCATTAAACATGATTTCAAAAACGTCATCCATCTATTAAAACCAAAATAAAAATCATCCCAAGTCTACATCTATGAATCATCTATCATCCAACCCCCCAACATGTAGTTTAGCTCATGTTGGGGGTGTGTAAAAGAAATTGAAAGGTTACAAAAGAATTAAATGAAACCATGTTTGAGAAGTTCTACAGAAAAAGATAAATAACTCCCTGAGAAGAATCTCTTCCACTATCACGTACTCAATCGTCGTTTCCTTCCAATTGATCTCTCGTCACCTCTGTATTCGTGCTCTCAATCTGCTCCCAAAAATCGCCTCCTGACTTGCCGCCGCCCCCTAGTCTAACTGATAACCCTAAAAATGAGAAAGTAGGGCTTTAAAACATATCTGGTAGTTGGCGCTAGTTCTGGCACTACTTGGGTCGCACCACATTCTGGACAACACGGGTTTTAAAGGCCGTGCGCATTATGCCGCGGGCTGCGTTGCGCCTTAACTCGCGCCACACTCTGGAATCCACTTCTTCAATTGCCGCGTGCAATACGGCGTGAGCTGGGTCGCGCCAAAAGTCGCGCCGGCTTCAGTTTCATCTTTTTCCAGATTTCGAGCTCATTCTTCGGAAAATATTCGCGATCCTCTTCATTTCTCTTCCAGTCTGAATAACTGTACATCTCATGAAGCTCATCAGTAAAAGTCACTATTTTACTTGAAAACACCCAACAATCACTCGATTCGATAGTTAAAATAATGTCGAAAACCGACATTATCATGCCTCAAAAGGGGTTTGAATGTCATCCGATTCCAAAATTACTCTTTCAAATCATGAAATAACATGAAACAACATGAAACAAAATTCACCAACAAAGTGCGCACACGCCAGTTTATTTCACAAAACGGTGAAACAATCTCATAAATGTACTTTGGTTAAAACACCAAAATGATTTGCGCCAATTCTAAGTTTAAAGACAAACTCAATACGTTTTCATCATCCAAGGATGTCGACTAAAATGTCAAGAGGAAATTTCAAATTTGGAATAAGTATGCGAGCTTGTAACACTCTCTTAGTGGTTTTCTTGAAACGAAATTACATGTATCAAATCATTCGTAACAAATTTCAAAAGATGAAATTCAATACTCAAAATCTTCTCATCTAGTCGTATAATGACATAAGAGCAAAACATTTGTGACCATACCCACACCTTAATGTGTTTTCCCAAAACTTAGGAGAAATAAGTGTTCGTAAACGTTTGACGCCAAAAAGGGTTTAAATCGACTTCGAATGTCGAATCACACAACGGTGTGTATTAATGTTCCAAAAATTTAAGCAATCCCACGCACTCTAGGTTAGGACAAATAATTTTCCAAAATTCCCCTCACGGAGCATCTACACCAAAATTTCACACTCGCAATATAAAATGTTGAAACGACAACGTTTCAAATTTACTCGTTAGAATACTCGAAATACCCATTTCTCCAAAACCAAAAAGGTTTACAATTTTCCAAAATGCTCATCAAATCGAAGTTGACCGAAGTTCAACTAGTCACACGTTCGTGTTTTCAAAATGTACCGTATTGTAAACCATGCATGATCCCCACAACACTAAGACATGCTTTGACCGAAAGACTTTCACTTATGCAATGGATTAATAACAGTTTCATTCACGATCCATTTATCAAATTTTCGAGGGTTAGTGACTACCAAATTATGCACGCCCTTAGATCAATACCATGCGTTTGCAAGAAGGACAACAAAAAAATCAACTAGTCGGGAGCACATAAAGCAAATCGTCAAGAAATACAATCTGCATATTCTTTCATGCATTACTCACGCCACGTATAAATCAATTTGTACAATTAGATAAGTTGCAACAAAACGTGCTAACACAAATCTTTGAAAGAGAATTCACGCGACACCAAAGTTCCAAACGTTCCATTTGGTCGCCTTATGGCTTAGATAACACTTCTCAACAAAACCCGAATGAGTCAAAATGGCCAATGTAATCCCAAATCAACACACGCAATGACTAAGGTAGGCACCTTACAAAATTGCACTCACACGACCCAACACGTCGTAAAACGAAACCTCGTAAAACTCCATAAATTCAAAGGGACTCAATGACCTCAAGTCAATAAAATGGCACCAAACATTGTGCTTTCAAAAGTCAAATTGCTATGAGCAAAATCATGACTAAAACACCAAAATTCCAAAAATCCCCTTTCTTGTTGTAGTACTATATAAACAACACTTTTCGACAAAACTTTCATTAAATAAAGTTCCCAATAAAACTCGACATAAACATAATGGAAGATAACTTTCCGTCCAAACCTTAACATATGTGGAGGAGATCCAATGTTAAGGTCATAAGCCATAGTTACTTGTCCAACATCTTAAACCTCAATAAAATATGAATATCACCGTATCTGAAAGTAACGTTGGACAACAACGAAATTAAGCGAGTCCCGACAAAGTTTGCAACTCTCGCAATAAAACAACTTTCATGCATGTTCCAAACCATGATTTAAAATCTTGTGTGTGTGTTAACCATTTTCTGAGATTTTGTAACTCAATCCACGGGAGGATTCGAAACACAAGAAATAACTGATACAATTTATTTCAAAATAAATTATGTGCATGAATTTAGTCGGCACTCAACGTCTCAACCCATTCTCCTCCAAATCTCTCCGGTCACACTACCGTCATCTGGATGCTCAAACCTCTTAAGGTAAAGTTGGGAATTACATCGATTAACCTTACGATTCTTCCTCGAATCAAAGTCGTTTTATTAAGTCTGTGGTTCTAATCCAACCATCAATTTGTGACCCGAAACGGTCCACTTAAAGCAATCATCATGCTTATTGTCACCCCAAGTGACTAATACTAAAATCGTCAATCTTTTCCAACAACTATTCGCTTAGAAACTTCTTTACTACCCCAACGATCATCACATTAAAGTAATTTAAGTATGCACATGTACTAGTGGGTTCACCATGACACTGGCCAGGTGCAATTATGAACGTACCGCACATGCTTATCCTTGCTACCTTCGACGTGATTCTCGTTTCTAGCGACTCCATCAACCTCAAAACATCCTATCTTAACGTGCCTAATAGTGCAATTTCACTTTCTCTCACTAAAAAGATCGCTAGTTTGAGTCTAAGTATTCAAAATCAACACCTAATTCTCTCAAACTTATGCTCTGATACCAACTTGTAACACCCTCAAATTTTGGAAAGAGCAACTAAATAAAATTTTCAATAATACATCCAAGTGAATAGAATTTCTCCTTATAAGACAATAAGGAGATTACCTCAATTTAAAATCTATGATTTACCCTCAAACAATTATCACTCAAGCCTTATTACAAAGATTAATTTCACACCGGGTGTTACTTAACACGAGTATAAGTTGATATTCCCAAATAAGTGTGGAAGATTCACTAATCAAGTCACCTCTCGTGCACTCTACTAGCACTTGCCAATTCACAGTGTAGCTAAAGCTACTCCCAACCTGAGCCTATTGCACATGCCGACAAATAAAAAAGGGTTAGGCTAACGACTAGTGAGTTCAAGAGTTTTATCATGACTATATGAATTCATAAATTGAGAGGGATGTAGTTTTAGTCATGATTCCAAAAGAGTTTACTTTAAGTGCAAATCACCCATTTTCCAACTCACATAATTCCCATGCTGAAATCTTTAATATAACATGATTTCCAAAAATAGACTCATTCCCAAAGTCAACGTGAAATGTGAAATAGCATTTGATACTCAAAACGATTAAATCCATAATTCAACTCACCATTATTCCCAAACTTTCCAAAACATGGCGAAAACATAACCCATAACTCCTATAACGTGGAGAAATATTTCACATAAATATGATACGTCACCGAAAACATGGATAAACACAAATACCCAAAATAACACCTTTCGGTGACGGGGGAGACCCGTATACATTGCATGTGACGGAACACTAAAGTGGGTCACCTACTATGCAATAAAAACATCCACGTGGATTACTCTCGTAAACTGAGCTCAATCACCCCAGATCTATCGCCCTCGAGACTAGGGAGCCCCCAACTTTAACCACCCCAGGTCTATACATTGGGTCACACCAAATCTACAACAGCACATTAGGGATTACACCTTACTGCCCATGAGACGACGCCCGACCCTCCAGGTGCATGCCTTACTTATCATGGAACCCTATGCCTATCCCGTGCCAATCACATATATGGAATTACACCTTACTGCCCATGAGACGACACCCGACCATCTAGGTCCACGCCTTACTTATCATGGAACCCGATGCCTATTTCGTGCTACAAAAGAAACTAACGCCTCGTAAACTGAGCTCAATCATTCCAGATCCATTGCCCACGAGACTAGGAGAAACTCAAAGGCCTATGGATCCATAGCTAACAAGGTCTAAGACATTACACGACCCCAAATAAACAAACAAGTGCATTCAAAGCATGCAATTCCCCAATGACGTAAATCATGATCAAAACTCAACTTTGAGCTATCAAAACTGAACAATTGTCCTCAGGACTTCACAAAATCCAATACCGAGCCACAAGCTCAACTGACTCAAAAGATGGTTCATAAAAGTCATAAAATGACATTAAATATAGCAACACACACCTCTTGCCAATAAATACTTCAAATCCATGAAAACCCGAAATAAAACCCTGGGTTGGGAAACCCTCCTTTCCAAAGGACTCACACCTTTACATTTTCAAAACATCTCATGATGTACTAAATGCATATTTCCAAATTATACGTAAAATGCATTTTCATAACAAGTAGACTCCACTTGTAACATAAATCAACGACCCATTTTCATGTATATTTATATATCACATTTTCTCAAAATTACAAATGTCGTGTTTTACAATATTTACCACAATTAATACCTCAAAAGGTAAAACCCACCAATTAACTCAACATTAATACTTTTCAGGTAAAACACATAATTACTTGGAAAAATAACATTTTGGCATGTACAAAGTTTTCACAAAGCAACTTGAACTCATCTTGCTAGATTTAGGCTAAATCTAGATTTTTCCCCAAACGTATGCTCCTTTGATGCACATGAATCCTCAAGCCAAATCTTACAAAAACCTTAATCACATGAATCTCCAACCAAAAGCTTCTAATCACCCACAAAAGCTCCAAGCTTCCATATCTTCAACAATGGTGGGAAGTAGGTTTAGATTGGGTGAAGAAGATGAAGAGGGAGGAGGGTTTGTGCTCTCTTGGGGGGGGGGGGGAATCGACTGAAAGAAAGAAAGGGAGAGTGGGTTAGGCTTTGAGAGTGAAATGAGGAGAGAGAGAGGAAGAAAGATCTTAAAATACCAAATTAATCCATCAGATGCATCGCGGACGTCCGCATTGCACTCTCGCGGACGTCCGGCTTGTTTTGGCCGAACAACCCCAAAATTCTCTGTTGCTTCCGCGGACTTCCGCTAGTCGCGGACGTCCGGCTTGCCCCTCGCGGACGTCCATAAGTCCCAAAAACGTTTTCCCAATTTTCGGGGTGTTACAACACACTAAAACGATTCGCGACAGTTCTATGTTTAAAGACAAACTCAATACGTTTTCATCATCCAAAGATGTCTACTAAAATGACAAGAGGTAGTTTTTAAAAAATGGAATAAGCATGCAAGCTTGTAACACTCTCTTAGTAGTTTTCTTGAAACGAGATTGCATGTATCAACTCATTCGTAACAAAATTTCAAAAGATGAAAATCTTTAAATCAACATTCAAAATCTTCTCATCTAGTCATATAATGACATAAGAGTAAAACTCTTTTGACAATACCCACACATTAACGTGTTTTCCCAAAACTTAGGAGAAAATAAGCGTTTGTAATTGGTTGACACAAAAATGGTTTAAGTCGACTTCGAATGTCGGATCGTACAAACAATGTGCATTAGTGTTCCAAAACATCAATAGTTTCATGCACTCTAGATTTAGACAAATAATTTTCCACAACCCCCATCAAGGAGTATTTACGCTAAAGTTTTTCACTTGTAATATAAAACGTTAAAATGTCGTTGCTTAAAATTTTCTCATCAAAATACCCAAAATACGCATTTTCTCCAAAACCAAAAAGGTTTACAATTTTCCAAACTGTCCATCGAGTCAAAGTTGACCAAAATTCAACGACTCGCACATTCATGTTTTCAAAATATTCCGTATTGTAAACCATGCATGATTCACACAACAGTAAAACATACCTTGACCAAATGACCCTCATTTATACAATAATTAATAAGACATTTCCATTTACGATTCATTTATCAAAGCTTTTGAGGGTTAGTGACTACCAAATTATACACACCCTTAGATCAATACCATACGTTTGCAAGAAAGGACAATAAAACAATCAAGTAGTCGGAAGCACATAAAGCAAATTGTTAAGAAATACAAGCAGTATGTTCTTTCATGCATTACTCACGCCACATATAAATCAATCCGTACAATTAAATAAATTGCAACAAAACGTGCTAACACAAATCTTTGAAAGAGAAATTACGCGACTTCAAAGTTCCAAAGACATTCCGTTTGGTCTCCTTACGGCATAAATATCACTTCTCAACAAAACTCGAACGATACAAAATGCTCAATATAATCCAAAATTAACACACGCAATATCTAAAGTATGCATCTTACAAAATTGCACTCACACAACACAACACGTCATAAAACGAAACTCCGTAAAACTCCATGGGCTCAATTGCCTCAACTCAACCAAGTGATGCCAAACCTTTCGCTTCCAAAAATCAAATTGCATAAAGCAGATCATGACTAAAATGTCAAGATTCCAAAAATTCTCTCTTTGTTGTAACACACTATAAACAACACCTCTCAATAAGTCATGCATTACATAAAGCTTTTTCAATAAACTCGACATAGACATAATAGAAGATAACTTTCCATCCAAACCTTAACATATGTGGAAGAGATCCAATGTTAAAGTCATAAGCCGTAGTTACTTGCCCAACATCTTAAACATCATGAAAATATTGATATCACTGTATCCGAAAGTAACGTTGGACAACGACAAAATAAAACAAGTCCCGACGGAGTTTGCAACTCCCGCAATAAAATAATTTCATGCACGTTTCAAACATGATTTAAAATCTTGTGCGTGTTAAACGTTTTTCCGAGATTTCATAACACAACTCATATGATGATTTGAATTACAAGAATAATTGATGTAATTTAGCTTTAAAAATAAATTTCGTGCATAAACTTAGTCGACACTCAATGTCTCAAACCATACTCCTCCAAATCCCTCCGGTCACACTACCGTCATTCTGATGCTCAATCACCTTAAGGCAAAGTGGGGAATTACATCGATTCACCTTACATTTCCTCCTCGAATTAAGGTCGATTCAATAAATCTATGGTTCTAATCCAACCATCAACTTCGACTCGAAACGATCCACTTAAAGCAATTATCATGCTTATTGTCACCCTAAGTGACTATTACTAAATTCGTCAATCTTTTCCGACGACTATTCCTCTTAGAAACTTTTTCACTACCCCAACGGTTATCACATTAAAGTAGTTCAAGTATGCACATGTAACTAGCAGGTTCACCATGACACTGGCCAGGTGTCATTATGAACGCACCGTACATGATTATCCTTGCTACTCTCGATGTGATTCTCGTTTCTAGCAATTCCATCGACCTCAAAACATCCTATCTTAAAGTGCTTAATGGTGAAATTTCACTCTTATTTACTTAAAAGAACGCTAGTTTGAGTCTAGGTATCCAAAATCAACACCTAATTCTCTCAAACTTATGCTCTGATACAAACTTGTAACACCCTCAAAATTGGAAAGAACAACTAACTTTAATTTCAGTAAAATAACCAAAAGAGGATAAAATCATTTCTACAGATCTTCCCTGAAAATACCTCGGAATTTAAACATCATAATTCCCACAATAAATAACTTAAAACGGGCGTTACTTAACACAACACAAGTTGCTAGTCCCAAATAAACGCGGAAGACTTCACTAATCCAAATCACCTCTCGTGCACTCTACTAGCACTCACCACTTCACTGTGTAGCTAACGCTACTCCCAACCTGAGCCTGTTGCACATGCCGACAAATAAAAAGGGTTAGGCTAACGCCTAGTGAGTTCAAGAGTTTTATCATGACCATATAAATTCATAAATCGTGAGAGATGCAATTTAAGTCATGAGTTCAAAAGAATTTACTTTAGATGCAAATCACCCATTTTTCCAAACTCACACAAATCCCGTGCTGAAAACTTTAATATACAATGGTTCTAAAAATGGACTCAATTCCAAAAGCCAACGTGAAAGGCGAAATAACATTTGATACTCAAATCGATTGAATTCATAATTAAATTGCCATTATTCCAAACATCCCCAAACATGGATGAAACAAAACCCATAACTCATAATACGTGGAAAAGCAATTCTCATAAATATGATACGTCACCGAAAACATGGATAAACACAAGTACCCAAAACAACACCTTTCGGTGACGGGGGAGGCCTGCATACATTACACGTGACGGAACACAAAAGTGGGTCACCTACTATGCAATAAAACACCCACGTGGATTACTCTCGTAAACTGAGCTCAATCACTCCAGATCTATTGCCCGCGAGACTAGTGATCCCCCAACTTCAACCACTCGAGGTCTATACACTGGGTCACTCTAAATCCACAACATCACCTTTGGGATTACACCTTACTGCCCATGAGACGACGCCCGACCATATAGGTCCATGTCTTACTTATCATGGAACCCGATGACTATCCCGTGCTACAAAAGAGAAACTAACGTCTCGTAAACTAAGCTCAATCAATCCCGATCTCTTGCCCGCGAGACTTGGGAAACTCAAACACCTATGGATCAATAGCTAACAAGGTCTAAAACATTACACGACCCCAAATGAATAAACAAGTGTATTCAAAACATGCAATTCCCAATAACGTAAATCATGATCAAAACTCAACTTTGAGCTATCAAAACTGAACAATTGACCTCAAGACTTCACAAAATCCAATACCGAGCCACAAGCTCAACTGAATCAAAAAATAGTTCATAAAAAGTCATAAAATGACATTAAACGTAACAACACACACCCTTGCCAATAAATACTTTGAAATCCATGAAAACCCGAAATAAAACCTTGGGTTAGGAAACCCTCTTTTCCAAAGGACTCACACCATCACATTTTCAAATCATCCCATGATGTACTAACGCATATTTCCAAGATATACACAATGCATTTTCATAATGAGTAGACTCCATTTATAACATAAATCCATAACCCATTTTCATGTATGATTTATCTATCACATTTTCCCAAAAACGTCAAATGTAAGTGTTTTACCGTATTTACAACCATAAATACTTCAAAGGGTTAAAACCCGCCAAATAATTCAACCATATATAATTTTCATGTAAAACACATAAGTATTTGGAAAAAATAACATTTTGGCATGTACAAAGTTTTCACAAAGCAACTTGAACTCACCTTGCTAGATTTAGGCTAAATCTAGGTTTTTCCCAAACGTAAGCTCCTTTGAAGAAACACGAATCCTCAAGCTCCAAATCTTCCAAAAACCTAGATCCACAATTTCCAACCATGAATATTTATCCTCAAACACTTAGAATCATTTCCCCCAACATATTACACCCAAAATCACCAATAGATCGAAACCCTAATTTCCAAAATGAAGAGAAGAGAAGATTACCTCAACCATCAAGTGAATCCACCACCAAACACTTCTAGGTTACCAATATGAACTTCATTCTCCACTTCATCAAAGGGAAGGGTTTAGGTGAGGGTTGGGTAAAACCCTAGAAAACTTGGGAGAGAAGAGGATGAAAGAAAGGAAGTGAGGAGTGAAATGAGGATAAAAATCGGATTTAAAATAGCCCCCTGCACCCCGATCGCAACAATGCCCTGCGACTATGCCCTGTGGCATAGTCGTGTGTCACAGTCGCGGAAGAGGTACCACCTTCTGTTTGATTTTCGACCAGAGCTCCTCCTTCGCGACATTGCCACCACGACTATGACATGGTCAATGTCGCTGGTCATAGTCGCACAAGGTGTACCGAAGGCTGTCCATTCCCTGCGACTATGCCACGCGACTGTGACAATGTCATAGTCGCTGGTCATTGTAGCTTGACCCGTACCAAGCGCTGAAACTCGACTTTTTCAACGCCAAAACTCCTGATACTCTTAGGGACTTTAAGCAATGTTTCCCCAACATAAATTCCACCATTTTCAAGCTGCAAGACGTTCGGGTGATGTTGACTTACCGAAATTATGAGTGTTACATGGATCTATGTGGACCAGTATAAAAGTGACAAAACTGAAGAAATCATCAAGTTCATCAAGAAATCTGAAGTGTCAAATGGTGAACTTTTGGATCTCCTCTTTTATTGAAATCCTTCCATTTGGCACACTCACAAGTGCCAACCTCCTCTCTACCAACATCACTCTCCTTTACTACCTACACTCTATTTCCCACCATACCTCTCACCCCACCTTTTCTCACCCATTCCACCAAACCTCTCATCCCACCTTTTCTCATCCATCCCACCACATATATTACCCCGATCTCATTTTTTTATCATCTTACCATCCATCTTACTACCCAACTCTTCATCCCCTTTCTTACAACATCTATCAACCAACTTCATCAAAAAAAATCTACCGATTTTCCTACCGAAAATAGCCAATTTTCGGTGGGTTCCCCTTAATTTTCGGTGGGGAAGCAATAAATAAATAAATAAATAAAAATTATTTTTTTTCTACCGATTTTCCTACCGAAAATAGCCAATTTTCGGTGGGGAAGCAAAAAAAAATATATTTTTTTCTCTACCGATTTTCCTACCGAAAATAGCCAATTTTCGGTGGGGAAGCAAATTTTTTTGCCGATGTTTCAAATTGTTCGTGGTGTTTCTTCTTCGTCGGACGCTGAGGGGGAGCAACTACTTGAAGGGAATAAACTATCTGAGGAGAAGCATTATCTAACTATCTGAGGGGGAGCATTATCAGCGTCCAACTCGATCAACACCAACCCTCAGTACAGTCAACATCCAACTCAAATTTTGGTCAAACAAATGGGAACCGGCGAACCAACCAAGAGGGAGCAAACCAGTCTAACCAATGTATCTAAGGGGGAGGCAAACCAAGGCAAAGGAAGAAGAGTGATGACTGCCGAATAGGAAGCTGAATATGCTATGAGCAAGAAAGCAGATGCAAGATATGGGCAAAGGCATCCTGAGGCTATTTCAGTCAAACTCAAACCTCCTTAAAAGATTATCACCAAGTTGGATCTGGGCATATCTGTTTCCTCTATGATGGAAGTACATTCTATTTCATTCATATTGTTCATTCTTTATTCTTTCATCCATTCATCTGTAAATATCATATATATACACACACAAAATAAAATAAAATAGAATGGTCTATGTGAAAAGAACCCAAAAAGAGTAAAAAGGGTCAAAATACATCTTATATTCAGATACTCTTGAATATTCTAAGTATGGAGCTCAAATTTAAATAGGGGGAGATTGTTGGGTCACCAAAGATTTGAAATTGACTCACCAATGTTTCTCCTAAATCTTACTTAGAATATTTTAGTTTGGTTCTTTATAATGACTTGTACAAGATAGCAAATGTTTGATGAAGTCAAAGATCAACCAAAATCAAGATTGAAGATTTTCTCATTGTGGAAGTGAGAGTGTTAAGTGCTCAATTTTGAGTACTTAAGCACTTATTTCTTTAGTTTAGTTAGGACTTTTCATTCTAAAATCCCAACTTTGAGTCTTTTTATCTTATTTTACTTTCTTGGAGCTAGGGATCATGGTTTGCTTGTTTTACTTTATTGGTAGGCTAATCTAAGTGTTTTTGGCAAAATCAACCAAAACAGGGTATTGCTGCAGCACGGATCTGGTGATCAAGGGGATGAAGAAGACGAATTCATGAGCTGGAAATTTTTATTTTGGGATTAATATGATATTTTGTAACCCTTGAAACACTATTTGGATTGTAATGGTAGTTTAAGTAATTGTTTAGTTGGGTATTGTACTTTTGGTTAACTAGTTGTACTTGCTAGTTGGTGTAGTTCACTTTATTTACCAAAGATGCCCCTCCCTTTTGTTATATATAGAGGGGTCATCTAGCCTTTTTAGAATATCTCCTTGGAACTGATCTCAATCAGTTCTAAATGCTCTGTAGTTTATTTTCCAGAAATCTTATGAATGTTCTTCCAATCTTCAAATCTTCAAGTGATCTTCATTTAAGTTTTCTTTGTTCTTATATACACGTATGCATTGATGCAGCACTGGAGAGTATCCTAACTGCACATTTTACTTCCTTTATTACTTTTGTATCTTTAGCTTTAACTTTAATGCTCTTACTTTTCAGTATTTACTCTTGCTAGTCATAGATCTACATTCCATTTTGTACTCTTATCATTTATTGTGTCTTTCTTACATCCTTGTCTTTACATTTTTAGTCATTTACTTTAGTTATTCTTTACTTACAAGTCTTTTATTCTTCCAATCATCATGTTTACCTTCCAAGTACTTTGCATTTACTTTGTTTCATTTATTGTAATGAGTAGCTAATTTTCTTAGTTTGGGTGTAAGACAAAGGGTGTTATGATGACCAAAAGAAAGTGGGCATTTTTGTGGCAAAAATGATGTTTTATTATTCCCACCCAAGTTCTTTCAAGATAACATAATCCTTTGACAAATTGATCACTTTGATAGTGTTAAAGTGTCATGGACCTAGAGATAGGCCATTGAATAGCACGTCAATTTGGATGACTTAAGGGGTTATATCGAGAGAGTAACTTGCAATGAGAGTTGTTACTTTTGTTTTCTAAAATGATTCATTCTTGATAAGTTGTCATTTTCTCAAGGGATTAAAATGGAATAGACTTAGAGATAAGCTATTTAGGAGTATAAAAACTTGGGAGGTATGGGGGTTATATCGAGAGAGTAACTTTTAACAAAGAGAATTTGTTTTACCATATACTTTGAGAACGCCATTTCCATTGTTCCATTATCTTGGGTTCTGCTCAGAGATGAGATTGCTCTAGCTACTGGAGTCATGGGATGGTGAGAGTCCGAGAGGAACGTGTCTCAAAGTAGATAATAAAGTTAGTTTTTGTCACTGCTATGCTGCAGCATCACTGCAGCATCATGCTGTAGCATTGTTGTAGCATTGGTCTGCTGGAATTCGGTTTATCATAACATGACAAGTCTTACACCCTTGCTTCTCTTTTAATCTTGTTAATTAGAATCTGTGTTAATCATCAACCAACCAATCAAAGATATTTGCTTCCAAATCATCTTCCGAAATCATTTCTTTCATCATACTTTAATAGCAATTTTAACTCCAATCTCTGTGGGACGATACTTGGTATCTTTACCATTTTATTACTTGAAAAGACGACATAGTTCTATATAAGTATACTTGCTTATTGGTTCTATTAGCACACGTCTATAGGTGTATTCCACGCACTCATCAAGTTTTTGGCGCCGTTGCCGGGGATTGGTAAGCTAAAAGTCTATAAAAGTATTTTAAAAGATTTGGTTTTTCTAACACCGTGTGGGAATTTTAAAGATTTTTTAAAAGTGGTGTATGCCAAGAATTCCACGTGGGGAACTTTTTGAATTTGATCCGGATATTGAGAGAACTTTTCATCAAAGAAGAAGAATTCAAAGAACATCAAACTCTCTCAATATGGAGGACGACCCCCACCAGGTTTTGAAAATAGACTACCAAGACCACCACCTTTAGAAAATCCCTCCGGCCACCGTTGGAAAATCCAGTGAGACCACCTTTAGAAAATCCAATCAAGCCGCCAGCTTTTAATCCACCACTTTTTGGTAATCCACCGTTTCACCCATTTCAACATAATCCACCTTTTCAACAAAATCCACCACTTCACAATCATAACAATGAAGAAGGAGATGATAATGGATCTATTGGTAATGTTGAACCACTTAACATCATTGATCTTGCAAACTCGAAAGATGGAAGAATTATGGACTATGCAATCCCGAACTTTGAGCAATTAAATTCTGGGATTGTTAGGCCACAATTAGATACTTTACATTTTGAACCAAAACCCATCATGTTTCATATGTTGCAAGCTAATGGTCAATTTGCCGGATTACCATCGGAAGATCCCCATTCCCATTTAAAATCTTTTATGGAGATCACCGATGTTTTTCTAATCCCTGGAGTTTCACCGAAAGCCTTAAGGCTTACGCTGTTTCCATTTTCTCTAAGAGATAAGGCAAGAGTATGGTTCAATTCTTTAACACCAGGTTCGGTATCATCTTGGAGTGATATGGCTGAGAAATTTTTGCGAAAATATTTTCCACCTACCCGAAATGCTAAGTCCATAAACGAAATTTGCATGTTTAAACAAATGGACGATGAAGCAATTCCCGATGCTTGGGAAAGGTTTAAAGAATTATTAAGGAAATGCCCTCACCATGGCATTCCCTACTGTATTCAACTCGAGACGTTTTACAATGGACTTGATTCCAATGCAAAACAAATGCTCGATGCGCCTTCAGGAGGGGCCTTTACCTTTAATACCTACAATACCGGGTATGAAATTCTTGAAAAGATTTCAGCAAACAATGGACAATGGGCTGATCCAAGAGCTCAAACTTCAAATCAAAAGAAGACTGCTGGGTTGCATGAGATTGATGCATACACTGCATTGACAGCACAGCTTGCTTCCATGACTAATATGCTTAAAAACATCACTTTCGGTCAAGGAGCACAACCACCTGTCACTGAACCTCATGCACCTGTCCTTTCTGTGCAATATGTATGTTGTGGTGAGGAACATTCTTATGAACACTGTCCTCATAATTCGGAATCTGTAAACTATGTTCAAAATAGACCAAATCTTCATTCCAACACATATAATTCCAGTTGGAAGCAGCATCCAAACTTCTCTTGGAATAGCCCATGTTTGAATCCACCTACACAAAAACCACAAGGAAATTCTAATTTTCAAAATCAAGCAAGCAGTTCCCAAAACCATTACAAGGGAAATTTTCAAAACAACCCTCATCAGAATAATCGTCATCAAGGTTTTCAGAATAATCAACCACCTTTTCAAAACCAAAATCATGCACCTCCACATGATGACTCAAATCTTTCTTTGGAAGCACTCATGAAAGGGTTTATGACCCAAACGCAAGCTTCAATCAGAAATCTTGAAACTCAAGCCAGTCAACTTGCTTTAAATCAAAGTACTAGGGCCTCAGGCACTTTGCCTAGTAACACTGAAATCCCAAAGGCCCCAGGAAAGGAACGTGTAAAAGTTGTAACTCTTAGGAGTGGGAAAGAATTACCTGAAACTGTGGGAAAGGAGTTTAGACCTTTAACCAAAACAGATTTTGAAAAGTTATCCAAAGCCAATCCTACTCCAGAGATTCAGGTTAATCCAAAACCACCAAGCCAAAAAGAAGACCAAGACCCTAAGATCACTAGTTCAAGTCCACCCAACGTGACCAACACTACAAGCATATTGGAACCATATGGCTCAAAACCTTCAAATAATGTTGTTATCAAACCAGTTCCCCCTTACATCCCTTACCCTCAAAGGATGAGGAATGAGAAGAAGGAACTGCAATTTATTTTTTTTGGATGTTTTCAAACAATTGCACATCAACATACCACTTGTTGAGGCAATTGAGCAGATGCCGAATTATGCCAAGTTCCTGAAAGACATTTTGAGTAAAAAGAAGAAATTGACTGAGTATGAGACTGTAGCCCTCACTGAAGGTTGTAGTGCTATGTTTTCCAACAAAATACCCCCTAAGCAAAAAGATCCAAGGAGTTTTACCATTCCCTGCTTAATAGGTGGAAAAGAAGTTGGACAAGCTTTGTGTGATTTAGGTGCCAGTGTCAATCTCATGCCCTTATCAATTTTCAAAAGTTTAGGCATAGGAGAGGCCAGACCTACCACAGTCACACTCATCTTAGCTGATAAGACCATTGCCTATCCAAAGGGTACGATTGAAGATGTTTTAGTCCAGGTTGACAAATTCATCTTTCCAGCTGATTTTATCATTTTAGACTTTGAGGCTGATAAGGATATTCCTATTCTTTTAGGAAGACCTTTCTTAGCCACTGGTAGAACCTTGATAGATGTCCAGAAAGGAGAGTTGACCATGAGACTTCAGGACCAAAAAGTCACATTTAATGTCTTCAATTCTTTGAAATACCCAAATGATATGGAAGACTGTTCAAGCATAGGTACCATCGAGTCATTGTGTCATGAGGAAGTAGTCAAACAGAACTGTAGGATAGAAGAGGAGGAGGAGGAAGAAATTGAGGAATATGACGATGATGATGAAATTTCTCATAAAAGAGGAGACTGTCTCTTTGGTTGCTGCAGCATTTGAGCTGCTGGAAAATAGTGAGCAAAAATCAGTCGTTCCTTCCATAGTCTCACCACCTGACCTGGAGTTGAAGAAACTCCCATCTCACCTGAAATATGCCTTTCTAGGAAAAGAAGACAAATTACCTGTTATCATTTCAGCTACCCTAGAATTGCATCAGGAAAAGAAGTTAGTGGATATGTTGAAGTTGCACACCAAAGCCATAGGATGGACCATTGCTGACCTTAGGGGGATTAGTCCTTCCATTTGTCAACATAAGATCATCTTAGAAGAAAAGAACTTCAAGTCCATAGAACCTCAAAGAAGGCTGAACCCTGTCATGAAAGAGGTAGTGAAAAAGGAAATTTTGAAATGGTTAGATGCAGAAATTATTTTTCCAATAGCCAGTAGTTCTTGGGTTAGTCCAGTCCAATGTGTGCCTAAGAAGGGAGGGATCACTATCATTTCCAATGACAAGAATGAACTCATCCCAACTAGAATAGTCTCTGGATGGAGAAATTGCATGGACTACCGTAGACTAAATAATGTTACTCAAAAGGATCACTTTCCTTTACCTTTTGTTGATCAAATGTTGGACAGGTTGGCTGGAAAAGAGTTCTACTGCTTCTTGGATGGATACTCAGGTTACAATCAGATAACCATAGCACCAGAAGACCAAGAGAAGACTACTTTCACTTGTCCTTTTGGCACTTTTGCCTTTAGGAGAATGCCTTTTGGACTTTGCAATGCGCCAGCTACTTTCCAAAGATGCATGATGTCCATATTCTCTGACATGCTTGAAAAATCCATTGAAATATTTATGGATGATTTTTCAGTTTATGGTTCATCTTTTGATCATTGTTTGAAAAATTTAAAACAAAGTCTTAAAAGGTGTGAAGAAACTGACTTGGTCCTTAACTGGGAAAAATGTCATTTCATGGTTACAGAAGGGATTGTCCTTGGTCATTTAATTTCAAAAAGAGGAGTCGAGGTAGACAAAGCTAAACTTGAAGTTATTGAAAAACTACCTGAGCCAACCACTGTTAAAGGAATCAGAAGCTTTCTTGGGCATGCTGGTTTTTATAGACGTTTCATAAAAGATTTTTCAAAGATTTCAAAACCTTTATGTCTATTATTACAGCAAGACCAAAAATTTGATTTTAATGAAGATTGCATAAATGCATTCCTCACTTTAAAGAAAGCTTTGGTGACTGCTCCAGTGATTGTTGCTCCTGAATGGGACAAACCTTTTGAAATCATGTGTGACGCAAGTGATTGAGCTGTTGGTGCAGTTTTGGGTCAAAGAAAAGGAAAGATTTTTCACTCCATCTACTATGCAAGCAAAACCTTGAATGAAGCTCAAATTAATTACACAACAACTGAAAAAGAGTTATTAGAGTGGTTTTTGCATTTGAAAATTTTAGATCATATTTAATGGGAGCTAAAGTCATTGTTCACACTGACCATGCTGCCATTAAATATCTCATTTCAAAGAAAGATGCAAAACCAAGGCTAATAAGATGGGTTTTGTTACTGCAAGAGTTTGACCTAGAAATTGTTGATAGGAAAGGGGTGGAGAACCAAGTGGCTGATCACCTGTCTAGGTTAGAAAAGTTAGTTGAAAGCAGGGAAGGAGGAGACATCATAGAAACCTTCCCTGATGAAAAGATTCTTATGGTGCAATCACAACTGCCATGGTTTGCTGACATAGCTAATTATTTAGCTTGTGGCATCAAACCTTCTGATTATACTCACCATATGCTGAAGAAATTTCTCCATGATTGCAAATTTTACATATGGGATGATCCTTTTTTGTTTAAACTTGGTACATATCAAATACTGAGAAGGTGCATCCCAGAAACAGAAGTGGTAGCTATCTTGCAGCATTGCCACCAATCAGCTTATGAAGGACATTTTGGAGGCCAAAGAACAGCAGCTAAAGTATTGGCCTACTCTCTTTAAAGATGCCCATAACTTTGCACAAAGGTGTAATGAATGCCAGAGAAGTGGTTCCATTTCTCAAAGAAATGAAATGCCTTTGAATGGGATCTTAGAAGTTGAGTTGTTTGATGTTTGGGGAATTGATTTTATGGGTCCATTCCCACCATCAAACAATTTCCAATACATTCGTGTTGCTGTTGAATATGTATCCAAATGGGTTGAGGCAATGGCATGTGTTTCAAATGATGCAAAAACTGTTGTTAAGTTTTTACAAAAACAAATTTTTACAAGGGTTGGTACCCCCCGTGCACTAATCAGTGATGAAGGTACCCATTTTATAAACAATTTGTTGAGTAAAGTTCTTGAAAAATACAACGTGAAACACAGAGTTGCCACTGCTTATCACCCACAAACAAATGGTTTAGCTGAACTCTCAAACAGAGAAATAAAAGGGATTTTGGAAAAAGTTGTCAAACCAAACAGAAAAGACTGGGCTTTCAAATTAGATGATGCCTTATGGGCATACAGGACTGTTGGTCCCGAAGGCCTATACAAGTTTGTAGAAGGGGTGGGGTTGAATACAAACACACATATTTTACTTTTCTAAATTGTTTATTGATAAATCATTAACAATTTACAGCTTGTTGCGGAAACAAGATTAAGGATAAACCTAAATCTAAACAAGTTGGAACACTAAGGTTTCTTGCACTAAGAGAGATAAGGAAATTACTAATAATAACCTATCTGAGATAAGAGATTTGAACTTGTCCAGAGTTAGCAAGTTACTTCAAAAGAAGTGAGTTCATCTCTTTATATACTGCATGCATTTAATGCAAGTCAGTATATACTTTACACGTGTCATCAACTGGTTGGTTGCATGTCATTGACTTTTGTTGACAACCTTAGTAGCCGTAAGGATGAACAGTGTAGTATCAGAGTGGTTGTACGATTTCAGATTTTCGGAGGTTCTTTTCTGACATTTCGTACGGAGGCGTGCAAGGGTGGTTAAGACAAAAGTACTTTGTACGGAGGACTTCATGATCAGCTTTCGTTGATTCAGTGATTATCATTTACTATTCAGCAGATGATAAAGTTCAGCGATAGCTGAAGTCTTGTACTTGATACTTCACGTTGAGTGGACAAATCTGAGTCTTCGTTGATCCGCATCAGTTCATTAGGAGACTTGTCGCTGGTTCTTGAGCTTGATCTTCGACTTCAGCGTAGAACCTTTGTTGACGTGAAACTTGTCTTCAGGGATCATAAGTAAACAACTAACTTATCAGCGATCATCATAATGACTGAACAGACTCAGAGCATTTATGGTGAACAGTGTTCGCTGAATGTTTAATTTAAAAGAGCGAGAGTTCCTATCAGCGGTACTGTAAGATCTTAGTACTTATCAGCGATAGTGAAACTCTGATACATATTGTTTACTTACAATTTTCACTAAGTATTTAAGAGAGGGTCATTATCAAATCACTGAGGGTTTGGATCAACAATCTCCCCCTATTTGATTATGACATAGCAACAAAGAAAATTGCTATTTAATGAAAACATAAGGATAAAAAGAACTCATAAAATATTTGTCCCTTTTACTGTTTTCTGGGATCTTTTCAGTACTGATGGAGTAAAGTACATTCGCTGAAATCTTTCTTTAAAATATTGAATCAGGTTACAATGAAGAACAGAAAGATTACAAGTACAAGCGAAATAATTTACAAGTACAGAAGGATAACTGATACAATAGAGAAAAAGGAGATTATATCAGTTTTCAAAGGGTTCTTCCTTAATGAGAAGTTCATCAAGGGTCTTTTTAGTGGGGATCATCCAGTCAGGGACATTTACTCCTTGATTCTTTAACTTCAGAGCAGCTTCAAAAATCAAGGGCTTCAGGTGTCTAGCTTTGATGTTGCGTCTGACTTCACACCAGTATACGCGATCTCTGAGTTGTTCGATGGGAGCGATGTGGAGCTCAGAGACACGTTGAAAGTGATGATTTCCATCATAGTCTAAGAAGAATATACCATATGGATCACTTACCACTGTGCCAGGGATGAAGGTTTCTCCAGGTGGTAGGGAGGTGTCAAACATTGAAAGATCAGCATCAGGGCCAAGAACTTCAGCACGAGAGAAACCAATACCTGTTTCATTTCGAATGATTGGACCTGAATCAGAAACTTTCTTCTTCTTAGCAGAGGCTTTCTTTGGTTCAGGAAGAGTAGGAGGAATATCCACAGCAGATGAAAGCATGTCGATCTGTTTGTTTAAGATCATCTCAACATGGCTTTTGAATTTTGAGCGTGATCCCTGAATGGCTAATTTCGTTTCTAACCATTCAGAGAGACCAAACTTTTCTAATGAAGTAGCATAGAAGGTTTGCTTGGTTTTGTCATCTCTGTAGACATCCACTTCAACAACAGGAACATCAGCGTACATTTTTCCTCTGATGTTGGCTTTGATTATTTTGGATGGTCTTGAACGATAGGTCAGCATTTGTTTAGCCCATTCCAAAGTTGTATCAGATACCTTTGTCTTTTCTCTAACGATTTCTTGAGCATCATCCCAGAGCTGACGTTGAACATCAATGGGAACTCTTTTCAGCTTGGGGTCTTTGATTGATCGTTGAGTAAGCTTGATGGCATATTCTCTGTCTTTTTCTTCAGCTTCCTTCCTTTCAGCGATAAGGCGTTCAACTCTAAGGTGTTCCTGGTATTCAGCTTTTGAGATTCTGAACTTTGGAGGAACTGAAGGCAGTTGATCACGCCTTAGAATGATTCGCTGATCCTCGAATCGCTTTATTATTTCCTCTCTTTTCTTCTGTTCCTCTTCACTTAGCTTTTGAGGAGTTAAGGAAGGTCTGCGTCTGTGAGAGAGAGTCTGTTCTTCTGGTTCATCAGTCTCAGAGATCAAATCTAAGACTGGGATTATTTCGTCAGCGGCAGCTGGTATTTTTGGTGAAGTCGCAAACTTTTAAGCGATATCCTCAAACAGGGGAGAGGACTAGCTGAAACACAGCGATCTTACAAGTAAGAACTTGGGTAGAAACAGATAGAGAGAATTGGTTTAAGTGTATAGGCTTGGGTAGAGGAACTGATAGTGTATGATAGAGGAGGGATGGAGTAAGAGATGGTTAGTGTACCTGACAAACCGGCTTTTCAAGCAAGATCGTCAGATTGTCATCTTTAGCGACGCTTTTGCCTTTGCTTTTCTCAGCTCCAGAGGCTGAGGGCTTTGTCTTTGTCCGCTCCCCTGTAGGTTCATTTATTGAGATTCCCTTAAGAGCTTTGATCCTTGGGGCAGGTTTGACGATAAAGAAATCATCGTCATCTTCGTCATCATCATCATCATTCCTTGGAGAGGAGGATGGTTCAGCATCAGAGATGTCGACGGCTTCATCATCTTCTGCTTCGGATTCTTCAGCTTCTTCTTCGAGTTGCTCCCCCTCAGATACAGAGGCGAGCTTCTCGGTTCCCTCAGGGTTTTCATCTCCCTGAGGTCCAGCGGCTGCTTCCGCTTCAATAGTCTTCTCACCTTCTTCAGCGAAGGTGAGGTCTTCGTTCCTCTCTCCCCTGATAGATTCATCATGGGAAAGGTCTTCAGCGCTCTTTTCAAGATCCTCAGCGCTCTTCTCCTCGGTATGTTCAGCGCTCTTCTCCCCTCTTTCTCATGATGACTGGGGGAGGAATGGGTAGATTCAGCAGCATTGGCAGGTTCTCTGTCTTCTTGGCCAGAGAGACCTACGCGAACTTAAATCTTAGCTAATCTATCTTCAAGGCCAGAAATAGCAGGATTGATCTTCTTCAGCTCTGTGCGATCCGCCGCTGTGAAGGTTTCAGTTTCAGGGACGGGTGCAGGAGCAGGATCAGGAGTATTGGCTTTATTCAGCAGCTGCTCGACCATTGTCTTTATCGAACTAACATCGGTCTTTACAGAACCTAAGTCAGTTGTCAGAGTTTGGACATTTGTCTTCACATCAGACATATCTCCCTCGAGTGTCCTAACAGATGTCTTCAGCGTTGTTAGTTCGCCGGACATGGAGGAAACTGAGCTTTTGAGTGAGGTGTAGTCTGTGTAGATATCAGCGAGCACCTTAGCGAAATCGCTGAGAGTCTTATCAACTTGCTTTAAGTCATCTGAGGAAGCCTTCTTCTCCACCACCGTTGTCAGCTTTAACAAATTTTCTCCAGCGGTGGTTACCTCTGTAGAGTTGTTGGAGAGTGTGGTGGTGAGATCTGCCAGCTTTGTTTCCACGGACTTCAGAGAAGCGTTGATGTCTCCCAAATTTGGACCTGTAACACATAAGTACTTGTGAACAAAGGAAAGCTCAGAAGTTTCAGGTTTAGTTACAGTGTATATGGGTTGATTTGTACCTGCAGGAGGATTGACGAACTTGTCAAAGGTGGGGATTCCTGAAAAATGTTCCATATCTTCCTCAAAAGTTCGGTGAGGAATGATGATCTTTGCAGGTCCGGTCTTCATCATTCTTTGAGAAGCGTCAGCGGTGGCTTCTAGAATGATGGCATCTCCAGTGTTCTTTGGAGGAGAGTCCAAGTGAGTAGAGGGAGAAGCGAAGGATAAGAATTGGGTTCGGGTACTGAGTTCAGCGTTGGATTCGCTGAAAAACACTTCATCAGTCTTTGGAGAGACTGAAGGAGGTTGGGTATGTTCCAAGTTTCTAACCTCAGCGTTTAGAGACGCTGAAGCCGGGATTGAAGGGATGGTTTGAATGGGTGTGGCAGAGCGTACCACAGAACTTTCCTTCAGCTCTGCAGAAAGAGCTGAGGAGTCTTCAGCAAGAGATTGCTGGGGCTGCTCCTTGGTTTTCTTGATCCTTTTGGAACCAAGTTGGATTGAAGAGTGTTTCCTTTTCTTAGAAGGAGAGGATTGTGTGGCCGGGGTATCAGCGATGGGTATTGTCGCTGAAGGAGCCACATAAGTCGAAGAATTAGGGTTAAGAAGAGTGAGAAGGGTAGAGAGACGTACCTCATTGTCGACAGGTTTGAAATCGAGCACCTTAGGGCCAACCTGAGAAAGTTTCAGGTCACCCTCTTTCGGGTAGCTGTCCTTCAGGCCATATTGAAAGATGGCGCTGATGAAACGGGGGTAGGGAACCCATGCAGGTCTATCAGCAGCAGAATCTACTCTTTGTACTAGGTCATCATAAATGATAGATGCCCAGTCAATATGTAGACCTTTCAGCAGTGCGTATCCCATAGCCTGATGAGGTTGAGCGACTTGATCAGAGGAGTCGGTCTTCGCTGTCATGCAGCTGATCAGGTGTGCGAAGATGAAATTCATCTCGCTGGGCATTTTGGACTTCTTTATCAGCGTCAGCTTCTTCTCGGGCTTCTTGTCCCTTCCAGTTTCCCAGATGTAACCCATTGCGTCGAGGAAAGCAATGATTTCTTCTCTGTCAGCATGCTTCTTATAGTCAGGGAATGGAACAAACGGTTTTTCTTTGGTAGCATTGGGAAAGTTCAGGGCTTTTCGAATGATTGCGGGGGTTATCTTAATTGTGCCATACTCAGTATCGTTGAGTATGCAATCGATGGTTTTGGATGCATCTTTGGCGGAGGGTAGCTCAGTGTGTCTGGCAGAGTACCAGAACTGGGATAGTAGTAGCTGACTTGCAGGAGGTGTGATGGTCAGGGCTGTTGAAATGCAGCAGTTTTTCAGGAAATTCACAGCATCATCCAGATGTGTGACTTGCTTTCGAGGAGGAAACTCGAGAAGCGCAGAGAGGTTGTTGACCTTGGTCCAATCTAGTTGATCCAGCGTGAACTTAACCTGAGGGGCTTTGATGATTTCCACTTCCTCAGAGTCAGTGGAGAAGTTCTCAGCGGTAACATTGATCTTTGAAGTTGCCATTTCTCTGTATTATCAGTTCAACCAAAGATGTTAACAAATAAGAATTGTCTTAATGTGGAAAGAAGTTTCCATTTAAGATGTTTCGAATTTTATCCATTTCATTCAGACAAAAATGTCTTAATGAAGATTAGGGTTTTTCTTGTTTTTTTTAACAGAAATGTAAAACCCATTGAATCTTGTTATCCAGTTTTCTATGAAGAAATTAGATTCTGGAAACGAATGAAGAACAAGTTTAAGATTTTTGCATTTAAACTTGAAGAACAACCATGAAATGGTTGTATAAAACCATGAAAGAAATGATTTCATTTTACAAAGTTCTTTTGTTTGATCTTGTTAAAACAATGAGAAGATCGGAAACAAGTTATACGCATTTGGTAATAAATAAGAACATATTAACCTTGAAGTTTTGATGAAGAAGATGATGAACAGTTCTTGAGGTTTTTGAGAGCACAAATGCAACAGAGGATTCTTTCTTGCGGAGGAAGATTTGATCGCGTAAAAGACAAATATAAACCTAGAGTTGTTTATATAGGGAGTTTTAGAGAGAGAAAACCTTGAGCGGGAAAAGGTTTTCATCATGACACGGACACGTGTTTGCATTTGATTGGAAGTTTGAACGAAACGTGCAAACGTGTGTCAGAAAGAAATCGTGCCTGGTGTTATCCATTGCAATGACGTCACAACTGTCCTTTCATATTCTTGGTTGTCTCTGAGGTTTTGAAAAACTCGGGGACTCTTTGAAAACATGAAGCACTGAATAGAAATATCAGTGAAGGTTTTAAGAAATTTCAAAAAGTCGCTGTTAAGGAAGAGATATTCAGCGATGCAATTTATTTTGAAATCTTGCATTTACATGCGATATGTCAGAGAGAGAAAACATACCTTGATATCAGCGAATCAAGTTTATTCAGAGAGAAGATGATGAAATGAATTATATAAGTTGATTTTATTCTATCGCTGATCAATGTGAACCGCTGAAGATTTTATCCTTCAAAGTTCAGCATTCCAAGCTCGCTGATGAGAAAGTTGAATCTTGTCTCATCAAGAGGTTTGGTAAACAGATCAGCTAACTGATAATCAGTTGGAATAAAATGAAGTTCTATATCACCATTCATCACATGATCTCTGATAAAATGATATCTGATTTCTATGTGTTTCGTCTTTGAGTGTAGCACTGGATTGTTTGCTATAGCGATGGCACTTGTGCTGTCGCAATAGATTGGAATTTTAGAGAGCTGAAGATCATAGTCTAGTAGCTGATTTCTCATCCACAAGACCTGAGAGCAGCAGCTTCCAGCGGCTACATATTCAGCTTCAGCTGTGGAAGTGGACACTGAGTTTTGCTTCTTACTTGTCCAACTTACCAGCTTTCCACCCAGGAGCTGACATCCTCCTGTGGTGCTTTTCCTATCCATTTTGCAACCTGCAAAATCACTGTCTGAATATGCAGTTAGATCGAATCCTGAATCTTTGGGATACCAAAGACCTAGATTCGCTGTACCCTTAAGATATCGAAAGATTCGCTTTACAACTTTCATATGGGATATCTTAGGTTCAGCTTGATATCGTGCGCACAAGCATGTTGCAAACATAATATCGGGTCGGCTAGCTGTAAGATACAATAGTGAGCCGATCATCCCACGGTACAACGTAACATTGACAGGAACACCCTTTGTGTCCTTATCAAGTGTCAGCGGTGGTGCCATAGGGGTTTTCATAGCTGAACTTTCAGTTAAGTCGAATTTCTTCAGCATATCTTTAACATATTTTCCCTGATTTATAAAAGTTCCTCTTTCAGTTTGCTTAATCTGAAGACCAAGGAAATATGTTAGTTCACCCATCATGCTCATTTTATACTCATCTTTCATTCTATCAGCGAAACGAGTACAAAGCTCAGGGTTAGTAGAACCAAATATAATGTCATCAACATATATTTGAACTAGAATGATATGACCTTTCACTTTTCTAAAAAATAGAGTTTTGTCAATCTTACCTCGTTCAAAATGTTCAATGTGGAGATAAGTAGAGAGAGTGTCATACCATGCACGTGGAGCTTGCTTTAAGCCATAAAGTTCCTTGTCCAGTTTATAAACATAACCTGGACGCTTAGGATCTGAGAATCCTTGAGGTTGTTCCACATATACTTCTTCATTCAGCTTTCCATTTAGAAACGCTGACTTGACATCCATCTGATGTACTTTGAAGTTTTTGTGTACAGCATATGCTAAGAATAGACGAATAGATTCAAGTCTTGTTACAGGAGCAAATGTTTCGTCATAATCTATGCCTTCCTCTTGTCTGTATCCCTGAGCAACAAGACGAGCTTTGTTGCGGGTTACAGTACCATGTTCGTCCAACTTGTTTCGATAGACCCATTTAGTGCCTATCACAGTTTTGTCAGTTGGTCTTCGAACAAGTTTCCAAACTTTGTTTCTTTCAAATTCAGTCAGCTCTTCTTGCATAGCGCTGACCCAGTTTGGATCTCTGAGGGCATCATCTATTTTCTTTGGTTCAGTTAGAGAAATAAAGTTAACAAATAAACAAATATTACCTGCACTTCTACGAGTCTGAATACCAGCGTTTGGATCACCAAGAATTTGATCGATTGGGTGATTTACAGTCCATCGCTGAGCCGGAGCATACGTCGCTGACTCAGTCTGAACTGGAGAAACTGAAGATGAGGCTTCAGCTACTTCTGGATTATCAGCTAAGAGAGGAATGTTTGCATTTGTCACTTCATTTACTGATTGCTGAGTAATAGATGGAATTTCTGAGACATTTGGATCAACTGCAGGTATAGTGTTTATAGGAACAGCTGAGACCCATGATGTTTCAACTTCACTATTCTGCATGTTTGGAATGATAGTGGAACTATCATCTTCTACTGGATGAGCATGAGGAGTGGGAATATCTTCTGAATCACCAAGATGAGAAAACATCCATTGATTCAGTTCTTCTGTATCAGCGTTTGGTTTAGAGTTCGCTGAACGGGATTCGTCAAACGTGACGTGAATAGTTTCTTCTACAGTTTGTCTTCTTCGATTGAAGACTCTGAAGGCTTTGGAAACTGAGGAGTATCCAAGAAAGATTCCATCATCAGCCTTAGGATCAAACTTTCCAAGAGCATCTCTATTGTTCAGTATAAAACACTGACAACCAAAGATGTGAAGAAAGCTGATTGAGGGCTTTCTCCCATGAAAAAGTTCATAGGCTGTCTTTTTGAATCTTTTGACTATCAGCGACCTGTTTTGCGTAAAACAAGCAGTGTTGACAGCTTCTGCCCAAAACTGAGTAGGCAGATGAGAATCGCTGAGCATTGAACGTGCAACTTCAATAATTGTTCTATTTCTTCTTTCAGCGACTCCATTTTGTTGCGGTGTTCTTACTGACGAAAAGTTGTGAGAAATACCCTTACTTTCAAAGAAGGAATCAAGAGAACTGTTTTTGAATTCAGTCCCATGATCACTCCTAATTGAGCGAACGGTCAGATTGTTCAGGGTTTCCATCTTCCGAACAAAAGTGATGAGTTCTTCAGGGGTGTCACTCTTAGAACGGAGAAACATTACCCAAGTGAAGCGAGAGAATTCATCAACTATGACCAGCGTATATTTCTTTCCAGCGATGGATTGTTTGTTAACAGGGCCAAACAAATCCATATGGAGTAGTTGTAGAGGAGATGACACCGAGGAGACTTGCTTTGACTTGAAGCTTGCCTTGGTCTGCTTCCCTTTTTCACACGCTGAACATAAAGACTCTTTGGCGTATGAATGCTGAGGTAGACCAGTGACTAACTCTTTTGACGAAAGAGTGTTCAGTGTCTTGAAATTTAGATGAGAGAGCCTTTTGTGCCATAGCCAGTTAACATCAGAAGATGCCTTTGAGAAGAAACAGGAGTTCTCAGTGGTTGTTGAGTCCATGTTTATTACATAAACATTTTCCAAACGATAACCGCTGAGAGCTATCTTCTCCTTTTTGTCAGAGACAAAGCAGGATTCCTTAGTGAAAATCACTTTGTTATCCATGTCGCAAAGCTGACTGATGCTTAGAAGATTATGCTTCAGACCTTCAACATATGCGACTCTCCTGAAGGAGGTTGTACCATTTGAAAGTACACCATACCCTCGGGTATGTCCTTTTCCATTTCCACCGAAAGTCACAGAGGGACCCTTCTCTTCCTTGTATTCAGCGAGCAGGTTTTTCTTTCCAGTCATGTGTCTAGAGCATCCGCTATCGAGATACCATATACCCTTCTTAACCTGCAATACAAAGGAATATTAGTTTTGCTTAGGTACCCACTTAACCATGCATACACGTTTGTCAGTGGAAGTAGTTGGAATGGAAGGTTCAGCAGTCTTCGCAGCATTTGAAGATTCAGCTTTGTCTTTCTTCACTTTGGTTAATTTCTTAACTTCAGTGGTAGGAGTCACCTTGACCTGATTTGTATCGGGGTTGGTCTTCTTTGCCTTGGGGGCAATCTTCACCTTAGCTATCTTTTTAGCTTTGGTGGCTGTGGGGCACTTACTAGCAATATGATCGGTGAGTCCACAGTGATAACATTTCCTATAACTAAAAGTAGTTCTAGGACCACTTGTATGCTGAGCTTTTAATTTCGAATTAGAAGTGCCAGCACCAAGTAAACTATTGGCTTTAGAAATGGGACGAACATTCAGTTCTTCAGATTTCTTACCAAGGACATCCAATCTGAGTCTAGGAGTAGATCGCTGAATAGATCCAGAGATCAGCTTTCTAGATCCAGAGGGGTAGGTCACTGAGGCTTTAGAAGCATTCAGCTTTGGTACTAAAGTACCCTTCTGAGGATTTTGATAAATAACAATTCCTTTACCTTTGTCTTTAGAGACAGAGGTAGGTTTTAAATAGACCATTTTCTCCTTGCCTTTTGAGGAGGTAGGAGTTTCCTCAGGGATTGGTGTAATGGACGAGGAGCACTGAGAAGATGAAGTATCAGCGACTGAGGATACGAACGTTCCAAATTTAAGCATTGAACGTTCAGTGGTTGGTTTTGGAGTATCATATTTATAACCCAGACCACGTTTATCACTCAGAGGAATCTGAGCCTTAATTATCTCAGTGATCTTTGTTGAGTAATTACACCATCCTTCAACAGTAGCTTTTTCAGCTTTTAATGCAGCGATAGCTTCTGCTCGTTCGATTTTGACTAGCTGATTTAAATATACTTGATCTTTAAAATCTTCTTCAATTTTAGAAAGCTTTTCTATTTGAAGGTGACAGTTTTTCAGTTGTTCAGCGAGATCAAGGTTTTGGTTTTCAACCACTGTTTTGCCGTTCATGGCTTCGTATAAACTTCTAGTCAATAGATCGATTTTGTGGAGACTATCAGCTTCATCAATATTTGCAATATTGGTAAAGAAAGAAGGTGATACCTGAATAGCAGAGGTTGAAGTAGAGGGAATGTCTGAACTTTCTTCCTCTTCTTCAATCTTGGCCATAAGACATTGATTTGCTTCATCATCTTCAGAATCAGATGATGATGCTTCTTCATCAGAAGCAGCCCAATCATAGTCAGCCATCAGGCCTTTTCCTTTCTTCTTAAAGCTTTTCAGCTTCGCATATTTTTCTTTCAGCTTTGAGTATTTGTCATCTTTATTCCTTGGAACAAAGGATTTCTTTGTAAAAGCTGAGGGTCTAGAAACTTTCTTAGACCTGCACTCGTTAGCGAAATGACCTGTCTTTTCGCAGTTAAAACAAGTAGCAGTAGCCTTATCAACAAAAACTGATGATTTAGGCTTGTCAGTTATGGAAAGAGGTTTGTTCTTTCTAAACATTTTCTTCTTGGCGAATCTCCTGAACTTTTTAGTTAGGAGAGCCAAGGATTCATCATCATCTGAAGAATCAGAGTCTGATGACCTTTCAGAGTTACTTTCTAACTCAGTGATAGTGACCGAAGGTCGCTGAGTAGAAGGTTCCTCTGAGATTAAAGCAATAGGGGTGCTTTTGGAATCTTTTACAAGATTCTTCTTAAGATGGCTAGATTGCTCATGATTAAGCAATGTACCATATAAGGTTGAAAGGGTCATTGATTTAAGATCCTTTGACAGCTTGAGACACATGGAATAATTGTCCCAGCTTTCAGGTAAACATTCTAGAAACTTTGTCAGCACTTCAAAGTTAGAATATTCCTTACCAACAGTTTTCAGATCTATAATTAAACAATTAAAACGTTGGTGAACTTCAGATAGAGTTTCATTCTTACCAGAAATGAAGCTTTCGTATTGTCTTACCAGGTTGATCTTTCTTGAGTCCTGGACTTCAGACGTTCCTTCATACTGAACACATATTGTGTCCCACATGGCTTTTGATGTTTTCAGGTTCATGACGGAATGGTAGACTTCGTCAGGAAGGGCCATGGATAGTATGGATCTGGCTTTTGTATCTATAGCCACTTTCTTCTTATCTTCATCGGTCCACTGAAAGATTTCCTTAGGAATCAGCCTTTCTGGAATAGCAGGTCTATTCGCAGTGGCTGGAACTGCAGGGTCAATAGTTACAGGGATGAATGGACCATTCTCAAGATAGTAAGGCATAGTAGGGTCTACACCTTCTAAGAAGAGTATCATCCTATTTTTCCATAAGTTGAAGTTGTCTCTGGAAAATCTAGGGGGTTTTGCAAGAGAACCATTGTCTATATAATTTGTGTTTGTATTGGTGGCCATTTTCAGATAATAGCAAGGAAGAGAAATATCTTAGATTAGATCTTGTTTATGAGATTAAACAAATCCGCTCTGATACCACTTGTTGGTCCCGAAGGCCTATACAAGTTTGTAGAAGGGGGGGGGGGGGGGGTTGAATACAAACACACAGATTTTACTTTTCTAAATTGTTTATTGATAAATCATTAACAATTTACAGCTTGTTGCGGAAACAAGATTAAGGATAAACCTAAATCTAAACAAGTTGGAACACTAAGGTTTCTTGCACTAAGAGAGATAAGGAAATTACTAATAATAACCTATCTGAGATAAGAGATTTGAACTTGTCTAGAGTTAGCAAGTTACTTCAAAAGAAGTGAGTTCATCTCTTTATATACTGCATGCATTTAATGCAAGTCAGTATATACTTTACACGTGTCATCAGCTGGTTGGTTGCATGTCATTGACTTTTGTTGACAACCTTAGTAGCCGTAAGGATGAACAGTGTAGTATCAGAGTGGTTGTACGATTTCAGATTTTCGGAGGTTCTTTTCTGACATTTCGTACGGAGGCGTGCAAGGGTGGTTAAGACAAAAGTACTTTGTACGGAGGACTTCATGATCAGCTTTCGTTGATTCAGTGATTATCATTTACTATTCAGCAGATGATAAAGTTCAGCGATAGCTGAAGTCTTGTACTTGATACTTCACGTTGAGTGGACAAATCTGAGTCTTCGCTGATCCGCATCAGTTCATTAGGAGACTTGTCGCTGGTTCTTGAGCTTGATCTTCGACTTCAGCGTAGAACCTTTGTTGACGTGAAACTTGTCTTCAGGGATCATAAGTAAACAACTAACTTATCAGCGATCATCATAATGACTGAACAGACTCAGAGCATTTATGGTGAACAGTGTTCGCTGAATGTTTAATTTAAAAGAGCGAAAGTTCCTATCAGCGGTACTGTAAGATCTTAGTACTTATCAGCGATAGTGAAACTCTGATACATATTGTTTACTTACAATTTTCACTAAGTATTTAAGAGAGGGTCATTATCAAATCACTGAGGGTTTGGATCAACAAGGACTGCCTTCAAAACACCTTTAGGTATGTCCCCATACAAGTTAGTCTTTGGAAAGGCTTGTCATCTCCCTTTAGAGTTAGAACACAAAGCATATTGGGCTATAAAGGAATTGAACATGAACTTAGATGATGCTGGTAACAAAAGAAAGTTACAACTCTGTGAACTAGAGGAACATAGGAACATGTCCTATGAGAATGCTAAGCTTTATAAAGAGAAAACCAAAAAATGACATGATAATAGGATCAGGCACAGAGAGTTGAAAGCTGGCCAGAAATGTCTTTTGTTCAATTCTAGGTTGAAATTGTTTCCTGGTAAACTTAAGTCTAGATGGTCAGGCCCATTTGTCATACACAAGGTATCCATATGGGGCTGTAGACTTAGTCAACCCGGAAGACAATAGTGTGTTCAAGGTAAATGGTCAAAGAGTAAAGTTATACCATGATGCTGCAGCATCTCCATAACACTACCCTGTGGAGGTGGTTTCTTTGTGCTAAAAGCTTCAAACCAAAATGGGAACTATCTTAAAGTTCCAAAATTGCTTGTAAATATTCCTTTTAATGCATTGTTATGTTTCTGTATTAGTTGAAAGTAATGTGTGTACCGATGTGCAGCTAATTAGGCAAACAGGGGAAACCAAAGGATGCTGGATCAATGCTGCAGCATCAGAAATTTCAGCTTTTTCAGGAAAATCAGTTGGGATTCAGAGGGGAATTAAATAGGATTTTATTTCAAAGAATTTGAGGATGTTACTGAAGAAAAAGGCAGAAAGGTCTTCATAAAAAGAAGCTAACCAGGCCAGTTTGCCTTTTGCTAACTAGACTAAACACAATGTTGGAACCAAGTACACATCTAGCTTCCTAGTAGTACTTTCCTTAAAATAAACCTTTGAGTAATACCCAAACCCAGCTGGATTACAACTCTAAAAAATCAGATAAGGACAAGTGTCCTTTCACTTTCCACCTAAAAGACCCCCCTCTAAACCCACTCTCTCACTAAACAGACCCACTGTCTCCCTCTCTTCCATCTCTCTCGTCTCTGCCACTCACGAACACCACCAAAAGACCCATAAAATTCAAAATTTCTTCTTTCTTCTTCTATCCAAACCTGCAATTCCATGGCAAGGGTGAAACGCACCCTACCCAGAAACCCTAATGAAGAAGGCGAAGCACCTAATGTGCGAAGAAGTAGCCGAAACAGGGCTGTGGTACGCCCCCTGTTTCGAATCAAGAACCTGAAATGGTGGTTCTTGATGATGAGTCTATTCCACCCCTTCGTCGTGTGCCATTCGCAAAAGCTTCACCGAAGAAAAAAGAGAAAGGAGAAAGCTCGGGTGTGAAGAAATCGACAGAAGCTCCCATTGCACCCCCTGTTTCGGCTGAAATTCAAGAGACTCCATCAAATGTGCTTGCTATCGTCCCATACATAGGTCCACAATCCGTTTCTGCAAATGAGGGTAAGAAAAAGGTATCATCTCCTCCTTCAAACACCCCTGTCGATGGTCTTTTTAGTTCCTGTTCAGAGGATGATCGAGAAAGACCCATTGTGTCTACAAAAATAAATGTGTCATTCTTTGAACCTCATGAGTTTGATTAGCCTTTTGGACCACTGAACTCCACCTCAGATGCTCAAAAATCAGCCTCTGGAAGAACGTGATGAAATAATAATGGAAACCATCCAAACGACTCATGTAGTTCAAAAGAGTCCAAACATAAACATTCCCAACTTAAATGACACCATTTGGACAGATGAGGATGAGCCTCTGATAGAAAGAATAGAGCCTAGGAAAAGAAAATATTTGGGAAAAAGGCATGCTACCAAGACCACAGGGGCTGAACCATTATAAAAAAGAAGTTAAAGAGTGATTGAGGAGGGTGAACCATCTAGTTTAGAGCCTTTAGAGACCAATTGCTATGCTGCAGCAACTGTGCAGCATGAGCAATCTGTGGGAAAGAAAAAGACAGAGGTTGTGGTGCTAAGTTTGTGAAGAGACCAACCAAACCACACCATGGTTTTAGCTCTACAGCTGCTGCCAAAATGTGGCCCAAATTTCAAAGTAGGATTGGTCTACCTGATAAGGGATTTGATGAACAGAGCATTAGAGAGTTCCATTTTATTAAGCAGGTGGTAGAAACACAAGGGCTTGAGAAACTCTGTGAGGTCCATAGTTCGTACAATCTTACGCTCATAAGAGAATTTTACTGTGAAGTGGCCACCAACTCATCCTCTAGGGTGACTGTTAGAGGTATTCCATTACATCTCACGGCCAAAAGAATCAATAGCTTTCTGTCACTTACACCTCCAGCCAAAACAGAATACCACAGGTTGGTAACCAATGCAACGTTAGAAGACCTGAATGAGGTTGCTGCAGCATTAGGAAAGCCGAGAACAACATGGGAATACCACTCAAACCTGATGCTAAGGACTTTCAAGGCCTCAAACCTCTCTGCAGATGCCAATGTGTGGATTAACTTGGTGAGACACTCCATGTCACCAACCACACACGACAACACCATATCTGTAGAGAGAATGTTCCTTCTATTTTGTGTTATGACAGGTAAAAGCGTGAATTTGGGAAAGCAGGTGCTCAGAAGCATAAGGGAGTGTGCCACCAGAGTGAAAGGAAAGTTTTATTTTCCTGGTATGTTGACAAAGTTTTATTTTCCTGGTAGAGATGGGTGTCCCACAGTATAAAGATGACCTACTCGTAAAAGTACAACGGGAAAAATGGGAGATTGATATGAGGGATGTTCAAAGGTTGAGAGACAGGAAAGAAAAAGGGGTGGGAACTCTTGATATGGTGACCATGATGCAGGATGTACTGAGCCAAAACAGTACCCTCTTGGATACCATGTTGAAGCAAAGAAACGAGTTTATGGACAAAGTGGAGGAACTGCGATTTGAGATGATGACTATAGTCGCAAACCACAAGAGGAAAGCCAGAGAGATGGGTAGTTTAGGACTGCCAAAGCTGAAGAAGCTGCTGAAAATCAAGAACCTGGAGATTGCCAAGCTGAAAGAGGACAACAGAAAGCTGAAGTCAGTGGCTGCTGCCAAGTCTGGTGCTGCAGCATCCATTGCTGTTGGAACTCATGTCACTGCGACTGCTGGATGGACACAGCCTACTCCCAATGAGTAGGACAAGTTTAATCATGCCCTCTTAGCTCTATTTACTGTCTTATTTTTGTTATTTTGAGTCTAAGATTGGTTTTTGCATATTTTAGGTTTATTTTCTTGCAAAAAGGGTCATGAATGAGTATTGTTAGCATGTTTGCATAGCCCAAATAACTTCACAAGTCCAAGACCATTCCTTTAGGTTATTCATGCTAGAATTAGCCTCATAATTGCTTGGGACATAGTTTGGTCCACATTCTACAATCATCACAGAAATGATCTAGGCCATTGTTCTTTTCTCCCATTTTTAGCCACTTGAAACCATTGAAAACACCTCATTTCTTCCACACAATGAGGACATTGTAAATTTCTTAGTTTGGGGTGGGGGTGTCTAAAAATGACAACCAAAGGCAAAGCCTTAGCAAGCATTGCACGTCAAGAAAAAGTGGTTGAAACACCAAAAATGCCCCATAGGGGCAGGTGTGTGTAATCAAACAGAAAATGCATAAAAAATTAAAAAAATCCAATGTTGATTTGATGCATGGGGTGAGAAAAGGCAAAGTGAGAAAGAAAAATATGCCAAAAAGAGAGATCCATTTCACTTAAAGCCCTAGTAATCTGTGATGTGTATGATGTGTTGACTATAACAAAAAGAATTTGAGGCTAACTTATGGTTTATGGTCACAAAAGAATGGAGCTTTGGTTACTTGGGATTTATAAAAGGCTATGCTATGCACACTTAACATACTCATACTCATGATGTGCACTTAATTCCATCCTTGTGCAAAATTTTCAGAATTTTGAGTCATTTTCTTTTTGTCTTTTCATTGCTTGGGGACAAGCAAATTTCTTAGTTTGGGGTGGTGATAAGTGCTCAATTTTGAGTACTTAAGCACTTATTTCTTTAGTTTAGTTAGGACTTTTTCATTCTAAAATCCCAACTTTGAGTCTTTTTTATCTTATTTTACTTTCTTGGAGCTAAGGATCATGGTTTGCTTGTTTTACTTTATTGGTAGGCTAATCTAAGTGTTTTTGGCAAAATCAACCAAAATAGGGTATTGCTGCAGCATTGGTGCAGCACGGATCTGGTGATCAAGGGGATGAAGAAGACGAATTCATGAGCTGGAAATTATTATTTTGGGATTAATCTGATATTTTGTAACCCTTGAAACACTATTTGGATTGTAATGGTAGTTTAAGTAATTGTTTAGTTGGGTATTGTACTTTTGGTTAACTAGTTGTACTTGCTAGTTGGTGTAGTTCACTTTATTTACCAAAGATGCCCCTCCCTTTTGTTATATATAGAGGGGTCATCTAGCCTTTTTAGAATATCTCCTTGGAACTGATCTCAATCAGTTCTAAATGCTCTGTAGTTTATTTTCCAGAAATCTTATGAATGTTCTTCCAATCTTCAAATCTTCAAGTGATCTTCATTTAAGTTTTCTTTGTTCTTATATACACGTATGCATTGCTGCAACACTGGAGAGTATCCTAACTGCACATTTTACTTCCTTTATTACTTTTGTATATTTAGCTTTAACTTTAATGCTCTTACTTTTCAGTATTTACTCTTGCTAGTCATAGATCTACATTCCATTTTGTACTCTTATCATTTATTGTGTCTTTCTTACATCCTTGTCTGTACATTTTTAGTCATTTACTTTAGTTATTCTTTACTTACAAGTCTTTTATTCTTCCAATCATCATGTTTACCTTCCAAGTACTTTGCATTTACTTTGTTTCATTTATTGTAATGAGTAGCTAATCTTCTTAGTTTGGGTGTAAGACAAAGGGTGTTATGATGACCAAAAGAAAGTAGGCATTTTTGTGGCAAAAATGATGTTTTATTATTCCCACCTAAGTTCTTTCAAGATAACATAATCCTTTGACAAATTGATCACTTTGATAGTGTTAAAGTGTCATGGACCTAGAGATAGGCCATTGAATAGCACGTCAATTTGGATGACTTAAGGGGTTATATCGAGAGAGTAACTTGCAATGAGAGTTGTTACTTTTGTTTTCTAAAATGATTCATTCTTGATAAGCTGTCATTTTCTCAAGGGATTAAAATGGAATAGACTTAGAGATAAGCTATTTAGGAGTATAAAAACTTGGGAGGTATGGGGGTTATATCGAGAGAGTAACTTTTAACAAAGAGAATTTGTTTTACCATATACTTTGAGAACGCCATTTCCATCGTTCCATTATCTTGGGTTCTGCTCAGAGATGAGATTGCTCTAGCTACTGGAGTCATGGGATGGTGAGAGTCCGAGAGGAACGTGTCTCAAAGTAGATAATAAAATTAGTTTTTGTCATTGCTATGCTGCAGCATCACTGCAGCATCATGCTATAGCATTGTTGTAGCATTGGTCTGCTGGAATTCGGTTTATCATAACATCACAAGTCTTACACCCTTGCTTCTCTTTTAATCTTGTTAATTAGAATCTGTGTTAATCATCAACCAACCAATCAAAGATATTTTCTTCCAAATCATCTTTCGAAATCATTTCTTTCATCATACTTTAATAGCAATTTTAACTCCAATCTCTGTGGGACGATACTTGGTATCTTTACCATTTTATTACTTGAAAAGACGACATAGTTCTATATAAGTATACTTGCTTATTGGGTCTACCGATGGTTTTCTCATAAATCGGTGGACATTTCCCCACCGACCCATCTCTTGGTCGGCCAACATAATTCCCACCGATGAAAGCCAAATTTCGGTGGGAACTCATCTATCTTCATGGAAGCTTATCTTCAAGAGGTGTCACAAATTTCAAAGCACTCATCGGTAGAATACTCCTTGAGAAGACAAATTGAGAAGATCATTTATTATGGGACGATATCCTATTGTCAGATAAAGTGACAATTTGTCGTTTTATCCATTACCATATAACATCTCTTCTAGCATGGGCATTCTTCCTGGTACCAATGAAAAGGTGAAAAAGACATATCAACTTTTCAGAAGTCAACTTCTACCTTTGAATCTCCTAGTGATAAGTGTCACATGCATCACATGCTCATGGCACTATATAAAGATGAAGACTTCTCCATGCAGAACAACTCTTACAACTCTTGAAGTTTACTTTGTGCTCAAGACATTCTGCTCCTTTCTCTCTTTGAACTTTATACCTTTCAATCTTTGTGTTTTAGAAGTTGTTTAGTTTTCAGTATTACTTTGTGAAGATTGTTAGAATATATTTTATATGTTCTTTCCGCAACAATCTAATTGTTCTATGTGTTCTATGTGTAATTCTTGATTTGAATATTTTCAATAAAAGAATTAATTAAAGTGAATTGTAAGATGGAGGGGAGGAAAGTGAAAACCTAATCTTGAGGGACCAAAGTGTAAGTTTGGGAAAGAGGGTATAAAATCCTCATTTTGGGCACAAAACCCTAGGAGGAGTATCATTTTCTACTGTGGCGGCTTGGGAGTGAGGGCAGAGAAAGAGGAAGCAAGCTACAACCTGCTTTTGTGAAGAAGAAGAGATTTCTAAAGCCATCAATTCAAGGTAACAATCTAGACTCATTCCTTCTAATCTTCTATCAATTTAAATTTTGGGATAAGTTAGATTTTGGGAGAATTTGAGGTTTCTGAGTAATTTTGGAAAGGATGAGCTGCTCATTTGTGTTTTAATGTTGTAGTATGTTTTGTAACGTCCCAAAAATTACAAGGAAATTTAAATTTTCTAAAACATATATTCCATTATAAAACAACCACATTTTTAATAAACCGTAACTCAATTAAAGTTAATATCGTCAACTCAAACAGTCAAAAGAATTTATGCAGCGGAAATATTATAAATAAAATCTAAAAGTTTAAAAGTGTAAATTCCAACAATTCTCGGCGCCCGCGCTTTGTGTGTACCGTTAAGCCCGACTGCCGCTCGCACCTGAAATCACAACATATTGGGAAAGGGTAAGCTAAACGCTTAGTGAGTCCTACCACACACGCAGGTAGCAACCCCACGTATATCGCTCCTACTCGCAAGTAGGTAACATCACTATCACCACGAATATAAACCAAATAATAATTAATGTATAAATACGAACCTCGGTCCCACCGAGTACACAAAAATATATTGATGCAAGCTCAGTCCCACCGAGCCCTCGGTCCCACCGAGTAAAGATAATATAATTGTACTAGCTCAGTCCCACCGAGCCCTCGGTCCCACCGAGTAAAGTTAATATAATTGTACTAGCTCAGTCCCACCGAGCCCTCGGTCCCACCGAGCCCCTCAGTCCCACCGAGGTGTACACAAAACACATACCATTCACATATTAATTAAACAATCACAACTATTTATCACATCCCAACTAGTTCACGTAAACACGTAATAAACACGTAACACACAATAACGTTACACATGAAATTTCTAACTACGCGGTGAGAGAACTCACTTCGTAAGCGCGCCTAGCTCACGAACAACAGTTCCAGCTCCACCAATCCGGGATCACTTCCCAATACCTAAACAAATGTTAAAACGCATTAACACGAGGTCCGAACCCTAAAACATGACGCACGAACAACTGTCGCTAAAACTACTTTTCTGTCTAACCAAACAGGTCTGTTCGGGACCTGTTCCGACCTCCCCAAACACAGAAAATCCCCAATCACATTACATCACCATAAATTGCTCTGAGTTAGGGTTCCAAGGATATATTATACTCCTCCTAACGATTTTTCTACAGTTTAATACGGATTTTACAAAAACGGTTCGCAGAACAGCGAAAACAGAACCTTTCAGTACAAAACGACGATTTGGCCTAAGCTACGTTCCGAACTGGATTTTGCACAAAACATAGAAAAGTTACTAGACTCAAAATGGGAACCTTTGGCATCGATTTCACCCCAATTCGTGCCACGAGTAAAGAGTTACGGCTTACGCAATACGGTGGCAGATTACTAACTTCACATGAAATCATAAGATGGTTTTGCAAAACGACTAGGCGGTTTCGGGCCAAGACCACAGCGGTCTTAGGGTTCTCTCTCTCGATCACCCTAATCGTGCACCCACTCACACACACCACCACAGCCGTCCACCCACGGCTACCGCAGCGGCGGCGTGCGGCGGTGGTGGCTTCGCCGGAAAATGAAAAGAAAAAGGAAAAGGAACGAGGGTTTACCTTACGGCGAAGCGGCGGCGTTTTCTACACTCCTCCGGCGGTAGTGACAGCGGCGAAGGGTGGTTGCCGTCGTGCTCTCCCTCCCTCTCCTCTCGCCGGTGACCTCTCTCTCTTTCCCTCTCAATTTCTTTCTTTCTCTCTCTCTCTTCGATTGCTCTCTCTCTAGCTTTCTTCTTGGCCGAACACACAACAAGGGGGAATGGGGAAAAGGCTTTTGGGAGTTACTTAAGTGGAAAACGAAAGGGGTGAGGGAAGGGGATCGGTCATATGGCTGGTCCCATGCATAAGTTTGGTGCATTGACCCAAATGGCCCCTCAACTTCCTTTCCTTGCATAAAACCCAAAACGAGTTGACCCCGTTAACTTTTTGTCCCATTTCGTCTAATTCTGCTAACGAACACCAAGCTAGGGAGAAGATTTTAAAAAGAAATTAATAAAAATAATAAAGAAAAAGGCATACCGGAGTGCGGGCTTTACAGTTTTACCTTGTAAAAGTAATCTCGCGTAGAGGCTTATTTGATTTGAGAAGACTTTTTGTGGATGTATCCGGTTGAAGCCGATTACCGTATGTCATGCCCTAATTCCGGAATTTAAGTTCCGGTATTATGGTTCCGGAGTAGTCGATACCCGGTATGGGAACCGGAGAAGTTTGGAACCGGAATCCGGATCGCATCCGGTATGGAACCGGAATCCCGATTGGATCCGGTATGGTGCGATTCGGAATCGGCGTCGGGACCCGGTTTGGTGCGATCCGGTACTTGAAATCCGGAATCCAATTGGAAGGATCCGAAAATTGGGGCCCAAAACCGTATAGTTCGGGACTGAGTCCGGATGAGTGAAATCGGGAACCCGATCTCTGGACTGAGAAGCGTGATTTTTTAACTTAGATAATCTTGGGATCTGTTCAGAAGCAATCTCGAGTATAAAATGAAAGACTTATAGCCTTCGTTTCTTTAAAAACATAGGTACTCTACCTAGGGGCACGAAGCCAAATTGAGAAGTTTTGGAGCAAGGAAAGATAGGTGAGTTTTTCTAACTAAAATACGTGTTTTTAAACGTGTTTTTAAACGTGTTTTTAAACGTGTTTTCCGAAGTGAGTACATGAACAGAAATGCCATGTTTTATTACATGATTATACTTGTATGACAGTTTATTTGAGATGTATGCATACATTTAGGTTAGACGTAAATTGGCTAAGTCGGGGGTGTGGCCCGCTAGTGCTCATACCGGGGGGGGGGGGGGGGTGTCCCGTTTATGCCATGAGAGGAGTGACCAGTAAGGCAGTGTGAGACTGACACGTTGTTACTTTCGAGTGACTTCAGTGTGCCATTTACGAGTGTGATGTTACTTAAAAGTTTTATTTAAAGTTGTTTATGAAAGTACGAACTGCTTTAAATATGTATTGTTGAACTGTTGTTACTCGAGGGAACTCACTAGACCTCATGGTCTAACCCTCGCATTTTCCAAACTAAACCTTTTTCAGGGAAGCAGATAGTAGGAAGCTCCGGTAAGAGCCAAGAGAAGAATTAGAGTACGGACGCTTCTAGAGATAGTGTTCATTTTCACTTTATAGACTTAATTTTATTCTCAGTTGTGAATAAGTTGTTTCCGCCAACCTAGTTGAGACAGATGTACCGAAATTTTGAGACCGGTTTTGGGATATTTTATATTTTATGAATGCTATGCTTTATTTCCGAGTTGGATTGTTACAATATGTCGGTTTACATCCGGTTGATCTTTTTCCGGGTTGGTCAGGTCGGGTTGATCTTTTTTCAGATTGGTCAAGTCGGGTTGATCGGGTTGGTCTGTTTTTTAAGCACCCCTAGCGGTTCTATAGACTATAGTCATGGGAGAAAAAGATAAACCATAAAACAAGAATATAAACGCGAGGGCTCAAAAGTTATATTTGTTCAACTTCATTTTTATTCGACATGAATCTTTCAATGATTACATTTTGTAGCCCAAAAAATCTAAACTACATTTCCAGTCAATTTTTTTCCTGTAGTTAAAAAAAGCTCCAAGCAAACCACACCCAAAAAAACATGACTAAATTATATGTTTATAAGTTATAACAATTCATTAACAAGTATATAATTTATATTCATGATTAAGGGACTGTTTATTAGAAGTTTACTTGGTAAATGTTTATCGGTTCATTTATTTTACCGGATGAACATGACAAGTGCCAAAAAAAAATTCCCGATAAGACTGATGCTAAGGATGGACGGTCTTACCCAGTAAGTGAGAATGATGATTGATCATACCCGGTAAATGCTTATCGAGTAAATTGTTGCATATATATGATACTGTTTTGATAAACTACAATCTTACCCAATAAAATAAGTTAGAGTGTTGATTATTACTAATGAGCGTTTAATGGATAAGCGTTTGGATAAATGACCCCTTAAGAGTTACATCAAACAACCTCTACTCCTTAATGTAGAGATAACTATGCAAACATCTTATTTAAGCTTTTTAAAAACTAGAATCAAAATTCAAAATAATCAATTTTTTGTTTATTAAACTCTAAGCACTTCTCTATTTTAAACATTATAACATTAGTTATATTATTTAAAAATTTCTTATATTTTATACAAATATTATTTATCTCTATACAAATATTTAATTTCATAGTTTCTTATTTAATTTCATAGTTTCTAAGACCATGAGTACCGCTTCCTATCTTACCCTCTGAACCCTGTTACCACCTCAGCGTCACATCAGTTTTTCTCTTTCCTACCCTCCTTACCCTAAAGTGGAGTACCGCTTCCTATCATACCCTCTGAACCCACTCTTACCCGCACCCACCGATTATATTTTAAAAAAAAAATTAGGACCGGGTTCCCGAACCCACTCTTACCCGCACCCACCGAACCCGCGGTACCCGTACCATGTACCCGGGCTACCCGCCCCAACCCGATGTGAACCCGGTCGTGGTACCCGATGGCGGTACGCACGGCCTAATGGTATTCGTTTTGTTGAAAATTTTTCCAAATCTATGAGAATTTCACACCTCTCACCAACATTCTTTCATTTTGAATATGTGGTTGAAGCAAAAAATTTCCTCACAAATCTTCATTTTCAAGAACCTATTGGAGATGTTATATTCTATATTCCACTTCATGTTGGATATAATGTGTTTATTTTGTTTGGGTTTAACTAAATATTACATCTAACAAATTTCAATTATTTTACCAAATCGAACGGGAGACTCATTTATCGTGAAGAAGCTGACTTTGATCCACATGTAGATCATGTATGATGTCATCCTAGAGCATCTCTAAGGGTGCGTTTGGTACGCAGACTAGATGGGACGGGACGGGATGAGGAGGACAACGGATGAGGAGGACTTGTTGATCGCAATTCTTCAAGATATTGTCATCAATGGTGGGAGAGGTGACAATGGAAGCTTTAGGTCGGGTACGTATGAGGGTGCTGTCCTAAAGATGCGTGAAAGAATTCCCGGTATTAGCATAACGGCAAAGCACGTACAAAACAAAATAAAGCGACTGAAAGATAAATATTTCGCTGCTTATGACATGCTAAATACGAGCGGATTTGGGTGGAATGACGCAAAACAATGTGTGACCGTCGAAGCTCCCGAGATTTTAGAGGAGTATTTAAAGGTAATAACTTTTTTTATTAATTATTTAAAGGTAATAACTTTTTTTATTTTTTATTAATTATTTGTTTGTTTATTGTTGTAGAAACACCCTAACAAAAACTACACGGCTAATAAGCCATTCCCGGCTTATGAACAGTTGAAGTTAGTGTTTGGGAAAGACCGTGCAACGGGAAGCATGGCCGAATCTGCAACAGACGCATTAGAGAATATGAACATGGAAAATGATGATGACTTTGAGACTGAAGATAATGTTCCTGTCGCTCCAAGTCCTTCCAATGCAACTTCTCATGCATCCCTTTCAAAAGAAGGAGAAGGAACAAGTAAGAAGAGAAAAAGGACAACCGAGCTAAACAAGCTAATGAAAGACGCGAAGGATGAAATGCATGAGGCAACCAACCAAATGAAGAAATTGGTTTCCATCATCTCGGATTCTTCACCTAATATGGATGGCTTGACCAACGAGATGATGGGACTTGGACTTGGTATGATGGAGATAATTCGCATGGGTAAGTACTTTGGCGACAAACCATCCCAATATCGGTTTTGGAAGAATTTGGACGATACGATGAAGCTAGAATTCGTGAAGTCCGTTTACGACGGGGACAAGTAATAGAATATGATGAAAACAATGTTGCCTTGGAATGTTTAATTTTTGTTGGTAAACTTGAATGTTTAAATTTTTGTTGGTAAACTTGAATGTTTAAACCTTGGATTATGGTATTTTTGTGTGGAATGATTTTTAGTACAACGTATTTACAATTGTTGTGTTAGAATATTTATAAATCATGTATATATATTTAAAAATCATGTATATATATTTAAAAAATAGCGTAAATATTATAGGTAAAGTTATTTAAATAAAATTTTGTTGATTTGTGTTATTTATAATCATTATATGATATAAAATAACATTAGACAGCGTTTAAGGGCAATCTGGTCATTTTAACAGTTTTGTCCTGTCCTGTCCAGTTTACCAAACGCAAAACAGACAATTAGTCCTGTCCTGTACTAGTCGTACCAAACGTAGGACAGACAATTAGTCCTGTTCTGTCCCGTTCTGTCCCGTCCCGTCCCATCCAGTCTGCGTACCAAACGCTACCTAAGAGAGATACTATATTTTCTACCTATTCTGTTGAATTTGGAGATTTCTAGATTCTCTTATTTTTTTATATTAAAAGAAAATTCCACACAACTTTTTAAATAATCTTTTTATTTTCTTCTAAATAACAATTATGTTGAGAGGATGTTAGAGCCTGATTCACTCCCAAAATGGAATTCAAAAGGAGACATAAAAGAATCCAATAATAAAAAGACAAAATTATGATAGGTCATCATTATATGAATATATAAATTTCATTTTGTTTTTCAATGTGATGAGGTGGGGACTTATGCTAAAAAAGAAAAAATGTAGCTCTCAAACGCTAATTTTAAATTTCTTTATCCACTCAAAAAAGATAAGGATGTTATATTAATTACGTAGCATAATTAAAAATATATACACCATTTAAAAAAATATTCCATTGGAAGATAAATACAAAATAAATGTTTTATCACCTTTTTAGAGTTAGTGGTATAATCCTTATCAAATTTAAGTAGGGCTGTAAACGAACCGAACGTTAATCGAACCGTTCGTGAACCGTTCGACATTAAGTTCGTTTAATTAATACATGAACGAACATGAATACATTTTTTTGTTCGTTTAGTTAAATGAACGAACACGAACAATGGTCTTGTTCGTTCATTAATGTTTTTTTTTTGAAGGGTATCCGAGGACATTGCCCCGACTAATCCCGGCAAGGTGAGGCAATTGCCTCAGCTGCTAAAGCGTGCAACCCTGAGTTTATCCCCAGTGGCCACAAGTTGGAAGCGTCTGGATTCGAACTTGGGGTAGATGAGTTACTAGTCACATCCCCCACAAGCCTTAACCAGTACGCCACAAGTCTTGTGGTTCCGTTCGTTTATGTTTGTTTACGTTAGTTCATTTATGTTCGTTAATGGTCGTTCGTTTATGTTCGTTTGCGTATGTTTATATATATAAACATATTTATATAATATGAAATTAATATGTGAAATCATCAAGTAAATTTATCTTTTAGAATTTCATTTTTTATACTTCCTAAGTTAACCAGGTTTTTCATTTTGTTAAATTATTTTTTACGAACGAAATGATGAGTACGACAGTTGTTTTTTGTTAATTTGGGTTCGTTCATTTATGTTCGTTCGCTTACGTTCGTTTATGTTTATTTAATTTCGTTCGCTTACGTTCGTTTATGTTTATTTAATTTCGTTCGTTTAGCTCTTAATGAACGAACATAAACGAACACGAACAAACAAATATTCTTAAGGAACGAACATGAACACAAAAAATTTCGTTCGTTTACCGTTCGTGTTTGTTTGTTTGTTCGGTTAAGTAAAACGAACGAACATGAACAAGCATCCGTTAATGGGCAGATTGAAGAAGCAAGGGTAGGGGTCCTAGGACAGTTCAATAAACCGTGTAAGGCAAGAGTGAATAACCTGAAACCATTTTGGTTTGGAATAATAATTTGGTTTCGGTATTTTTTTCGACACCCCTAAATGTGCCCCCAACCATATAAATTTCTGGATCCGCCACTGTCTCCGTTCATGTTCATTCGGTTCGTTTACATCTCTAAAGTTAAGAAGAGTGTGTGAAATTTTCTGTTGCATGTATTATATATAAATATTGTATATTTTTAATTTTAACATCTACAAAAAATACATTTATACCCTTTATTTCATTCTACGTATTTTATATTTTAATATTTATTGTATATTTTATAAAGTTATTGATTGTTTTAAAAACTAAATATAGTCATCTCGTTTATGCATCGTTCCAAAAATTTCATAATAAAAAGGCCAGCAATTTTTAAAAATATATAATTATCACAGATTTTAATTAATAAAAAGACAATTTTACGGAGAAGTTTTTTACACTTCATAACTAAAGAGTAGAATAAGGAAATAAATATTTATTTTTAAAAATTAACACTTATTTGAAGATAGATGAAAATAAAGTACAAAAACAATGAATACTCGTTTTATAAACCTAAAAGTATACATTTTTTAAAATTCTCTAGTAGTAAATGCTACAAATATTTAATATGGTGTCACCATAAGACCATCTCCAATGGGGTTACTAAACACTAAGGCTATGTTTGGCAAACTAGCTGATGTTTGGGTAAAAAATCACACCTAGGCATGGCAACAGGGCGGGGATTGATAGGCGGGTTAACACCCCCTAAATCTAACCGCAAGTGTATGGGTCGAAGTCAAGTAATAGTACTGAAAGTACGAGTATCGAACACAGGGAACTAGGAACTAAGTATCACAATGACTACAATTGCTATTAACTGAACAATCGAAATGTTGAGTTGTGATTTATAACTTGATTTAAAAACTAAAGACGACTAAAATAATACTAGAATCGCTTAACAGAAGGTTTTGGAAGGACTTTTGACAGAGAAAAGGTTGAGGATTGGATTCCCTATGGTTATACTACTGATGAACGAATACCCGAACAATAATTCTTACCGACTATTTTTCTATGAACCCCTAGTTTATAAAAGTCACTGTTATTCTTTCTCAAGCAAAACAGATTTTATTTCAAGACTGTAGGTGTTATCTCTCGATCCACACCTAGGGTTTTAAAATACATTAAGTCAACTATGCTGAGCGGAAAGTGATTCGGCTATCCCTGCCCAAATCATCTTTTCCGGTATTTGATTACTTGATCTAGTTCTTACTAACTTTTCTCAAACTTAATTAAAAACCATGAGAGTCAATTGGAGGTGATCAGACTACAATTGATAATGAAAGCTGAATTCAAATACTTCATAGATTAAATCGAGTAAAAATAATCGTTCGTGTACACGTCATCCATCATAAATCCATAGTTCCTGTTAGACAACCTAAGGGGGGGGGGGGGTAAGGTTGTATTTTAAATCTTTTACTTTCAAAAATTCTTTTATAAATAAATACAGTACATAAACAGTATAAATAAATCAGAGTATAGAAATAATAAATAAACAACAATTATATAAACAGATATAATTTAAATGCACAGCGGAAATGTAAATAGATAAGGGAAAGAGAATACTTGACAACGATATTTTTAAAGTGGTTCACCAAACACAACGTTGGCTAGTCCACCTCGAGAAAATAACACTTCTCGGAGATCCAATACGAACGTGTTCTTTACGGTAGAAACACAAACCTTAATACAATAATATTGTCACGAATATCTCTACTCAGATGAGAGATTTATCTGGATCACTCACTCTATTCAAACACTTACAAGAGGGTATAATTTTAATATGATAATCACTCTTGTAAAATATTAATCACTTGGATTTTTAGAGAGAGTTTGATCACTTGAGTTGTTTTGCTGATTCAACTAATCAAGAGATTTTAATCTGCTATCAACTCAAGATTTCTTGCTCAAAAATATTTTTATAAATTATAACTGATTGAGAGAAGAAACAGCAGAGTATTGATCAAATGCTGAGGAGGAAATTAATTGCTGGTTGGTTGTTTAATGCTGATGGAGAGGCTTGATATTTATACACTTGAGCTGCAACGGAAACTTCCTACGCAATCTGACATGTGAACAGTACGCGGTATACCGCGTTGCACACGGCGGTATACCGCCTGACAGTCGTACAAAGGGCAGTGGCGCTGGATTGCTTCTTTCGGCTGAAACACTCTTTTGCATTTAATATTTAGCAATTATGACACCCAATGCTTTAGATATATATATATCATATATATATAAAAAGTAATGATGAGATCTAATAAAATAACATATATATATATATATCATACGATTTATATATATTTAATATAGAAAAATATATGTATTATATATATATTTGATTCAAATATATTTATATAGATACGAAATATCCAAGTGATAAAATATTTTAGGGTGTTTATCATTATAAGATATACATAAATAATGATGACGTAAAACTTCCGTCTTGAACCCTTCAGATACAATCTTCGTGTTCTTCAAGAACTGCACACTTGGATTAAATTGTTAGATAAACAATAATGCGGTGTGTTTGTAATCATCAAAATAAATATATGAAATATATAGAGATGTGGTACACTTGCACCAACAATCTCCCCCTTTTTGATGATGACAAACACAACGCTAAACACGAGAGCATACTCGGTTTCTCTCCCCCTTTTGTCGAAGCAAAAAGGGTTTAAGAAAGTCGCTTATGCTCCCCCTCGAAAGATGCTCCCCCTCAAAATATGAAATATTTGAGAGTTAGTATTTTTAAGGGTTATACTCAAGCATGCCTAAACCAAGTCTTAATTTAAAGAACGCCTTCTTGTTTAGAGCTTTAGTAAAAATATCGGCCAAATTATCTTCCGAATCAACCTTTTCAAGCACGATTTGGCCTTTTTGAACATTATCTCGTAAAAAGTGATGTCTCAATTCAATATGTTTTGTACGAGAGTGTAAAACGGGATTTTTACTTAAGTTTATGGCACTTGAGTTATCACACATAATTGGAATTTTGGTTAGATGTACCTCAAAGTCGGTAAGTGTGTGTTTCATCCAAAGAACTTGAGCACATGCTCTTGCGGCGGCTACATATTCCGCTTCGGTGGTAGACAAGGCTACGGATTGTTGTTTCTTAGAGAACCAAGACACAAGTGAGAGACCTATAAAGGCACATACCCCACTAGTACTTTTTCGGTCAACAATAGATCCACCAAGATCGGAATCGGTGAAACACGTCACTTCTAACTCGGGTTTCTTTGCATACCATAAGCCAAGATTAGTAGTACCTCGTAAATATCGAAAGATACGCTTGACATCTTCATAGTGAGTTTGTTTAGGTGAAGATTGAAAACGAGCACATAAACATACACTAAACATAATATCAGGTCTACTAGCAGTTAAATATAATAAGCTACCAATCATACCACGATAAATCTTTTCATTAAAATCGTTTCCCTCCTCGTCACTTGATAAATGCAAATTTGTGGTCATTGGAGTTTCAACGGGTTTGACATTTTCAAAGTTAAACTTTTTCAACATATCTTTACAATATTTAGATTGACTAATAAAAATACCAGTTTCACATTGTTTTATTTGCAATCCTAAGAAGTATTTTAACTCTCCCATCATGCTCATTTCAAACTCGCTTGTCATTTTCGCAGAAAATTCATTACACAGTTTTTCATTAGTGGAACCAAAAATAATATCATCAACATATACTTGCACAACTACAATATCATTTTGAACATATTTCACAAATAAAGTATTATCTATTTTACCCATAATATAACCACTAACAATTAGAAAGGTTTTTAATCTATCATACCACGCACACGGAGCTTGCTTTAAACCGTAAAGCGCTTTTTTCAATTTATAAACATGTGTCGGGTTTTCAAAACTTTCAAAACCGGGAGGTTGAGAAACGTATACCTCCTCATTTATAATACCATTTAAGAAAGCACTTTTAACATCCATTTGAAATAATTTAAAATCTTTAGCATTTGCAAAAGCAAGAAGCATTCGAATAGACTCCAACCTTGCAACTGGTGCAAAGGTTTCGTCATAATCTATACCTTCTTGTTGACTATACCCCTTGGCAACT